>JASWHV010000008.1:84185965-84831141 GCA_030760725.1 Neostapfia colusana | reverse complement strand
ATGGAACCAAGTAGAGACTTGGTTCTTCCTCTTCTATCGGCGTGATGGTTAGGGTATGGATATGAGACTTCCGGCTGAGTGCATGGGCAACCACATTTGCCTTTCCCGGATGATAATGAATTTCAATCTCATAGTCCTTGATCAGCTCCAACCATCGCCGTTGCCGCATATTCAACTCTTTCTGAGTGAATATGTACTTCAAACTCTTGTGGTCGGTGTAGAGATGAACCAGATTTCCCAATAGGTAATGTCTCCACATCTTCAAAGCTAGCACCACGGCAGCAAGCTTGAGATCATGAGTTGGATAATGTTGTTCATGATTCCGTAATTGCCGTGATCCATATGCGACCACGCGTCCTCCTTGCATGAGTACACAACCAAGCCCGACGCCGGATGCATCACAATAAACATCAAATGGCTTGGTTGTATCCGGTTGAGCTAGAACCGGGGCTGTTGTGAGGTGTTTCACCAACGCTTGAAAAGCTTCCTCACATGGCTTGCTCCAATCATACTTGATGCCTTTCTTCAGTAGCTCCGTCATAGGTTTGGAGATTTTTGAGAAGCTCGGGATGAACCTCCGATAATATCCCGCCAAACCCAAGAAGCTACGAACTTCATGGACTGATGTTGGAGATTTCCACTTCAGCACTTGTTCAATCTTGCTTGGATCAACAGCAATGCCTTCTGCTGAAATAATGTGCCCAAGAAATGGCACTTGGTTGATCCAGAATTCACATTTACTAAACTTTGCATAGAGCTTGTGATCTCGCAGTCGTTGGAGCACAATATGCAAATGTTTAGCGTGTTCCTCTTCAGATTTGGAATAGACCAAGATGTCGTCGATGAATACCACGACGAACTGATCCAGCTCCGGCATGAACACCGAGTTCATAAGGTACATAAAGTGAGCCGGAGCATTGTTCAACCCAAATGACATGACAAGATATTCATAGAGTCCATATCTTGTCGAGAATGCTGTTTTCGGGACATCTTTCGCTCGAATCTTGATTTGATGATATCCCGACCTTAAGTCCATCTTGGAGAATACTTTAGCACCCACTAGTTGATCGAAGAGGATATCAATTCTTGGTAGTGGATACTTGTTCTTTATGGTCACAGCATTCAAAGGACGATAATCGACGCATAGCCTCAGCGTCTCATCCTTCTTCTTCACAAATAAAGCTGAGCAACCCCATGGTGATGAACTTGGACGAATAAACCCCTTGTCCATCAGATCCTTGAGTTGCTCCTTCAATTCTGCTAACTCACTCGGAGCCATTTTGTATGGTCTTCGAGAGATCGGCGTGGTTCCCAGTATCAACTCTATTTTGAATTCCACCTCGCGCTCAGGTGGTAAGCCTGGAAGATCTTCCGGAAACACGTCCGGATATTTACGGACTACCGGAATGTCTTCTAACTTGCACGCCTCGGCATTACATACTTCCGAGTTATTGGAAATCGCTTCGCCGAGGTACAATGTTTGACGTCCATGAAGTGGAGAGTCCAAGTGAACACTCCTATTCTCAATGTCCAGAACAGCCTTATGGAAGGTCAACCATGATATTCCCAATATGGCATTGATTCCTTGGTCTTCGAGAATGATGAGGGTGGTAGGATAAATATTTCCACCCAAACAAAGTGGTGCTCGTGAAACGACTTCATTAGTTGATATGTCTCCACCTGGCGAATGAATAAGGTAAGAACCTTTCGTGATAGTGGTGGAGATCTGATCCCGGATCACCGTTGCCCTGCTAATGAAGTTATGTGTTGCACCAGAGTCGAATAAAATGACAACCAGCTTGTCATTTAAGGTGAACCTGCCAGCCAGAACAGGTCCTCCCTTTGGCAGATCATCGACTGACACATAATTGACTGTTCCCACTTTTGACATAGCCTTTCTGGGCTGCCCAAGATCACTTTTCGGAACTGGACCTGCAGACATGTTGTTGCTGTTCGGTTCAGTTGCTTTATTGACATTGAGCTCATTGTCAATACGAAGTGGGACAGCACTCGGTTCAGCTGAGACATCAACCTGCTCATCTTCAACCGCTTGAGGGCAATAATATTCTAGTGCACTCTGTTGATACTGAGGTGCATAAGAAATAATTTGCTGCTGCGGTGGAGGTGAATAAGACCTCTGTGGAGTAGAAGAGTCGTCACACTCCAAGAATGATTGCACCTCTTGTGGAATCTCTCAACCGGAAGGTGAACGGATTACCAACCGATACTTCTGAGGTAGACGATTGCCTTCATCTTATGATGAGTCCCTCTCCGTCTTTTCTTTGAGGTAAAGGTTGGAATAATATTCTTGAGCAATAGCACAGCTCACGAACTCATCAAAATTCTCTTGACTAACTTGAGCCAATTGACATCGCAGCCTAGCGGTCAGCCCTCGATAAAAATGATAACCCCTCATGGATGGTGATTTCACATAGTCAGGGACATATTGAGCTAAGCGATTGAATTCCTTCGCATACTCAATAACACTCATGTCTCCTTGCTTCAGACTCCAGAACTCATCCAGACTGGTTTGCATTATGCCCGCAGGGATGAAACGAGCACGAAATGCAGCCTGGAACTCCGCCCATGTGACACGATGTTCTGCTGGTTGAACAGCAAGGTACTCTGCCCACCATGCTCCAGCAAAGCCGTGAAGCTGTTGAGTGGCATATAGAGTCTTCGAGAATTCATCACACCGGATCAACTCAAGCTTGGACTCAATGACACGTAACCAGTGATTTGCTTCACAATGGTCAGCCGCCTCGGAGAATACCGGCGGTTGTGTCGCCAAGAAATCCAGATACGTGCTCTGGGTTAGAATGTGATGTTGAGATTCTCGATCTATGCCTTGCTGAACTAGAGTTTGGAGAGTTTCATTCATCTTCGCCATAATTTCAGCCAATCCGGTTGGTGATGGCTCTTGTGATGAAGCCGAGTCATTCCCACCTCGACATGAACCTCCAAGCCCCATTTGAGAATGTGTACGTACCATACTGCACGAAACAAAATTTTGAGTCAATAAAAATTCTATCTCAGTAGGAAGTAACGATAAGTAAAACATGAACATGTCATGAACTTTATGAAAGCATAACCACATTCATGTTTAAACAAATCTTATGTACGCTAAGCTAATCAGCGGGACTACCCTGACCAGCTCTCACAAACTCCAAATTTTACTCAAGTTATCAACAGATCCTTGACTTGAGTTCAATACCAAAGTTTTGGTAAACTTCAGAAGCTTTCCAACAAGTACTTATGTGCTCCTTAAGGATTTTTCTACAGGAAGTTATGGCTTAAAAACAGAAAGGTCCAGAGAGGTTTTTGCTACTGTCCTGGGTTTGAACACTTTGCCTTCAACTGGACTTTTCACCAACTTAAATGTGACTTTGCTCTGGAGGTCTACAAAGAAATTGTAGAGCACGTAAAGATCTTTCCAGAACTGTATCATAGACCATAATTGGGTCAAGCTACTCAGAGTTATGCTCTGTTAAAGTCCAGCAAGAATTCCTGCCAGAAACAGAGCACTCTGTTTTTTTGAAAACTTTGACGCCTAATTATACTCTCATTGGAATCTTAGCTCAAAATAAGAGTTCAGTAGCTAATACTTGTTTCAAACTTCCATTTTTAGTTGAAAGTTAGTTCATGAATCATTTCTTCATAGGGACGAGGTTATTATGTGTAGTACGGTGTCGATGCACCGTAAGAACATGTCGGTACTACGTTGCCTCATCAAAAGAAAATCCTAAACCGGATTATACCGGCATATCCGTTTTATCAGTGGCACTAAGACGGTCTCTCGCACACGTGTACTACACGGGATACGTACGTGGTTAGTACCTGCAGAAGATCACTCAATAGTGGTGCACTCAAGGGTTTGTTTTATTTCAGGCAGTACCATAATTGAAAGTAAATACAAACGCCCATATCATTGCCATACGGCCGTCCTTGAGTTAAGCCACGTCTCAAGGTACGTGATCGTGTTTCAACACCACACGACGGGGAACCCGAGTATGTCATGAACGGGTCGTCATGGTTGGGAATGTTATCAACCCAACGGATACCACCTACTGCCCTGCAGGGCACACCGATGGCAAGCGCTGTGTATGTCCTCCTGGGCTACTTCCAGAAGACCACACTATCGCGTTACTGACCACACGATGGGGTCTCCACTACTTGCCTAATGCACGCTAGGGATCAGCGTTTCATATGAACTCAGGGACATGAAGAGTCCAAGAGTTTCATATTGACGTCTCACACCAAGCTGTGAGACCTATCCCTGCACCACTTTCCTCGTCAGGGGAGCTAACCGAAATTGAACCGCTTTCGGTGGCGTTACTTACCATGCTTACCAGAACGTAGGTGCGTCGTTACATAATGAAAATTCAGAATTAAAACACATATGTTAGTCTTGCCACTTTAAGTACCTATACTACTATAGTCCTTATGTGGGCCTAATATCGTTTCCTCACCGTATCCTAAGTTTTTGTCGTAATATCATCCTTATTCCGTGCGCTATTACCAATGCGGCTCTGGTACCACGCTGAGGGGGCCCGATCCCGATCACAGGGTCGTGCCGCCTTGCCCGAGGAATCGCATTGGGTGGTGCCGTGTTATGCGGCACCCAACAGCACACATATAAGGAACACAGTATTACATAAATCAAAAGCAGAAGGTTACAATTATTCTTTGTAAATAATTTACACAAATTAGCTACAGCGGAAGTCTATAACCAGCTCACGTTGAATAACTATGAAGCACCGAGAAGAGGTCCAGCCCGCGGACTCTTCTCGCTAGCAACACGAAGACAAGGCAGCGGCTAGGTTCTCCAAGAGTGACATGACTTGGAAGTTTCCGAGTCTCACCGGACAACCCTCTTTATAGCGTCGAGGTTTACCTGCAAAACCACTTATATAGCAAGAGTGAGCACAAAGGCTCATCAAGACTTAACCGTCTCTCCTAAGACATGAAACTCTAGATGAAAGTAACCTAAGAGCTAAACCTGTCATTTGCGAAAAGACTCGCCTACGAGTTCATCCTTAACTTTCAAATTTTAGCCATATTAATAATGACCTTGCGATCAGCAACATTGGAACTCCACAATCAAACAAGAAAGGCTTCATTCCAATGTTACTTGCCCCAAGGTAGAAAATAACTTTGGTTAGCTCTATCTCTACTTCAAACATGGTTTTCATGCAACTTAACATCATCATAGCAGCAATTATACTTTTGCAAACTGGTTCCACACAAGTTGATTAACTACGTCACAACATGGGAGCAAGCGGTACTCAATAACCGCGAGGGAAGGTGATTCGAATCAAACACTACCCGGATAACTCGACACATACGCCCGCCTCTGAAGACCCAACTCTGGCGTCCTTCATTACGTCGTATGTGGCAACCTTTCTCAGGACACTAGACTGTAGAACCGGTCACGCCGTCTCGGGCTCATAGGTCTAACGAGACAATGTGGTATGCCTCTACAATCTAGTGAACCTGGTACATCGGCTTCCTGGTTCCCATATATCAGTAAGCATCCGGTACACAACTCAATACTTGCTCCTGGACGCGGCATACGCATCGGTCCTTAACCGACACAGGCAGAGCTACTCGACCAAGACCTCATCTTGTTGCAGCCTAACCCCTCTGCCCGGTCTCATCTTTAGAAATGTAAACTTTAGTTTGCTTCCTTCCCCAACCACACTTATGATATTCTGAACTATAGCTCGCGAGTAGTTTCCAACTACTCGTCTTCTACCGGATGCCCTAGTCTATTTAGCATGGCCTTATTCTACATCGATGACACAATTCTACCCTCGACCTCAGGGTTCATTATTGGTTATGCAAGTGAGGTATAAAACATCCTTGACCTAATGCACATACAAACTGAGACCCATAGTAGTGAACAAAGTAAAAACTTTAGAAAATAACTTAAGTGCAAATCGGGGCTTGCCTTGGTTTTGCAGGTGACTAAAGTCATGTGTTTGTGGAGTTAGTTTCTGCTGATTTGCAGCCCAATGTCTGCCCTTCTTGCTCCTTGATCCACTCTTCACGTATCCACGTTTAATCACTACACGTTATGAATATGCATACATGTTTAATTATTAAACCTTTGCTAAAAAGTGCTAAAGACAAGTTTGAAACTGGAACTTTGTTTAACAATTTAAAATGGAACTGGTGCTAGTGGTTTGGGTTTGTGTTTAAGCACTATCATCAAGTGATGAGTGGGGTTTCATCACCTGGGTGGGGATCAACTAATAAGGTTGAACAGGACATAATGATCCAGGGCTCCAATGGAGCTGGAAATTTTCTTGTGAGTTCCTTGTCACAAGGAAGTCCTCTGGACCAAAATTCAGAATGTTTCATTGAATAGGTCACCCAGAACAATTTCCTAAGCCTTTAGGCATAAAGGAATTAATTCTGATTAAACTTGCACTTTCATTCAAATCCAAGTGAATCAAAATTTCATATATAGCTCAGGGAGTATGTCTGAATTTTCCTATGATTTTTGGAGTTAAGGAATGCCCAGAACTGAATTTCCAAGTTTTGGAAATTCTCTGAAAATGTTTCTGTATTCATTTGAATACAGAAACTTGAAATTGGAATTATCCTAACTAAATCAACTCCAAATGAGCTGAAACTTTTACAGGTGTCTCCTAATATCCTAAAGAATATCCTGGCAAAATTTGGGGAATTTTGGATGAACCAAACTCCCTCAAAAATTATTTTGCTGAAAAGCTTTAAAGAATTTTCCAGATTTTCCTATTGGTTTTCATGCAAATTGGGTTGTACATTTGAATAGAGCTCTTCATCCTGAATCCAACCCAATTTAAATCACTAATTGTGGAACTTCCTAGCAAAAGTTATGCAGATCCAAAGTTTGAACCAAATCTGGAATTCAAATTAATTCGGGAAAAGTTCAAACTCTGCCTGTGGGTCCACCCTACATGTGTCAGCCGTTGCAATCACGCCACACGGGGCCACAGACTACTTCCCGCGCCACCACACCGGATCCCGGGGCCGCAGCGGATCAAAGATTTAAAATATCGCCGCTGACAGGTGGGACCGGCCGGTCGTCTTCAACCTCGGGCCGTTCTCTTTTTCCCTCGCCGCCCCCTCGCCGGAAGTTCGTCGGGGTTCGCTGGAGTCGGCTTCCCAGTCATCTCCCGGCTCGGTACTCGCTGCCTGGGGGTTTTCAGGGGCGAGCAACTCATCTACGGGGTCAGCACAAGCTAACGGCGCTCGGAACTAGGTCGGCGACGTGCGCAACCTTCGGTGAAGCGTCGGCGCCGTGGCACGAACACACTAGCCCGTCAAAAGCTCGGGAAATTTGCTCTAAAGCACCAGTGAAGGTCAGGCAAACTCGGCATGGCCTCAATCTGGCTAGGAAATGGCGGCAACTCGGTTGTCACCGTGCGCCCACGCGTTTCCGCCATGGCCGCCGATCGAAAAGCTCAAAATTAGCTGTAACCACGGGGTTTCTAGCTAGGGTTGTGGAGGAAAAAGGTTCCCTATCCTCTCTCTCGCTCTTGTGTGCACAAAATTTACAGCTTTAACCGAGAATTAAGCGTTAATTTCAACAGTTCTTACCCGTGGGTAGGTTTTCCTCGTCCGAGAGGAAAACTAGAAATTCCCAAGCTACGCTGCACGGCTTGGGCTGAAACTCGGGGGAGAGCAGCGTGATGTCCCAGCGCATCTCAGAGGGTGCTTGCTCGGCCGTGAAAAGCCTCGGTATGGGATGTCCACGGTGACCAGAGTTGCCCTTTCGCCGGTGAGCGTTAGTACCTCACGTTGATCGTTGATTTGGGCGCCCCACGAGCTAGGAACGACGGGGCCGAGCTGTGGAGGGTCTTGTGCACTCGACTGCGCTCCCTTTTCGTGTGGACGGCTCGAGCAGAAGAGGACGCGAGCTGGTGGACAACCGAGGGAGACAGAGGCGTCGCCGGCGGTTGTTTTTCGGGCGCGGAAGCAGAAGAACCCGCGAGCATGAGTGGAAAACTTCGTGTTTGCCTCGGTGGGGAGGATAAACGCCGGATGAACCGCCTCTGGCACCCGCGCGTGGGGGGGGGGGGGGCAGCTCGAGCAGGAGGTGGCTGTGGCTGCCGCCTCGGTGGCACCGGGAGCTCGGTCTAACCCGAGAGCAAAGGCTTAGGTGCTAAGTTTTTCCTCCTCTTCTATGACAATTGGGCCCCACCAAGTTTCTTGCTCAAATATCTCCAGATTTTTGGCACAGTGCAAACTTCACTCATATGGAGCTCAAATTCACAAGCCAATTGATAATTTGACAAGTTGTGCCTCAGTTTCAAATTTAAATTCCAATTTGGATGGTATTCACAAGTCCCTTTGATATTCATATCAAAGCACCTCCAAATTTGCTCCAAATTTGCCCCCTCTACAATTTGGACCTGGGGAGTTTGAATATGCCCTCTGATCTATGAGTTGGTCATTGCAAATACAACTTTTTAAACATCAGTTTGCATTTTCCTCTTTGGAGATGGCCCCTCCTCTTTTGGATGTGACCCTCTTAATTCAAACAGAATTCAAAGTTTTTATTGCTCATGCCAACACTTTCATGAGTAAACAAAAGTTTTTGTAAGTCCCATTTCTTGCATATAAACTCTACTTTATTCATATCTCAAGTTTTCTATTCACAAGTTTTGGGACTTTTACAATGTCAGTCCTCCTTATCCCCTCTAAAATATCTCCCCAATTTGAATATTGATGGAATTCAATTGTGGAAGTTTAAATCTGAGAGGCATTTGGATAATTGGGTAAGTTTTATCCAAATTCAAATATGCATTTGAATTCTTTGTCATTTAAAGTCCATTTGAAAAATGGGTTGCAAATCATTTCCATAAATCATGAAACTTTGCATACCCCCTAATTTGGACCCAAGGAATTAAAATATGAAACCTGATTTTTAATTTGGCTGTTGCAAATGAGATTTGTAGCACAACAGTTTGGAAATTCCTAGTGTTGCTCTCATTTGAATTTTTATTTTGAACACATTGTTTCAAATCTGATTTTTGTTTTCTCACACATATGGGAACTTCCCATCCTTGTTTCAGACCCCTCTAGGGTTCCAAGTTCTCAAATAAACATTTGAATTGTGTGAAGAAAAACCATCATGTGTGTTATCACATGTGGAAAAGTTTTAACAAGTCCCAAATTTCATACATATGAAACCAACTTTTGCAAATAAGTGTTTCTTTGTATTCATAATTTTGGGACCTTTACATTCCTCCCCCCTTAAAAGGAATCTCGTCCCGAGATTCAAAAGGAGAACGAGGTGGGAGGTAATTACAAGGTTTATGACAAAAGCTCCGGATAGTTCTTGTGGATGTAATCTTCGGATTCCCACGTCGCCTCTTCCGGGGTATGATTACTCCACAGGACTTTGTAAAATTTCAAAGTCCGGTTCCTGGTGGCCCGGGTCTTTTCGTCGATAATCTGTACAGGTTGCTCGACTTAGGTGAGATCCGGCTTCAACTCGTCAATGTCTTCAGTGCGGATGGCAGCGGTAAACTTAAGACATTTCCGCAGCTGGGACACGTGAAATATGTCATGAATACCGGCAAGGCTTGCCGGTAGTTCCAGCCGGTAGGCTACAGTTCCGCACTTCTCCGTGATAGTAAACGGACCGATGAATCAGGGAGCAAGTTTCCCCTTGACACCGAACCGATGAATCCCCTTCATCGGAGACACACGAAGATACACGTGCTCTCCGACTTCGAAATGCAGCGGTCGACGTCTCTGGTCCTCGTAGCTCTTTTGACGAGATTGGGCAGCCTTGAGGTTCTCTTGTATTATCCGAACTCTCTCTTCGGCTTCATTGACAAGATCAACCCTGAACGTTACTCGTTCACCGGATTCGCACCAATTCAATGTTGTATGGCACTTCCGGCCGTATAGAGCTTCATATGGTGCCATTTTGATGCTCGTCTGATATCCGTTGTTGTACGAGAACTCCGCCAGCGGTTAGTGATCATCCCAGCTCTTACCATGGTGGATGGCACACGCTCTCAGCACATCCTCTAGTATTTGATTCACCCTCTCAGTTTGCCCATCGGTTTGAGGGTGATACGCAGAGCTTCTAATCAACTTTGTCCCCAAGGATGCGTGTAGCTGCTCCCAGAAACGGGCTACGAACAGCGATCCTCTATCTGACACAATGGTACGGGGAACTCCATGTAAGCACAAGATCCATGCTATGTACAGCTCTGCATACTGCCTTGCGTTATACCTAGTATGCACCGGGATGAAGTGTGCTGATTTGGTTAACCGGTCCACGATTACCCAAATTGAATCATGGTTGTGGGAGGTCATCGGCAACCCGACGATGAAGTCCATGCTTAAGTCTTCCCACTTCCATGCCGGTACTTACAATGGCTGCAACAGGACCGACTTCTTCATGTGGTCGGCCTTGACTCTTCGACACGTATCACACTCTGAAACGTACTTTGCAACCTCACGTTTCATACGTGTCCACCAAAACTTCTTCCAGAGATCTTGGTACAATTTATTACTGCCCGGATGAATGGAGAACTTGGACAAATGAGCTTCATCCAAAATTTTCTTCCGTAGTCCCATATCCCAGGGTACTACTATCCGGTCGTTGAACCACAAAATACGTTCATCATCCTTCCGGAAGCACTTCATTTCTCCGTTGTCTATCCTCCGCCGTATGTGAGACATACCCTTGTCTTTTCGTCGAGCTTCCATGATCTCCTCTCGGATAGTAGGAATGAGAGCGAGATTATAGAGAGTTCCATACAGAATGACACGGAGGCTTGGTTCTTCATCATCCAATTCAGCAATAGTTAGGTGATGGATATGCGCCTTACGACTGAGTGCATCGGCGACCACATTCGCCTTTCCTGGATGATAATGAATCTCAAGTTCATAATCTTTAATGAGCTCTAGCCATCTTCGTTGCCTCATGTTCGATTCTTTCTGAGTGAAGATGTACTTCAACCTCTTGTGGTCGGTGTAGAGGTGTACAAGATTTCCGAGCAAGTAATGCCTCCACATCTTCAAAGCAAGGACCACTGCAGCTAACTCAAGATCATGAGTTGGATAATGCTGCTCGTGAGTTCTGAGTTGACGAGATCCATAAGCGACCACTCGTCTTTCTTGCATCAGCACGCATCCAAGACCAATGCCCGATGTATCGCGATAAACGTCGAATGGCTTCGTTGTATCCGGCTGAGCAAGAACTGGGGCTGTTGTGAGATGCTTCACTAAAGTCTTGAAGGCTTGTTCACACGCAGCACCCCACACAAATCTGGTATTCTTCTTTAATAATTCCGTCATCGGTTTAGCGATCTTGGAAAAACTCGGAATAAACCTCCGGTAGTAACCCGCTAAACTGAGGAAGCTTCGGATTTCATGTACTGACTTTGGTGACTCCCATTTCTGCACTTGGATAATCTTACTCGGATCTACAGCAATGCCCTCCGCTGTAATGATGTGTCCGAGAAAAGGTACTTGATTAATCCAGAATTCACACTTGCTGAATTTTGCATAGAGCTGATGATCTTGCAATCTTTGTAGCACAATATGCAGATGTTCAGCATGTTCTTCCTCTGACTTGGAGTACACCAAGATATCGTCGATGAAGACAACGACGAATTTATCCATCTCCGGCATGAACACTGAATTCATCACGTACATAAAGTGTGCCGGGGTGTTGGTCAAACCAAAAGACATAACGAGATACTCATACAGCCCGTATCTCGTTGAGAATGCCGTCTTTGGAATATCTTCTGCCCGGATTTTAATCTGGTGATATCCGGACCGAAGATCCATCTTCGAAAATACCTTCGCACCCACTAATTGATCGAAGAGCATATCAATGCGAGGTAGTGGATACTTGTTCTTGATGGTAACGGCGTTCAAAGGACAATAATAAACAAAAAGCCGTAGTGTTTCGTCCTTTTTCTTGACAAACAACGCTGAACAACCCCAAGGTGATGAACTTGGTCGTATAAAGCCCTTGCTCATTAGGTCATTCAGCTGTGTCTTCAATTCTGCCAGTTCATTGGGTGCCATCTTGTACGGCTTTCGTGATATCGGTGTTGTTCCCGGTATAAGTTCAGTCTTGAACTCAACATCTCATTCGGGCGGCATGCCCGGTAAATCTTCGGGAAACACATCCGGATACTCACGCACCACCGGAATGTCCTCTATCTTAACAGCTTCCGTGTGGTTCACTGTTGCAATCTGCTGCCGTCTGGCGCCCAGAATTAATATATGAAGACCGTGCTGTGGGGAGTTGAGCTCAACGGTCCTGGAGCTGATGTTAAGAACCGCTCTGTGGTAATTCAACCACGACATCCCCAAAATGATGTCGATCATCAGACCTTCAAGAATAATGAGGGTCATAGGGTATATTTTACCCCCCAAACAAAGAGGTGCTCGGGAGACAACCACACTTACTGTACTTCTGCCCCCGGGCGAAGATATGAGGTATTGCCTCTTTGTATAAACGGTTTGGAGCTGATGTTGAGCCACAAAGGATTGGCAATGAAGTTGTGTGTGGCATCCGAATCAAAGAGAACTAAAACCGGTAGTTGATTCAGAGAAAACATCCCTGCTAAAGCGGCTTCTCACTCCGGAACATCATCAATCAACGTATAGTGAATATTGCCCCTTATCTGCCCTCCTATCTGCAGATTAAGATACGGGTCGTATTGTTGTAAATATGATGACCCGCATCCTTGAATTCCCTCCGGACATTGCCTAGCATAATGGCCCATGCGCCCACAAGTGAAACACGGATGCCTCTCCGGTTCTTCGTTGGCTTGCGGTGGACTGCTAGGTACATATGGCTGCAGCGATGGAGCACAAACCACCGTCTGATGCTGCGGCTGTGGAGGTGGTGCAAGTTGTAGAACTTGACCAGCAATCAATCTCTGAGGATTTGATCGTACAGGTGGCATCCATCTTTCACCGGGTCGCGTTTGATACGCCAAACGATACATCTGAGGCACATAACTTGTGCTAGCCTGCTCGATCTCACTCATCTTTCTCTTCTCCGCTTGCCACTCAAGTGTCGGCTTCTCTTGAATGAAAGCCACATCGACCATGTCGGTGTAACTGCCGTTATTGTGTACGGCCAACTTATCCTGTAATATGACACTCAGGCCATGGAAGAATAGGTCACACCGTGCGTCTTCTTTTGCCACATATTCGGGAGCATATTGGGCAAAAAGATTAAATCTTCTGACATACTCGAGGACACTCATGTCCCCTTGCTTTAAGCCCAAAAATTCCTCCCGCTTTGCCTTGACAATACCTAGTGGTATGTAACGTGTACAAAAGGCTTCACAAAATTCACTCCATGCTACTTGATGGTCCTCCGGAATGGTGGCAAGATGATCCACCCACCAGTTTCCGGCGGCTCCATGGAGTTGCTGAACGGAAAACTTTGTCTTCTGGTATTCATCACACTCGAATACTCCAAATTTGGACTCCATGACACGAAGCCATTGATCTGCTTCCACAGGTTCGGTGGCTTCAGTAAAAATTGGCGGTTGAGTCGCCAAGAAATCCAGATAAGCGTTCCGAGGTGGAACGACTTGTTGCGTGTTTTGGAGTACGCCTTGCTGTACCAAAGCTTGGAGTAAGTGTGTGTGTTCTTGCGTTGTTTCTTGGAGTAGCCTCGCGTTCTCTTGGTTAGACTCAACGACTCGAGTCATACGATCCATCCATCCTGTGGATGGTGGTTCCAGCGGTGGAATAGAAGCATCACCGCCTCGACGAGAACTTCCGGCCCTACTCCTAGAGCGAGTACGAACCATACTGCAAAATGTCGTTGAGATGAGTTAAACAAGAACTCAGCAGTATGTGAGACTAATGGAAACATGATTATGTCAAAACTTTATGAAAGCAGTAACAAAATTCTTGTTTACACAACTCCTTACTAGGCATAGTTATTCAGCCTATCTGTACAGGACAGACCTTTATGCACTATATCCAGATTTTGATCTAGTTAAAAGCATTTTCATATCTCGAGTCGAATACCAAAGTTAAAGTTAACTTCAGTACCTTTCCAATGGGTACTCATATGCCTCCAGATCATCTCCGGATTTAAAGTTATGATTTTCCAAAGCTGACAGAATTCCTGGATAAAATTTGCCAGCACCTCCTTTGTACGTGGCTGATTTTATCACAGTTGTATACGTAAATACAATAAGAAACTGAACAAACTTTGAACTACAACAATGTTTCACATTTCATAACCTATACAAGGGTGTATCATAAGATTCTTAAGGGTTTCTATACAGAAAGTTATGGCTTAAAAACAGAAAGGTCCAGAGAGGTTTTGCTGCTGTCCTGGTTCTGGACAATTTACCATCCTCTGAACTTTCTACCCATTTAGCATATGATTTGGCTCTGGAGGTATACAAAGAATTTGTAGAGTACTCGAAAATC
Organism: Neostapfia colusana; assembly: GCA_030760725.1. Taxonomy (NCBI): domain Eukaryota; kingdom Viridiplantae; phylum Streptophyta; class Magnoliopsida; order Poales; family Poaceae; genus Neostapfia; species Neostapfia colusana. The sequence continues at coordinate 84,816,708 of JASWHV010000008.1, read as the reverse complement.
TCTGCAGAACTGTGTCATACACCTTAATTGGGTCAAGCTACTCCGAGTTATGCTCTGTTGAAGTTCAGCAAAAATTTCTGCTGAAAACAGAGCACTCTGTTTTTGAAATCTTTGAAGCCTAGTCTTCCTCTAATTTGAATCTTAGCTCAAAATAAGAGTTCAGTAACTAATATTTGTTTCAAACTTCCATTTTTATTTGAAAGTTAGTTCATGAGTCATTTCTTCAAAGGAAAGGGGTTATTATGTTTAGTATGGCGTCGATGCACCGTAAGAAGCATGTCGGTACTACGTAGCCTCACCAAAATAAATTCTAACCGGATTATACCGGCATAAACGTATCTTAGGTGGAACTAAAATGGTCACTCATAAACGTGTACTATTCGTACTTCGATTTCGTGGTTAATCCTGCATATGTCACACTCAATCGTCAGGTCCGGCTGCACACCGAACCCGGTATCCATACAGTTCCTACACCCGTCCGTCATCACTCGCACAGGTGTTCTCAAGCCAAACACGCCTTGAGCTACGTGTTCACGTTACTAACCACGTGACGGGATTTCCCAAATTGCACCACACACGCCTGGTACAGACGTTGCTCGAGTACCCAAAACGACATGAGGAGTCGTAGAGGATACTAAAGCGGGTCGGGTTACCTGCCACCCGTGGGGCTCCACCCTTCAGCTTGTGCGCACTGGTGGACAGCGCTTACGTGCACCCCCCCAAGACATGAAGCATCCCGAGATGCACGATTTTCCTACATAACAAATAAGTTAGGTTGCCACCTTCATATTAAGCTAATAGTAATCCGTATGTGGGCCTAGTACCGTATCCTCACCGTAACCTAAATTTTTGTCGTAATACCTTCCTTATTCCGTGTGCTATTACCAATGCGGCTCTGATACCAGCTGAGACGGGCGCGGTACCGACTGAGACAGGGCTCGGCTCTGATACCCCGCTGACACGACCCGCTCAACAGAGACAGGCCACTCGCCCGGGAATCGCATTGGGTGGTGCCGTGTTGTGCGGCACCCAACAGCACACATATGAGGAACAATGTATTACATAAAACAATAGCGGAAGCTTACAAGTTTTCTTTGTAAATACTTTACATCAAGTAACTACAGCGGATGTCTATATCAACTCACGTCGAATAACTAAGAGCACTCAAGATGAAGTCCAGCCCGCGGACTCCTCTCGCTAGCAACACGAAGAAAACAGCAGCGGCTGGGTTCTCCCTGTGTCAAACGACTCGGAAGTCTCCGAGTCTCACCGGACAACCTTCTTTTCAGCATCGATGTTAACCTGCAAAACCACTCATATAGCAAGCGTGAGCACATAGGCTCAGCAAGTCTGACCCGTCTCTCCTAAACAAGAAATTCTACATGAACGACGGTTGCAATTAGGTTCGCTAGATTTGCATAAAGGACTCGCCTAAAGTCGATCCTTAACATTCAGATTTTAAGCCTCATTGTGCAAACCTTGAGCCGAAAAGCATCGCAACTCCACAATCAAACAAGAAACGCTTTATTGCGATGCTCCTTGCACAAAGTGAAAGTAAACTTTAATGAGCCTATCTCTAATTCAATCATGGTTGCAATACAAGTTATAGTACAGCCTTATCAAGTTTAAAGATAAACAATTCCAGTTGTTACTACGTCAAGACGCAGTGGGCAAGTATGCTCATATGACAGCGAGCGACGGTGATTCGAATCAGTACACGCCCGGACTACACGACACGTACACCCGTACTCTGAGTTGCCGGCAGCAACCTCGACTGACATGGTACGTGGCCACCTTTCCCAAGATCTTCCACATTGGACGCAGTCCAACTGCCCCGAGTACTCAAGCTCCCTCAAGGTACATACCCGCTGTTGTATGTTCTTGAGCGAGGTACCTCCTGCTACCCTGACACCGAAAGCCTAAGGCAGTTGGAAAAGTTCCATTATGGATCTCCCAAGGTACATCGGTTCCTGGGTCCCATATAGCTAGTATGCGCCCGGTACACAACTCAAACTTGTCCAACAGGGCCAAGCACGGAGGGCCTTAACCGACACAGGCATGGCTATGCACGCACGGCCTGCAACCTGCTGCATCTAAACCTCCCTGCCCGGTCTCCATTTCTTATGTATGAACTTTCCTCATCTTCTCTAAATTGGACCTGTTCCAAGTACACCAGACCTAAACTCGCGAGTAGATTCCAACTACTCGTCTTCTACTGGATCTTTCCTACTAACATTAGCGTAGCCAAATTCCCTCGAGGAGTTGCTATTCTACCCTTTCTCTCTTAGGTGTTTATGGTCATGCAAGTGGGGTTTTCAATATCATCTAGACGTAATGCAATCAACGATGCAAAGCTATGATCTCTACAAATGAAAATGCTTTATAAAACTGTTCAAATGCAAACTGGGGCTTGCCTGTTTTGCAGGTGACTAAGGTTACAGTCAGTTATTGACGATCACTTGGAGCTTGATCACTTGTTTTCCTCCCTCCTTGATCTTCACCTCATGTTCTTCTCATCTTCTTCACGTATATGCTACACGATATGATCATGCATATGTATTTAATTGAAAAGCTTTTGCTAATAAGATCTAATGACAGTTTTAAAACTGGAACTCTGTTTAAGAATTTAAAATGACACTGGTGCTAGTGGTTTTGGTTGGGTTTAAACACCATGATCAAGTGTTGAGCGCTTTTCCCACTTAAGTGTTGCTCACCTTAAGAGATCACACATGACAGTGGTGATCCAGAGCTCTAATGGAGCTGGGAATTTTCATGTGAGTTCTTTGTCACAAGAAAGTCCTCTGGACCAAAATTTAGCACTTTTCATGGAGTGGTTTATTCAGAATAATTCTTTAAGGGTTTAGTCAAAGATGAATTAATTCTGAGGTAACACCCATGTTCATGTCAAACTCAGTGAACCACAATTTCAATTATAGTTCATAGAGTCTACATGAATTTTCCTAGGATTTTGGAGCTAAGAATTTCCCAGAACTGAATTTACAAGTTTTGGAAATTCTCTGAAAATGTTTCTGTATTCATTTGAATACAGGAATTTACAATCTGAATTACCCTAATCAATTCAACTCCAAATGAGCTGAAACTTTTACAGGAGTCTAATAACACCCTAAAGATTATTCTGGAAAAATTTGAGGATTTTTGGATAAACCAAACTCCCTCTAAAATTCTTTTGCTGAAAAGTTTTAAAGACTTTTCCAGAATTAAATAAAGATTTTCGTACAAGTTGGGTTGCATAATTGGATAGAGTTTGTCAATTTGAATCTAACCCAATTTGAATCACTAAATTTGGAGGTTCCTAGCAAAAGTTATGCTCTTCTAAATTTGGGAAAAAATCTGGAATTTGAATAAATTCGGGAAAAGTTTAAACCTGACTGTGGGACCAGGGACACGTGTCTGCTGCCGGGAGCGTGCCGCACGGGGTCACAGGGTTGTTTCCTGCGCTGTCACAGTTGATCTCACACCACAGCGTATCCAGCCCACTGTTGCCGTGCGACTGACAGGCGGGCCCGGCGAGGTCTTCTTCCACCTCCCGCTCCCGCGCGATCTCGCCGTCGGGCTCGCCGGAGAAGCTCCGGAATCGGTCGTCCGGCCACCCCTGCCGCTGAAACTCATCGCCAGCCCAAAATACCCCACGAGGAACATGCTGATGGGATTTTCTCGAGCTGTCAGGGCCCCTAAACTAGCCCGCGATGGTGCACCGGCTCGGATGAAGTCCGGCGACGTCGCCCCATTGAGCTAGCCCGCCAAATGCTTCCTAGAAAGGTTCTACAGCACCGGTGGAGGTTGGCCAAGCTTGGCATGGCCGCATATGGGCTCGGGAACGGCTCTACCCTAGGGTTCACCGTGCACCCGCACCTTCCCTCCATAGCGGCCTTCGGAAAGCTTGAAATTGCACCGTGCACAGGGTGTTTCATGCGAGGCTTTGCGAAGAAGAAAGGTTGCTACACCAGTCTAGGTTCTATGTGCGAAATTTGCAGAGCTCTAAATGAATATAACTCGAGAATTTCATGGATTCATACCCGCGGGTCAGTTTTCACCGGCCGGAGAGGATCTTCGAAATTCATCGCCGAGAGGCCGAGACAGGTTCTGTGCTTCGGGTCGAAGCTGCACAGAGACCTCGCGCGTCCCCCGGTGGCCTCGTTTGGTCCTGAAAAGCTCTGGAGGAGGCTGTCCACGGAAGCACCCCGTCACTGTTGTGTGACGGCCGCCGCGGAACTGGGTGACCTCGGTGTGGAGAGCACGAAGTCCCTCGGTGATGGCGCGAGGAGGTCGGGGAGGGTTCTGTTTTGTAATTTTGCTGCTCAGCTGAAGTCCTCACGCGGTGTATGTGCTGGCCGATCGACCGAGAGCTCGGCGGCAGCGCTCGGTCGGTTTTTCTTGCGCGAGGAGGAAGAACAGGCCAAGGGTACAGGGATGAGGAAGAAAGGGAGCACGGCAGCGTTTAAGGGCACCCAGGCTGCTCTCCAGCACGATAAAACCCAGCAGGAGCTGGCCGCCGGCTGGCCCTCGGTGTCGAGCAGAGGGAAGGCGGCTTCGGCCGTTGCTTCACGTGGGAGGAAATCGAACAGAGACTGTGGACTGCAGATCTTTTGCAATTTCAGTGCTCCCAATGACATGTGGGTCCCACATGTCAGTCCTCCTTATCCCCTCTAAAATATCTCCCCAATTTGAATATTGATGGAATTCAATTGTGGAAGTTTAAATCTGAGAGGCATTTGGAGAATTGGGCAAGTTTTATCCAAATTCAAATATGCATTTGAATTCTTTGTCATTTAAAGTCCATTTGAAAAATGGGTTGCAAATCATTTCCATAAATCATGAAACTTTGCACACCCCCTAATTTGGACCCAAGGAATTCAAATATGAAACCTGATTTTTAATTTGGCTGTTGCAAATGAGATTTGTAGCAAGGGGAAGGCTGCCTAGAAATTCCCTTCCCCAGACCCCACAACGTGTGGGAGCTTTCAGCACTGGGTATGCCCTTTTTAAATGAGATTTGTAGCACAACAGTTTGGAAATTCCTAGTGTTGCTCTCATTTGAATTTTTATTTTGAACACATTGTTTCAAATCTGATTTTTGTTTTCTCACACATATGGGAACTTCCGATCCTTGTTTTAGACCCCTCTAGGGTTCCAAGTTCTCAAATAAACATTTGACTTGTGTGAAGAAAAACCCTCATGTGTGTTATTACATGTGGAAAAGTTTTAACAAGTCCCAAATTTCATACATATGAAACCAACTTTTGCAAATAAGTGTTTCTTTGTATTCATAATTTTGGGACCTTTATATACTTGTTCAAGTTTACACATTGCATTTGTATTGACATGTAGTATCTCATTAACGTGTAGTCGCCGAAGGCGAGGAGACTCCGGAAGTACTTGACTTCCTCCTTCCGGATGAAGACCTAACCCCTGACCAGCAGCAACAAGGCAAGCCCCGGTTTGCATTAACCTTTTTTAGAAAGTTTTGATTTGTTTACATGTCTAGTGTGAAGTATATATGTGCATTAGGTGTAGGATGGATGAAGCCCCACTTGCATAACCAGAATTTGCCTATAAGAGTGAGGGTAGTGTCTAAGACATCCAGTAGACAGGCTATGCTTAATGATTCATAGGACTTCGGTACAGGTCGAGTAGCTGGAATCTACTCGCGAGTTTAGGCTTGGGACACACGGAATTGGTTCGAGTGATGTGAGATCACTTTAGTAATGAAAATGAGGCTAGGCAGGGGCTAGGGCGCAGCAAGAGGAAGTCTTGTGTGCGCAGCCCTGTCCATGTTGATTGAGGACCGATCCGTGTGCGGCCTTGCTGAGCAAGTACTGAACGTACCGAAGGCATATCGGATATATGGGCCCCGATAAACCGATGTAACCTAAACCTCCGGACGTCGAGGCATAGCACACCGATCTATAGGTGTAGGTTGAGGGCAGAAAGGTGAAAATCTGCTAACGGGCATAGAGAGATGCTCCGTGTAGGGAACCTCCTGTCCGTTTCGGTGCGACCGGTTCGACGTTTGGGCTGTTGGGTGAAAGGTTGTCCCGTACGACATCGAGTGAGCGTGTTGTGCAGCTCCACGGGTGCACGTGCGTGACGTGCTCTTTGGGTTTCCCTGCAGGTGTATATCGAGTCGTTTCGCCGTCCCTCGCGGTGACGAGTACCGCTTGTTCACTGAGTCGTGACGTAGGCTAATATATGAATTGTGATGGTCAAATACTGCTGTTATGATATAAATGTAGTGTTACATGTGTGCCACCAAATATTGCTCACTAAATTTCCGATTCTTGAACTGATAATTTGTGGCTAAAAGATGAACTAAGGATGAACTATAGGTGTGTCCATTTGCTGAAATCTTACCATCCCATGTTATGGTAATCTACATATAGAGTTTCCTGCCTAGGTGAGTCGGTTAAGTCTTGTTGAGCCATCGTGCTCACAGTTGCTGCTTAAGTGTTTTTCAGATGAGGAGCCACTCACGGACTCAGGTTACGAGTCCACCGGCGAGGCTTACCCTCCGTCGGGGACCACGGCTGAGTGGGAGCCGTACACACCGCGCTGAGCTGAGGAGTGCAGCTAGTGTGGGTTGCCCTAGGGCTGGGCAACCGACTTTTGCTACATAGGTGGGCGTGAGTTGTACAATTTAGACTTCCGCTGTGTAATATAAAAAATAGTTTGTAACTGAAGATTGTACCTGTTTGTACAGTTCAGTTGGTTTCCCATGTAATAAAAGGTGTCCTTATGATGTGTGCTGTCAGGTGTCACATAGTGCGGCACCACCCTCTGCGATCCTGGATGAGCGGATCCCGGTCCGCCACACTATCCGGAACTTTTGTCATAGACTTTGTAAATTACCCTCCCGTCTCGTTCTTATTTTGTAATCTCGGGACGAGATTCCTTTTTATGGGGGAGGAATGTAAAGTTCCCAAAAATATGAATACAAAGAAACTGAAGTTTGAAACAAACATTTGGTTTCATGTGTATGAAAATATGAACTTGCTAAAACTTTTCACATGTGATGATGCACATGAGAGCTCTCTCTACACAAGCTCAAATGTTTATTTTCATGCGTGGAACCAAGGTGGATTTAAAACCATAGATGTGAAGTTATCATGTGCAAGAGAAAGTCTTAAATCAGCTTTTGAACTCAAATTGTTCAATTCAAATTTCAAATGAGGGCAACACAATGGAAATGCAAACTGTTGTGTTCAAACTATCATTTGCAGCAGCTAAATTTAAAATCAGATTTCATATTTAAATTCCTTAGGTCCAAATTAGTGGAGATGCAAAGTCTCATGAATTTTTGAGATGTTTGCTATCCGTTTTCCAAATGGACTTAAATTTGAAATGAATTCAAATACAAATTTGAATTTGGATGAAGCTTGCCAAATTATCCAATTACAGTTCGGATTCGAACTTCCCACAATTGAATTTGATCATTTGCCAAATTTTTGAGAAATTTTAGAAGGATAAGAAGGGGCTTGTGGCGGACCGGAATCCGCTCATCCAGGATCACAGAGGGTGGTGCCGCACGATGCGACACCCGACAGCACACATCATAAGGAGCAACATAGTATTACATAGAAAACCAACTGAATTGTACAAAGTTGTACAAGACTTCATTTACAAACTAGTATTGAAATTACAACAGCGGAAGCTAAGTTTATACAACTCACGCCCATCTATTTAGCAAAAGTTGGCTGCCCAGCCCTATGGGCAACCCACACTAGCTGCACTCCTCAGCTCAGCGTGGCGTGTACGGCTCCCACTCAGCCGTGGTCCCTGATGGAGGGTAGCACTCGCCGGTGGACTTGTAACCCGAGTCTGTGGGGTAGTCATCACCTGAAAAACACTTACAGCAGCAACCGTCAGCACGATGGCTCAACGAGACTTAACCGACTCACCTAGGCATGAAACTCTACATGCAGTTTACAACGAACAATGGGGTGGTAATTTGCAGCAAACGGACACGCCTACAAGTTTGTCCTTATTTCATCTTTTAGCCACAAGTTAACAGTTCATGAATTTGAAATTTTAGTAAGCAATATTTGGTGGCACACATGTAGCAATACAATTTAATCATATCAGCAATATTAAATCATACCATTTCATATATTAACTACGTCACGGCACAGTGAAAAGTTGTACTCATAACCGTGAGGGACCACAAATCGACTCGATATACACCTGCAGGGATACCCAAAGAACACGTCACGTACGCCCACCCGTGGAGCTGCACAGCACGCTCACTCGATGTCGTATGGGACAACCTTTCACCCAACAGCCCAAACGTCGAACCGGTCGCACCGAAACCGACAGGAGGTTCCCTACACGGAGAATCTCTCTATGCCCGTTAACGGATTTCCACCTTGCTGCCCTCAACCTACACCTATAAATCGGTGTGCTATGCCTCAACACCCGGAGATTTAGGTTAAATCAGTTTATCGGACCCCATATATCCGATATGCCTTCGGTACATTCAAACTTGCTCAGCGGGGCCACATACGGATCGGTCCTCAATCGACACGGACAGAGCTGCGCCCACAAGACTTCCTCTTGCTGTGCCCTAGCCCCTGCCTAGTCTCATTTTCTTACTAAAGTGATCTCGCGTCACTCGAACCAATCCCGTGGGTCCCGACTCCTAAACTCGCGAGTAGATTCCAACAACTCGACTTGTACCGAAGTTCTATGAACATTAAGCATAACCTGTCTACACGAGGACTTAGATACTATCCTCACTCTTTTAGGAAAATTCTGGTTATGCACTTGGGTTTCATCCATCCTACACCTAATGCACATACATACCTCATACTAAGTATATATAAAACAAAACTTTGTAAAATTGGCTAATGCAAACCGGGGCTTGCCTTTTTGCTGCTGGTCAGAGGTTAGAGCTCCGTCTGGAAGAAGAAAGTCGAGCACTTTTGGAGTTTCCTCGCCTTCAGCGACTACACGTAAGCAATATGCTATATGTCAATTTACATGCAATGTGTTAAATTGAATATGTAAAGACCATAACTCTAGCTAGCCCTACCCTTTGGCTCTGAAATTTTTATGGTGGCTTGGTAGGGTCCTAACCAGAGTCTTGACCAAGTTTCATTTGAAACAAAGTTCATTTGAGCTCTGCACAAATTAATGCCTATTTGGTCATTAGTAGAGCCTCTAAGGATTTTCAGGGATTTTCATGGCTCCAACCATTACTTTCTGGAAACTAGAGTTTGAGATGGTTCTAATGGAATTGGTTTCATGTCATTTGAAGAATCCTAGAAGTTATGCCCTAAACAAGATTTGAGAAAATCTGATAAATGTTTCTGTACATTTTTCTATTTTCTCAGGGCAGTTCACTTAATCACACCATTAGGGGGACTAAATGAATCTGGATGGGTCTGAAATTTTTCCTGAGACTCAAGGATTTTTCATTGAACCACCCAGCCGAATTTCAGAATTTTTCATGAATTAATTCTCCAGATAAAATTCCCAACAGTTTAAATTTTAGGGAATTAATTCTGGAAAACTATTAAGTTTCATGAGCTGAAATTTGTTTTTCTGGAAAGTACTCAAAAAGATGAATCCAACAAAATTTTGTTCACTAAATTTGGAGTTTCCTAGAAAAAGTTATATGCATTTCAAGTTTGAACCAAATATGAAAATCATAGAAATGTTTAAACTCGGGTTGTGGGTCCCACTCTTTAAACCGGCCCACTTAGATCGCGGCCACACCGCAGCCCAAGGGTTTTTATCCATGCTGCCACACCAGATCCCGGCCGCAAAGCAGATCCCAGCTGGAACACAGGGACTGACCGGTGGACCCCGCCCCCCCCCCCCTTCGTCTACCTCGCGACAGCCCGTGACCCCCGCGGCGGCGCTTCGCCGGAGAACTCGCCGCCGGCCATTTCACTGCACGACCTTCGACGGATTTTGCCGCATGTGCCCAACTTTGCTTGGGGATAACGTTGGTGCACTCACTGAAGCTCGACGATGGCCGGAACCACGCTCGCGACGGTGACAGCGGCGATCCCAACTCCGGCGATGTCGCCCGAGCTACTCAGGCCCCTATTTTTGGAACGGTTTGCTCCTACAGCTCCGCTGTGGCATGCTGAGCATGAGAATGAGCTCGTTTTGGCATGGAAACGGCCGGAGCTAGGACTTCACCGTTGACCTAGGGCTAAAACGGCGGATGCTCGAAAAACTCAAATAGCAGCGCCAAAACTCGATGGTTTCTGATGGTCTTTGATCCTAGGTGACCGGGGGGGCGTGTAGAACATGTGTTCAGCTTGGCGTGTCAACCAAGTGTTGCACCTGGCGTCCTCGTTCCCCGAGCAGGAGGTGGCACAGAGGCGAGGTGTTTGGCACCGGTGCTCGGGAGGTGGCGCGCTGCTGTCGAGTGAACACCGGTTAAGCTTCGGGTGTAAGTCTTCTGACCAGTGGGCCCCTCCCCTCTGATTCTTTATCTGATTTTCATTACTGTTTTCACTAAAAAGATCCCATCTACTCACAATTGAATGAAAGACTTAGCCATAAAGTTATGGTTTGAATTTGATTTCCTCAACTGAAATTGGTTTGGTTAAATTTGCTGCCCATTTGAATTTGAAATTCAAATTCAGTTTGAATTAATGCAAATTTAGCTCCCGACAAGATGAACCCCAATGAGGATGAAAATTGGTGTACTAACTTATAAAAATGTGCTGATGTAGGATCAAAGTACAAGTGTAAAGCTACCAGAGGGGGTGAATGGTAGATAAAAACTTTTCAGCGGAAGCAACAAAACACCCCTCAGCAGAAAACCGATCTGTTAAAGAAACCGTGTGTGCGACTAATCTAAACGTGTTCAACTGTGACAAAACTAGTATAGATTGTATAGAATCAAGTCACAAAGACGTCACAACAAGAATCATGAAAATCCGTTGAGAGAAACTCAAGATACGATCGAAAGATAGAACAAAGGTCAATCTGTCCTACGCGTGAAAAACAGTTCTGGAATACTACAAAGAAACTCGTGTAGATCAGAAACCACAAATTCAATGACCATGAAATTTTTATAGATGATAGAAAATCAAGTTTTAAAGACAACCCAAAAATAATAACATCAATTGGATCTGTAAAACTCAAGTTATAATAAAACCACCGAAGCAAGGTAGTGCTAAACAGAAACTCGACGAGAAAAACTTATCTGAAACAAGTCGGACGAACAAGGCACAAAAGTTCCTTTAGAATACGAATTTTGTTTATAAAAACACAAGAGGAACAGCCCCAAAGTCGTGTTCACCATGAGCCTTGGCCTCCCTTGCTTATATAACCAGCTCTATGGTCAATCCAATTCAAACTAGGACTCCTACTCCTACTTGGATTCAAACTGTAACTTTCCAATACTGCTCAAGACTCTTCTATAAGCTGATAGAAGCAATCTTAAGACTTTAAAACACCTTAGGAACGTCCCAAACATTCCTAAAACAACTCTACTTCATTCCTAGCACGAAATCCTGTTATAACCAACTCAAAACTTTCCATAAATAAACCATAACCGCCTCAGCCGCAGCCTGAACGCAAAATCCGGCCGGTTGAACCTTTTCAACCATATCTCCACATCCATATCTCTTCACCACGCCTTGGAACCATGTTGCCACGTCCATGCACTCCTTGCACACGTGCAAACACCTTCCAACAACGTCCATGATACCTTCATATGCATTGTTCTTGATCCAAACATGCTGTGTGACCTCCCGATCAACTCAACCACAATTCCTCCCGAACTTGGTTGTTGAACCTCATCTTTTCCCTAAGACTAGTTCAATGGATCCCGTCACCCGCCATGTCTTGAACTCATGCAACACCTGCACATGAATAAGCAACCAATACTTCCGAGCACAAGTCCTCGACTTGACTCTCGATAGTTCCGAAACTACAACATCTAACGTGAGCACCTCACATAAGCATGTTGTAAACCAGAGCAAAATGATATCAGCCATAACCACCAAAACACACCAAAAACTTAGTAAAATAATACTAAGAAAACTTTCCATAAGAGTAAAGTAAGTTTGAAACATTGCAAGTTAAAAGCAGAACCATTGCAATCAAGCTCCGAACCTTACCAAAGCTAACCGGAGCTTACTAAAGCTATTCGGACCCAGCGCCAGAGCTAACTAAAGCTTAGTCGGACCTAGCACGGAACTTACCAAACTAGTCGGACCTAGCACCAGATATAGAAAAAACAAGTCGGACCTAGACAAAATAAGTTAGACCTAGACAAAGAAAGTCATACCTTATGTCGGCCCTTGCCGGAGCTACCCAAAATAAATCGGACCTATTGTCGGACCTTGCAGGAGCTCGGACCTAGAGTTGGACCTTGTTAAAAAGGTGTTTTGGTAGTATTCAAAACTTTTATCGTCAAAGCCAATGTATTCAGCACACATAGGTCTCACAGCTGAGTTTGAATATGAAGTCAACTTTTGAATTCCATTGATGAAAGTGGCTGCAATTTGAATTTGCATTCAAATTGGCCCCTTTTCAAATGTTTCGAAATATGCCTCAAAAAGTCTTGGATTTACATGAAACTTGGCCTGAGCCTTCCCAAGAATATGTAAGATCTAGGGGTGAGCTCAACCTCTCATGTTTATGTGTATGACTCCTACTTTTTGAAGTTATGGCTTTCCCCTCTAATCACCCTCTTGATGGTGTTTACTTGCTCTTCACAAGTGTTCATGATCTATCCACCAAATGAGCTGTGGTGTTTTGAGGTGATGACATGAACACTTTTGCAAGTCCATTCTTGGGCTTTTACAGGGCTGACTTTTGGGACCCATATGTCACTGGGGGAGGGGGGCAGTATACTTGCAACCGAAGTCTGCTCCTCTGCTTATCACTCGAGCCAGACTGAAACTCCCCGGGCGACACCAAGACACACCGAGGACACCTCCTCGCGGCCTCACTCGCGCTGGCGAGCTGCTTCCCGGCCTCATCACCTCATGTCGTGCTCGTTCTGCTCACAAAACCGAGAACCGACCTCTGTTTCTTCCTCTCTCTCGCGCACACGAACGGAACACGCCACTGCCACTTCGGTTAATCGGGCGCCAATCGAGTTGTACCCGAACAAAGCCCCCTGAGTAGCAAAACCACAACGTGGTTTTTCCCTCTACCTCCTCGATGCTCCACCAACCGGTGTTCGGCCTCCTACCCTGAGAATCCCGTGTTTCCGCGGAGGTCGAACAACAACCGAAGGGGAGGCTCACGTGGACAGCTCGACTGGGAGCTTCTCACGCCCGAGCAAGAGCACTTTGGACACGCCAAGACCTTACGCTGCTCACCTCCAAAGCTTGGCTCGAGTGGTGAATCACCGCCGACGAATTTCCGATTCTTCGTCCGGCCGGCACAAAACAACCATCGGGTAAGGAAATCCCGAATTTCCGATCAATTCTTGCTTAGAGCTCACAAAACTAGGCACACAAGAGCTGAACTAGGTAGGCAAACTTTCCTCTGTGCAACCCTAGCTTAGAAACCTTTGTTGCCGGCATATATCAAGTTTTCCTACTGGAAACAATGGCTAAAGCCGTCGGGCGCATGGTGAGAAGTACTTTGGAGCCATTTCTGATCCCTTTCGAACCCATGTCGAGCTCCTACAGACTCCACCGGTGCGAGCTAGGGTAGATCCATTGGCAACCATGGGAAATCCTTCAAACGTGTTCAGCGCATGTTTTTAGGGGATGGCGGCGATTGGGAGCGCGAGAAGACGACCGAGCTCCGGCAAGCTCCAGGCACGAGCTCGCGCCGGAGCCGAAGGTTGAAGATGAAGGGGCCGGGCCCGCGGTCAGTGAGGGTATTTTTGTAGGCAGGATCCTATGTGGAGTGGGGATCCGGTGTGTCCAAGCGGGGGAAGGCTGTAGAACGTGGTGTGGCTTCCCTGAGAACTCGCCACGTCACCCCGTGACCCCACTGTCAGAGTTTAAAGATTTCCCCGGATTTATTTGAAGTTCAGATTTCAATCAAACTTTAGAAGAGCATAAAATTTTCTATGAAACTCCAAATTTAGTGATTCAAATTGGGATAGATTCAGGTTGAAAAACTCTATCCAAATATGCAATCTACTTTGTATGAAAGTCAATAATTAAATCTGGAAAATTCTTTGAATTTTTTCAGTAAAATAATTTTAGAAGGAGTTTGGTTAATCCAAAAATCCTCAAATTTTGCCAGAATAATCCTTAGGATGTTATTGTACTCCTGTAAAATTGTCAGCTCTTTTATAGTTCACTTGATTAGGAGAATTCAGATTACAATTTGCTGAATTCAAATGTATACAGAAACTTTTCAGAATAGTCCCAAAACTTGAAAATCAGTTCTGGGCAACCCTTAACTCCAAAAATACTAGGAAAATTCATGCATGCTCTCTGAACTATAGTTGAATAGTAATTCACTAAGTTTGGCATGAACACGTAATTTAACTCAGAAGTAATTCATTTTTGTTTAATTGCTTAGGGAATTGTTCTGAATAAACTACACAGTGAGAAGTGCTAATTTTTGGTCCAGATAACTTTCTTGTGACAAGGAACTGACATGAAAATTTTCAACTCCATTAGAGCTCTGGATCATCACTTTTCGGTTTATTCACTTTAGGTGATTAAACCACAAGTGAGGGATGCACTTAGCCTTGATCACTTTTGCTTAATCCAAACCCACCCACTAGCAACAGTTCCATTTCAAATTCTTAAACAGAGTTCCAGTTTTTAACTTGTCATTAGACCTTATTAGCAAAAGCTTTGCAATTAAATACATATGCATTTCGTATCGTATAGTCATCGACGTGGTGAATTGTGAAGCCAAGTGAGGGTGGATCAAGGAACAAGGAGAGCACGTGATCAAGCAGCAAGTGATCGACTACACTAACTGATTATATACTAGTCACTTGCAAAACAGGCAAGCCCCGGTTTGAATTCAAGCAATTTAATAAAGTTTTCTTCATTTCTACAGATCATAGCTATGTATTATTGATTTCATTAGGTCTACATGATATTGAAGACCCAATTGCATTACCAGATTAACCCAAGAGAGAATGGGTAGAGTAACACCTCCTCGAGTGGATTTAGTCTATGCTAAATGTAATTTGGAAGGACCGGTAGAAACCGAGTAGTTGGAATCTACTCGCGAGTTTAGGGCTTGGTTTTCATCGGAAAGGGTTATGAAAAGAATCAGTGACAAAAATTCATAATTCAGAAATTGAGACCAGGCAGGGAGATAGAGATGAGCAGGCTGCGGACCGTGCGTGCATAGTCCTGCCTGTGTCGGTTAAGGCCCATCTGTGCTTGGACCTGTTGGACAAGTTTGAGTTATGTACCGGGCGCATGATGGCTATATGGGACCCAGAAAACCGATGTACCTCGTGATATCCACATTGGAACTTTTCCAATCGGCTTAGGCTTTCGGCATCAGTACAGCAGGAGGTAACTCGCTTAAGAACTTATCTCTGCAGGTATGTACATTGAGGGAGCTTGTTGTTCAGGGCGATCGGACTGCGTCCGGTGTGGACGAACTAGGGAAAGGTGGCTGCGTACAACATCGATCGACGTTGCTGCCCACAACTTGGAGTATGGGTGTACGTGTCGTGCAGTCCGGGCGTGTACTGGTTCAAATCACCGTCGCTTGCGGTTATATGAGCATGCTTGCCCACTGCGTCTTGACGTAGTAAGAACTGAAGTGAATGATAAGGCTTGTGATTTAACTTGTATGGTAACCATGCTTGAATTAGATATATTGCTAATTAAACTTTACTTCAACTTGTGCAAGAAGCATCGCAACAAAGCGTTTCTTGTTTGATTGTGTTGTTGCGATGATGTTCGCCTCAAGGTATTTAAAATGAGGCTTAAAATCTGAAAGTTAAGGATCAACTGTAGGCGAGTCCTTTATGCAAATTCAGCTATCTTATTCAATGCGTCGTGCATATAGAGTTTCTTTTCTAGAGGAGACGGATCAGTCTTGCTGACCCTATGTGCTCACGCTTGCTATGAGTGGTTTTGCAGGTTAACATCGATGCTTATGAGGAGGTTGTCCGGTGAGACTCGGAGACTTCTGAGTTGCTTAACACATGGAGAAGACAGCCGCTGCAGTTGTCTTCGTGTTGCTAGCTAGAAGAGTCCGCGGGCTGGACATATTCTCGAGTGCTTAGTACTTATTCAACGTGAGATGATTATAGTCTTTTGCTGTAGCTATTTGATGTAAATTATTTACAAAGAACACTTGTAAGCTTCCTCTTTTGATTTATGTGATACATTTTCCTTATATGTGTGCTGTTGGGTGCCGCATATCACGGCACCACCCAATGCGACTCCCGGGCGAGCGGCACAGCACCGTGATCGAGGGTCGGGCCCTGTCAATCTTCACATGAGATATTTCGAGCAAATTCAAATCAAATTTGAATTTCAACTTCACATGCGCTGCAAATTCATCCAAACAATTTCACAATTTGCATTATTCAAATTCAAATGGGCATTTGGTGATTTGATCAAATTGCCAAGGGTGTTAGGGTCCCTAATATTCAGAGCAGTAGGAAAATTCAGGTTTTTAGGACAAAAATGGAGACTGGGACCCACTGTCCGTGACCCACACGAGCTGAACCGACTGAACTCGTACACTCTGTTCTTCGGTCCGGTTGTGCGCGCGCCACCGAGGGGAAACATCATCGGCCACCTCCTGCTTCAGGCTGTTAAGCTGGAGGCCAACCTCGGCATCCTCATCACCCCACGAAATGATTCTTCGCTGCACAAACCGATTATTTGCTCCTCTGTTCACACATTCAACCGAAGCACCCGCCGCACGACCGCTCCTCTGCTCCCTCGGCGATCAACCTACTCTGGTGCCTGCGACGCCCAGCTGAGCAGCTCAGTAGCATCACCGAACATCACTCGACGTGCTCCAGCCCTCAGCAGCTCGTGATCACCTTCCTCTGGCCGGCACCAAGCCTCTTCTTCCTTCTCGGTTCAAACCGAGCCGCCGCCACGAGAACACGTCGTCCGTCCACCAGTCCTTCTTTCCCCGAGCTGTGAACATCGAAAAGGTTTGCTAAGGTCTCCTACCCCTTCACCGCAAACCCCGGCCACATGCCATGGACTGCGCTCGCCGGAATTTCAAGTTTTTGCGCCGTGTGCAATATGAACCGCCGGCCAACTTACCAAAAGTCATGCTACACGTTGCACCACTCATCACCAAACACAGTAAACCACTTGTAGATGTCTGTGCGAGTTCATAGCATCATAAATCTCGGAGAACCATCGAGTATAGCCGCTGTTCTTTGAGTTTTGCTATTTTTCTCGATTTTTTGACCTAGGTCGTATGGTGACAACCCACTTAGGGCTATTCCACTACAAGAATACGATGTATTTTCGTGAGCCAAGAACCCACAAAAATATATAAAAAAACCCACGAAAATACACATTTTCGTGGGTTTAGGTCTTATTTTCGTGGGTTATGAACCCACGAAAATAAACCGACAAAAATAAGTTTATTTTCATGATTCACCCACAAAATAAGTGTATTTTTGTCAGCCTAGAACAGCTCACGAAAATAAAGTTATTTTCGTGGGCCACAAGGAAACCCATGAAAATATCTGGGCCTTATTTTCGTGGGCCGCAAAGAAACCGATGAAAATATGGGGGCTTTACTTTCGTGAGCCAAAAAGGAACCCATGAAAATATGTGTTATTTTCGTGGGCAAGAGAAAAAACCAATGAAAATAGGGGGTTACATTTTCATGGGCCAGTGGAAAACCGCGAAAATAATTCGGTCATATTTCGTGGGTCACTACAAACCCACGAAAAGAAGTACCACAATATTTTCGTGGGCCAGAAAAAACCCACGAAAATACTGGCATGACAATTTAAAATATAGCCTAATTATTTACTTCCCAGCACATAAAAAATATAATAGTTTAAATATTGATACTTCCCAGCACATGCACAACACGTGGATACTTTTCATAACAAATATTATTCATTTCAACTCACGACCATTTTCAAATTCACATCAAAACGTCCATTACATAGTCCATGACACATTACAACTCATAACGAGTTCAATTTAAATTAAAACATCCATTACATGGTTCTTACTAATTGCAACTTGCACTAAATTCGATAACACATTACAACCTCATCTTCTCTTCCCGCTCGCCGTTCAACACTTGGCTAACGAATGAAAGCTGGTTGCATACGATGTCCGTGATGGTTGCTGTAGGCAACATCGAGTACGAGTGTACGTGATGGGTTATTCTGGTAACCCTGCAGGTGTAAATCGATTATAATCGCCATCCCTCACGGTTAGTGAGTACCACTTGTTCATTGTACCGTGACGTAGAAAAAACAGGCTAGTTGTCATGATAAAAGTTCCTCGTTCAAATCTTTATGTTGATTGTTAATGAAATGCTTTAGATTAGAGCAAATCAAATTTCTTTTCAACCTTAGGCAAAGAACATAAGGGGAATGTGTTTCTTGTTTGATTGCGGACTTCCTATGTGTCTTAGCACAAGGTTTTCCACTAACTTGAGGCTAAAACTTGAAAGTAAGAGTCCACTAATTAGGCGAGTCCGTATGCAAAGTATTTTCCCAATGTACACTTTTCCAGCATGTAGAATTTCATGTTTAGATGATACCGGTTAGTCTTGCTGAGACATCGAGCTCACTGCTTGTTGTTGATGTGTTTGCAGGGTTCTATGAGGATGAGGCTCCAGTGGAGATGACGGATCCCCCAGAGGGAATCACCGTCGAGTGGGAGCCATGCACGCCGCCGTGTTACTGTGGTGTGTATAGCTAGTGGGATCACGTTCATGGGCTGAACGTGAGACCTTTTGCTTAGTCTATGCCCGAGAGTGTAGTCTACAACATTATTTTGTTGTAAATATGTTTATAAACAATTTATATAATAAAATGTAGCTTCCGCTCATCGTCTTTTCTGTATGTTGTCCGGTGCTGTCTATCACAGCACCCCTCAGCGAGGTCCTTGAATGTCGGGACCATCGGGTCCTCACACCACCTAGATTCAAT
The DNA here is from genome assembly GCA_030760725.1 of Neostapfia colusana. Lineage (NCBI taxonomy): Eukaryota > Viridiplantae > Streptophyta > Magnoliopsida > Poales > Poaceae > Neostapfia > Neostapfia colusana. The sequence goes on along the minus strand of JASWHV010000008.1, from coordinate 84,797,678 downwards.
TCCACTAATCGAATAATTCAGGGTCTTCCACGGACTCGTTGCTATAATAATTTGTTATATTCCTCTTACGCGTGAAGACACAATGAAAGTACAGCGTCTCCATCGCGCATCAGGGATTCCATTAATCTTTCAAAAGATGTGGTATTAGAAATTTTGTGTAGTTCTAAGATTGAATGTGTGGATGCCTGTGAAAGTCCACTGCCACAGTGTAAAGGTCCCAAAAATATGAATATAAAGAAACTCAAGTTTGCACAAACATTTAGTTTCATGTGTATGAGAAGTGGGACTTGTTTAAACTTTCACATGTGTTGATGCACATGAGAGCTCTCTTCACACAAGTTCAATTATTTATTTGAATGCTTGGAATCAAAGGGATTTGAACCCAAGGTGGGAAGTTCTCATGTGTGTGGGAAAGTTAAATTCAGATTTTGGAAAAAAAAATTGTTCAACTCAAATTTCAAATGAGGGGCAACACAATGGATTGCAAACTGTTGTGTTAAAAAGCTCATTTGAAGCAGCCAAACCAAAAATCAGATTTCATATTTGAATTCCTTAGGTCCAAATTAGTGGGCAAGCAAAGTTTCATGAATTTTTGAAATGTTTTGCTATCCATTTTTCCAAATGGACTTAAATTTGCAATGAATTCAAATACAACTTTGAATTTGGATGAAACTTGCCCAATTATCCAATTACAGTTAAGATTTGAATTTATCACAATTGAATTTCATCATTTCCAAATTTTGAGATATTTTAGAGAGGATAAAAGGGACTGTGGGACCCACTTGACAGCTGCATTTTCAAATGATCTTCAGTGGAGGTGAGTCTCTGTTTTGCTTCTGCCGGGAGATCGACAGTAGCTGCTCTCTTCGACAGCGCACACCGGCAGTCGGCCGACCACCACAACAACTGACTCCAGTGCTGATTCAACCCCCCTCAGCAATCTTATCACCCTTTGCCATGTTCATTTTGCCACAACACCGCAAGCCCCGCTCTGTTCTTCCCCGTGCGCAAGAACTGAACAGAGGTCGCCGCCTCTCCGGAATCGATCGTGATCCGGCGTTGCCGTGCGTATGAAGCCCCCAGCTAGTTGCGAAACGGCACCAGAACCTTTCCCTCTACCTCCTCAATGCACCACCGAGTGAGCTCGGCCTCCCCAACCCCGAGAACCATTGTTCCCGCGGCGGCCGAATCACAACCGAAGGAAGGTGCTCTCGTGGACAGCTTCACCCGCAGCTTCTCACGCCCGAGCAAGACCACCTTTGGACGTGCAAAGCCTTCACTCTGCTCAGCTCCGAAGCTCAAGCCGAGTGGTTGATCGTCGATGGCGGAATTTCCATTTTCCTTCCATTCGGTGAAAACCGACCCGCGGGTAAGGAATTGCAAAATTCACACTCAAATTTTGGTTTTGATGCACCAAACACACGAGCTATACTAGTTGGGCAACGATTTCTCTTTGGAACCCTAGCATGAACCCACTGTTGACGGCATATTTCCAACTTTTCTGACGGCGACCATGGCGGGAAGCTGCAGGCGCACGGTGAGAAGTACTTTGGAGCCAATTCCGACCTCTTTTGAACCCATGTCGAGGTCCTACAGACTCCACCGGTTCTGTAGATCCACTCCACCGAGGTTTTGTCGGGCTAGAAGGGCCGGGCGACATCGCCGAATGTCGGTTTGAGCCGCCGCTCGGTGCGAGCTAGAGTAGAGCCATCGCCGGCCTGGGAAAGTCCTGCCCACGTGTTCAGCACACGATTTTAGGGGCTGGCGGCATGTGGAAGAGCGGGAGGTGGCCGGAGAGGTGAGCTCAGGTGAGCTCCGGCGAGCTCGGGTGGCGCGGGCGCGTGGGAGCCGGAGGTAGACGGGAGGAGTCGGCCCACGTGTCAGTCACTCGTTTAAAAGGAGCTGGATTCTCTATGGCATCGGATAACCCTGTGACTGTGCATGGATGACCCTGTGGCCCTGTGTGGCATTTGCCTGAGAATGCGCCACGTAGCCCCGGGCCCACTGTCAGAGATTTAAAATTTTCCCCGATTTATTTGAATTCCAATTTTCCTTCAAACTTTGGAAGAGCATAACTTTTTCTAGGAAACTCCAAAATTAGTGATTCAAATTGGTTTAGTTTCATAAAAACTCTATCCAAATATGCAACAAAATTTGTATTAAAGTCATTACTGAATTCTGGAAAATTATTTAAAGCTTTTCAGCAAAAGAATTTTAGAGGGAGTTTGGTTCATCCAAAAATCCTCAAATTTTGCCAGAATGATCCTTAGGATATTATTGAACTCCTGTAAAAGTTTTAGCTCATTTGTAGTGGATTTAATTAGGAGAATTCAGATTTCAAATTGCTGTGTTCAAATGAATACAAAAACTTTTTCAGAGAGTTCCCAAAACTTGAAAATTCAGTTCTAGGCAATTCTTAGCTCCAAAAATCCTAGTAAAATTCATGCAAGCTCTATGAACTATAATTGAAAATGTAGTTCACTAAGTTTTACTTGAACATCTTAGTAACTTCAGAATTGATCCCTTTTTGCTTAATTGCTTAGGGAGTTGTTCTTAATAAACCACTCAATGAGAAGTACTAATTTTTGGTCCAGAGTACTTTCTTGTGACAAGGAACTCATATGAAATATTCCAGCTCCATTGGAGCTCTGGATCATCACTTTTCTGTCTATCCTCTTTAGGTGATCAAAACACAAGTGAGGAACACACTTATCACTTGATCATGTTGCTTAACCCAAACCCAAACCATAGCACCAGTGTCATTTTAAATTCTTAAACAGAGTTCCAGTTTCTAACTTGTTATTAGACCGTGTTAGCAAAATCTTTACAATTAAATACTTGTTCATATTCATAACGTGTAGCATCGATGTTGGAGATTGTGAAGCAAAAGAGAGTTGGATAACGGAGCAAGGTGATCAAGCCTCAAGTGATTATCACTAACTGATTATATACTAGTCACCTGCGAAACAGGCAAGCCTCAGTTTGCATTCAAGCTATTTTATAAAGTCTTTCCATTTCTAGAGATCATATCTTTGAATTATTGATTGCATTAGTTCTAGATGAGATTGAAGACCCAATTGCATGGCCAGATTAACCCAAGAGAGAATGGCTAGAGTAGCACCTTCTTGAGTGGATTTAGACTACGCTAAATGTACTTTGGAAGGACCGGTAGAAGTCGAGTAGTTGGAATCTACTCGCCAGCGCGAATATAATCATTGAGGAAAGTTCACATGTAAGAAATGGAGACCGGGCAGGGAGGTTTAGATGCAGTAGGCTGCAGACTGTGCGTGCATAGCCCTGCCTATGTCTGTTAAGGCCCGTCCGTACTTGGCCCTGTTGGACAAGTTTGAGTTGTGTACCGGACGCATACTGGCTATATGGGACCCAAGAAACCGATGTACCCTATGAGATCCACATTGTAACTTTTTTAATCGGCTTAGGCTTTCGGCGTCAGTACAGCAGGAGGTAACTCGCTCAAGAACATATCACTGCAGGTCTGTATCTTGAGGGAGCTTGCTGTTCGGGGCAATTGGACTGCATCCTGTGTGGAAGAACTTGGGAAAGGTGGCTGCGTACAACATCAGTCGAGGTTGCTGCCAGCAACTCGGAGTATGGGTGTACGTGTCGTGTAGTCCGGGTTTGTACTGATTCGAATCACCGTCGCTCGCGGTCATATGAGCATACTTTCTCACTGCTTCTTGACATAGTAAGAACTGAAGTGAATTCCTTTGAACTTGATAAGGCTTGTGTTTTAAATTGTATTGCAACCATGCTTGAACTAGAGATAGTGCTAATTAGACTTTTCTTGTTCGATTGTGGAAGAAGCATCACAAAAAAGCGTTTCTTGCTTGATTGTGGAGTTGCGATGCTGTTCGGCTCAAGGTCTTTAAAATGAGGCTTAAAATATGAGAGTTTATGATCAACTGTAGGCAAGTCCTTTATGCAAATTCAGCTACCCATTTCAATCCGCCATGCATGTAGAGTTTCTTGTTTAGAGGAGACGGATCAGTCTTGCTGAGCCTATGTGCTCACGCTTGCTATATGAGTGGTTTTGCAGGTTAACATCGACTCTTATGAGGAGGTTATCCGGTGAGACTCGGAGACTTCCGAGTCGTTTAACACATGGAGAACCTAGCCACTGCAGTTGTCTTCGTGTTGCTAGCGAGAAGAGTCCGCGGGCTGGACATCTTCTCTAGTGCTTTGTATTTATTCAACGTGAGATGATTATAGTCTTCCGCTGTAGTTAATTGATGTAAATTATTTACGAAGAACATCTGTAAGCTTCCGCTTTTGATTTATGTAATACATTTTCCTTATATGTGTGCTGTTGGTGCCGCATATCACGGCACTACCCAATGTGATTCCCGGGCGAGCGGCATGGCCCCATGAACGGGTGTCGGGCCCCATCAGCGTGGTATCAGAGCCGCCTTGGGAAGAGCACACGGAATAAGAATCACAAGAGCTTGAAATATATCTTCACTCAGAAAGAACTGAATATGAGATAACGAAGATAGCTAGAGCTCATTAAAGATTATGAAATTGAGATTCATTATCATCCGGGAAAGGCGAATGTGGTCGCCGATGCGCTCAGTCGTAAGGCGCATGTCCTTTGCTTAACTATTGCTGAAATGGATGATGAAGAATCAAGTCTCCCTGTAACCCTGTATGAAGCACTCTACAATCTCGCTCTTCGTACCATCCGAGAGGAGGTCATTGAAGCTCAAAGAAAAGACAAGGGTATGTCTCACATACGTCGGAGAATAGACAACGGAGAAATGAAATGCTTCTGGAAGGACTAACAGGGTACTTTGTGGTTCAACTACCGGATTGTAGTACCCCGGGATATGGGAGTACGGAAGAAAATTTTGGATGAAGCCCATTTGTCCAAATTTTCCATTCATCCAGGCAGCAATGAAATGGACCAAGATCTCCGGAAGAAATTTTGGTGGACATGTATAAAACGTGAAGTTGCAAAGTACGTTTTGGAATGTGATACGTGTCGAAGAGTCAAGGCTGACCATGTGAAGAAGTCGGGCCTTCTGCAACCACTGCAAATACCGGCATGGAAGTGGGAAGACTTGAGTTCGGACTTCATCGTCGGGTTGCCGATGACCTCCCACAACCATGATTCCATTTGGGTAATCATTGACCGGTTAACCAAATCAGCACATTTCATCCCCGTGCATACAAGATACGACGCCAAGCAGTATGCGGAGTTGTATATAGCACGAATCTTGTGCTTACATGGAGTTCCCCGTACCATTGTGTCCGACAGAGGATCGCTGTTCGTAGCCTGTTTCTGGGAACAGATACACGCATCCTTGGGAACCAAATTGATTCGAAGCTCTGCGTATCACCCTCAAACCGATAGGCAAACTGAGAGGGTGAATCAAATACTTGAAGATATGCTAAGAGCATGTGCAGTCCACCACGGTAAGAACTGGGATGATCACTTACCGTTGGCGGAGTTCTGTACAACAATGGTTATCAGACGAGCATCAAAATGGCACTATATGAAGCTCTATACGGCCGGAAGTGCCGTACACCATTGAATTGGTGTGAGTTCGGTGAACGAGTAAAATTTGGGGTTGATCTTGTCAACGAAGCCGAAGAGAGAGTTCGGATAATACAAAAAAAAACTCAAAGCTACTCAATCTCGTCAAAAGAGCTACGCGGTGCTGCATTTCGACGTCGGAGAGCACGTGTCTTCGTGTGCCTCAGATGAAAGGAATTCATAGGTTCGGTGTCAAGGGAAACTTGCTCCCCAATTTTTCGGTCCGTTTGCCATCACGGAGAAGTGAGGGACCGTAGCCTACCGGCTGGAACTACCGGCAAGCCTTGCCGGTATTCACGACATATTTCACGTGTCCCAGCTGCGGAAATGTCTCAAGTTTACTGCTGCTGTCCGCACCAAAGACACCGTCGAGCTAAAGCCGGATCTCACATACACCGAGCAGCCCATTCAGATTATCAACCAAAAGACCCGGATCACCCCGAGTCGGACTTTGAAATTTTATAAAGTTCTGTGGAGCAATCATACCCCGGAATAGGCGACGTGGGAAAGTGAAGATTACATCAAAAAGAACTATCCGGAACTTTTGTCATAGACTTTGTAATTGTCCTCCCATCTCGTTCATCGTTTGTAATCTCGGGACGAGATTCCTTTTAAGGGGGGAGGAATGTAAAGGTCCCAAAAATATGAATACAAAGAAACTCAAGTTTGCTCAGACATTTGGTTTCATGTGTATGAAAAGTGGGACTTGTTTAAACTTTCACATGTGATGACACACAAGAGAGCTCTCTTCATACAAATTCAATTATTTATTTGAATGCTTGGAACCAAAAGGGATTTGAACCCAAGGTGGGAAGTTCTCAGGTGTGTGAGAAAGTTAAATTCAGATTTTGGAACAAAATTGTTCAACTCAAATTTCAAATGAGGGCAACACAATGTATTGCAAACTGTTGTGTTAAAAAGCTCATTTGCAGCAGCCAAACCAAAAAATCAGATTTCATATTTGAATTCCTTAGGTACAAATTAGTGGGCATGCAAAGTTTCTTGAATTTTTAAAATGTTTTGCTATCCATTTTACCAAATGGACTTAAATTTGCAATGAATTCAAATACAACTTTGAATTTGGATGAAACTTGCCCAATTATCCAATTACAGTTTGGAATTGAACTTCTCACAATTCAATTTCATCATTTGCAAATTTTGGAGATATTTGAGAGAGGATAAGAAGGACTGTGGGAACCACTTGACAGCTGCATTTTTAAAAGATATTCAGTGGAGGTGAGTCTCTGTTTTGCTTCTCCCGGGAGATCGACTGCAGCTGCTCTCTTCGACAGCGCACACCGGCAGACGGTCAACCACCGCAACAACCAACTCCAGTGCTGATTCACCCCTCTCGGCGATCTTATCACCCTTTGACGTGTTCATTTTGCCACAACACGGCAAGCCCCGCCTTGTTCTTCCCCGTGAGCAAGAACTGAACAGAGGTCGCCGCCTCTCCGGAATCGATCGGGAGCCGGCATTGCAGTGCGTACGAAGCCCTAGATAGTTGCAAAATGGCACCAGAACCTTTCCCTATACCACCTCGATGCACCACCGATTGAGCTCGGCCTCCCCAACCCCGAGAACCTTTGTTCCTGCGGCAGCCGAACCACAATCGAAGGAAGATGCTCTCGTGGACAGCTTCACCCGCAGCTTCTCACGCCTGAGCAAGAGCACCTTTGGACGCGCAAATCCTTCACTCTGCTCACCTCCGAAGCTCAAGCCGAGTGGATGGTCGTCGACGGCGGAATTTCCATTTTCCTTCCATTCGGTGCAAACCGACCCGCGGGTAAGGAATTGCAAAATTCACACTCAACTTTCGGTTTTGATGCACCAAACTTAGCATACACGAGCTATACTAGTTAGGCAACAATTTTTCTTTGGAACCCTAGCATGAAACCCACTGTTGACGGCATATTTCCAACTTTTCCGACAGCGACCGTGGTGGGAAGCCGCGGGCGCATGGTGAGAAGTACTTTGGAGCCAATTCCGACCTCTTTTGAACCCATGTCGAGCTCCTACGGACTCCACCGGTGCTGTAGAGCCACTCCACTAAGGTTTTGGTGGGCTAGAAGGGCCGGGCGACATCGCCGAATGTCAGTTTAAGCCGTCGCTCGGTGCGAGCTTGGGTAGAGCCATCGCCGGCCGGGGACAGTCCTGCCCACGTGTTCAGCGCACGATTTTAGGAGCTGGTGGCAAGTGGGAGAGCAGGAGGTGGCAGGAGAGGTGAGCTCCGGCGAGCTCGGACGGTGCAGGCATGCGGGAGCTGGAGGTAGACGAAGGAGGAGTCGGACCCACATGTCAGTCACTCGTTTAAAAGGAGCTGGACTGTCTACGGCATAGGATCAACCTGTGACTGTGCGGTGATGACCCTGTGGCCCCGTGTGGCATTGCTTGAGAATTGTCACACCCGGTTTTTCCGAAGAACAACCAAGTGAATATCACATGTATGCCAGGATCATTTTCTCATACATGTGACGACAAATAGTGAAGCATCATTTATTACAAGCCAGGTGTCGAATATAAATAAGTCTTACATAGCAAATGTCTCGATGGACAATAATAAGTTCATCACAAGTAAATAAACTAGCAGCGGAATATTATTCTTTAGGGCTCCGTCACAGGCGTTGCCCGGGGGTCTCCATGAACCTAGAAACCTTCTTCGGGACCAAAGTCTTGTTCATTGTATACCACCTCATTATCTTGACCTTAGCAGCAATATAAACCAACAAATATGCAAGGTTGAGTACCAATGGTACTCAGCAAGTGTGGGAAAATTATATCATGCATGGCTAGAACAAGGAGAGGTTGAACTCATGGCTAAAGCACTACGCAATTAATGCCTATCACCTTAGCTTATTAAGCACCTACATTACTACACAGGTGAAATGGTCCCAAACTCCCATCCCAACATCATAATTCAATAACCATAACATCATCTCCAATGTTAAGCTCCCCACTTAACATCCACAACTTCCAAAACCATCAATCCTCTAATCATGAATAAGTCCAAGCCGCTCTTGACCGTGAGCACGGCTGCCATGACAGTTTTGACTCTGCAGAGTTTGTACCACTGTACCCACATGTAGTGATTTCATCCCCCGTTGCTGGGTGGACTAAAAGAACCTCCATTATGCCAGTGGCTACGAACCACATTCACACTTCCCAGGTGTGTAGCCAGGAGATCACTACGAAGCCTTTACAAAGGGATTCCCGACGAGCGTGGGCCCACTGAGGTTTCACCCCTAACAGCATACAAGAGGCTCCAACCCCGCTGCAGTGGCCCCCTCTTGAGCCTTGCGGTTCATATGGTAGTCCAGCTGACACCTATTCCCCGCACCATCCAACACACCCATACGACGCCGGGGATACACCTAATTAATTGGCCAAGCTGCCCCATCTCAGCATGTGGTTGGCACGGTTAAGCCAGGTTACATGCTCCATGAACCAGTCCTTAGGATCCAGGCAAGTACTAAACACAAACCCAAGTCTCGTGCACCCAGCACACAACCAAAACATCCAACTTGCCTTGATCCCTACCTCTACATAACTCACAATATCTCATTCAAGAGTATGGTAAAATAAACTGATGATCTCATATCCCAAATATCCCATTCTAAGCATGGCTAAGCATATGCATAATAATAAATGACATGATAAAATAAATCCCAACCCAAGCTACAAGGAAACAAGATAATGCAATTCTAGGGAAACTTCCTAACATGGGTTTCATATTTCATTTGACAATGCAAATAATTCTATCTACACATCCTAGCATAGGATCAAAGTGGTCAAGGACACTTGCCTCCTTCTTGCTGCTCTTGAAATGGGTAGTCCTGGTCTTGGAAAGGAATAACTTGCTCTTGAGCAGGTTCTACATCATACCATCACACATAGCAAGAGAAAAACAACAATCATAAGACATAGTTCACACTTCTACTTCATACAAACCACACATTCACATTTATGAAAGTCCTTCACCATTATATGTGTTGTGGTTACTTTATGTGTGTTGAGTTGTGGCTTGCATGCACTTTTAATCATGTGTATATGATTCCTACTTTTGTGTTCACATTTATACTTACATACTATAGATATGAGTTTCCAATAAATTTCTTATATTCAACTACTACACCTTTTCACTACCAAGTATGTATGAAAAGTATTTTTCTTCCCCATATGTTCCTTCATAATTTCTACCAACCCTAAACTGAACTCTTTGGATTTTAAAAACTCCATTTATCATTTACTAGTTGCTATATTTTCAGATTTATATTCCTATGCATAATTGTCTACTTTATTATGAAATTAGTAATACACATCATCTAAACAGAATAGGTTCTGGTCCTAAATAATTTAATAACATATTTTGACCTTTGCCTCTGATGTAAACTATTTCATAATTATTTTCCCTATTTTCTATAACTATTCTTTACTTAAAAATGTGTCCCTAAATGTGAAAAATAAATTAAACAGATTCAATTCAGCCCAAAATATATTTTTATCTCACTCCAAAGTTTCCTAAACACTGAGAAAGTCTTTAATTAAATTTTGACAATATGTTTGTCCCACTTTTTAATTTTTAATCACTAGCCACATATTCAATTTCCTAATTTAAATACTAAACAGGACTAAAAAGTTAAACTTACCCCACTACAGGGTCTATAATATTATTTTCAGAATTTTTAGGGGTCTAGCTACACTTATCAGAGGTGTTTTTCCAAATTTTTATTAAGTCCAGGGGCTAAAACTGATTTTTAAATAAATTTACATGATTTTCTTGAGTTCCAGGGGCTAGATTAGAAGTTTCCGGGGCTAGCTCTTATTTCCCGAGAACCCCAGGGGGTAGCACGTAAGATTTCCAGTCTTTATAACGCGGGGCTGACGTGGACCGTCCGATTTTAAACCGACGGCTGAGATTATAACGTCGAACCGGTACGCGGGGATTTAAACCCTACCGTGCGATTTAAAATAAACGGCGCACAGCGGCCACGTCGCTCTGATCGAGCGCGGGCGGCGCTGCCGGCGGCGCACGGCGGCGGGAGGCGGCGATCTCGCCGGAAATTTTCGGATCCTCGAGAATTCTGCCTAAAACTGTGATCTTATGGCATAGATCGGTAGAGGGGAGGTCGGGGATCTCACCTCGGGGGTTTTCTTGAGCTCGGAGGTCCTGGAAAGTGATCGGCGGCGAGGTCCGAGGCAAAACCACGGCGAAGCTCGTCGGCGCTGTGTTTACACCGCAAGTCACCGAGTTTTCTGCACCTGCAAGGTTCCCCGGAGGCGGTGGATCAAGACCAGCGAGTTAGATCGGAGTTTCCGATCTTAGATCGGCCAGAATTCACCGGAGAAGTCTCGGTTCTCACCGGAGTAAAAATCGGCGATCGCGTGGGAAAAACAGAACGAGGCCGGGGTTTTTATAGACGGGGAAGGGCTGTGTGTCGGTTGTGATCGAGTTTGAGTCGTCCGGGACCAAAATTCGACTGGGGGACGCGGTTTCCAGGGGGTAGTTTTGATTCGGGAGAGAGAGATGTCCCGGGGTCGGCCGATCGCGCGCGAGGAAGAAGATGACGGCGAGCCCCGCATGTCAGTGAGAGGGAGAAGCGCGCGGCTGTGGGCTGGCGGGGGAAAAATGGTGGGCCGGCTGGTGGGTTCGGCCCACTGGCCGGTTAGGTTTTAGTTTTATTTTTCTTTTCCTATTTCTTTTCTGATTTGAGTTTAATTTGAATTCCAGTTTGAATTTAAATTTTTGCAAAACATGCAACACGTCCAAAAATTTTTAAATTCCCCTCTTAACATGATTTAAGGTTTTGAATCAAAATTTTGGGGTGTTACAGCTCTACCCCCCTTAAAAGAAATCTCGTCCTCGAGATTGGTGTTTCTAAGAAAACAATTCCGGAAATTGTGCCTTGAGCTCATCTTCCCGCTCCCAGGTGGCTTCCTCTTCTGAGTGATGTTTCCACTGCACCTTGCACATCCGGATTCTTTTATTTCTGGTGAGGCGTTCCATTGTCTCCAAAATCTTGTATGGTTGCTCAGCATAAGACAAATCCTCAGCTACATCCACTTCATTCATGGGTAACACTTCTTCAGGCGTCCTCAGGCATTTCTTGAGTTGTGACACATGGAACACATCGTGCACATCTGATAGACGAGCTGGTAACTCTAGTTGATACGCCACTTCGCCTTTCCTTTCCAAAACTTGAAAGGGTCCGATGTATCGAGGTGACAACTTCCCTTTCACCTTGAACCGACGAAGTCCTCTGATAGGGGACACCTTGAGATAGACATAGTCTCCCACGTTGAAAACGAGCTCTCTTCTTCATACATCAGCATAACTCTTTTGGCGTGTCTGTGCTATCCTCAAGTTGTTGCGAATTTCCCTCACCTTCGCCTCGACTTTTTGTAATACTTCTGGACCAAACACTTTATTTTCTCCTGTTTGGTTCCAAAATAGGGGAGTTCGGCACTTCCTTCCATACAAAGCTTCAAACGGTGACATCTTCATACTAGCTTGATAGCTGTTGTTATAGGAAAATTCCGCATACGGTAAATTCTTGTCCCAACTCCTATTGTTTTTGAGTGCACATGCCCTTAACATATCTTCAAGGATCTGATTGGTTCTCTCCGTCTGCCCGTCAGTTTGTGGATGATAGGCAGAACTAAAGTTCAGATGGGTTCCCATGGTTTCGTGCAACTTCTGCCAGAATCTTGAGGTGAACTGTGTCCCTCGATCCGACACTATCTTCTTTGGCACTCCATGGTAACACACGATCCTTGACATGTACAACTCTGCCAATTTGGATCCGCTGTAGCTTTCCTTCACGGGGATGAAGTGAGCTACTTTGGTTAGCCTATCAATGATGACCCATATTGAATCATATCCGGATTGGGTCCTAGGCAATCCCACAATGAAATCCATGCTGATTTCTTCCCATTTCCATTCAGGCACTTTGAGTGGTTGCAATAATCCCGCGGGTCGTTGATGTTCTGCTTTCACCAACTGACATGTGTCACATAAGGCAACATGTTCCTCGACATCTCGCTTCATGCCATACCACCAATACCTGCCCTTGAGGTCCTGGTACATCTTCGTACTGCCAGGATGAATGGAATAGTCGGAATCATGAGCCTCCTTCAAAATCAGTTCACGGATCTCTTTTACTTCTGGCACACAGATTCTTTTTCCGTGCCACACCGTTCCTTGTTCATCCTCTCTAAAACCAGGAGCTTTATTTTCCTTGATGAGTTGTCTAATCTCTTGTATCTTCTCATCATTCTTTTGGCCCTCGCGTATGTCTCGCTCGAGTGTAGAGTCCACTTCCATGGCGATGGCTTCACCACTATTTACTAGACATAGATTGAGCCTTATAACCTCGTCCTTCAATTCTGCAGGCATGTCCTTCAAGCTCAACTTATTGACCTGCACTTTCTGACTCAAAGCATCGGCCACGACGTTTGCTTTCCCAGGATGATAGTTGATGCCCACATCAAAGTCATTGATTAGCTCTAACCATCTCCTTTGTCTGAGGTTGAGATCTGGCTGTGTGAAAATGTACTTCAAACTCTTATGATCCGTATATATATCTGTCCTCTTCCCCATCAAATAGTGTCGCCAAATTTTCAACGCGTGTACCACTGCGGCTAGTTCTAGGTCGTGTGTAGGATAGTTTTTCTCGTGCTTCCGAAGCTGCCGGGATGCATAAGCCACGACATGTCCTTCTTGCATGAGAACACATCCCAACCCGTTTCCAGAGGCATCGCAGTACACTGTGAAATTCTTCTGCATATCTGGCATAACCAACACCAGGGCTGTTGTCAATCTCTTCTTTAGCTCCTGAAAGCTCGTCTCGCACTGTGGCGTCCAGGTGAATGTGATTCCCTTCTCCAACAGTTTGGTGAGAGGTCTCGAGATCTTGGAGAATCCCTCAATAAACCGTCGATAGTACCCAGCCAATCCCAAAAAGCTTCGAACTTCCCCGACATTTTCAGGGGTCTTCCACTTCTGGATATCCTCGATTTTGGCGGGATCTACGGAGATTCCTCCCTCCGAGATTATATGTCCTAAAAAGGGAACTCTCTTCAGCCAAAACTCACACTTGCTCAACTTAGCATATAGTTGGTGTTCTCTCAGCCCCTGCAACACCAACCTTAGATGTTTCTCATGTTCTTCTTCATCTTTGGAGAAGACGAGAATGTCATCTATGAAAACCACCACAAATTTGTCCAGATATTCCATGAATACCTTGTTCATGAGATACATGAAGTATGCCAGGGCATTAGATAGCCCGAAATGCATGACAGTGTATTCATACAGTCCGTACCGAGATACGAAAGCTGTCTTGGGAATATCAGATTGCCTTATCTTGAGTTGGTGGTATCCCGACCTGAGATCAATTTTCGAGAACACACAAGCTCCCCTCAACTGATCAAACAAGTCTTCAATGCGAGGCAATGGGTACTTGTTCTTGATGGTTACCTCATTCAAAGCACGGTAATCCACGCATAACCTTTGGGTTCCGTCTTTCTTGGGCACAAATATCACCGGAGCTCCCCATGGTGAGGAACTAGGGCGAATATACCCCTTCTCCGTCAATTCTCTCAAATGATCCTTGAGTTCTTCTAGCTGCTTGGAGTCCATCCGATAAGGTCTCTTGTATATCGGGGTTGTTCCCGGTACTAGCTCAATTGCGAATTCCACTTCACAATCGGGAGGCATACCTGGCAACTCCTCCAGAAAAACATCTGGATATTCCCTGATAGTCCTGATTTCCTCAACTTTCACCTCAACTTGATTTAATTTAATGTCTCTCCTAGACTCGTGTATCGTTATGAACTTTACTCTTGTGCCACTAGGGTGAGTTAGTTCCACCGTTCTGGTCGAACAATGGATGATTCCTTTATGTTTGGTCAACCAATCCATACCCAAAATAATATCTATCCCTTGTGAATCTATCACTATGAGGTTAGCAGTAAATACTACCCCATTAATGTCTAGGTTCACTTTGGGACACAATTGTCTTGTCCTTATTTCTCCGCCTGGAGAGTTTACAGCTAGCATATGGTTCATTTGTGTGGTGGCTAGAACAAAGAGAGGTTGAACTCATGGCTAAAGCACTACGCAATTAATGCCTATCACCTTAGCTTATTAAGCACCTACATTACTACACAGGTGAAATGGTCCCAAACTCCCATCCCAACATCATAATTCAATAACCATAACATCATCTCCAATGTTAAGCTCCCCGCTTAACATCCACAACTTCCAAAACCATTAGTCCTCTAATCATGAATAAGTCCAAGCCGCTCTTGACCGTGAGCACGGCTGTCATGACAGTTTTGACTCTGCAGAGTTTGTACCACTGTACCCACATGTAGTGATTTCATCCCCCGTTGCCGGGTGGACTAAAAGAACCTCCATTATGCCAGTGGCTACGAACCACATTCACACTTCCCAGGTGTGTAGCCAGGAGATCACTACGAAGCCTTTACAAAGGGATTCCCGACGAGCGCGGGCCCACTGAGGTTTCACCCCTAACAGCATAAAAGAGGCTCCAACCCCGCTGCAGTGGCCCCCTCTTGAGCCTTGCGGTTCATATGGTAGTCCAGCTGACACCTATTCCCCGCACCATCCAACACACCCATACTACGCCGGGGATACACCTAATTAATTGGCCAAGCTGCCCCATCTCAGCATGTGGTTGGCACGGTAAATCCAGGTTACATGCTCCATGAACCGGTCCTTAGGATCCAGGCAAGTACTAAACACAAACCCAAGTCTCGTGCACCCAGCACACAACCAAAACATCCAACTTGCATTGATCCCTACCTCTACATAACTCACAATATCTCATTCAAGAGTATGGTAAAATAAACTGATGATCTCATATCCCAAATATCCCATTCTAAGCATGGCTAAGCATATGCATAATAATAAATGACATGATAAAATAAATCCCAACCCAAGCTACAAGGAAACAAGATAATGCAATTCTAGGGAAACTTCCTAACATGGGTTTCATATTTCATTTGACAATGCAAATAATTCTATCTACACATCCTAGCATAGGATCAAAGTGGTCGAGGACACTTGCCTCCTTCTTGCTGCTCTTGAAATGGGTAGTCCTGGTCTTGGAAAGGAATAACTTGCTCTTGAGCAGGTTCTACATCATACCATCACACATAGCAAGAGAAAAACAACAATCATAAGACATAGTTCACACTTCTACTTCATACAAACCACACATTCACATTTATGAAAGTCCTTCACCATTATATGTGTTGTGGTTACTTTATGTGTGTTGAGTTGTGGCTTGCATGCACTTTTAATCATGTGTATATGATTCCTACTTTTGTGTTCACATTTATACTTACATACTATAGATATGAGTTTCCAATAAATTTCTTATATTCAACTACTACACCTTTTCACTACCAAGTATGTATGAAAAGTATTTTTCTTCCCCATATGTGCCTTCATAATTTCTACCAACCCTAAACTGAACTCTTTGGATTTTAAAAACTCCATTTATCATTTACTAGTTGCTATATTTTCAGATTTATATTCCTATGCATAATTGTGTACTTTATTATGAAATTAGTAATACACATCATCTAAACAGAATAGGTTCTGGTCCTAAATAATTTAATAACATATTTTGACCTTTGCCTCTGATGTAAACTATTTCATAATTATTTTCCGTATTTTCTATAACTATTCTTTACTTAAAAATGTGTCCCTAAATGTGAATAATAAATTAAACAGATTCAATTCAGCCCAAAATATGTTTTTATCTCACTCCAAAGTTTCCTAAACACTGAGAAAGTCTTTAATTAAATTTTGACAATATGTTTGTCCCACTTTTTAATTTTTAAACACTAGCCACATATTCAATTTCCTAATTTAAATACTAAACAGGACTAAAAAGTTAAACTTACCCCACTACAAGGTCTATAATATTATTTTCAGAATTTCTAGGGGTCTAGTTACACTTATCAGAGGTGTTTTTCCAAATTTTTATTAAGTCCAGGAGCTAAAACTGATTTTTAAATAAATTTACATGATTTTCTGGAGTTCCAGGGGCTAGATCAGAAGTTTCCGGGGCTAGCTCTTATTTCCCGAGAACCCCAGGGGGTAGCACGTAAGATTTCCAGTCTTTATAACGCGGGGCTGACGTGGACCGTCCGATTTTAAATTGACGGCTGAGATTATAACGTCGAACCGGTACGCGGGGATTTAAACCCTACCGTGCGATTTAAAATAAACGGCGCACAAGCGGCCACGTCGCTCTGATCGAGCGCGGGCGGCGCTGCCGGCGGCGCACGGCGGCGGGAGGCGGCGATCTCGCCGGAAATTTTTGGATCCTCAAGAATTCTGCCTAAAACTATGATCTTATGGCATAGATCGATAGAGGGGAGGTCGGGGATCTCACCTCGGGGGTTTTCTTGAGCTCGGAGGTCCTGGAAAGTGATCGGCGGCGAGGTCCAAGGCAAAACCACGGCGAAGCTCATCGGCGCTGCGTTTACACCGCAAGTCACCGAGTTTTCGGCACCTGCAAGGTTCCCCGGAGGCGGTGGATCAAGACCAGCGAGTTAGATCGGAGTTTCCGAGCTTAGATCGGCCAGAATTCACCGGAGAAGTGTCGGTTCTCACCGGAGTAAAAATCGGCGATCTTGTGGGAAAAACAGAACGAGGCCTGGGTTTTTATAGACGGGGGAGGGCGGTGTGTCGGTTGTGATCGAGTTTGAGTCGTCCGGGACCAAAATTCGGCTGGGGGACGCGGTTTTCAGGGGGTAGTTTTGATTCGGGAGAGAGAGGTGTCCCGGGATCGGCCGATCGCGCGCGAGGAAGAAGATGACGGCGGGCCCCGCATGTCAGTGAGAGGGAGAAGCGCGCGGCTGTGGGCTGGCGGGGGAAAAATGGTGGGCCGGCTGGTGGGTTCGGCCCACTGGCCGGTTAGGTTTTAGTTTTCTTTTTCTTTTTCTATTTCTTTTCTGATTTGAGTTTAATTTGAATTCTAGTTTGAATTTAAATTTTTGCAAACATGCAACACGTCCAAAAATTTTTAAATTCCCCTCTTAACATGATTTAAGGTTTTGAATCAAAATTTTGGGGTGTTACAGCTCTACCCCCCTTAAAAGAAATCTCGTCCTCGAGATTGGTGTTTCTAAGAAAACAATTCCGGAAATTGTGCCTTGAGCTCATCTTCCCGCTCCCAGGTGACTTCCTCTTCTGAGTGATGTTTCCACTGCACCTTGCACATCCGAATTCTTTTATTTCTGGTGAGGCGTTCCATTGTCTCCAAAATCTTGTATGGTTGCTCAGCATAAGACAAATCCTCAGCTACATCCACTTCATTCATGGGTAACACTTCTTCAGGCGTCCTCAGGCATTTCTTGAGTTGTGACACATGGAACACATCGTGCACATCTGATAGACGAGCTGGTAACTCTAGTTGATACGCCACTTCGCCTTTCCTTTCCGAAACTTGAAAGGGTCCGATGTATCGAGGTGACAACTTCCCTTTCACCTTGAACCGACGAAGTCCTCTGATAGGGGACACCTTGAGATAGACATAGTCTCCCACGTTGAAAACGAGCTCTCTTCTTCGTACATCAGCATAACTCTTTTGGCGTGTCTGTGCTATCCTCAAGTTGTTGCGAATTTCCCGCACCTTCGCCTCGGATTCTTGTAATACTTCTAGACCAAACACTTTATTTTCTCCTGTTTGGTTCCAAAATAGGGGAGTTCGGCACTTCCTTCCATACAAAGCTTCAAACGGTGACATCTTCATACTTGCTTGATAGCTGTTGTTATAGGAAAATTCCGCATACGGTAAATTCTTGTCCCAACTCCTATTGTTTTTGAGTGCACATGCCCTTAACATATCTTCAAGGATCTGATTGGTTCTCTCCGTCTGCCCGTCAGTTTGGGGATGATAGGCAGAACTAAAGTTCAGATGGGTTCCCATGGTTTCGTGCAACTTCTGCCAGAATCTTGAGGTGAACCGTGTCCCTCGATCCGACACTATCTTCTTTGGCACTCCATGGTAACACACGATCCTTGACATGTACAACTCTGCCAATTTGGATCCGCTGTAGCTTTCCTTCACGGGGATGAAGTGAGCTACTTTGGTTAGCCTATCAATGATGACCCATATTGAATCATATCCGGATTGGGTCCTAGGCAATCCCATGATGAAATCCATGCTGATTTCTTCCCATTTCCATTCAGGCACTTTGAGTGGTTGCAATAATCCCGCGGGTCGTTGATGTTCTGCTTTCACCAACTGACATGTGTCACATAGGGCAACATGTTCCGCGACATCTCGCTTCATGCCATACCACCAATACCTGCCCTTGAGGTCCTGGTACATCTTCGTACTCCCAGGATGAATGGAATAGTCGGAATCATGGGCCTCCTTCAAAATCAATTCACGGATCTCCTTTACTTCTGGCACACAGATTCTTTTTCTGTGCCACACCATTCCTTGTTCATCCTCTCTAAAACCAGGAGCTTTATTTTCCTTGATGAGTTGTCTGATCTCTTGTATCTTCTCATCATTCTTTTGGCCCTCGCGTATGTCTCGCTCGAGTGTAGAGTCCACTTCCATGGCGATGGCTTCACCACTATTTACTAGACATAGATTGAGCCTTATAACCTCGTCCTTCAATTCTGCAGGCATGTCCTTCAAGCTCAACTTATTGACCTGCACTTTCCGACTCAAAGCATCGGCCACGACGTTTGCTTTCCCAGGATGATAGTTGATGCCCACATCAAAGTCATTGATTAGCTCTAACCATCTCCTTTGTCTGAGGTTGAGATCTGGCTGTGTGAAAATGTACTTCAAACTCTTATGATCCGTATATATCTCTGTCCTCTTCCCCATCAAATAGTGTCGCCAAATTTTCAACGCGTGTACCACTGCGGCTAGTTCTAGGTCGTGTGTAGGATAGTTTTTCTCGTGCTTCCGAAGCTGCCGGGATGCATAAGCCACGACATGTCCTTCTTGCATGAGAACACATCCCAACCCGTTTCCAGAGGCATCGCAGTACACTGTGAAATTCTTCTGCATATCTGGCATAACCAACACTGGGGCTGTTGTCAATCTCTTCTTTAGCTCCTGAAAGCTCGTCTCGCACTGTGGCGTCCAGGTGAATGTGATTCCCTTCTCCAACAGTTTGGTGAGAGGTCTCGAGATCTTGGAGAATCACTCAATAAACCGTCGATAGTACCCAGCCAATCCCAAAAAGCTTTGAACTTCCCCGACATTTTCAGGGGTCTTCCACTTCTGGATATCCTCGATTTTGGCGGGATCTACGGAGATTCCTCCCTCCGAGATTATATGTCCTAGTAAGGGAACTCTCTTCAGCCAAAACTCACACTTGCTCAACTTGGCATATAGTTGGTGTTCTCTCAGCCTCTGCAACACCAACCTTAGATGTTTCTCATGTTCTTCTTCATCTTTGGAGAAGACGAGAATGTCATCTATGAAAACCACCACAAATTTGTCCAGATATTCCATGAATACCTTGTTCATGAGATACATGAAGTATGCCGGGGCATTAGTTAGCCCGAAAGGCATGACAGTGTATTCATACAGTCCGTACCGAGATACGAAAGCTGTCTTGGGAATATCAGATTGCCTTATCTTGAGTTGGTGGTATCCCGACCTGAGATCAATTTTCGAGAACACACAAGCTCCCCTCAACTGATCAAACAAGTCTTCAATGCGAGGCAATGGGTACTTGTTCTTGATGGTTACCTCATTCAAAGCACGGTAATCCACGCATAACCTTTGGGTTCCGTCTTTCTTGGGCACAAATATCACCGGAGCTCCCCATGGTGAGGAACTAGGGCGAATGTACCCCTTCTCCGTCAATTCTCTCAAATGATCCTTGAGTTCTTCTAGCTGCTTGGAGTCCATCCGATAAGGTCTCTTGTATATCGGGGCTGTTCCCGGTACTAGCTCAATTGCGAATTCCACTTCATGATCGGGAGGCATACCTGGCAACTCCTCCAGAAAAACATCTGGATATTCCCTGATAGTCCTGATTTCCTCAACTTTCACCTCAACTTGATTTAATTTAATGTCCCTCCTAGGCTCGTGTATCGTTATGAACTTTACTCTTGTGCCACTAGGGTGAGTTAGTTCCACCGTTCTGGTCGAACAATGGATGATTCCTTTATGTTTGGTCAACCAATCCATACCCAAAATAATATCTATCCCTTGTGAATCTATCACTATGAGGTTAGCAGTAAATACTACCCCATTAATGTCTAGGTTCACTTTGGGACACACTTGTCTTGTCCTTATTTCTCCACCTGGAGAGTTTACAGCTAGCATATGGTTCATTTGTGTGGTTGCTAGGTCATGCTTCTTAACAAACCCTTGAGCAATGAACGAGTGGGTAGCACCAGAATCAAACAGCAGGGTTGCAAGGTGTAAATTGGCAGGAAACTTACCAACTACCACGTCGGGTGCCTCTTGTGCTTCCTCCATAGTGACGTGGTTCACCCGTCCTCTCATTACATTCTGCTGTTGTGCCTGCGCAGGCTTCTTCTTTGGGCATTTATGGGCGTAGTGCCCCACTTCACCACAGCTAAAACATTGCACCCCAACCTTAGGTGCCTGGCCTTTGTTGTCTTGGGGTTGGTTTGGGTGTCCTTGCACTGCTGGTCGAGGTGGATATGCGGGGCGAGGCTGCTGCACAAACTGACGTTGCGGCTGTGCTGGTGCTGCGGGAGGCCTGTAGTTTGGGTTGTACCCTCTTGGTGCTGAATAGGGTACCGCAGCACGGCTCGTCTGCCCCGTAGGTTGCTGCATCATACGTGGGCGGGTGTTGCTCCCTGAGGCTTGATGTGACCACCCGGCCTTCCTCTTATTCTCACTTTCCAAGGCCTTTAGCTTCCTTTCTACCACAAATGCTTTGTCCACCATCTTTTGGAAGCTTTCATACTCATTTGAGGACATTGCACACTGCATCTCCGCGGTAAGTCCTTCCACGAAACAATCTTGTTTCTGCTCATCAGTCTCTATGTCTCGCGGGGCATAACGGGATAGTTGAGTAAATTTAGTGAGGTATTCCCTCACCGTCATGTTTCCCTGCTGCAGTCCCAAAAACTCCTTCCTCTTGTTTT
The DNA here is from genome assembly GCA_030760725.1 of Neostapfia colusana. Taxonomy (NCBI): domain Eukaryota; kingdom Viridiplantae; phylum Streptophyta; class Magnoliopsida; order Poales; family Poaceae; genus Neostapfia; species Neostapfia colusana. The sequence continues at coordinate 84,775,989 of JASWHV010000008.1, read as the reverse complement.
TGAATTCACCTCTTGGGATGTAATGGTTGCGGAAGCTACGCTTGAACTCTTCCCAAGTGATGTTCTCAGGGTCATGATGGGCGGCCACGTAGGCGGTCCACCAATCAGCAGCAGGTCCATGCAATTGATGAGAGGCAAACAGCACCCTCTCATACCCTTGGCATTGTATAATCCTCATCTTACTTTCAATGGTCTTCAGCCAATCATCTGCCTCTAGAGGTTCAGCAGCACTTGCAAACTTTGGAGGTTGAGTTCCTAGAAACTCACTCAACCTTGGTTGGCGTGGTGCAGCTTGTGAAGGTGGAACTTGATGCAAGTTGGCCACCACTTGAGTCAAGTTCTGGATGAGCTGATTCTGATTCTCCAGCATTTGGTGGAGGGGATCAACTCCTTCACGGCGACCACCCCGGTCCTGGCCTCCAGAAAGATGAGGGTTGCATGCCTCATCGTTGTTGTTGGCGGGGTTGGCAGCACGGCCTTTTCCTCTTCCGGCCATCTGGCAGAATCAACCAATGTTAATTTGAAAGCATTTAGTATCATCTTACTACTTTCATTTGTTTGTACTTTGAAGTGTTGAGGCTTTGTTATACTTTTACAAGGGTTCATATCTCACACCAAATAGATGCACTCTTATTTCCTGTGGGTTCACACACCAAAGCAAAACAATCTAAAGACGAGGTTGTGGACAATTGCTCATGGCTTCCACAACTCACGTCACACACCAAGCATTAACACACCATTAACTACGTAACGACTCGACTACTCGACATCCTTCTAATTTAAGGGAAAGGCTCTACGCTACTCGTTTTTTTGAGCTGGCTCCTCGGGATCTTCCTCATCATTTCGGCTGCCTTCTGACTCTGCTTTGGGTGGGGAGGCTGCTAGTGGAGAAGTGCGACGACGCCTGATCGCTCGGTGATCTGGGGAGTCAGGAGTCCATGTATCATTCACGGTGACACACAGTTCATTCCCATCTCCTCTTTCTCTCGCCTTTAAGCAGGCTCGCAGCAACGCCTCCGTTTCCTTCAGGGTGTCCCGGACATCCTGAAGCTCTTGTTGACACTCTTGCAGTCGAGTGCTGAGCATAGCAGCATCCTCCAAGCACAAGTCCATGTGCTCATGGGAAGTCCCTTGCTGCACTGGCGGGTACTTGTACTCCGTGGTACCACTCTCACGTTGGAGGACATACATGTACTCAGTTTTGTCCAAGAGGCGACGATAGATGTGACTCTGGCAGGTGATGGCCTCCCAGGTGACATCTTTCTCCGCATCGACCTGTGTCGCTCGACAAGCTGGAGAGTGGTGAATGTTAAGCAGTTGATTTTCGTGTATAATCCTCATCTCTGAACTCCATTCTTCCCTCTTTTCACGGATGGTCCTGGTGGAGTTATAGTGGATGATTAGCTTGCCCGTGTTGCCGGCGGCTTCGAGCATACGCCGAAGACGCGCAATAAGCCTCCTACTGCCAATCCGTAGGAAAGGTACGTCACCGGACGGCTCTCCTCTCTCTCGGTAAGGGCAACTACGGGAACTCTCCCTCCTGTGGACTTGCGAGCGGTACGAATCATGCGAACCATCTAAAAGAATTTAAAATTAGGTTAGATAAACTCTCAAACAAAAATCCTATTTTGAATGAAAGTTGGGGTAAGATGAAGAAAATGACTCCTTAAATAACACATTTCAACCCACACCTTGGAAAATAGTTTTTAAGAAAATAGGGCCCTTAAATACGTCCATTTCTACCTAGGTCCATGTTCCTACGGGCAACCTTGACTCTGATACCAACTCTGTCACACCCGGTTTTTCCGAAGAACAACCAAGTGAATATCACAGGTATGCCAGGATCATTTTCTCATACATGTGACGACAAATAGTGAAGCATCATTTATTACAAGCCAGGTGTCGAATATAAATAAGTCTTACATAGCAAATGTCTCGATGGACAATAATAAGTTCATCACAAGTAAATAAACTAGCAGCGGAATATTATTCTTTAGGGCTCCATCACAGGCGTTGCCCGGGGGTCTCCATGAACCTAGAAACCTTCTTCGGGACCAAAGTCCTGTTCATTGTATACCACCTCATTATCTTGACCTGAGCAGCAATATAAACCAACAAATATGCAAGGTTGAGTACCAATGGTACTCAGCAATTGTGGGAAAATTATATCATGCATGGCTAGAACAAGGAGAGGTTGAACTCATGGCTAAAGCACTACGCAATTAATGCCTATCACCTTAGCTTATTAAGCACCTACATTACTACACAGGTGAAATGGTCCCAAACTCCCATCCCAACATCATAATTCAATAACCATAACATCATCTCCAATGTTAAGCTCCCCGCTTAACATCCACAACATTCAAAACCATCAATCCTCTAATCATGAATAAGTCCAAGCCGCTCTTGACCGTGAGCACGGCTGTCATGACAGTTTTGACTCTGCAGAGTTTGTACCACTGTACCCACATGTAGTGATTTCATCCCCCGTTGCCGGGTGGACTAAAAGAACCTCCATTATGCCAGTGGCTACGAACCACATTCACACTTCCTAGGTGTGTAGCCAGGAGATCACTACGAAGCCTTTACAAAGGGATTCCCGATGAGCGTAGGCCCACTGAGGTTTCACCCCTAACAGCATACAAGAGGCTCCAACCCCGCTGCAGTGGCCCCCTCTTGAGCCTTGCGGTTCATATGGTAGTCCAGCTGACACCTATTCCCCGCACCATCCAACACACCCATACTACGTCGGGGATACACCTAATTAATTGGCCATGCTGCCCCATCTCAGCATGTGGTTGGCACGGTAAAGCCAGGTTACATGCTCCATGAACCGGTCCTTAGGATCCAGGCAAGTACTAAACACAAACCCAAGTCTCGTGCACCCAGCACACAACCAAAACATCCAACTTGCCTTGATCCCTACCTCTACATAACTCACAATATCTCATTCAAGAGTATGGTAAAATAAACTGATGATCTCATATCCCAAATATCCCATTCTAAGCATGGGTAAGCATATGCATAATAATAAATGACATGATAAAATAAATCCCAACCCAAGCTACAAGGAAACAAGATAATGCAATTCTAGGGAAACTTCCTAACATGGGTTTCATATTTCATTTGACAATGCAAATAATTCTATCTACACATCCTAGCATAGGATCAAAGTGGTCAAGGACACTTGCCTCCTTCTTGCTGCTCTTGAAATGGGTAGTCCTGGTCTTGGAAAGGAATAACTTGCTCTTGAGCAGGTTCTACATCATACCATCACACATAGCAAGAGAAAAACAATAATCATAAGACAGTTCACACTTCTACTTCATACAAACCACACATTCACATTTATGAAAGTCCTTCACCATTATATGTGTTGTGGTTACTTTATGTGTGTTGAGTTGTGGCTTGCATGCACTTTTAATCATGTGTATATGATTCCTACTTTTGTGTTCACATTTATACTTACATACTATAGATATGAGTTTCCAATAAATTTCTTATATTCAACTACTACACCTTTTCACTACCAAGTATGTATGAAAAGTATTTTTCTTCCCCATATGTGCCTTCATAATTTCTACCAACCCTAAACTGAACTCTTTGGATTTTAAAAACTCCATTTATCATTTACTAGTTGCTATATTTTCAGATTTATATTCCTATGCATAATTGTGTACTTTATTATGAAATTAGTAATACACATCATCTAAACAGAATAGGTTCTGGTCCTAAATAATTTAATAACATATTTTGACCTTTGCCTCTGATGTAAACTATTTCATAATTATTTTCCCTATTTTCTATAACTATTCTTTACTTAAAAATGTGTCCCTAAATGTGAATAATAAATTAAACAGATTCAATTCAGCCCAAAATATGTTTTTATCTCACTCCAAAGTTTCCTAAACACTGAGAAAGTCTTTAATTAAATTTTGACAATATGTTTGTCCCACTTTTTAATTTTTAAACACTAGCCACATATTCAATTTCCTAATTTAAATACTAAACAGGACTAAAAAGTTAAACTTACCCCACTACAGGGTCTATAATATTATTTTCAGAATTTCTAGGGGTCTAGCTACACTTATCAGAGGTGTTTTTCCAAATTTTTATTAAGTCCAGGGGCTAAAACTGATTTTTAAATGAATTTACATGATTTTCTGGAGTTCCAGGGGCTAGATCAGAAGTTTCCGGGGCTAGCTCTTATTTCCCGAGAACCCCAGGGGGTAGCACGTAAGATTTCCAGTCTTTATAACGCAGGGCTGACGTGGACCGTCCGATTTTAAACTGACGGCTGAGATTATAACGTCGAACCGGTACGCGGGGATTTAAACCCTACCGTGCGATTTAAAATAAACGGCGCACAAGCGGCCACGTCGCTCTGATCGAGCGCGGGCGGCGCTGCCGGCGGCGCACGGCGGCGGGAGGCGGCGATCTCGCCGGAAATTTTTGGATCCTCAAGAATTCTGCCTAAAACTGTGATCTTATGGCATAGATCGATAGAGGGGAGGTCGGGGATCTCACCTCGGGGGTTTTCTTGAGCTCGGAGGTCCTGGAAAGTGATCGGCGGCGAGGTCCGAGGCAAAACCACGGCGAAGCTCGTCGGCGCTGTGTTTACACCGCAAGTCACCGAGTTTTCTGCACCTGCAAGGTTCCCCGGAGGCGGTGGATCAAGACCAGCGAGTTAGATCGGAGTTTCCGAGCTTAGATCGGCCAGAATTCACCGGAGAAGTCTCGGTTCTCACCGGAGTAAAAATCGGCGATCGCGTGGGAAAAACAGAACGAGGCCGGGGTTTTTATAGACGGGGAAGGGCGGTGTGTCGGTTGTGATCGAGTTTGAGTCGTCCGGGACCAAAATTCGACTGGGGGACGCGGTTTCCAGGGGGTAGTTTTGATTCGGGAGAGAGAGATGTCCCGGGGTCGGCCGATCGCGCGCGAGGAAGAAGATGACGGCGGGCCCCGCATGTCAGTGAGAGGGAGAAGCGCGCGGCTGTGGACTGGCGGGGGAAAAATGGTGGGCCAGCTGGTGGGTTCGGCCCACTGGCCGGTTAGGTTTTAGTTTTCTTTTTCTTTTCCTATTTCTTTTCTGATTTGGTTTAATTTGAATTCCAGTTTCAATTTAAATTTTTGCAAAGCATGCAACACGTCCAAAAAATTTTAAATTCCCCTCTTAACATGATTTAAGGTTTTGAATCAAAATTGCCCTGGGCCCGCTGTCAGAGATTTAAATTTTCCCCGGTTTATTTGAATTCCATATTTCCTTCAAACTTTGGAAGAGCATAACTTTTGCTAGGAAACTCCAAAATTAGTGATTCAAATTGGGTTAGTTTCATGTTGAAAACCTCTATCCAAATATGCAACCCAATTTGTATGAAAGTCATTATTGAATTCTGGAGAATTCTTTAATATTTTCAGCAAAAGAAATTTAGAGAGAGTTTGGTTCATCCAAAAATCCTCAAATTTTGCCAGAATAATCCTTAGAATATTATTGAACTCATGTAACAATTTAATCTCATTTGGAGTTCATTTGATTAGGAGAATTTAGATTTCATGTTGCTGCGTTCAAATGAATACAGAAACTTTTTCAGAGAAATCCCAAAACTTGAAAATTCAGTTCTGGGCAATTCTTAGCTCCAAAAATACTAGGAAAATTAATGCAGGCTCTATGAACTATAATTGATATTGTAGTTCACTAAGACTGACATGAACATGTGAGTTACTTCAGAATTAATTCCTTTTGCTTAATTGCTTAGGGAATTGTTCTGAATAAACCACTCAATGAAAAATACTAATTTTTGGTCCAGAATACTTTCTTGTGACAAGGAACTCACATGAAACATTTCAGCTCCATTGGATATCTGGATCATCACTTTTCTGTCTATCTTCTTTAGGTGATCAAAACACAAGTGAGGAATGCACTTATCACTTGATCATGTTGCTTAACCCAAACCCTAACCTTAGCACCAGTGTCATTTTAAATTCTTAAACAGACTTCCAGTTTTGAACTTGTTATTAGACCGTGTTAGCAAAATCTTTACAATTAAATACTTGTGCATATTCATAACGTGTAGCATCGACGTGGGAGATTGTGAAGCAAAAGAGAGTTGGATAAAGGAGCAAGGTGATCAAGCCTCAAGTGATCATCACTAACTGATTATATACTAGTCACCTGCAAAACAGGCAAGCCCCGGTTGCATTCAAGCTGTTTTATAAATTCTTTCCATTTCTAGAGATCATCTTTGAATTATTGATTGCATTAGGTCTAGATGATATTGAAGACCCAATTGCATGACCAGATTAACCCAAGAGAGAATGGGTAGTGTAGCACCTCCTTGAGTGGATCTAGGCTACGCTAAATGTACTTTGGAAGGACCGGTAGAAGTCGAGTAGTTGGAATCTACTCGCGAGTTTAGGGCTTGGTTTCTTCGGAGCGGGTCATGAATAGAATCATTGAGGAAAGTTCACATGTAAGAAATGGAGACCGGGCAGGGAGGTTTAGATGCAGCAGGCTGCGGACCGTGCGTGCATAGCCCTGCCTGTGCGGTTAAGGTCCGTCCGTACTTGGCCCTGTTGGACAAGTTTGAGTTGTGTACCGGGCGCATACTGGCTATATGGGACCCAAGAAACCGATGTACCTTGTGAGATCTACATTGAACTTTTCTAATCGGCTTAGTCTTTCGGCATCACTACAGCAGGAGGTAACTCACTCAAGAACATATCACTGCGGGTATGTGACGCGGCCCCACGGCCTCGTCGAGCAAGGATCATGCTGAGGGGTGCTGCATTGCACAGCACCGGATGACACACATAAAAGATGCAAAGCGGAAGCAAAGTTTTATTACATAAACGAGTTTATGAATATTTTTACAACAAAACAAGTTCAGTATACACTCACGGGCGTAGACTACACACCAAGTTCATGTTTAGCCCGTGAACGTGTCCCCGCTAGCACACACGCACACTAACATGGCAGCGTGCACGACTCCCACTCGACGGGGTTTCCCTCTTGGGGTTCTGTCTCCTCCTAGGGAGTCCCTGCATCATAACACCCTGCAAAAGCTTCAAACACAAGCAGTGAGCACGATGGCTCGGCAAGTCTAACCCGTCTTTCCTATGCATGAAACTTCTACATGCTGGATCATGCGTATTTGGGAATGTAAGTTGCAAAGGACTCGCCTAATTATTTGAACCTTACTTTCAAGTTTTAGCAGCAAATTGTGGAGAACCTCACGCTAAGGCACATGAGAGAGCCGCAATCAAACAAGAAATGCATTTCTCTCATGTACTTTGCCCAAGGTTAAAAAAGACTTTAATTAGCTCTAAACTATAGCACTTCATTAACAATCAAGGTCCATTCTTCAAATCAGCAAACTTTTAACATGTATCTAGCCTGTTCATTCTACGTCACGGTACAGTGAACAAGTGGTACTCACTGATCGCGAGGGACAGCGATTATAATCGATTTACCCCTGCCGGGTTACCCGAATAACCCGTCATGTACGCCCGTACTCGATGTTGCCTACAGCAACCATCACGGACGTCGTATGCAACCACCTTTCACCCGTCAGCCAAATATTAAACCAGTCCTATCATCCCGAGCAAGAGGTCTCTGCGCATGCATCCTCAGTGCCGCCAGCCAATTTACACCTCAAGCTCTCAACCTACCCTTTGGACGACAAGCAATGCCTCAACACCCAGCTACCCGAATTACATCGCTTTCCTGGTTCCCATATATCCGGTAGGTCTTCGGTACTGTTCTAGCTTGTTCATCAGGCCCGCACACGGCCTCAATCGACACAAGTGGAGCTATGGCCCCCAGGCCCCAAAGTCCTTCTGCCCTTACTCTCCACTCGGTCTCATTTTTCTTGCCATGTGTTTCATTTGCTATCTTTACCCGAGTAGTGTGCCTCTAGCCTATTCTCGCGAGCAGTTCCAACTACTCGACTTGTACCGAATCCTACCCTAACTTAGCATTGCAGTGTTCCAGGTTTACAAATCTAAGCCCAAACCAGGGTTTTCTTGGCTATGCAATTGGGTTTTCAAACAAGACTCTAATGCATAATTTAAGTGAGTGCTCAAAGTAAGTTCTCAAAACAGTAAAATTTATAAAAAGGCTAATGCAAACCGGAGCTTGCCTTGCTGCTGTTGGTCGTAGGCTAGCTGTTCCTTTGGAGTGATGAAGTCTAAGACTTTGGGCTCCTCCTAAACCTTAGCGACTACATGAGATAAATACATATATGTATCAATTTCAATGCATTTGAATTTGAAGTTGAATTTGTGAAGACTATAAGTCTTGCTAGACAGGCCCAATGCCTCTGAAAATTTTACGGTGATTTGGATATAACCTAAAAAGAGAATTGGCCAAGTTTCATTTGCAGCAAAGCTCATTTGAGCCCTCCACAAATAATTGTGTACTTGGCCTTAATTGGAGCTATTAGGCTGTTCTAGGGATTTTCATGGAGCAAGCCATGACTTTCTGAAAACTAGATTTTCAGAGGGTTCTAATGGAGTTGGTTTCACTTAATTTGAAGGTTCCTAGCCAAAGATATGAGCTACACAATTTAAGGGAAATTCTGAAAATGTTTTTTACATTTTCCATTTCCTCTGGAACAGTTTTATTAATCACACCATTAGGTGGATCAAACGAGCTTGAATGGATCTGAAATTTTTATGGTAGCTCAGGGAAATTATGATAAACCTCCTGGCCAAATTTCAGAATTTTAGTCCAAAGGGTTCTCCAGTTAAAACTCTAAACAGTTTAAATTTGAAGAATTAATTATGGATAAATAAGCATTTTCATAAAGTGAAATTCAATTTGTTGGAAAGTACTCAAATAGCTGAATCCAACAAAATTTTGTTCACTCGATTTGGAGTTTCCTAGCCAAAGTTATGTGGATTTGAAGTTTGTACTAGAATCTGAAAATCGGGGAAAAGCTTAAATTGCTGGGAGTGGGACTGGGGCGACGTGTGAGTTTCTCAGCGGCTGACACACGGGGCTAAGGAGTTTTTTGCATGCAGCCACAACAGATCCAATGCCACAGAAGATCCCGTCCGGCTCAATACAGTGGCTGACGTGCAGGACCCGCACCATCTTCTTCTTCCGGTCGCTCCCGTGCGCGCCCGCGCTCGAGCTCGCCGGAGCTCGCTGAGACTTTCTCCTCCGGCCACCTCTCGGGCTCTAGCTCGCCGCTTAGCTCTAACTCAACACGAGGAGCACTCCAGTGAGGTTTCCCCACGCCATCCGTGGCTCCTACCTAACTTGCGACGACACCGCAGCTCACACCGACTCTGGCAACGTCGCTCGCCGTCTTTAGCCCATCAAACCATGCGTTCTCAAGCTCTACAGAACCTGTGCGCCCGATGGCTCCCGTCATTAGCGCCGGTAGAAAAACTAGAAATGGGCGGTCTACCAATGTTTTCACGCTAAGACTGCGAAGGAAAGTTGTTCACTACCCAATCTAGCTCGTGTAGGTGTAGTATGAGGATCCCTACCCAACTATGGAACAAGAATTTGGTGAATCCGCACCTGAAGGTCGGTCTGCACCGAATGGAAGGAAAAGACGAAATTCATCACCGGTGATCGACCACTCGGGCTATGGTTTGGGGGTGAGAAACACGAAGCCCTAACACGTCCCGGGATGCCTTAGCTTGGGTGTGACACTTTCCTGTTTAGGCTGTCCACGGGAGCCTGAGGTGCGGAAGAACTTCGGTCACTGGAAAAACTTTTGGTATGGGTCGAGAGCAGCCGGACTCGGCTGGTTCATATGACGGGGAAGTAGGAGGAGATGCTCTAGTACCATTTTGGAGCTCGGAAGGAGTGTGGGTGCGGGGTTTGCCGGTTCTCCGATCAAATCTGAGAGAGCGGTGACGATGGCGGTGTTTCTTGCGTGAGGGAGCAGGGAAGCAAACGAATACGCCTATTGCCGGCTCGGTCTCGGGGATAAGAGGGGGATACGTCGGCTGAGCATGGCGCAAGCCGAGCAGGAGCTGGCAACAAGAACCCGAGCCTCGGCAGTCCTCAGTCGGTTTGATCTCTTGTTAGACTGACATGAGGGCCCCACCACTTGTTTAACCTCTGAAAGTTAATTTTCCCCACTGCTCTAAACAGTAGAGACACTAGTACCCTTGGTAAGTTGATCAAATTTCAAAATGGCCAATTGAATTTGAATAATTCAAAGTGGGATTTGACTTGATCAAATTTGCAGCAAAGGTTTAGTTCAAATTCAAATTTGATTTGAATTTAGCCAAAATAGCTCATGTCAAGATTAACTCCAAATGGAGTGAAAATTGGTGTGTGAGCTCACAAAAATGTGCTGAGTGTGAATATGCATCCCACTTTTGAATTCATGGGATGGAAGGAGTTTGAACTTGAATTTGAGTTCAAATTAGCCTCTTTCTAATTATACCCAAATATACCTCAAAAAGGTTTTGGATTTGGGTGAAATTTGGCATGGGCATTCCTAGCAAGGTGTAGGAGTTTTTCATATGCCCAGCCCCTATATGATGCATGTGGGGAATACCACTTTTGCATTTTGTGATATCATCCTCTAATGACCATATTGATTGTGGTTACTTGCTCTTCAAATGTGTTCATAAGTTTTCCTCAAATGAGGTGTGTGTGGTGTGATGAACACTTTGGATGTGTGCAAAAACTTAGGCCCTTACATTCCTCCCCCCTTAAAAGAATCTCGTCCCGAGATTATAAGGTGAAAATGAGAGAGAGGACGGTGGGAAATTACCGTATGTGTGACGTGAAAAAGTCGGGGTAGTTAGCGCGAAGAAATCCTTCGGTTTCCCATGTCGCTTCATCTACGGAGTGAGTACTCCATAGAACTTTGTAGAACCACAATGTACGGTTGCTTGTGGTTCAGGCCTTTTCAACAATTATCTGAACCGTTCCTCCCGATAAGTGAGATCCGGTTTCAGTTCTTCAATATCCCCCAGCTGAATGGTAGTTGATAGCTTAAGACACTTCCTCAGCTGAGAAATGTGAAAGACGTTATGCAACCGGAAAGTGTTTCTGGCAATTCCAGCCGGTATGCTAAGGATCCACATCTTTCTGTAATCTGGAATGGACCGATGAATCAGGGTGCCAACTTTCCTCTCACACCGAACCTGTTCATGTCATTCATTGGAGACACACGTACGTGATCCCTGACTTCGAATTGTAATGGGCGTCTTCTTTGGTCCGCATACTGTTTTTGTCAGGATTGGGTGGCTTTTAGGTTCGCTTGAAACAGCCGAACCTTTTCCTCCACATTGTTGACAAGATCAATCCCGAAGGTGACCCTTTTGCCAGACTCACACCAATTCAGCGGTGTGCGGCATTTTCTTCCGTATAGCGCCTCGTAAGGCACCATCTTGATGCTGGCTTGGTACCCATTGCTGTACGAGAACTCGGCTAATGGTAAGTGATCATCCCAATTCTTACCGTTGTTTATAGCACCACCTCATAGCATATCTTCTGGAATCTGATTTACCCGCTCAGTTTGCCCATCCGTCTGCGGGTGGTATGCTGAACTACGGATCAGTTTGATCCACAAAGAAGCATGTAGCTGCTCCCAAAAACGAGACACAAATAAAGTGTCTCGATCCGATATAATGGTGTGGGGTATGCCGTACAAGCATAGGATCCGTGAGATGTACAATTCAGCATACTTCTTGGCGTTGTAGTTGGTGTTGAACAGGATAAAATGGGCAACTTTGGTGAGCCGGTCGACGATCACCCACATGGAATCATGCTTCTGAAATGTGGTGGGTAAACCGATGATGAAGTCCATGCTCACATCTTCCCACTTCCAGGCAGGAACGCCCAGTGGTTGTAGCAATCCCGGTTTTCTCATGTGGTCTGCCTTCACCCTTCGACATGTATCACATTCGGACACGTACTTTGCGATCTCCCGCTTCATCTGTGTCCACCAAAACTTGTTTCTGAGTTCTTGATACATCTTGTTGCTGTCGGAGTGAAGAGCAAACTTTGACAAGTGAGACTCATCAAAGATTTTCTTCCGTAACTCCAGGTTACAGGGTATGACGATCCGGTCCTTGAACCATAGGACGCCGTCTCCGTCTTTCCGGAAACATTTCAGCTCCCCACTGTATACACGTCTCCGCAAATGCGACATGCCCTTGTCATGTTTCTGAGCTGCTTCTATCTCTTCATGGATGGTGGGGATCAAAACTAGTTGTAGAGAGCTCCATGCGGAATCACATGCAATGGTGGCTCGCTCTCTTTCAACTGTGTGATGGTCAGATTATTGACGTGTGACTTGCGACTCAGCGCATCCGCCACTACGTTTGCCTCACCGGGGTGATAATGGATCTCTATTTCCTAATCCTTTATCAACTCCAACCATCTTCGCTGCCTCATGTTCAGCTCCTTCTGAGTGAATATGTACTTGAGGCTTTTGTGGTCGGTATATAAATGCACAAGGTTACCGAGTAGGTAGTGCCTCCACATCTTGAGTGCGACCACGGCAGCGAGCTCTAAGTCATGAGTTGGATAATTCTGCTCATGGTTTCTGAGCTGCCAGGATCCATACACGACCACCCTTCGGTCTTGCATCAGCACACATCCGAGCCCAATGCCGGGTGCATCACAGTACACATCGAACGGTTTTGTTGTGTCCGGCTGCGCCAAAACTGGTGCTGATGTTAGGTGCTTCACTAATGCCTTGAACGCTGCTTCACATGCTGGACTCCAAACATATTTGGTAGCCTTCTTCAGCAGCTCAGTCATAGGCTTTGCAATCTTTGAGAAGTTCGGAATGAACCTCCGATAATATCCCGCGAGTCCGAGGAAACTTCGTACCTTGTGAACAGTTCTTGGGGACTTCTAATTCAGCACTTGTGTGATTTTACTCGGGTCTACAGCGATGCCCTCCACTGAGATAATATGCCCGAGAAAAGGCACTTGCGATATCCAGAATTCGCACTTGCTGAATTTCGCGTATACTTGTGATCTCGCAGCAGTTGCAAAACTATACGCAGATGCTTTGTGTTTTCTTCCTCTGACTTGGAATATTCCAATATGTCATCGATGAAGACCACGACAAACTTGTTCAGCTCCGGCATGAATACCGAGTTCATCAAGTACATGATGTGAGCTCGAGCGTTGGTGAGGCCGAAGGACATGACCAGGTACTCATAAAGCCCGCACCTCGTCAAGAAAGCCGTCTTCGGTATATCCTCAGCCCGTATCTTAATCTGATGGTACCCGGATCTTAAGTCCATCTTGGAAAAGATCTTTGCTTCGACCAACTGATCAAACAACATGTCGATCCGTGGCAACGGGTACTTATTCTTGATGGTTACGGCGTTTAGTGGATGATAGTCCACGCAAATCCGCAACGTCTCGTCTTTCTTCTTCACAAATAATGCCGAACAGCCCCATGGCGAGGATCTCGGCCTAAGAAAACCCTTCTCCAGCAGGACCGTTAACTGTGTCTTCAGTTCAGCCAATTCCTTGGGCCATCTTGTACGGCCTTCGGGATATTGGCATCGTCCCGGTGCAAGTTCAATCTAGAACTCGACCTCTCGGTTGGGCGGCATCCCCGGTAAATCATCCGGGAGCACGTCAGGGAACTCACAGACTACTAGAATGTCTTCCAATCTGATGGTGGTGGATTGATATACACTTGGAAGTTTTATTTCTGGACTGTCTAGAAATAATGAATGTGACTCGTGCATATCTGAGTGTAGATACACGACTCGGAGGACGGTGTCTAAAACAGCGCCGTGGCAGGTTAACCACGACATCCCTAAGATGACATCAACCTTTTGTCCCTCTAAAGCTATGAGAGACGTGGGGTATACTCTACCTGCTAAGCACAATGGTGCTTTGGAAACCATCATGCTTGCTGAAATCTTCCCACCCGGTGAACAAATCAAATATGGACTTTCGTTGTGTAGTATTTGCAAGCTGTGTTTAGCAATAAAAGCTTGGCTAATAAAATTATGTGTGGCGCCTGAATCAAATAACACTATGGCGGGATGCTGGTGGAGTTGGAACATACCCGCAAGGATTGCCCCCCCCCCCCGTCACGTCCTCTAAGGCGAGATGGTGGATGGTGCCGGTCTTAGGAATTGCCCGCCGCGCATTAATGGGGTTCCGTGGCTGATTTATCCCCGGAAACTTTGATGCCACTCCGCCGCCTTGCCTCTCAGGACAGTTGTTGGCGAAGTGTCCTGGGCGACCGCATTTAAAGCATGCGGCTGATGACTGGCCCGTGCTTGGGGATGAAAGCCCGGCATGCGCTTCTGAGGTGCAAATGCATGTGGCTGCCCGCTGCTGCTGTTGTTGCTGCGGACGTGGTGCTGGTAGTGCCGGCCTGAACGCTGGTGAAGAATATGGCCGACTGCGGAATGGCATTGGCCTCTGTGGTGGCTGCCAGCGCTGACCTGATGGTGAGCGATACACCATCCGGTGTTTTTGAGAAGGACCACCTCCCTCTCCGCTGCTCTACGGCGCGCTTCGCTTCTTCTCCGACGTCGCTAACTCCTTACCGGAGTCCTCCTTAACAATCGCAGCATCAATAATATCATTGAGGCTGCCGCGATTGAACATCAACAGCTTGTCCTTCAGGAGCGGGTTAAGCCACTGGTAAAAATGGTCCCGCCGCTTCTCGTTAGTATCGGCGTGATAGGACGCGTAGAGCGCGTGCTCATTGAACGCCCTGGAGTATTCCAGCGCGTTCCTGCTTCCTTGCTGCAGGCGAAGAAATTCCTGCGTCTTCCTCTTCATAAGACCCGGCGGTATGTGATAGGCCCTGATGGCCGTCCGGAACTCCGCCCAGGTCATAACTCGCTCGGTGGACTGCAAAGCACAGAAGTTCGCCCACCAAGCGCTCGCGGACCCTCGAAGCTGTTGGACCGCGAACTGAGTCTTGCGCTGCTCACTCACTTGGAGCAGCCCGAACTTCATCTCCGTCGTGCGGAGCCAGTTGTCCGCATCGAGGGGTTCATCCGCCCTTGAGAATACCGGGGGATGAGTAGCCAGAAAGTTGGAGTAGGAGCTTTGTTGGCGCTCCTCACGATCTTGACGCCTCTCTGGTCGAGACGTATTTGCAATTAAAGTCTGCAGCAACTCCGTGTGCTACTGATGAGAACCCACCATAGCCGCAACGATGTCGGCCAATGTAACCGTTGGCGGTGGCGGTTGTTGTTGTTGCTGTTGCTGCTGTTGCTGTCCCAAGGAATCCTCGGGAGGCTGTTGGGAAGCCTCTCCCCACTGACTAGAACCCCCAACGTCTGGGTTGGCATGAGTGCGAGTTATTCTGAAATTCAAAACAGCAGCGATCAGCACATGTCATTCTTAAAATTCCATATAAACAGTAGGTATTGAAGTGACACATGAATAAACTTGCACAACATTCACATATATTGATAAAGCATAAACTTTATACAAGGTAAATTATTCTCGGGTCTCCGAGATGTTGTGCTCATGTCGTCACGACCTATACATATACTACTGTCCACACGACATGTCACCGACTACAAAAGTTTTTGTACCCCACCCTCGCTGCCCTACTTGGCAATGGTAACTCACTACTCGGAGTAGAAATCGACCTCCTGGGGGTCATCCTCCTCCGCTACCTCTGCCGGTGGCTCCAGGTCCATGACCTCCTCTTCGGGTTCCAGTTCCCCCATTGCCGGGATACCCAAAACCACGGGTACGGCACCTACCATCGGTAGGCCCATTACCGGAGGTATGAGGTCTTGCAACGCATGAACCTCATCTATGGCCTGGTTGTAGTCCTTTTCCTAGCCTTGCCCCTCCTCAATAGCGTCATCACGCTCTTGAGTGAGGACCTCATTCTTCTGGGTCAAGGCCTGCACTTGCTGTTGTAAAGCTGTGATGTCGACGCGGCTTTTCTTCTTCACCTTCTTCAGACGATGCAACTGATTATGTTGTTCGTTCACTCTTGAAATGATCTCCACGGCTGGGGCTCTCCTTGAGCTTCATGGCAAGACAATCCGTATGGAGAGCTTGGCTGTCCATCACGGTCTTCCCTGCCCTCAACTGGAGGCTGAGGTTCGCCTCCGCGGGGTTGTACCTTGGGCAACCCGGATCTGTTGCCTCCAAGTACCTCTCCCTTCACACATGATTAGCTCGCCCCTCCACCTGGACCAGCGCATATAGAGTACCCTCCATACTCTCACGTGCAGTTGGCAGAAACGTGACATGGTGTCGCGGGCTGCCACTTGCCACATTTCCCCCGGCTGTCTACCTCTCACCGTGATGGTGAACGGTGCCCAACCGGGTGGCGTAGGTCCTGCAGGAACTTCGACATGGGTGATCCATGTCTTGTTCCCCTCCTCGCCTTCTTCCTTGGTGAGGTACTGTGTCGTCTGCACGTACCCGAAATAATGAAGCATTTGCTTCAACACTTCCAGATAACCGCTGCATTGAGAACAGTGGGATACCACCCCCACCCGTTGTCCAATTGTCTATCCCCTGTCATCTGTAGAAACATATTTGAAAAAGGTCAAATATTTATTTCAACAGTAAATCATTGAGTTATAACATTAAAACATGTCATTGAACTCATAAAACTTGGAAACACAATTCAAACTTAGACAAATTTGACTGCTGGTCTGCTGCCCAAAATGACAGCCCTGACCAGTTTCCATTTCAACCTGAGTTAGACCATGATAAAAGCAAACCCAATTCTGGGGCTCAACCTAAAAGTTAAAGCTAACTTCAATAGATTTCCAGAAAGTATTTACTTGGCCTAAGATCTGTCCTGGTTCAGAAGTTATGAGATGTCAAATTTGACAGAATTTCTGGAGACAATTAGACAGCACCTCCCTGCTTAAGGTACTGATTGATCCAAGAATTCCAGTTAATTATACTTCGAATTTGACAAGACTTTCTGTTACAAGGTTGTAACCAATCTCATGAACTTTTCAGAACTATCTTTTTTTTTTAAAAAAAATTCTTGCAGGAACTTATGCTCAATTTACAGAGAGTATTTGCTCTGCCCTGTTTTCCGGACAGTTTCAACTCTACTGCATTTTTGGACTGGTTAAGGGATGACACACCTCTGGACATCAACAGAAAAGTTGTAAATCTCTCCAAAAGATTTCCAGAAATGTATCATATGACCATAACCTCAAAAGAACTCAACCTCTAACCTCTGTTTAACTGCAACCTTATTTCAGCTGAAAACAGGGGACTCTGTCCTTAATAACCTATAGGTTAAAAACTTGTTAACTTTGAACATCCTGATTAAGGGAAGAAGTTACATCACCGTTTTAGTGCTCTGGATCAAACCTTCAAGTTTTACATTGATGTTGATCATTTAGTGGGGTGTGATGTCGAAGCGTCACCAGTTCATGCTGGTACTACAATCCTCACAAAGAAAAACATATACCGGACTTAGCCGGCTTCGTTAGTTCAGTGGCGCTAAACGTCTCTCGCACACGGATGCTACTCGTCTACCGATTCATAGTTAGACTACCTGCAAATAGCTCACACAATTGTCAGGATCAGCTGCACACCGAGCCCGGTCCCAATACAGTTCATACACCCGTCCGTCATCACTCGCACGGGTGTTCTGAAGCCAAACACGCCTTGAGCTACGTGTTCACGTTACTAACCATGTGAAGGGGTGTAAAAGTCCAAAAAATGTAAAGGCAATAAACAGAGGGTTGACAACCGTTATGATTGGAATGCATGAAAATGGGACTTACAAAAATTTTATACATGTGATGATGCACATGGGTGTCAAACCAAACGAGCTCTCACCTTCATTTGAAACATATTTAGCCAAGGTTGAATTAAACACCATGTATAAAGTTCTCACATGTAATGGGGAGTTTAAATTCAGATTTGAACTAAATTGTTCCCCTTATGTTGCTGCAAAAATTTGGAGCACACATGTATCCTCATATCTTTGAATTCGAGGAAATTCATGGTGGCCGCATTCTAATTTCAGAGTGGGCTAAAAAGGAGTTAAACATGATCATTTCCAAATGCGAGCTGAATTCAAATTTGAAAGTGAACTTCACAATGGATTTGGTTTATTCAAATTTCCGCCCACGTTTAAACTCCCGAAATATCAGATTGAGAGGATTTACATGAATGAAGACCTTTTGGAAACATTTGGCGGATAAGAAGAGGAGTAAGGGGGGTATACCCCACATGTCATTGGGCCGCTGTAACTTGCTCCTGAAGACTTCCTATGTTCGGTGTCAAACACCACCCGAACCTCCTCAGAGCGCCACCGAGGGCAGCCACCTCCAGCTTCTTGCATCGAGCTGGCGACCTGCTCGTGGCTTCAACACCTCACGGCGTGATCCTCTAACTCTCCAACCGAGCTGCAAGCAGAGGCCACCTCCTCACTGTTTTCATCGCGCCGGCGACCAGCTCGTGGGATTGAGTAGCTCTCGGCGTGATCTTTTGCTCACAAAAACAGCAACCCCGGGTGTTATTTCCCCTCGCACAGGAACTGAACCGAGAGCGTTGAATTTAAAAATTTGGAATACCAAAGAAGGTTAACTCCCGGTAATCAAATTCAGTTTGTGGGAATTGCCGCAAATTTTTAATTTGCATTGCGCTGTGACGTAGTAAGAAGTGAAAGAAGCCAGATTAATATGCTGCAATGAACCATTAATATCTTGAAACCCTGTATGCTGTAGATGTAGCACTCATTAACTTTATCTTCTACTTTGGGCATCACCACATCGGAGGAAACCGTTTCTTGTTTGATTGTGGACTTCCGATGTGAAGGCTGCCTAAGGCTCATTAAACTGCTGCTATAAAACTGAAAGTAAGGATTAACATGTAGGCATGTCTTTCTTGCAACGACTTTATCCTATTTTATACATCCCTGCATGTAGAGTTCCATGATTAGGGTTGTCGGTTAAGCCTTGCTGAGCCATCGTGCTCACGGTTGCAATATTTGAGCTGTGTGCAGGTGAGAGTTATGAGGACGGTTCCGAGGACGAGGTGATGCCCCCGTCGGGATACACGGCCGAGCTGGAGCTCTGCACGCCGCCGTGATCTCCGGTTCTATGCTGCTAGTGTGTAGCGTCCCCGGGCTGGACGGCTACACTTTTTGCTTAGGTAGTATGAGAGTTTGGCATGTATAATACTTCCGCTGTACAGTAGGTTTGTAAAAGACTTCCGCTGTTTTTATATCAAATAAAAGTTTGTATGTTGTTCATATTCTTTTCTTGTGTGCTGTTGGGTGCCACATCGCACGGCACCACCCTCTGTGATCCTAGAGTGGGTGAACCACGTGGTGGTCCCCACAGTCATGGTATCAGAGCCGCATTGGGAATGGCACGCTTGAAAAGAGCCTATTTTGAAAACTTAGAAGTAGTCAAGTGAGGATTAGTCAGTATTTCCACATAAGGTCTATGATAGTAGTAGATCTTATGGTGGAAAAGCTAACTTATGTGTTATACATTCAGTAATGACGCTCCGACGTTAGGTAAGAGGTAAGGTACGCCACCGCAGGTGGATCAATTGCGGTAAGCTCACCATACGAGCAACAGTATGGAATGGTTTACCGTGGCTTGGCACGGTAGTTAATATGAGTCTCTGAACCTTCTCATGATTCTGAGAGCATATGAAAACGCTGATCTCCAGCGTGCTTTAGGCAAAAGTGAGAATACCCCATCGTGTGATAAGCAACGTGATAGTATGCAACTCTTGAACGTTCAATGTTCAAAGGGCCATACGCAGCGCTCGCCATCGGCGTGCCTCAACGGTCATGAGGCAGTAGGTGGTATCCGTTGGGTTGATAAAATTCCCAACCGTGACGACCCGTTCGCGCTCTACTCAGGTTCCCTGTCGTGTGGTGTGAAAACACGACCATGTACCTTGAGACGTGGCTTGACTCAAGGACGATCCGTATAGCAATGATACGGACCGTATGTTTTTACTATGGTATGGAACTGCCTAAAATGTCAAAAACCCTTGTGTGCACCATTATTGTGTGGTTTTCTGCAGGTACATTAACCATGTTAGCGCATGACATGTAGAAACCGTTTGAGAGTGACGCCTTTAGTTCCACCATTTGACACGTATATGCCGGAATACCGGCTTAGGATTTTTTGTGAAGAAACGTAGTAACGAGATGAGTATTAGTTGCATAAAAGGATATTTTTAATGAAAATATTCAAAATGAAGTTTAGGATTCCATTTAGGTGTTATTGAGCTCCCATATTGAACTAATAGTCAATTGGGAGTATAGATCCAATCTCAAAGACTTAGGAACAACCTCCCCTGTTTTCGGCAGAAGCTTTGCTGAACTTAAACAGGGTATAACTTAGGATTAGCTGAACCAATGGAGGTGTGTGATACCATTCTGGAAAGGTTTTGAAGTCTTCTACAACTTTTGTGTATAACTCCAGAACAAAATCTCCCTCCAAATGGAGGAAAATCTCAGATGAGTAGGCACTGTCCAGAAACAAGGCAGACCAAAATGCTCTCTGGAACTTTCTGTATTTTGACCATAGTTTCTTGTAGAAAAAATTCTAAAGGTTTTATGATACATTTATGGAAAGGGAATGAGATATACGACAACTTTATAATTTAAAGTTTTGCCAAAACTGGAGCAGAATTAATTGGAATTGTGGATTGAAACTAGGTACCTCTGGGGAGGTGCTGTCAAAATCCTGCCAGAAATTCTGTTAACTCTGGACCATCATATCTTTTGATCCAGGAATTCAAAGGGGTCATATAAATACATTTTTTGAAAGCAAGGGAAGTTCTTTACAATGTTTCTGTTCAACTCTAGGACAGAATCCCTCCTGTAAAGAGGTGAAATTTGCAGTACAAGTGAAACTGTTTGGAGTACCAAAGGTTGTGCATAGTTTCTGTACTGATTTGGATTTTGCTTAAAACTTCCTATACAAGAATTGTAAAAGGTGAAATCTTACAATTTTATAAAGCTTATAAATCGTGCTTCAACTTTTTATGTATGAGTTTGGTCCATATACAATTCTAACTGTATGGAAAAGTTGACCCAAAGTGAGCACTTACAGGGGAGGTGCTGCTGAAATTCCTCGCGAATTTCTGTCAATTTTAGAAGCTCATAGATTTCGATCTAAAACATAGTTGAAGGAAAATGAATATCCGTTGGAAATATATGGAAGTCTTCTCCAACTTTTCTGTTCACAACCACAACAGATTCATACACTAACCTAGTATTTTAAAGCATAGAACAGAAGTTGGTCCAATTTCTGTACTGTTCTGTGTTGGACCATCACTTCCTGTATACATGTTTACGAATGGTTGTGTGATACACTTCTGGAAATCTAGTGAGTTAGACTAAAACTTTGTAGTTGTGAGTTTGACAAACTTGGTCCGGAACTGATATGGAGTCACCTAAATAACCGTTGGAAGGACACTGAAGCGATCCAGAACTTAGGTATTCCACTCCAGTTTTTAGTGCAGACCGGTCAGTTGTGAACCGAGTTGTCAGGAAACTGATTGGTCAAGCCCTGATAATTTGTTGGGATTATGAGTGTTTTTCTTTGTACTCTCAGAAGTCCATAACAAGTTCCGAGTCTTTTGTATATCATTAGTTTTGACTTCAAGCACAGAAGATTTTTATTTACAAGACACTACCAAGTGAGGAAGACGGACTACAGTACCACCACTCTCGGCGATCAAAACCAGTGTAGTTTTTTGCCCTAGAAGGCTATGGTTGTGCATTACCTTCCCGCAAGAATAGTATGGATTAAGTTCTCAATATCCTACATTGGAACTTAAGGGGAGAGGAGTGCATACAAGTAAACCAAAGCAGTGATCCGCACTTGGCTATAACCCAAAGGATGATGTCATCAGGAGATAATAGGAAATTACATTTTTATGTAATCAAAGTTCAAGTACTACACTAAACTTCGAAGGACTCAGTTAATCTAGACAAGTGTTAGTTATCCATATCAAGATTAGGACAGTAAAGATCCCAGCAAATTGACCCCGTTAATATGGGTCTACCGAGTTTTACGGACTAATCATACCGTCAAGGGAAGCACTATGGAAAAGCTAGAAGATCGTTATATCCGTTCGGTGTGTTATCGTCATATTACCGATAACATTCTGTACTTTCCTCTTCTCGTTGGAATCTTGGGACGAGATTCTTTTAAGAGGGAAGGAATGTAAAAGTCCCAAAAATGTAAAGGCAATAAACAGAGGGTTGACAACCGTATGATTGGAATGTATGAAAATGGGACTTACAAAAAATTTATACACGTGATGATGCACATGGGTGTCCAACCAAATGAGCTCTCACCTTCATTTGAAACGTGTTTAGCCAAGGTTGAATTAAACACCATATGTAAAGTTCTCACTTGTAAGGGGGAGTTTAAATTCAGATTTGAACTCAATTGTTCCCCTCATGTTGCTGCAAAAATTTGGAGCACACATATATCCTCATATCTTTGAATTCGAGGAAATTCATGGTGGCCACATTCTAATTTCAGAGTGGGCTAAAAAGGAGTTAAACATGATCATTTTCAAATGTGAGCTGAATTCAAATTTGAAAGTGAACTTCACAATGGATTTGGTTTATTCAAATTTCCGCCCACGTTTAAACTCCCGAAATATCAGATTGAGGAGATTTACATGAATGAAGACCTTTTGGAAACATTTGGCGGATAAGAAGAGGAGTAAGGGGGGTAGACCCCACATGTCATTGGGTTGCTGTAACTTGCTCCCAAAGACTTCCACTGTTCGGTGTCGAACACCACCCGAGCCTCCTCAGAGCGCCACCGAGGGCAGCCACCTCCAGCTTCTTGCATCGAGCTGGCGACCTTCTCGTGGCTTCAACACCTCACGGCGTGATCCTCTCGCTCACCAACCGAGCTGCAAGCGGAGGCCACCTCCTCGCTGTTTTCATCGCGCTGGCGACTAGCTCGTGGGATTGAGTAGCTCTCGGCGTGATCTTTTGCTCACAAAAACAGCGACCCCGGGCGTTATTTCCCCTCGCACAGGAACTCAACCGAGAGCGTCGAATTTAAAAATTTGGAATACCACAGAAGGTTAACTCCCGGTAATCAAATTAAGTTTGTGGGAATTGCCGCAAATTTTGAATTTGTATTGTGGAGCCACTGTTGTTTAGAGATGGGAAACTTCGGCGGGACCCACATGTCAGTGAAACACAAATTTGCTTATGTGGGAGTTGAACACCGGGGCAGCCACACCTTCCACCGAGCTGCTTGAATGATTGTTCCCGACGTCGGCAACTTCATGCGTGGGTGCTCGAGCGATAAAGCAGCTGCACAACTCAATTTCTCCTCTCTGCCTACACAGTCCACCGACAGCTTTTGCTTTTGCTCGAGCAAGCAACCGGGAAAACACAGAGCATGCGCAGCTCACTCGGCTATCCTCACCGATCGGATCCATCTAGGAGCTGCGCCGGCGTGTCCTCTACATCCACAACACGTTTCCAGGTCTTCTCCGATCTTCCTCCGATCGCTCCCTTGCAGTTTTCCTCCACAACTCGGACTGAAGCCACCATCACTGCCCCTCGTCTCCCGGCTTGTCCAGCGCCTCTCCCGCACGACCAACACCCCCCTAAGGTTCACCATGGTGTGTAGATCATTCTCCCAACCTCCTCTTGCTCGTCCCCACTGCCGGCTCGCCAGAATTCGGGTTTTGGCACCGGTGCACGTGAAGAACCGATCAAAACCAAATCGGGAAATTCTCTCCACACGCTTGATCGTACGTTCTAAAATTCAAACATCAGATACTAGAGCTCCTAACGCCCTCCCATGCCGAATAACAAAGCCATCCGTCCATCCCACGCCCCGGGCGACGAGAATTCGCTACCGGCGGCTAAAACGGGTCGGTCCTCTGGTGAACCCCCTTTTTCCGCCGTTTGCTGCAAGGTTTGACATGTGTTCCATGTTGCCCGACCACTAGGGATGTTTTAGGGCAACTTATCTCGTCGGGAGAAGCTTGGGACATGCCGGAACGTGTCAATGCCGCGCTGCCGAGCGCCACCGACGGTGCCGACCTGTTTCTGTATGTTTTCATGAGGTGGAGACCTTGCCCGGCAGCGGCGCCACGTTCCCAAGGTCGTGTAGGGCGAAACTGGAGAAAAAATGGTGGAGAAATGAGGGAGAACGGGGCACGCCATGCTTCTGTTGCGGCGTGCGCGCGGGCTCTGTCCTGAGGTAGAAGAAGGATCTGACAGTGGACCCCACTGTCAGTCTGTATTAGGTTCCAGAAAATGTTCAAAATTTGAAAATTCATAATTTTGTGTAGAAAACTCCAAATTTGGTGATTCAAATTGGGTTAGATTCAGTTTGCAATGATCTATCCAAATTGGCACTCCAATTTGTATGAAAGTCAATAATACATTCAGGATAATTCTTTTAAGATTTTCTGTAAAAGAATTATGGAGGGAGTTTGGGTAATCAAAATATCCCCAAATTTTGCCAGAATATTCTTTAGGGTATTATTGAACTTCCAGCAAAGTTTCAGCTCCTTTGGAGTTGATTTGAGTAGGATTTTTCAGAGTCCAGAAACTTTTCAGAAAAAGTTTCCACTTTGTAAAATTCTTCCTAGGCAATCTTTAGTTCCAAAAATAGTGAAACAACTTTTTCTAGAATCCTTAGGAAGAGTACTTTGTAGAGGAATAACGTGCTTTCTATGAAAATGCCCAGTATTTTCTGTGGAATTCTTTTTAGTAAATCCTTTAGGGATTAATTCCAGGAGCAATTCTTTATGAAACATTCCCAAATTTGGGCAGCAAATCCTTTTCATAGTTACTGATCTCCAGTAAAATTTTGAGCTTCATTGGAGTAAATTTGCTAGGCTAAATTGTCTTCCAAAGTTCAGCCTTTATTTGGAAATTCAAATTCTAAACAGAAACTTTTCAGAACTCCTGTCTAACTTCAAAATTCATATCTCTCTGTTGGTAGCCCCAAAAATGGTGAAACAAATTTTGTTAGAATAATGGAGACTTTGGTCTTCCACTGTTAGCCATGTCAAAAACTTCAGATTTGGGATCAAAATTCAGAGAATCCTTGGACTTGTGGGAATTTTGGAGACCACAAGGTTAATTGAAATTTCTCCAAATTTTGCTCAGATCATCTTTATAGGATCTAGTATCCAATGGAAAAATCCCAAAGCCAATTAAGGAACATAAATAGAAGTAGATATGAATAGAAGTTAATTCTTATATTTCATTAGCACTCATACACATATTGTTCTACATTTCATATAGTGACCGAAGTTGAGGATATGCCGGAGCCGTTGGACTTCCTTCCACTAGAAGCTAACTTTCCTTTTGACTCGCAACCAGGCAAGCCCCGGTTTGCATTTAAGTACTTTTGCAAAGTTTTTATTTGTATCACTTATGTTTAGGGTGTAATGCTTGATTTAGAGTTAGGGTGATTGAAACCCCACTTGCATAACCTTTTAAATCCTATGAAGTGTTGGGTAGCGTACAAACTCGAAGAGTAGAGAATGCCATGCTAATGTTCTTAGGATCTTGGTAGAAGTCGAGTGGTTGGAATCTACTCGCGAGATAAGTATTTATTCACATGGTACGGAAAGAGGTAGATAATGGCTTAAGATTGTGAAACTGAGACCCAGCAGGGGGGATACGATGCAGTGAGCGGAGGTCTCACATGCATAGCCCTGTTGGTGTCGATTGAGGACCGAGCCGTGTGCGGCCCTACTGGACAAGTATCAAACAGTACCAGATGCATACTGGCATATGGGAACCAGGAAAACGATGTAATTAGTTAACCTGGGTGCTGAGGCTTACCCAACCGTTTTATAGGAGTGGGTTGAGGGTAGCAAGGTATAAATCTGCCGGTGGGCATATATACACTCCACGCAGGGACCTCCTGCCCGTTACGGATGGACCGGTTCGGCATTTGGGTTGCCTTTGAAAGGTTGTTGCATACAACAGAGTAGGATGGTGTGAAGCACCACACTTCTGAAAGTGGGTGTATGTGACGTGTTATCTGGGTGTCTCCTGATTGCAATCACCGTCCCTCGCGGTTATTTGAGTATCGCTTATTTCACTGCGCTGTGACGTAGTAAGAAGTGAAATAAGGCAGATTAATATGCTGCAATGAAGCATTAATGTCTTGAAACCCTGTATGCTGTTGATGTAGCGCTCATTAAGTTTATCTTCCACTTTGGGAATCACCACATCAGAGGAAAGCATTTCTTGTTTGATTGTCGACTTCTGATGTGAAGGCTGCCTAAGGCTCATTAAACTGCTGCTATAAAACTAAAAGTAAGGATTAACATGTAGGCGTGTCTTTCTTGCAACGACTTTATCCTATTTTATACTTCCCTGCATGTAGAGTTCCATGACTACGGTTGTCGGTTAAGCCTTGCTGAGCCATCGTGCTCACGTTTGCAATATTGAGCTGTGTGCAGGTGAGAGTTATGAGGAAGGTTCCAAGGACGAGGCGATGCCCCCGTCGGGATACACGGCCGAGCTGGAGCCCTGCACGCCGCCGTGATCTCTGGTTCTATGCTGCTAGTTTGTAGCGTCCCTGGGCTGGACGGCTACACTTTTTGCAGTTAGTATGAGAGTTTGGCATGTATAATACTTCCTCTGTACAGTAGGTTTCTAAAAGACTTCCGCTGTTTTTATATCAAATAAAAGTTTGTATGTTGTTCATATTCTTTTCTTGTGTGCTGTTGGGTGCCGCATCACACGGCACCACCCTCTGCGATCCTGGAGTGGATGAACAACGGGGTGGTCCCCACACAGGGTCTCCCAAACTTGTCCATAGCACGCTAGGGAAGGGCGTTGCTGTAAAATCTGCAAAAATTGGTAGCAAGAATTTTCAGCTCATGTACACTTAGGAAAAATGAGGGGAATTAAAACTTTGAATTTTAACGGTGTAAGTTCAAAGTAAGGATTCAAATCTCCCAAAAGCTTCCAAACATGGAGATCTAAATTCACAACTTGGGTCTTAATAGTCCAAATATTCAACCTTCCAAATTTCAGCTCATTTGGAAGAGTTTTAATATTTGTTTGGGATTAAAAGGAGGAGCCCTCCAATCTGAATTTCAAATTCAGTTTCAAATGCCAATTCCTCCAATTTGCAGATTTGGTTCCACAAATATGTTCTTCACCTTTGAATGAGCAGCCATGCCAAAAATTGGAAATTTTGGAGCTGGTTTGCTATATTTTTGAGGCAATACAAAGTGGAGAATTCAAACTCCTTTTCAAATTCAAATGATCAAACCCCATTCAAATTCTACCCCAGAATTCAAACCATTTGAATTCAGCAAATTCAAACTTAACTTTGGGGTGAAGTAAATCCTTTAATGTTGAGTTGCTGGATGGAAAATATCAGAAAAATTTGACTAAACAAGGGGGGAGGTGGGGCCCATTTGTCAGCCACCCACAGGAGCTACCGCCTCAGCCGACGGTGGTCGAACAGCGAGAGCGCGCCAGCTCTCGGTTGAACCCGCGCCCGAGGGAGAGCCCGCGCCACCTCCTGCTGCCTCGGTTGCTTGGTTGGATCACGGCAAGGGGTGCGCCGGAGCTGTTTCACTTCTCCTCCCGATCACGCCGCAGCTACTGAGCTTGGTTGCTCGAGCGCCCAACAGCAAAGAGCTGCGCCCACCAGTTCTCTAGCCATCCAGCACCTCTCCTTTCCTGTCCCGAGCGTGATTGCTCCAGAAATTGGCAAATTAGCCTTGATCCTCGGGTGAACGTGGAAGAACCGAGGGAGGTCACCGTGGACAGCTCACACCGAGCAAGATCACGGCAAGGTAAGTCAGCCCCTTGGTGCATCCTCGACCCCAGCTGCTCGAGCCCAAAGCTCAGCCCTGGACGTTGATCACAGCAGAAGAATTTCGGGTTTTTCTCCCGGACGGTACAAACTGACCCTGAGGTAGGAATTTGCCAAATTCGTTTTTAATTCATGTTCTCATTGATTAAAACTGTGCACAAAGCTTCCTAACTACTTGGCGCACTTCCTCCCTCGATTTTAGACCAAGATATGGGGTGTAGAGGGAGAATTTCCACGTCTTGATCATGGCGCACCGCCGGACCACCTCAGGCGCACGGTGCCGATAGGGTTCCAGCGATCCTCGATCAGTTTAGACCCCATGTCGAGCTTTTACTCACTCCACTGGTGCTCTAGAGCCCAAGAACTGATCATTTGGTGAAGGTATGAGGGCTCCCGATCTCACCGGAGTGCAAAACATTGCTGTCACCGGTGCGCGGTGGTTTCCGGTGAACTACGGCCGCCAGCGACCCACCCAAAGTGCTCAGCGCGGTTAAATATGGGGGAGCGGCGAGTTTAGGCCCTAGAGATGGCCGTGAGAGCTGTTTCCGCCACCCTCGCCGGAGCAACCGCCGCGGACTCCTCTGTTGGCGCGAGGTAGAAGAAGGTGGGGGCCTGCCCCATCTGTCAGTGGCACCGGGTAGGCGCCGGATCGGGGTGCGGTTCGGGATCGGCTGTGGCTGCGCGGGATAACTCCGTAGCCCCCAGTGTTGCCGAAATCTCACTGGTCCGATTTAAAACCGTGGGCCCAGCCAAATTATTTGAAGTTTCTATCAGAGAAATAATTCCAGGAATTAGTTGATCTTTACAAGCTCATAACATTGTGTAGAAAACTCCAAAAAGAGTGAGACCAATTCTATTGGAATCCTCGTGAGGAGTACTTCACAGAGAAACCAATTTTTGGCTATGAAAATGCCCAGGAATTTCTGTAGAATTGTTTTTAGTAAATCCTTTAGGGATTTATTACAGGAGCAATTCTTTATGAAATAGTCCCAAATTTGGGCAGAAAATTCTTTCCATAGTTACAGATCTTCAGTAAAAATTTGGGCTTCATTGGAGTTTATTTGCTAGGCTAAACTTCCTTCCCAAGTTCAGCCTTTATTTGGGAATTCCAATTTAAACAGATACTATTTCAGCACTCCTGTCCAAACTTCAAAAATTCATATCTCTCTGATGGTAGCTCCAAAAATGGTGAAACAAATATTGTTAGAACCATGGAGACTTACCCTAATCAGATCTTCCATCATTAGCTATGTCAAAGCTCCTGAATTGGGCTCAAAATTCAGAGAAGCATTGTACTTGTAGGAATTTTAAGACTACATTGTGCAATGACATATCTCCAAATTTGGCTCAAATCATCCTTAGAGAGTCTAGTATCCACTGAAAAAATCCCAAAGCCAATTAAGGATTTTAAATAGCAGTAGCTATGAATAGAAGTTCAATTCTTATAAATCCTTAATACTTACACATGTATTTTATTACATTTCATAATAGTGACCGAAGTTGAGGACGCAACGGAGCCCTTGGACGTCCTCCCACCAGAAGCTGACTTCCCCTTTAACTTGCAACCAGGAAAGCCCCGGTTTGCACTTAAGTACCTTTTATAAAGCTTTTTATTTGTATCATTTATGTCTAGGGTGAATGTTTGCATTAGAGTTAGGGTGATTGAGACCCCACTTGCATAGCCTCTTTAAATCCTATGGAGGGTTGGGTAGTTTACAAACTCGACGAGTAGAGGATGCCATGCTAATGTATAGGATCTCGGTAGAAGTCGAGTGGTTGGAAGCTACTCGAGAGATAGTACTTATCACCCGGAAAGAAAAGAGGTAGATAATGGCTTGAGTTGTAAAAAAAATGAGACCCAGCAGGGGGGATAGGATGCAGTGAGCAGAGGTCTCACGTGCGTAGCCCTGTTGGTGTCGGTTGAGGACCGTCCGTGTGCGGACCTGCTGGACAAGTATCGAACAGTACCGGATGCATACTGGCCTATGGGAACCAGGAAACCGATGTAATTGGTTAACCTAGGTGCCGAGGCTTACCCAACCGTAAATAGGAGTGGGTTGAGGGTAGCAAGGTGTAAATCTGCCGGTGGGCACAGTCACGCTCCACGCGGGGACCTCCTGCCCGTTACGGATGGACCGTTTTGGCATTTCGGTTGCCTTTGAAAGGTTGTCGCATACAACAGAGTAGGAAGGGGTGTGGAATCACGCTTCTGAAAGTGGGTGTATGTGACGTGTTATCCGGGTGTGTCTTGATTGCAATCACCGTCCCTCGCGGTTATTTGAGTACCCGTTTGTTCACTGCGCTGTGACGTAGTAAGAACTGACATAAGCCAACTGAATATGCTGCATTGAATTATAATTGTCTTGAAACCTTGTATGCTGTAGATATAGAGCTAATTAAGTTTATATTCCACTTTGGGCATCTCCACATCAGGGGAAAGCGTTTCTTGTTTGATTGTGGACTTCCGATGTGAGGGCTGCCTAAGGCTCAATAAACTGTTGTTATAAAACTGAAAATAAGGATCAACATGTAGGCGTGTCTTTATTGCAAAGTCCTTTCCTACCTTACACATCCTTGCACGTAGAGTTCCATGCCTAGGGTTGACGGTTAAGACTTGCTGAGCCATTGTGCTCTCGGTTGCAATATTTTGAGCTGTGTGCAGGTGAGAGTTATGAGGAAGGGTCCGAGGATGATGCGACGCCCCCGTCGGGGTACACAGCCGAGCTGGAGCCCTGCACGCCGCTGTGATTCTCCGGTTCCTTGCTGCTAGCGTGTAGCGTCCCAGGGCTGGACGGCTGCACTTTTGCATAGCTAGGATGAGAGGCCATATATGTATATTACTTCCGCTGTATGAATAGGTTTTGTAAAAAGACTTCCGCTGTTTTATATCAAATAAAAGTTTGTATGTTGTTCTTTATTCTTTTCGTGTGTGCTGTTGGGTGCCGCATCGCACGGCACCACCCTATGTGATCTTGGAGTGGGTGAACCACGGGGTGGTCCCCACAGTTGCTCGAATACCCCAAACGACATGGAGAGTCGTAGAGATATTAAAGCGGGCTGGGTTACCTGCCACCTGTGAGGCTCCACCCTTCTGCTTGTGCGCACTGGTGGACAGCACTTACATGCACCCTCCCAAGACATATGACATCCTGAGATGCATGATTTTCCGACATAAGCAAATAGATTAGTTTTGCCACTTTCTATACACTAATAACATCCTTATATGGGCTACTAACTCGTTCCTCAACGAATTTTTGAAAAAGATGACCTTTTTAGTGCGTTAAACCTTAAGCGAGCTCTGATACCACGCTGATGCGACCCCACGGCCTCGTCGAACGAGGATCACGCTGAGGGATGCTGCGTTGCACAGCACCGGATAACACACAAAACAGATACAAAGCGGAAGCAAAGTTTTATTACATAAACGAGTTTATGAACATTTTTACAACAAAATATGTTCAACCTACTATCACGGGCGTAGACTACGCACCGAGTTCACATTCAGCCCTTGTACGTGTCCCCACTAGCACACACGCACACTAACACAGCGGCGTGCATGACTCCCACTCGACGGGGTTTCCCTCTTGGGGTTCCGTCTCCTCCTTGGGAGTCCCTGCCTCATAACACCCTGCCAAAGCTTCAAACACAAGCAGTGAGCACGATGGCTCAGCAAGTCTGACCCGTCTTTCTTATACATAAAACATCTACATGCTGGATCTTGCGTATTTGGGAATGTAAGTTGCAAAGGACTCGCCTAATTATTTGAACCTTACTTTCAAGTTTTAGCAGCAAATTGTGGAGAACCTCATGCTAAGGCACATATGAAAGCCTCAATCAAGCAAGAAACATGTATCTTCATTAACAATCAAGGTCCATTCTTCAAATCAGCAAACTTTTAACATGTAGCTAGCCTTTTCATTCTACGTCACGGTACAGTGAATAAGTGGTAATCACTGACCGTGAGTATCGCGATTTACCCCTGCAGGGTTACCCGAATAACCCGTCACGTACGCCCGTACTCGATGTTGTCTACAGAAACAATCATGAAAGTCATACGCGACCACCTTTCATCCGTCAGCCAAATGTTGAACCAGTCCTATCGTCCCGAGCAAGAGGTCTCTATGCCCGCATTTGCAGTGCCGCCAGCCGATTTACACCTCAAGCTCTCAACCAACCCTTTGGACGACAAGCAATGCCTCAACACCCAGCTACCCGAATTACATCGATTTCCCGGTTCCCATATATCCAGTAGGTCTTCGGTACTGTTCTAGCTTGTTCAACAGGCCCGCACACGACTCGGTCCTCAATCGACACAAGCGGAGCTATGGCACTCAGGCCCCAAAGTCCTGCTGCCCTTACTCTCCACTCTGTCTCATTTTTCTTGCCATGTGTTTCATTTGCTATCTTTACCCGAGTAGTGTGCCTCTAGCCTATTCTCACGAGCAGTTCCAACTACTCGACTTGTACCGAATCCTACCCTAACTTAGCATTGCAGTGGCTAGTCGAGGTTTACAAACCTAAGACCAAACCAGGGTTTTCTTGGCTATGCAATTGGGTTTTCAAACAAGACTCTAATGCATAATTTAAGTGAGTGCTCAAAGTAAGTTCTCAAAACAGTAAAATTTATAAAAAGGCTAATGCAAACCGGAGCTTGCCTTGCTGCTGTTGGTCGTAGGCTAGCTGTTCCTCTGGAGTGATGAAGTCTAAGGCTTTGGGCTCCTCCTCAACCTTAGCGACTACATGAGATAAATACATATATGTATCAATTTGAATGCATTTGAATTTGAAGTTGAATTTGTGAAGACTATAAGTCTTGGTAGACATGCTCAATGAGTCTGAACTTTTTACTGTTGTTTGGATACAACCTAAACAGATACATGGCCAAGTTTCATTTGCAGCAAAGCTCATTTGAGCCCTCCACAAATAATTGTGCACTTGACCTTAATTGGAGCTCTTAAGGTGTTCTAGGATTTCATGGAGAAATCCATGATTTTATGAAAACTATAATTTAAGAGGGTTCTAATAAAGTTGGTTTCACTTAATTTGAAGGTTCCTAGCCAAAGATATGAGCTAAGCAATTTGAGGGAAATTCTGAAAATGTTTCTGGACATTTTCTATTTCCTCTGGAACAGTTTTATTAATCACACTATTAGGTGGATCAAATGAACTCGAATGGATCTGAAATTTTTATGGTAGCTCAGGTATATTATGATGAACCTCCTGGTCAAATTTCAGAATTTTCCTCCAAAGGGTTCTCCAATTAAAATTCTAAACAGTTTAAATCTTGAAGAATTAATTCTGTAGAAATAAGGATTTTCATAACGTGAAACTTGATTTGTTGGAAAGTACTCAGAGAGCTGAATCCAACAAAATTTGGTTCACTCGATTTGGAGTTTCCAATCCAAAATCATGTGGGTTTGAAGTTTGAACTAGAATCTGGAAATCGGGGAAAAGTTTAAATTGCTGCGCGTGGGACCGGGACGACGTGTCAGTTTCATAGCGGCTGATACACGGGGCTACGGAGTTTTTTGTGTGCTGCCGCAACAGATCCAATTCCATAGAAGATCCCGTCCGGGTCAATACAGTGGCTGACGTGCGGGACCCGCTCCATCTGCTTCTTCCCCTCGCCCCCGCACGCGCCTGCGCCCGAGCTCGCTGGAGCTTGCCGGGACATGCTCCTCCGGCCACCTCCCAGGCTCTAGCTCGCCGCTAGGCTCTAACTCAACACGAGGAGCACTCCAGTGAGGTTTCTCCACGCCGGCCGTGGCTCCTACCTAGCTTGCGACGACACCACGGCTCACACCGACTCCTGCGACGTCGCCCGCCGCCTTTAGCCCACCAAACCATGCGTTCTCAAGCTCTACAGTACCTGTGCGACATGTAGACACTTGAATTGCACTTGGTTTAGCTCGGAATAGGACCTAGGTGAGCTCTCACCGTGTGCCCGACGGCTTCCGCCATTAGCGCCGGTACTAAAACTAGAAATGGGCGGTCTACCAAGGTTTTCACGCTAAGACTGCGAAGGAAAGTTGTTCACTACCCAATCTAGCTCGGGTAGGTGTAGTTTGAGGATCCCTACCCAACTATGGAACGAGAATTTGGTGAATCCGCACCCAAAGGTCTGTCTGCACCGAACGGAAAGAAAAGACGAAATTCATCGCCGGTGATCGACCACTCGGGCTATGGTTTGGGGGTGAGCAACACGAAGCCCTAACACGTCCCGGGATGCCTTAGAACGCCACTTTCCCGTTTAGGCTGTCCACGGGAGCCCGAGGTGCGGAAGAACTTTGGTCACCGGAAAAACTTTTAGTATGGGTCGAGAGCAGCCGGACTCGGCTGGTTCCTATGACGGGGAAGTAGGAGGAGATGCTCTTGTACCGCTTTGCAGCTCGGAAGGAGTTTGGGTGCGGGGTTTGCCGGTTCTCTGATCGAATCCGAGAGAGCGGCGACGAGGGCGGCGTTTCTTGCGCGAGGGAGCAGAGAAGCTAACGAATACGCCTATTACCGGCTCGGTCTCGGGGATAAGAGGGGGGGACATCGGCAAAGCGTGGCGCAGGCCGAGCAGGAGCTGGCAACGTCGTCCGTCTTGGTGGCGACCCCAGCGGCGGCCCGAGAACCCGAGCCTCGGCAATCCTCAGTCGTTTTGATCTCTAGTTAGACTGACATGAGGGCCCCACCACTTGTTTAACCTCTGAAAGTTAATTTCCCCACAGCTCTAAACAGTAGAGACACTAGTACCATTGTTAAGTTGATCAAACTTCAAAATGGCCAATTGAATTTGAATAATTCAAAGTGGCATTTGACTTGATCAAATTTGCAGAAAAGGTTTAGTTGAAATTTAAATTTGATTTGAATTTAGCCAAAATAGCTCATGTCAAGATTAACTCCAAATGGAGTAAAAATTGGTGTGTGAGCTCACAAAAATGTGCTGAGTGTGAATATGCATCTCAATTTTGAATTCATGGGATGGAAGGAGTTTGAACTTGAATTTGAGTTCAAATTAGCCTCTTTCTTATTATACCCAAATATACCTCAAAAAGGTTTTGGATTTGGGTGAAATTTGGCATGATTATTCCTAGCAAGGTGTAGGAGTTTGTCATATGACCAGCCCCTATATGATGCATGTGGGAAATACCACTTTTGCATTTTGTGAGTTCATCCTCTAATGACCATATTGATTGTGGTTACTTGCTCTTCAAATATGTTCATAAGTTTTCCTCAAATGAGGTGTGTGTGGTGTGATGAACACTTTGGATGTGTGCAAAAACTTAGACCCTTACAGTTTGTACCTTGAGGGAGCTTGCCGTTCGGGACGATTGGACTGCGTCCTGTGTGGAAGAACTTGGGAAATTTGGTTGCGTAAAACATCAGTCAAGGTTGCTGCCGGCAACTCGGAGTGGGGGTGTACATGTCGTGTAGTCCAAGCATGTACTGATTCGAATCACCATCGCTCGCGGTCATATGAGCATACTTTCCCACTGCATCTTGACATAGTAAAAACTGAAGTGAATTCATTTGAACTTGATAAGCCTTGTGTTTTAAATTGTATTGCAACCATGCTTGATATCGAGATAGTGCCAATTAAACTTCACTTTGTGCAAGAAGCATCGCAACAAAGTTTTTTTTGTTTGACTGTGGAGTTGCGATGCTGTTCGGCTCAAGGTCTTTAAAATGAGGCTTAAAATCTGAAAGTTAAGGATCAACTGTAGGCGAGTCCTTTATGCAAGTTCAGTTACCCTTTTCAATCCGTCGTGCATGTAGAGGTTCTTGTTTAGAGGAGACGGATCAGTCTTGATGAGTCTATGTGCTCACGCTTGCTATATGAGTGGTTTTGCAGGTTAACATCAACGCTTATGAGGAGATTGTTCGGTGAGACTCGGAGACTTTCGAGTCGTTTAACACATGTAGAACACAGCCACTGCAGTTGTCTTCGTGTTGCTAGCGAGAAGAGTCCGTGGGCTGGACATCTTCTCAAGTGCTTAGTAGTTATTCAGCGTGAGATGATTATAGTCTTTCTCTGTAGTTAATTGATGTAAATTATTTACAAAGAACATTTGTAAGCTTTCGCTTTTGATTTATGTAATACATTTTTCTCATATGTATGCTGTTGGGTGTCGCATATCACGGCACCACCCAATGTGATTCCTGGGCGAGCGGAACGGCCCCGTGAACGGGTGTCAGGCCCCGTCTCACAGGCGGTTCTCGGCAACCTACCGCCAGTGAAAATCTACTACCAAAGGCGGTTCTCGGCAGTCCCAACTGCCTATGAAAACGTACAACCAGGCAGTTCTCGGCAACCCATCGCATGTGATAATCTATTATAACAGGTCCTTTTTTACCCCCGGCCGCCTGTGATAATTTCTTAGCACATGTGTTTTATATTTTAGAACCACTAAGATATATACCCTATACAGAACTACATGCTATTATTTCTAATTTCTATCTTAAATTCAAATACAAACAGCACAAAGACAATTTGCACCTGCTCAGATTCAAATAAACATTTACACACCAATCATAAAATATAAGTCAATCATATACATACAGTGTAAGTTTACATGTATATCTCAATCGTAGTTCACAAGTTAACATATCTTACAAGTTTCTCTAAAAACTAGTTGAATCATAATTGCAGATATCTAGCACATCAGCATATGGACATGTGTCACCGAAGAGCAGCACTCTTTGGTGAATAACATCGCGACGCATGAACAAACACAGTTCACCCACAATCCTATCGACTCCTTTGACCATATCACTAGCAATCAGCCAATCTCTGTTTACATTCGTGTACTGCAATGAGAGCATAATAAAAGTATTAGAATACGATAGTGAGAATGAAAATGTAACTTGAAAGTAAGAAAATACAATATCGACAGTAAGGATAACTTACATCCTGTGACACCCAGTTCTGATAATGAACCAAGTGATGCGTATGTGTGCCCAGGATGTTCATCACAATACACAGATACACAACAAACTGAATTCAGAACATAACCACATTACAAATAGTACTTAAGTGCTTTATTACAATAGTTCAATGTCTCAATCATGAATACCTAACTTATTTTGCAGCGGAAGACACTAAACAGTAGCGGAAAGAAAACTAAAGACAGCGGGGCTCCAACTTCGATTCAACAGGCAGTTGACGGTAGTGCACAATGCCTAGTACTCCACCTGCTCTTCAAAGTACTCCTCTCGTGTAGCTGAATTATTGTGGGAAATGCAAGGGTGAGTATATGTCGTACTCAGCAAGTGCGGGAAGAATATGACATGTAGCTTAAACAAGGTTGGAAACAAAGGTTAATTGCAGCAAGCCAATTTTATTTCACAATCACAAGAAAACAGCCTGCAATGTCTAGGTGAGTTAATTCCCAACATAACCAAGTAGTTCATCATGTCTCATGTTCAATACCATCATACTTCATCATTAAACAAGTTTTAACCAGCCAATACTCGTTCTCAAGCTCATCCAAATTCATAAGTTTTCATGATCAACACATACTCGCATAACCGAATCCAATCTCATAAGCATAACCCAAACCAGTCCCGTATGACACAACCAAAACCAGAACTGAATAACCATTCCATGTTATGCCTCTAATCATGGAAGTTGGCTAGGTGCTTGTGACCGGAAGTACAGCTATCATGATAGTTTTACACTCTGTAGAGGTGACACCACTTTACCCATAAGTTCGTGATTTCATCACTTGCTGGTGACTAGAGAAACCTCCATTATGTCAATACACAACCGTCGGTGTATGGCCAAGAGATCGCAAAATAGCTTTTACAAAGGGGCTACTAGAATGTACGGACCCACTGAGATTTCACCGGCAGGCTTGAATCTCCATTCACCCATTCACGGGCCCCCCTCGTGTGTCATGCAGTTCCCAGGACAGTCCATCCTTGACTCCCATTCCCCGCGTCATCTAATAGTTCATAACAAACTAGCAACACACTAAATTAGTCAGCTATGCCCCATATTTGGCCTTGTGGTGGCACTGTTTTCCTGGCATATTCTTGCATGAACCGGTCCTTAGATCTAAGGCAAGCAAATCACAATATCATTCACACAGACACAAGCCGTCCTTGCCTAGACCACCCCAGTTCCATGATTGATTAGATCACTGTAAAATCCCCAAAAAGTGGTAGCAAGAAAAATTCAGTTCATGTACACTTAGTAAAAAAATGAGAGGAATTAAAACTTTGAATTATAACGGTGTAAGTTCAAAGTGAGTATTTAGACTTCCCAAAAACTTCCAAACATGGAGATCTAAATGCATAACTTGGATCTCCATATTTCAAATATTCAACCTTCCAAATTTCAGCTCATTTGGAAGGGTTTTAGTATTTATTTGGGATTAAAAGAGGAAGCCCTCTAATCTGAATTTCAAATTCAGTTTCAAATTCCAATTTCCTCAATTTGCAAATTTGGTTCCACAAATGTGATCTTCACATTTGAATTAGCGGCCATGCCAAAAATTAGAAACTTTGGAGTTTGTTTGCTATGTTTTTGGAACAATACAAAATAGAGAATTCAAATTCCATTACAAATTCAAATGACCAAACGCAATTCAAACTTCACACCAGAATTCAAATCATTTGAATTCAGAAAGTTTAAAACATGACTTGGTGTGAAAGTATAGCCTTAAATGTTGAGTAGATGGGGGGGAATTTGGATTAAGAAAATAAAGTGGTGGGGCCCAACAGTCAGCCTCACAAATTCACTTTTTCCCTCTCTCTGTTTTCCCGGTTGATCACAGCGCGCCAGCTCCCGGAAAAACCTCCGCCCGACGCTTCCACCGAGCTGCTTCACGCACTGCTCCCGACGTCAGTTCGATCGTGTGGTGATCAAGCGGAAACCGAGTGCCTCTGCTCTCTTCCTCATGCTAACCTGCGGACTCCACATCCTCTGTTCTGCTCCCACGCGCGAACGCGAGCCGCCAACGCTGTCTCTACCGTTTTCGATCGCAAGCCGGTGTTGATCCCTCCTTGCTCGAGTTGCCAACACAGAAGTGGAGCGCCGACTTGGGTACAAGGTAGTCCCCCGCTCCGCTTTGACGCTTGGGGGCTGCTGTTGGCCCTAATTCGAGGATCAGCGCCAAGAACCGAAGCCACCGGCGAAAACCGAAGTCGGGCCACCATGGAAAGAGCGCCACAGCCATCCTCTTACCCAACTTGCTGTACACAAAAGGTGCATTTGCATGTCCTGGTCGTGTAGCCGGAGGCCGTTTAACGGGTTCTGGAACCGGTGGCAAGAATTTTGCCGTTTCCCGAAACTGTGTGCAGGCGGGTAGGGCTTGGTCTAACCAAAAATTCGTGTGGCACAATCCATTAGAGCTCGAGCAAGCTTGCACACAACTTCCATACTTCCTAGCGCCCCTCCTCGATGAAGAACCGAGCAAAAACATCAAGAAATGAGGGAGTTCGAGCTGTTTTCTTAGTCTCCGGTGCAAAAGCACCTCGGGTCACCATGGAGCCACCGGTTGCCGATTGTTTCACCGGCGTTAGAGGCCATTACTAACTTCTGCACCGTCCACTGGTGCTACAGAGACAAAATTCTGAGCGTTTGGTGAGGTATGGAGCTCGGTTGACCTCGCCGGAACCCTAGGGTCACACTGTCACCGTGGCACACCACCCTCCGGGCATCGCCTGCCGCCGGAGACTGTGCCAGCGAGTTCAGCGTGCCAACTTAGTGGGGGCGGCAAGTTTGAAGCCGGGGTGTGGCCGGGAAGTTGGTTCTGGCGGCCCTCAGAGGAGCACGCCGGCGATGCCTCTGTTTGGCGCGAGGTAGACAAGGGTGCTGACATGTGGAGCCCGCAGCCGAGTTTAAACTTTTCCAGATTTTTCCTATTCTAGTGCAAACTTTGGAGAGCCATAACTTTTTGTAGTAAACTCCAAAAATTGTGAAACCAATTTTGTTGGAATCCTTATAAGGATTACTTCACAGAGGAACAAATTCCTTGCTATGAAAATGCCCAGTATTTTCTGTAGAATTGTTTAAATAAATCTTTTAAAGATTTATTCCAGGAGCAATTCTTTATGAAACATTCCCAAATTTGGACAGCTAATCCTTTTGATAGTTACTGATCTCCAGTAAATATTTTAGCTTCATTGGAGTTCATTTGCTAGGCCAAATTGCCTTCCAAAATTCAGCCCTTATTTGGAAATTCAAATTTAAATATAAACTTTTTCAGAACTTCTATCGAACTTCAAAATTTTATATCTCTCTGTTGGTAGCTCCAAAAATGGTGAAACAAATTTTGTTAGAACCATGGAGACTTACCCTAATCAGATCTTCCACTGTTAGCTATGTCAAAGCTCCTTATTTGGGCTCAAAATTCAGAGAATCCTTGTGCTTGTGGGAATTTTGGAGACCACAATGTGCAATGACATTTCTCCAAATTTTGCTCAGATCATCCTTAGAGAGTCTAGTCTTCACTATAAAAATCACAAAGCCAATTAAGAATCCTAAATAGCATTAGCTATGAATAGAAGTTACTTGTTATAAGTCCTTAATACTTATACATATATTTTGCTACATTTCATTTAGTGACCGAAGTTGAGGACGCACCGGAGCCCTTGGACGTCCTCCCACCAGAAGTTGACTTCCCCTCTAACTCGCAACCAGGAAAGCCCCGGTTTGCATTAAGTACTTTTGCAAATTCTTTATTTGTATCACTTATGTCTAAGGTGAATGCTTGCAATAGAGTTAGGGTGATTGAAACCCCACTTGCATAACCTTTTAAATCCTATGGAGGGTTGGGTAGTTTACAGACTCGAAGAGTAGAGAATGCCATGCTAATAAGCTTAGGATCTCGGTAGAAGTCGAGTAGTTGGAATCTACTCGCGAGGTAAGGTTTTGTCACATGGTTTGGTCGGCATAGAAAATGGCTTAAGAGTGGAGAAAATGAGACCCAGCAGGGGGGATAGGAAGCAGTGAGCGGAGGTCTCACGTGCGTAGCCCTGTTGGTGTCGATTGAGGACCGAGTCGTGTGCGGGCCTGCTGAACAAGTATCGAACAGTACCGGATGGCATACTGACATAAGCAGGAAACCAATGTAATTGGTTAACCTGGGTGCCGAGGCTTACCCAACCGTAAATAGGAGTGGGTTGAGGGTAGCAAGGTGTGAATATGCTAGTGGGCACAGTCACGCTCCACGCGGGAACCTCATGATGTGGACATCACTTCTGCAGATATGCACAACACTCAAATGGTAGACATGCAAGGTCCAATTACTAGAGCTCGAGCACGACAATTGAATTTAGAGGTGAGCTCGTTCCTGAACAATTTTTATATGTGAATTTTGAGAGTATGTTGCTACCTAATGGATTAATTATGATTAGGAACCATGGAGAGGACATGGAGATACATGGAGAGGGGTTTGGAGGTGTGGAGGACCAGAAAATACGCCATCAAGAAGTTAGAGACCGAGCCCAACTCAAACTCGAGTCCAACTCGGGCCCAGGAGCAGTCCATCTTAAAATGGATGCACAGGAGGCATACGGACTCTGTTTTTGACGTTCTACATATGCACGGAAAGCTGAGAGGATAAACTTTCCAACGGAACTGGCCCCACGTCAAAATTCCCTTTGAGTCGACGGGAAACTTCGAAACAATATAAAGTTTAGAGTCTGTCAGAGTGTTGCATCACCTAGTTGGGCCATTGGGCCTTTATCGAGTCCAAGTCCATTATGTACGTGTCTTAGTGTTAGGTCACGACCCCAGCACTCCCCTGGTCGTCCTCCACCTCCTTTATACCCCCTAGCTGCCGTCACAAACAGGTGGGTTTTGCTTAGTTACAATCTGTCATTGAACAGTGTCGCCGATCATCGGTTGTGAGACCCCGAATTCGTGATCAATTCAGTTTTGATTGCAACTTCTCTGTTTTTGCTTGTGTTCTTGATTGTGCTTGTAGGGATAAGCCTTCGTGGTGAGGTCATTCGTTTGACATGGGTGATAACCAATGGAGCAGTGGTGTAGTGATTGTGGGGTTTCGTTCGTTCGGAGCCTTCGATCATCAACGTCGAGATCTCCACCCAATCAAGTTTACCCTACCTCTCGGAAGGTCGGGACTCATCCTCCTATCAATTGGTATTAGATTTCCAGGTTCACCGTGAGGTATACTTGTGTTCCCTTTAGGTTTATTTTGTTTCAGTCCTATCGTCCACAAAAAGCCAGAAAAAAATTTTAGTTTCCCTGACCTACAACCCCCGCTCAACCTTTTGCACAATTTAGTTTCGGAGTCCGTAGTTCTGAGTTCGTGTCCTAGGTTGAGTCTGGTTGTTGGTTTAGATTTGTTTTGGTTCAGTTTTGTTTCTTCCATCCGCTGCCATCTATAAAAAACCAATCTACAAAAAATTCCATCCACCGATTCGTTTCTGTTGCAGTTTCCACCACCACCAAAACCTGATTCGGGGTATCCTCCTTAAAACGGGCATAACTTTTCGCTCGTAACTCCGATTGAGACGCATTTTTTTCCCAGAAAGGTCTTGAAAAAGTCCACATACGGCGTTTTCAAAAAAAAAACTAAAAAAATTAAGAAGGCCCTCGTTTCAAACTCCAAAGTTCCAGCACCAGTTTTTCCAATCGCTCCTGAATTTGTGCCGATCTCATCTTTCATCGGTTTGAGCTAATACTTGGTGCTGTTTCTATTCTTGTGCCCCTGGTTGAGAAAAAATATAAAAAAAAAGAGAAAAATTTTTTGATTTCTACTAGTGCTTCAATACAAAAACAGGAGGCTAAGTGGTGTGCTATTTCTGTGCGAGTGCTGGATACTTGCTGATATTATCCTTGTTGTTCATCATCATTCATCCTTGTCCTTGCTTGTTGCCACAACTGTTCTAATACATTCCTAGGCCAGCAACTAGGTGAAATTCTTTAGACACTTATTCAGCATTGCTATCTGTTACTAACTTGTGTGCCACATAAATATACTGCGTTTGAGCCTTCCAAGCTCCACCTTCTCTCGAGCAGAACAGGTAACCTTTGCTATCACACTCACTCTCTGCTTGCTTCACACCGGTCACCGTTGGCCACCTGCAGTGCTGGTAAGAAACTTGTAAGAGCGGGTAAGACGCATCTTACTGATCGATTTTCCACCCACTTCGGAGAGCGTAGTAATAGGGTTCTTCACGATCTTTTTGTCTTCGTTTCTATTTTGTACTAACAATGACAGGAAAGAAGCCTATGTATAAGACCTATGGTTCTACACCTCCGGATGATGATGAGTGTGTGTCCCATATGGAACTAAAGGACATGATGTGGGCAATGACCGAGGCTTTCAACAATTACCAGACCACTACAACAGCCACCTTTCAGAGGCTCCATACAAGTGTTGCTGGTCTGACCACACGGTTGGACGAGATGGAGACTCGTCTTCCCCAACAAGCTACACCCTCTATCATCCTTGATGGTGATGCACATGCTCACTACTACACAGAGGATGACTTCAGTAACGATGAGGTTGATGCACAACAGCGCCGTCGCCCTCGATGAAATCGTCAAGGTATGGGAGGTAGACCTCGTCCTCATGCTCCTGAACAAGATAATGATCCTTATGCTAAGATTATGTTTTCTATTCCAACATTTTATAGATCTTATGATACTGAGACTTACTTGGATTGGGAGATGACGGTAGAACAAAAATTTAGCTCTCATCTTGTTCCTGAGTGACATAGAGTTAGACAAGCCACTAGTGAGTTTAAAGATTTTGCTATAATTTGGTGGAATGAACTTGTCAATACACGTAATGCACCACAGACATGGGCTGCGTTAAAAGAAGAGATGCGCGCTAGGTTTGTTCCTCCTTCATATAGATGTGATCTTCTTAAGAAATTGCAACGCTTTGATCAGGGTGACATGACTGTCCAAGAGTACTCCCAAGAGTTGCAGAAAGGTATGCTTCGTTGTGGGGTAGTTGAGGATCAGGAAGACCAAATTGTTAGGTTTTATGGGGGCTGGGCGTGAGATCCAGGACATAGTTGACTACAAGGAATATCATTCTATTCAACGTTTTTTTTAACTTGCTATGTTAGCAGAAAAAGAAGTGCAGGGTCGCCAACAGCAGCGGCGGAACAACACATTCACGCCATGACAATTTCTGGTGCCATCCAAATCAGCGCCCTCCTCGAGCGTACGTGCTTCTACACCACCCTCCACGGGTGTTGTACGCAGCAGCATCGCACCTTCTACATCACAGGGACAAGATAACATCAAGTCCCAGATGCCTCCAGGTGTTGCAGCAAAGACGGCTGCACCCAACACTTCGACAAGTCGCAGCTCCGACATCAAGTGCCACCGCTGCCAGGGACTTGGCCATATGCAACGAGATTGCCCCAGCAAACGGGCGATCATTGCCACTGCTGATGGTGGGTATGTTAGTGCTTCTGATATTGAAGATGAAAATATTATTGCAACTAACATTTCAGGTTCGGATGATGGTGCTGAGGAGGTTCTTGGTACATCTGCGACAAACAACTTTAGGACTTTGATTGTGCAGCGAGCTTTGAGTGCCACGGTTCGAGAGGACGACAACCGCCAACGTCACAACCTTTTCAACATGTTTGTCGTCGTCAAGGACTTCCGTGTACATACCATCATTGATGGTGGTAGCTGCAACAATTTGGTGAATGTTGAGGTGGTCAAGAAGCTTGGCTTGACCACACGGGAGCATCCCCACCCTTATCACATTCAATGGTTTAACAACAATGGTAAGGTTAAGGTAACACAAACAGCAATGATACATTTTTCCGTTGGTTCTTATCATGATTTTGCTGATTTTGATATGGTACCTATGGATGCTTGTTCTCTTTTGTTGGGACGTCCTTGGGAGTTTGATACTGATGCTATTCACCATGGTCGATCTAATAAGTATACGCTCATGCATAAGAGCAAGAAAATTGTGTTGCTTCATATGAGTCCCAATGAAATTGTACAATTTGAGCAAGAGAAAAAGAATAATGCTAAGCAAAAGGGTGTTTTCAATTCTGAAATTCAGCAACCTATTAAGTTGAAAAATCTTATTTTCCTTGCAACTAAATCTGATCTTGATGATTTATATGCCTCTAATGGAACTTGCTATGCTTTAGTGTGCAAACAT
Organism: Neostapfia colusana; assembly: GCA_030760725.1. Lineage (NCBI taxonomy): Eukaryota > Viridiplantae > Streptophyta > Magnoliopsida > Poales > Poaceae > Neostapfia > Neostapfia colusana. The sequence goes on along the minus strand of JASWHV010000008.1, from coordinate 84,731,149 downwards.
GTTTTATATTCCATTGAGGATACGTCCATTGTCTTGCCACCTGCTGTTGCTAACCTTTTGTAGGAATATATGGATGTTTTTCCATCAGAGATAACCCCCGGATTACCACCTGTGCGAGGCATTGAGCACAAGATTGATTTGGTTCCAGGGGCGAGCTTACCAAACCGTGCTGCCTACAGGACCAACCCCACGAGACTAAGGAAATTCAGCGACAAGTCCAAGATCTTCTGGACCGCGGGTACATTCGTGAGAGTCTTAGTCCTTGTTCTATTCCTGTTCTTTTGGTTCCAAAAAAAGATGGCACTTGGCGCATGTGTGTTGATTGTAGAGCCATCAGTAACATTACCATTCGTTATCGCTATCCTATTCCTAGATTGGATGACATGCTTGATGAGTTGAGTGGTTCTGTTATTTTCTCCAAGATTGATTTGTGTAGTGGGTATCATCAGATTCGTATGGCTTTAGGTGATGAATGGAAAACTGCTTTTAAAACTAAATTCGGACTTTATGAATGGTTAGTCATGCCATTTGGTTTAACTAATGCGCCCAGCACTTTCATGAGGTTGATGCATGAGGTTTTACGTGCTTTCATTGGTAAATTTGTGGTGGTTTACTTTGATGATATCCTTATTTACAGCAAGTCATATGATGAGCATCTTGAACATTTGCGTGTTGTTTTTAATGTCTTGCTCGATGCACGTTTATATGGTAACCTTGAGAAGTGCACCTTTTGCACCGATCATGTGTCTTTTCTTGGGTATGTTGTTACTTCGCACGGCATTGAGGTAGACGAGGCAAAGATTGTTGCCATCACGAGCTGGCCACTTCCGACTACGGTCACACAGGTTCGGAGTTTTCTTGGTCTCACAGGTTTCTACCGGCGTTTCGTGCAGGATTTCAGCACCATTGCAGCACCTCTCCACGAGTTGACAAAGCATGGAGTGCCGTTTCGATGGGGACCAGCACAACAACAAGCTTTTGATGTTCTCAAGTCAAAGCTTACACAAGCACCATTGCTGCAACTTCCTGATTTTGAGAAGACCTTCGAGCTTGAATGTGACGCGAGCGGCATTGGCATTGGAGGAGTGCTAATTCAAGGAGGTAAACCTGTTGACTTCTTTAGTGAAAAGTTGCAGGGGCCTTCGCTGAATTATTCTACATATGACAAAGAACTTTATGCTTTAGTGCGTGTCTTGCAAACTTGGCAACATTACCTATGGTCTAAAGAATTTGTCATACATTCAGATCATGAGTCTTTGAAGTATCTTAAAGGACAAGCTAATCTGAACAAACGTCATGCTAAATGGATTGAGTTCATAGAATCATTTCCTTATATCATTAAACATAAGAAAGGGAAAGACAATGTGATTGCGATGCTTTATCTAGACGTTATACCATACTATCCCAACTTTCTCATAAAATCTTTGGTTTGGAAACCATAAATAGGTTATATGCTACTGATTTGGACTTCAAAGATGCCTTTGGAAATTGTAGAGAGGGAATAACGTGGCAAAAATTCCTGCTGCGTGAAGGCCTTCTCTACCGTGCTAACAAGCTGTGTGTTCCAACTAGCTCCGTTCGTCTTTTGTTGTTGCAGGAAGCGCATGGAGGTGGTTTGATGGGACATTTTGGTGTTAAAAAGACAGAGGGTGTGCTGGCCGCTCACTTCTTTTGGCCACGAATGAGGCGTGATGTGGAGCGCTACGTTTCACGTTGCACGACATGCAACAAAGCTAAGTCTCGACTTAACCCACATGGTCTTTATATGCCTCTTCCGGTTCCTAGTGCACCATGGGAGGATATTTCTATTGACCTTGTTTTAGTATTGCCTAGAACAAAGAGGGGGAGGGATAGTGTCTTTGTGGTTGTTGATCGTTTCTCTAAAATGGCTCATTTTATACCCTGCCACAAGACCGATAATGCTTCACATGTTGCTGATTTGTTCTTTAATGAGGTTGTGTGTTTGCATGGTGTTCCCAATATTATTGTTTCTGATAGGGATGCTAAGTTTTTGAGTCACTTTTGGGGAACTTTATGGTATAAATTGGGAACAAAGTTGCTGTTTTCTACTACTTGTCATCCACAAACTGATGGACAAACAGAGGTAGTTAATCGTACCTTATCTACTATGTTACGGGCTGTTTTGAAAGACAATTTGAGGTTGTGGGAGGAGTGTTTGCCACATATTGAGTTTGCTTATAACAGGTCTATTCACTCCACAACCATGTTAAGTCCGTTTATGGTAGTCTATGGTTTCAATCCTCGTGCTCCAATTGATTTGCTACCTTTACCACATACTAAAATTGTGAACTTAAATGCTACACAACGTTCTAAATTTATTCTTAAGTTGCATGAAACTACTAAGTTACAAATTGAAAAAATGAATGAAAAGTATCGCATTGCTGCTAGTAAAGGTAGGAAGGAGGTAAAATTGGAACCCGATGATTTAGTGTAGGTTCATTTGAGGAAAGATAGGTTCCCGGATTTGAGAAAGTCCAAACTCATGCCACGTGCTGCTGGACCTTTTATGGTTCTTGATAAGATAAATGACAATGCATATAAACTTGAGCTGCCTCCAGAGTTTGAGGTTAGTCCCACATTTAATATTTCAGATTTGAAGCCATACTTGGGAGAAGAAGATGAGCTTGAGTCGAGGACGACTCCAATGCAAGAGGGGGAGATGATGTGGACATCACTCCTGCAGATATACACAACACTCACATGGTAGACATGCAAGGTCCAATTACTAGAGCACGAGCATAATAATTGAATTTAGAGGTGAGCTTGTTCCTGAACAATTCTTTATATGTGAATTTTGAGAGTATGTTGCTACCTATTGGATTAATTATGATTAGGAACCATGGAGAGGACATGGAGATACATGGAGAGGGGTTTGGAGGTGTGGAGGACCAGAAAATACGCCAACAAGAAGTTAGAGACTGAGCGCAACTCAAACTCGAGTCCAACTCGGGCCTAGGAGCAGTCCATCTAAAAATGGATGCACAGGAGGCATACGGACTCTGTTTTTGACGTTCTACATATGCACGGAAAGCTGAGAGGATAAACTTTCCAATGGAACTGGCCCCACATCAAAGTTCCCTAGGAGTCGATGGGAAACTTCGAAATAATATAAAGTTTAGAGTCTATGAGGGTGTTGCATCACCTAGTTGGGCCATTGGGCCTTGTATCGAGTCCAAGTCCATTATGTATGTGTCTTAGGGTTAGGTCACGACCCCAGCACTCCCCTGGTCTTCCTCCACCTCCTTTATACCCCCTAGCCGCCGTCACAAACAGGTGGGTTTTGCTTAGTTACAATCTGTCATTGAACAGTGTCGCCGATCATCGGTTGTGAGACCTCAAATTCGTGATCAATTCAGTTTTGATTGCAACTTCTCTGTTCTTGCTTGTGTTCTTGATTGCGCTTGCAGGGATAAGCCTTCGTGGCGAGGTCATTCGTGTGACACGGGTGATAACCAACGGAGCAGTGGTGTAGTGATTGCGGGGTTTCGTTCATTCGGAGCCTTGGATCATCAACGTTGAGATCTCCACCCAATCAAGTTTACCCTACCTCTCGGAAGATTGGGACTCATCCTCCTATCAACTCATTCCCGTTACGGATGGACCGGTCAGTATTTGGGTTGCCTTTGAAAGGTTGTTGCATACAACAGAGTAGGAAGTGGTGTGGAATCACGATTCTGAAAGTGGGTGTATGCAACGTGTTGTCCGGGTGTCTCTTGATTGCAATCATCATCCCTCGCGGTTATTTGAGTACCGCTTGTTCACTGTTCTGTGACGTAGTAAGAAGAGAAATAAGCATGATGAATGATAATATGCTGTGATGAATTATTACTGCCTGGAAACCATGTCTGCTTTAGATGTAGAGCTAATTAAGTTTATTTTCCACTTTGGGCACCACCACATTGGAGGAAAGCGTTTCTTGTTTGATTGTGGACTTCCGATGTGAGGGCTTCCTAAGGCATATAAATCTGTTGCTATAAAACTGAAAGTAAGTATCAACTTATAGGCATGTATTTGTTGCAAAGTCTTTTCCTATCTTACACATCCTTGCGTGTAGAGATCCATGCCTAGGGTGGTCGGTTAAGACTTGCTGAGCCATCGTGCTCACGGTTGCAATATTTGAGCTGTGTGCAGGTGAGAGCTATGAGGAGGGGAGGGGTCCGAGGACGAGGCGGTGCCCCCGCTGGGGTACACGGCCGAGCTGGAGCCCTGCACGCCGCCGTGATCTCCGGTTACATGTTGCTAGTGTGTAGCGTCCCCGGGCTGGACGGCTGCACTTTTGCTTAGTTAGGATTGGAGAGTATCTATGTATATAACTTCCGCTGTATAATTAAGTTTTGTAAAAAGACGTCCGCTGTTTTACATCAAATAAAAGTTTGTATGTTGCTCTTATTCTTTTCTTGTGTGCTGTTGGGTGCCGCATCACACGACACCACCCTCTGCGATCCCGGAGTGGGTGAACCACGGGGTGGTCCCCACAGTCGTGGTATCAGAGCCGCATTGAGAATAGCTCGCTCGAAAAGAGCCTATTTTGAAAACTTAGAAGTAGTCGAGTGAGGATTAGTCATTATGCCCACATAAGGTCTATTATAGTAGTAGTTACTAAGGGTGGAAATGCTAACGTACTTGTTATTAATTTTGTAACAATGCTCCGACGTCAGGTAAGAGGTAAGGTACGCCACCGCAGGTGGATCAATTGCTGTAACTCGCCATACGCGTGATAGTATGGAATGGTTTACCATGGCTTGGCACGGTAGTTAATATGAGTCTCTGAACATCTCCTTGGTTCTGAGAGCATATGAAAACGTTGATCTCCAGCGTGCTTTAGGCAAAAGTCAAAATACCCCATCGTGTGGTAAGCAACACAATAGTATGCAACTCTTGAACGTTCAATGTTCAAAGGGCCATACGCAGCGAGTCGCCATCATCGTGCCTCAACGGTCATGAGGCAGTAGGTGGTATCCGTTGGGTTGATAAAATTCCCAACCGTGACGACCCGTTCGTGCTCTACTCGGGTTCCCCGTCGTGTGGTGTGAAAACACGACCATGTACCTTTTGACGTTGCTTGACTCAAGGACGGTCTGTATGGCAATGATACGGACCGTATGTTTTTACTATAATATGGAACTGCCTGAAATGCTAAAAACCATTGTGTGCCTTATTATTGTGTGATCTTCTGCAGGTACATTAACCACGTTAGTGCATGACGTTTAGAAACCTTTGTGAGTGATGTTCTTAGTTCCACCATTTGACACGTATATGCCGGAATACCAGTTTAGGATTTTTCTTTGGTGAGAAAACGTAGTACCGAGACTGCATAAAAGGATATTTTTAAATAAAAGAGTTGAAATGAAGTTTAGGATTCCGTTTAGGGGTTGTTGAACTCCCATATTGAACTAAGAGTCAATTGGGAGTATAGATTCAATCTCTAAGACTTAGGAACAACCTCCCTGTTTCGGCAGAAACTTTGCTGAACTCAAACAGGGTATAGCATAGGATTGGTTGAACCAATGGGGGTGTGGGATACCATTCTGGAAATTTTTTGAAGTCCTCTACAACTTTTCTGTAGATATCCAGGACCTAGTCTCTCTCCAGATGGATGAAAATCTCAGAGGAATAGGCACTGTGCAGAAACAGGGCAGACCAAAATGCTCTCTTGATTTTTCTGTAATTCAACCATAACTTTCTGTAGAAAAATTTCTAAGGGTCTAGTAAGACATCGTCGGAAAGTATGGGAAATGTACTAGAACTTTGTAGTTCAATGTTTTCCTAGATTGAGGGCAGAAATAGATGGAATTTTGGGAACAAGACAGCGACTTGCAAAGGAGGTGCTGTCAAAATTCCTGTGAAAATTCTGTTAACTCATAGAAATCATAACTCACAAACTAGGAAGGCTATGGAGACAAATAAATACAATCTGGATTCCTTGTTGAGTTTACTACAACTTTGTTGTTGAACTCTAGTCCATATTTTGCCTCCAAGGGGGCCAAAATAGTTAAAATTCTTCCAACTTGTCTGCTGGACCAGAAGTGGACAGTGAACACCATGTTGAGGTGTTTCAATTAAAACCCTTAGTTTCACCTTTTGATATCTAGCGGCTGTCGTAAAACAGCGAATTGGAGTCAAAAAGTTTATGCGTTTGACATATCACTTCGAGCTAGGACATGTTTGGGTCCAGTACAATAGCGAGGATTACGCATGCTAACACACTTAACATCCCGTGGCGACCCACAATGGTCGAAATGAACTTTTAATCCATAAAGTTCATCACTTTGGAACTCGATCGTGTGACATGGTCCAGGGATGTATATGTTGTATAAAGTTTATACTTTATCCATATGTGTGATTGTTATGCGTATTATTTGTTCCATTCTCGCATTACTGTTGTATAGACTGGATGAACTAAACCAACATGCGCTGATCGTTTGAATGGTATGAATGCAGAATAGTGCGTACAAGGTCCACGCAAGAGGATGGGAGGTCCGAGTCAGGTTCGTGGTGATGAGTCTCCACCTCCAGAGCAAACCACGACGCAGCAACAACCACCTCCTCCATCGCCAGAACTTCCAAGAAATCTTGCGGAGGTTCTCGCCGCAGTGCTCGGCTCGCGCGACGAGCAAACCGAGTTGCTGCGGATGCTAGTTCAGCAGAATGCGTCCCGTCCAGGAGGGTGCCAAGACAATGGTCAACGCCAGCCCCAACAAAGTTCATATTCAGAATTCCTGGCGACCCATCCACCGGTCTTCACGGAGGCCGAAGAGCCTTTAGAGGCGGACAGCTTTATCCACACTCTGGAGGCGAAGTTCGGGCTGCTACAGTGCACCAAACACCAAAAGGCGCTGTATGCAGCGCAACAGCCACTACAGGAAACCCGATCATTTGCGACGGCTAGAATTATTTGCGACAGCGTCCTGTCGCAACTTAATTAAATAGCGACAGCTAACCCTAGGCCGTCGCAAATATAGTAGCCGTCGCAAATAGTATCCTATTTGTGACGGCTGCGACTGTAGCCATCGCAAATAGCATTAATTTATGATGGCCGGACCTGTGGCCGTCGTAAATTAAGCAACCGACACAATTAAAAGCTTGTTTGCGATGGCCTTTCCTTCGGCCGTCGCAATTAAGGAAGCCGTCGCAAATGTCCCTGATATAGTCGACCGGACACCTCCTGGTTCACAGAATTGTCGCCGCCACCGAACAGTGCCGCGCCGCCGCCTCCCGCGCCGCCGGCTGCCGCCCTGCTCCATCGGCCGCCCGCCGCCCCGCAGCGTCGGCCGCCCGCCACCGGCGCGCCTCCAATGGCCGTCCGCCACGCCCCACTCGCGGCTCCTTCGGCCGCCGCGCCCCCGCTGTGCTACCTCGGCCGCCGGCCGGGCCCCACCGCGCCACCACCCGCCGGCCACCGCCCGGCCCTCGCTGACCGCGTCCGGCCGCCCCCGCCTCCATTTTCCAGCCCGCAGCCCGCTGCCACGGCCCGCCACTCCCGCCGCCTCTCGCTGCCACGCCGCCCCCTGCCTCCCGGCTCCCACGCCCGGCCGCCCCCGCCCCTCTTCCGGCGCCCGGCGCCTCTCGGTAACCTATGTTCATGCATTTTTTTTAATTTCTTTCTTGTTGTTAGTTAGAATTAGTAGAGTAGAGTTAATTGAATATTGTTTTAGAGTAATTTGTAATTAATTTGGCAATTAAATTGTTTTTTTGTAGTTAGTTTATAGTGTATATTTTAAATCGATTTAAATAGTTGTTAAATTAGTTTCAACAATGGAACAACTAGTTGTTCAAATCGTTTAATTAGTTGATTTCTTGTTTAATTTGTAGTTTTATATATTAATTATTTTATTAGTAGTGTAACTATTTAAATATTACTTTGATTGATGAAGTGCTAAATTATTATATAAATAGTCACACCGGCCCAGCCGGGCACGAGCTATTTAGGGTCCGGCTCGACACGGTACATTTAGGGCCCGGCCCATCACTATAGGAAACACGATGATTTGCGACGGCTAGGATTATTTGCGACGGCCGACCGTCGCGAATAAATTAAGGAGGGACAGCTTACCCGACACCCCTCCCGCCACCGCGCCCCACCTCCCCCGCCTCCCGCCGCTGCGACCCTCCCGCCTCTCGCCACCGCCCGCCTCCCGCCACCGCTGCGCTGCCTTCCGCCGCGCGCGCCTCCCACCTCTCGCCTCCTCCCTCCCGCCGCTCCCGCCTCCCGCCGCCGCGCCCCACCACGCCCACCTCCCGCCACCGCCGCGCTGCCTTCCGCCGCGCGTGCCTCCCGCCTCTCGCCTCCTCCCTCCCGCCGCCCCCGCCTCCCACCGCCACGCCCTGCTGCCCCTGCCTCCCACCACCGCGCCCCGCCTCCCCCGCCTCCCGCCGCTGCGGCCCGCCGCGCCCGCCTCCCGTCGCAAGTAAAATAAATTGTGACGGCCAAAGGAAAAGCCGTCGCAAGTAAAATAAATTGTGATGGCCAACCCTAAACGGGATATACCCGGCCCCGACTCACACACCCCGAGGCCGCTCACGACTACGCGGCGGCGGCCCCGGTGAGCGGTAACCGTCGGAAATAAAGTTTACGAGCCATAATTGGCGACGGTAACCGTCGTTCGTCCCCAATATGTCATTATTTACAACAAGCTACCGCGCGTGGGTGGCAGGCCTCGACGGGTGGTTTTCTCCCGTTCATTCCTTCTCTTTTGTTATTTCCTTGCCTCCTCCCTTGTTGTTGGACAGTTGACCCCAAAACTTGAAGAACTGCACCATTTTTGGGAGGTGCAGTGTAAAACAAGCGAGGTTATGCTGCCAAATTTTTTTGGGCTTTCTGTATTGTGTCTTGTCAGAAGCAGGATAAATCCTGCATATATTAACGATAATTTCTTCGGCTTTAAATTGCAGAGTCAAACATAGGTGAAGACAGCAGTTGGATGTATACTGGCTGGAAGAGCACAACTGGTGGTCACTCGGATGAGTGGTACATCAAGTTAGATAAATTCTTGGATCGGGCATTTTCATTGTCAACTGATGATAAGGTGCGGTTCCTATGTACGAAATGCCAGAACACCAAGTTTTTGAGCAGATTGGAACTATCGTTTCACTTATGTCGAAACGGTTTCACGCCAAGTTATGAGGTGTCGACCTTCCACGGCGAGACTAAACCTCGAGACATAGTAGAAGTGGATGAGGATGATGATATAACGGGGGTTGATAGGATGGATGAGATGCTAGAAGCTCTGGAAGTGGAGGATCCTCTTACAAAAGAGGCAGACGATTTCTTCGAGGAGCTCAAGAAATCACAACAGCCATTGCATGAACAAACGGATGTGACCGTCCTTGCTTTTTTACCAGATTTATGGCAATTAAGTCTAAGTATTTTTTTCTATCAACTGCTACAATGATATCATGAAAATGATACGCGATATCCTTTCACAACCTCACAAAGCGCCTAAAGATATGTATTAGTCGAAGATCCAGATATCTGGTCTTGGTATGAATTATGAGAAAATCGATGTGTGCCTAGACAACTGCATGCTATTCTGGAAAGAGCACGCCAACGAGAACATGTGCTTGAAATGTGGTAAACCGTGGTATGTCAAAGTTGTTAATGACGATGGCGATAATGTGATGACAGGTGTCACACATAAGCAGCTTCGTTACTTACATGTGACACCTCGGTTGAAGTGGTTGTTTCTTTCAAAAAGAACTGCTAGACACATGAGATGGCACAAAGAAGGTAAACATGAGAACAAAGAATTCTTGACGCATCCGTCCGACGGTGATGCATGGAAGGCGCTTGTAAGGGCCTCAGTTTTTGACACATGTTTGAAGTGTTCATCACCACACACACACCTCATTTGAAGAAAGTTGATGAACACATTTGAAGAGCAAGTAACCACCATCAACATGCTCATTTGAGAACAAACTCACATATTGCAAAAGTGGTATTTCCCACATGTAATATATAGGGGCTGGGCATATGAAAAACTCCTACACATTGCTAGGAATGTCCATGCCAAGTCTCACCCAAATTCAAAAACCTTTTGAGGTCATTTTGGGCATAGCTAGAAAGAGGGCAGTTTGACACTATATTCAAATTCAAACTGTTTTTATCCCATGAATTCAAAAGTGGGGGACATATTCTTACTCGGCACATTTTTGTGAGCTCACACACCAATTTTCACTCCATTTGGAGTTGATCTTGACATGAGCTAAGTGGGGCAAATTCAAACTTTATTTGAATTTCAAACTGAACATGTGCTGAAATTTATCCAAACCAAACCCAATTTGAATTCTAGTCAATTCAAATGGCTCAAAGGTTGATAATTCAAATCACCAGGGGCTTTGTGGGTATTACTGTTTACAACAGTGATAAGGAGTTAATTTCAGGGGTTAAAATTGAGGGTGGGACCCACATGTCATAGAGATAAGAGTGAAGACTTGCACACAGAGTCACAGCCTCGGTGGGAAAATTCCACCGAGCAGCTGCCGGTTCAACGCCACCGAGAGCTGCCCGTGCGCCACCGAGGAGGAGCAGCGCCACCAGCTGCTTCCCGCTTCCACATGCGAGCCCAGGGTTGGTCCCGGGGTCCTCTTAAGGCGTTCCACCGAGGCGATCATCGCTCATTTTCTTCTCCACAGTGAACACCGAGTCCCCCGGCTTCTGCCTCTCTGCTCGATCGGGAAACCGTGAAAACATCGCGCCCCCTCCTTCCCCGAGCTGCTAGGCAGCAACCTGAGGTCACACTCCACTTCCCTGACGCCAAAAACCCCGAGCTCCGGCCTCCCTTGCCCGAGAACAATCGCCACAGCGGCGACCTAACCTCAGCCGAAGGTCAGGCGCTCGTGGACAGCGTTCCACAGGGGCTTTCACGGGTCAGCAAGAGCGGCAACAGGAGCACACGACCACGGTGTTGCTCTCCTCCAAGTCTTGAAGCAAACCGTGAAGAATCCGCTATGAATTTCCAGATTTTGCTCCGGCGGTTCTAAACCGAGCTTCCGGTACAGATTCTTCGAATTCCTGCTCTATGATCCTTCTTAAGCTATCAAATCTGCACATAGGTGCTGGACTAGCCGGCGATCAATTTCCTTTCTGCATCCGTGGTATGAATAGGAGTGACGAATTTTGAGCTCGATTGAGGACGTTCATGGCGGGCACGATCGGTCACACGGTGCCGACCAACTTGCCGCCATCTTTGAACACCTTTGAAACCTTGTTGAGCTTCCTAGAGGGGTACTGATGCTGTAGAGCCGATTGTTCGAGATCTTGGCGGGTTAGAACCCACGGCCGACGTCGCCAAACCTCAACCGAGGCCACCGCACGTCGCCGGGCTATTTCCGGTCACCGCCAGCTCGAACTGACACCACCGACGTTTTCCTTGGCGTCGATAACCCCTTGGCGGCATGTTTCAGACTATGCGATGGCCGGCAGCGTCAATCCGGCGAGCTCCGGGTCTGCTGCGGCGAGGGGAGGCGGCGCGGGCATGAGGGCGCGTCGGGAGGAAGAAGACGACGCGTGGCCCGGCTATCAGTGACGTAAAAATTTAAATCGGGATCGGGTGCGGCTGGGATCCGTTGTGCTGGCGCGCAGGAACCCCACGGACCACGGTGTGCCGACGCCTCAGCGCGCGACACGTGTCCCCGTGGCCCACCCGCAAGTTTAAACTTTTCCCCGATTTTCAGATTTCATTCAAACTTCAAATCTTCATAACTTTGACGAGAAATCTCCAAATCGAGTGAACCAAATTTTGTTGGGTTCAGATCTCTGAGACCTTTCCAGCAAATCAAGTTTCACTTCATGAAAATCCTTAATTTTCCAGAATTAATTCCTCAAAATTTAAACTGTTTGGAATTTTAACTGGAGAATCCCTTGGAGGAAAATTCTGAAATTTTGCTGGGATGTTCACCAAAATATCCCAGAACTACAATAAAAATTTCAGATCCATTTGAGCTCATTTGAACCCCCTAATGGTGTGATTAATGAAACTATTCCAGAGAAAATAGAAAATGTTTAGCTCATATCTTTAGCTAGGAACCTTCAAATTAAGTGAGACCAACTCCATTGGAACCCTCTGAAAATCTAGTTTTCAGAAAGTCATAGTTTGTTTTATGAAAATCCTTAGAACACCCTAAAAGCCTTCAATTAAGGTCAAGTACTTAATTAATTGTGGAGGGCTCAAATGAGCTTTGCTGCAACTAAAACTTGACCAAGTCTCTGTTTAGGTTGTAACCAAGCCACAGTAAAAGTTTCACAGTATTTGGGTCTGTCTAGTGAGACTTAGGAGGTTCACAAGTTTAAAACTCAATTTAAATGCATTTAATTAATACATGTACTTCTTATATCATGTAGTCGCTAAGGTCGAGGAGGAACCCGAAGTCCTAGACGTCGTTACTCCGGAGGAGCAGCTAGCCTACGACCAAGAGCAGCAAGGCAAGCTCCGGTTTGCATTAACCTTTTTACAAATTTCTTATTGTTTTGAGCACTTACTTGAGTACCATTATTCCTTGCATTGGAGTCTTGTTTGGAAACCCAATTGCATAGCCAAGAAAACCATGGGTTGGGTTTAGGATTGCAAAACCCCGTTAGCTACCGCAAAGATAAGTTAGCTACCGCAAAGATAAGTTGGAACTACTCGCGAGCATAGGCTAGAGGCACTCGACTCGGGTAGAGATAGCACATGATACACATGGCAAGAAAATGAGACCAAGCGTCGAGTAAGGGCAGCAGGACTTTGGGGCCTGTGTGCTATAGCTCTGCTTGTGTCAATTGAGGACCGAGCCGTGTGCGAGCCTGTTGAACAAGCTAGAATAGTACCGAAGACCTACCGGCTATATGGGAACAGGGAAACCGATGTAACTCGGGTAGCTCGGTGTTCAGGCATAGCTGGTCGTTCAGAGGGTAGGTTGAGAGCTCCAGGAGTAAATCGGTTGGCGGCACTGAGATGCGCGTGCAGAGACCTCGTGCTCGGGACGATTGGACTGGTTCAACATTTGGCTAACGGGTGAAAGGTAGTTTCGTACGGCGTCCGTGATGGTTGTTGTAGGAAACATCGAGTACGGGCGTACGTGACAGGTTGTTCGGGTAACCCTGCAGGTGTAAATCGATTATAATCGCCGTCCCTCACGGTCAGTGAGTACCACTTGTTCACTGTACCATGATGTAGAAAGAACAGGCTAGTTACATGTTAAAAGGTTGCTGATTGAAGGATGGACTTTGATTGTTAATGATCTGTTGTAGTTTAGAGCTAATTAAAGTTCTTTTCAACTTTGGGCAAAGTACATGAGAGAAATGCGTTTCTTGTTTGATTGCGGCTCTCTCATGTGCCTTAGCGTAAGGTTCTCCACAACCTGCCGCTAAAACTTGAAAGTAAGGTTCCAATAGTTAGGCGAGTCCTTTGCAAATTGTTTTATCTCATGTACTCATCATCCCTCATGTAGAAGTTCCATGTTTAGGAGAGACGGGTCAGTCTTGCTGAGCCTTCGTGCTCACTGCTTGTGTTTGGAGCTTTTGCAGGATTCTATGAGGAAGGGACTCCCGAAGAGGAGGTGGAACCCCATGAGGGGAATCCCGTCGAGTGGGAGTCATGCACGCCGCCGTGTTAGTGTGCGTGCGTGCTAGCAAGGACACGTTCACGGGCTGAACGTGAACTTGATGCGTAGTCTACGCCCATGAGTGTAGACTGGACTTATTTTGATGTATAAATGTTCATAAACTCGTTTATGTAATAAAACTTTGCTTCCGCTTTGTACCTTTGACGTGTGTTATCCGGTTCTGTGCAATGCAGCACCCCTCAGCGTGATCCTGGCTTGACAAGACAGTGGGGTCGTGTCAGCGTTGGTATCAGAGCTCGCTTGAGGCTTAACGCACTGTAAAGGTCATCTTTTTCAAAAATCCAGTGAGGAACGAGTTAGTAGCCCATATAAGGATGTTATTAGTATATAGAAGGTGGCATACTAAACTATTTGTCTATGACAGAAAATCTTGCATCTCGGGACGTTTATGTCTTGGGGGGTGCACGTAAGTGCTGTCCACCAGTGCGCATAAGCTGAAGGGTGGAGCCCCACGGGTGGCAGGTAACCCAACCCGCTTTGATATCCTCTACGACTCTTCATGTCGTTTGGGGTATTGGAGCAACGTCTGTCCCTGGCGTGCATGGTGCAATTTGGGAGACCCCGTCACGTGGTCTGAAACGTGAACACGTAACTCAAGGCGTGTTTGGCTTGAGAACATCCGGGCGACTGATGAAGGCCGGGTGTACGAACTGTATGGACACCGGGCTCGGTGTGCAGCCGAGTCTGACGATTGCTTGAGTTATCTGCAGGTAGTTTAACCATGAAACGGTAGATGTGTAGCATCCATGTGCGAGAGACGCTTAGTGCCACTGAATTAACGAAGCCGGCTAAGTCCGGTATAGGTTTTTCTTTGTGAGGACGTAGTACCGACATGATCTGGTGATGCATCGACGTCACACCCCACTAAATGAACAACTTCATTGTAAAACTGGAAAGTTTTAATTTAGAGCATTAAAATTTTCTGTAACCTCTTCCCTTAATCAGGATATTCAAAGTTAACAAGTTCTCAACTTATAGGTTGTTAAGGACAGAGCACTCTGTTTTCAGCTGAATTAAGGCTGAAGTTAATCAAAGGTTAGAGGTTGAGTTCTTTCGAGGGAATGGTCATATGATACATTTCAGGAAAGCTTTGGAAGAGTTTTACAACTTTTCTGTATAGTTCCAGAGGTGTTTCATCCCTTAACCAATCGAAAAATGCGGTAGAGTTGAAACTGTCCAGAAAACAGGGCAGAGCAAAGGCTCTCTGTAAACTCTCTGTAAATTGAGCATAACTTTCTGCATAAAAATCTAAAAATAGAAAATGAGGTAGTTATGGAAATATTATGAGATGGGTGACAACTTTGTAACAGAAAGTTTTGTCAGATTGGGAATATAATTAACTGGAATTCTTGGATCAAATCAGTACCTAAAGCAGGGAGGTGCTGTCCAATTTTCTCCAGAAATTCTGTTAACTTTGACATCTCATAACTTTTGAACCAGGACAGATCTTAGGCCATGCAAATACTTTCTGCGAAGCTATTGAAGTTAGCTTTAACTTTAATGTTGAGCTCCAGAATTGGTTTTGCCTTTAACATGGCCTAAATCAGGTTGAGATGGGAACTGATCAGGGCTGTCATGTTGAACGGCAGATCAGCAGTCAAATTTGCTTAAAATTTGAACTATGTTTCCAAGTTTTATGGGTTCAATGACATGGCTTATGTTATAACTCAATGGTTTACTGTTTAAATAAATATTCGACACTTCTCATATATATTTTTACAGATGACAGCAGATAAACAGTTGGAGAACGGGTGGGTGGTGTCCCACGGTTCTCACCGCAGCGGCGATCCGGAAACATTGAGGCAGATGCTTCAATATTTCGGGTACAACCAGATGCCGCAGTACTTCGCCAAGGAAGAAGGCGAGGAGGGGAACAACACGTGGACAATCCATGTCGAAGTCCCTGCAGGACCTACGCCACCCGGTTGGGTGCCGTTCACCGTCACGGTGAGAGGTAGGCAACCGGAAGGGATGTGGCAAGTGGCAGCCCGTGACACCATGTCACGTTTCTGCCAACTACACGTGAAACCTATGGAGGGCACTCCATACGCGCTCATTCCGGTGGAGGGACAGGCTCATCATGTGTGGGAAGGAAGGTACCGTGAGGCAGCTGATCCGGGTTGCCCAAGGTACAGCCCCGCAGAGGCAAAACCTTAGCCTCCAGATGAGGGTGGGAAACGCCGTGATGGACAGCCAAGCTGTTCATACGGAGCATCTCACCGCAAAGCTCAAGGAGAGCACAAGACGTGGAGACCATTTTGAGAGTGCTCACAGCGCACTCCGCAATGTGCTCCTTCCGACGATCAAGCGACTGAATGAACAGCATAATCAGTTGCATCGTCTGAAGAAGGCGAAGAAGAAAAGCCGTGTCGACATCGCGGCGTTGCAAGAGCAGGTGCATACTCTAACCCAGCAGAATGAGGACCTTGCTCAAGAGCGGGACGACACTATTGAGGAAGGGCAAGGCTGGGAAGAGGACTACAACCAGGCCATGGATGAGGTGCATGCATTGCAGGACCTCGTACCTACGGTATTGGGCATACCAGTGGTCTTGGGCCTTCCAGCAACGGGAGAACCCGAGATGGGAGAGGAGGTGGTAGATCCAGAGCCACCAGCAGAGGTATCGGAGGAGGACGACCCGCAGGAGGTCGAGTTCTACTCCGAGTAGGGGGATTACAGTTGCCAAGTAGGGCAGCCAGAGTAGTATGACCCAAATTTTTGTAACCAGTGATATGTCGTGTTGGCAGTAGCGTATGTATAGGTAGTGACGACATGAGCACGACTCCTCGGAGACCCGAGAATAATGTATCTTGTATAATGTTTATGCTTTATCAATATATGTGAATGTTGTGCAAATGATTCATGTGTCACCTCAATACCTAATGTTGCATATGGAATTTTTAAGTATGACATATGCTAATCGCTGCTGTTTGGAATTTCAGAATGACTCGTACTCGTGCCAACCCGGACATTGGGGGTACCAGCAAAGGGGGAGACCTCCCAACAGCCTCCCGAGGACTCCTCGGGACAGCAGCAGCAACAGCAGCAACAGCAACAGCAAACACCGCCACCGTACCGCCACTGCCAACGGTTACATTGGCTGACATCGTCGCGGCAATGGCGGGTTCACATCAGCAGCACACGGAGTTGCTGCAAACCCTTATCGCTAATACGTCTCGCCCAGAGAGACGTCAAGACCGTGAGGAGCGTCAACAGAGCTCCTACTCCGACTTCCTAGTGACTCATCCCCTGGTATTCTCAAGGGCGGATGAACCTCTCGACGCGGACAACTGGCTCCGCGCAATAGAGATGAAGTTCGGGATGCTCCAGATAAGTGAGCAGTGCAAGACTCAGTTCGCAGTCCAGAAGCTCCAAGGATCCGCGAGCGCGTGGTGGACAAACTTCTGTGCTTCACAGCCCACCGACCGAGTTATGACCTGGACGGAGTTTCGGACGGCCTTCAGGGCCTATCACATACCGCCAGGTCTGATGAAGAGGAAGATGCAGGAATTCCTACACCTGCAGCAAGGGAGCCGGAACGTGCTGGAATACTCCAGGGCGTTCAACGATCTCGCGCTCTACGCGTCGTATCACACCGATACCGACAAGAAGTGGCGGGACCACTTTTACCAGGGGCTTAACCCGCTCCTGAAGGACAAATTGGCGATGTTCAATCACGGCATCCTCAACGACATTATTGATGCTGCGATTGTCCACGAGGACTCCGGAAAGGAGTTAGCGGCGGCGGAGAGAAAGCGAAGCGCGCCGCAAAGCAGCGGAGAAGGAGGTGGTCCTTATCAGAAGTTTCGGATGGTGAATCGCCCACCATCAGGTCCATGCTGGCAGCCACCACAGAGGTCGATGCCGTTCCGCAGTCGGCCGTACTCTTCACCGGCATTCAGGCCGGCACTGCCAGTACCACCTCCGCAACAACAGCAGCAGCGGGCGATACCGCGTGCGTATGCACCTCAGCAGCGCATGCTGGGCTTTCGTCCCCCGAGCACCGCACAAGCAGCGGCCACATGTTACAAGCGTGGTCGCCCAGGACACTTCGCGAGCAGTAGCCCGGAGAGGCAAGGCGGCGGAGTTGCACCACAGTTTCCGGGGAGGAATCAACCCCGGAATCCAACAAATGCGCGGCGGGCAAACCCTAGGAACGGTACTGTCCACCAGCTAGCCATAGAGGACGTGCCGGAGGGTGAGCCAATCCTTGCGGGTATGTTCCAACTCCACCAGCATCCCGTCATAGTATTGTTTGATTCAGGCGCCATGCATAGCTTCATTAGCCAAGCTTTCATTGATAAATATAGCTTGCAAATACTACCCACCGATAGCCCTATGTGGTCTGTTCACCGGGTGGGAAAATTTCAGCAAGCATGATGGTCGCAAAAGCGCCATTGTGCTTGGAGGGTAGAGTATACCCTACGTCTCTCATAATTTTAGAGGGACAAAAGGTCGATGTCATCTTAGGGATGTCGTGGTTAACCCACCACGGCGCTGTTCTAGACACCGTCCTCCGAATCGTGCATTTGAATTCAGAAGTGCACGAATCTCATTCTTTATTTCTGGACAGTCCAGAAATAAAACTTCCAAGCGTCTATCAGTCCACAACCATCAGATTGGAAGATATTCCAGTGGTCCGAGAGTTCCCTGATGTATTCCCGGACGATTTGCCGGGGATGCCGCCCGATAGAGAGGTGGAGTTCAAGATTGAACTTGCACCGGAAACCATGCCAATATCCCGAAGGCCGTACAAGATGGTGCCCAACGAATTGGCTGAGCTGAAGACTCAGCTAACGGACCTCCGGGAGAAGGGTTATATTAGGCCGAGCTCTTCGCCATGGGGTTGTTCGGCATTATTCGTAAAGAAGAAGGATGAAACGTTACGGCTTTGCGTGGACTATCATCCATTAAATGCCGTAACCATCAAGAACAAGTACCCGTTACAACGGATCGACATGTTGTTTGATCAGTTGGTCGAAGCAAAGATCTTTTCCAAGATGGACTTAAGATCCGGGTACCATCAGATTAAGATAAGGGCTGAGGATATTCCGAAGACGGCTTTCTCGATGAGGTACGGACTATATGAGTACCTGGTCATGTCCTTCGGCCTCACCAATGCTCCATCTCACTTCATGTACTTGATGAACTCGGTATTCATGCCGGAGCTGGACAAGTTTGTCGTGGTCTTCATCGACGACATCCTAGTATATTCTAAGTCGGAGGAAGATCACAAGAAGCACCTGCTTATAGTCTTGCAACGGCTACGGGATCACAAGCTATACGCGAAATTCAGCAAGTGCGAATTCTGGATATCGCAAGTGCCTTTTCTCGGGCATATCATCTCAGCGGAGGGTATCGCTGTAGGCCCGAGTAAGATCACTCAAGTGCTGAATTGGAAGTCCCCGAGAACTGTTCACGAGGTATGGAGTTTCCTCGTACTTGCGGGATATTATCGGAGGTTCATTCCGAACTTCTCGAAGATTGCCAAGCCTATGACAGAGCTGCTGAAAACGGCTACCAAATATGTTTGGAGTCCGGCATGTGAAGCAGCATTCAAGGCTTTAGTCAGGCACCTAACATCAGCACTGGTTTTGGTGCAGCCAGACACAACAAAACCGTTCGAAGTGTACTGCGATGCATCCGACATCGGGCTTGGATGTGTGCTGATGCAAGACCGAAGAGTAGTCGCGTATGGATCACGGCAGCATAGAAACCATGAGCAAAATTATCCAACTCACGACTTGGAGCTCGCTGCCGTGGTACTTGCACTGAAAATGTGGAGGCACTACCTACTCGGTAACCTCGTGCATTTGTATACCGACCACAAGAGCCTCAAGTACATATTCACTCAGAAGGAGTTGAACATGAGGCAGCGAAGATGGTTAGAATTGATAAAGGATTACGAAATAGATATCCATTATCATCCGGGCAAGGCAAACGTAGTGGCAGATGCGCTGAGCCGCAAGTCACACATCAACAATCTGACCATCACACCGTTGGAAGAGAGTGAACCACCACTACATGTGATTCCACACGGAAATCTCTAAAACCTAGCTTTGATCCCCACCATTCGTGAATAGATAGCAGCAGCTCAGAAACATGACAAGTGCATGTCGCATTTGCGGAGACGTGTAGACAGTGGGGAGCTGAAATGTTTCCGGAAGGACGGAGATGGTGTCCTATGGTTCAAGGACCGGATCGTCGTACCCCGTAACCCGGAGCTACGGAAGAAAATTTTTGATGAGGCTCACTTATCAAAATTTTCTATTCACCCCGGCAGCAACAAGATGTATCAAGAACTCAGAAGCAAGTTTTGGTGGATACAGATGAAGCGGGAGATCACAAAGTACGTGTCCGAGTGTGATACATGTCGAAGGGTGAAGGCAGATCATATGCGGAAACCGGGACTGCTACAACCACTGGGCGCTCCTGCCCGGAAGTGGGAGGATGTGAGCATGGACTTCATCGTCGGTTTACCCACCACCTTTCAAAAACTTGATTCTGTGTGGGTGATCGTCGACCGGCTCACCAAAGTTGCCCATTTCATCCCGGTCAACACCAACTACAACGCCAAGAAGTACGCTGAACTGTACATCTCATGGATCCTATGCTTGTACGGTGTACCCCATACCATCATACCGGACCGGGGCACTTTATTTGTGTCCCGTTTTTGGGAGCAGCTGCACGCTGCATTGGGGACGAAGCTGATCCGTAGTTCAGCCTACCACCCGCAGACGGATGGGCAAACCGAGCGGGTAAATCAGATCTTAGAAGACATGCTACGAGCTTGCGCTATCAACCATGGCAAGAATCGGGATGATCACTTGCCGTTAGCCGAGTTCTTGTACAACAATGGGTACCAAGCCAGCATCAAGATGGCGCCTTATGAGGCGCTATACGGGAGGAAATGCCGCACACCGTTGAACTGGTGTGAGTCTGGCGAAAGGGTTACCTTCAGGATTGACCTTGTCAACAACGCGGAAGAAAAGGTTCGACTGATTCAAGCGAACCTAAAAGCCGCCCAATCCCATCAGAAACAGTATGCAGAACGGAGAAGACGCCCGTTGCAGTTTGAAGTCGGGGATCACGTATACCTACGTGTGTCTCTAATGAAGGGCGTAAACAGATTTGGGGTGAGAGGAAAGTTGGCACCCCGATTCATCGGTCCATTTCAGATTACCGAAAGATGTGGATCAGTAGCATACCGGCTAAAATTACTAGAAGCACTTTCCGGTGTGCACGACGTCTTTCACATTTTCCAGCTGAGAAAGTGTCTCAATCTATCTACTACCGTTCAGCTGGAGGACATTGAAGAACTGCAACCGGATCTCACCTATCGGGAGGAACCGGTTCAGATTATTGACGAGAAGGCCCGAACCACACACAACCGTACGTTGTGGTTCTACAAAGTTCTATGGAGTAATTACTCCGTGGACGAAGCGACATGGGAGAGCGAAGGATTTCTTCGCGCTAACTACCCTGACTTTTTCATGTCGCATATCCGGTAATTTTCCACCGTCCTCTCTCTCATTTTCACCTTATAATCTCGGGACGAGATTCTTTTAAGGGGGAAGGAATGTAAGGGCCTCAGTTTTTGACACATGTTTGAAGTGTTCATCACCACACACACACCTCATTTGAAGAAAGTTGATGAACACATTTGAAGAGCAAGTAACCACCATCAACATGCTCATTAGAGAACAAACTCACATATTGCAAAAGTGGTAATTTCCACATGTAATATATAGGGGCTGGGCATATGAAAAACTCCTACACATTGCTAGGAATGTCCATGCCACGTCTCACCCAAATTCAAAAACCTTTTGAGGTCATTTTGGGCATAGCTAGAAAGAGGGCAGTTTGAAACTATATTCAAATTCAAACTGTTTTTATCCCATGAATTCAAAAGTGGGGGACATATTCTTACTCAGCACATTTTTGTGAGCTCACACACCAATTTTCACTCCATTTGGAGTTGATCTTGACATGAGCTAAGTGGGGCTAATTCAAACTTTATTTGAATTTCAAACTGAACATGTGCTGAAATTTATCCAAACCAAACCCAATTTGAATTCTAGTCAATTCAAATGGCTCAAAGGTTGATAATTCAAATCACCAGGGGCTTTGTGGGGATTACTGTTTACAACAGTGATAAGGAGTTAATTTTAGAGGTTAAAATTGAGGGTGGGACCCACATGTCATAGAGATAAGAGTGAAGACTTGCACACAAAGTCACAGCCTCGGTGGGAAATTCCACCGAGCAGCTGCCGGTTCAACGCCACCGAGAGCTGCCCGTGCACCACCGAGGAGGAGCAGCGCCACCAGCTGCTTCCCGCTTCCACACGCGAGCCCAGGGTCGGTCCCGGGGTCCCCTTAAGGCGTTCCACCGAGGCGATCATCGCTCATTTTCTTCTCCCCAGTGAAGACCGAGTCCCCCGGCTTCCGCCTCTCTGCTCGATCAGGAAACCGTGAAAACATCACGCCCCCTCCTTCCCCAAGCTGCTAGGCAGCAACCTGAGGTCACACTCCACTTCCCCGACGGCAAAAACACCGAGCTCCGGCCTCCCTTGCCCGAGAACAATCGCCACAGCGGCGACCTAACCTCAGCCGAAGGTCAGGCACTCGTGGACAGCGTTCCACAGGGGCTTTCACGGGTCAGCAAGAGCGGCAACAGGAGTGCACGACCACCTTGTTGCTCTCCTCCAAGTCTTGAAGCAAACCGTGAAGAATCCGCTACGAATTCCCAGATTTTGCTCCGGCGGTTCTAAACCGAGCTTCCGGTACGGACTCTTCGAATTCCCGCTCTATGATCCTTCTTAAGCTATCAAATCTTGCACATAGGCGCTGGACTAGCCGGCGGTCAATTTCCTTTCTGCATCCGTGGTATGAAACCGACTAGGAGTGACAAATTTTGAGCTCGATTGAGGACGTTCATGGCGGGCACGATCGGTCACACTGTGCCGACCAACTTGCCACCATCTTTGAAAACCTTTGAAACCTTGTTGAGCTTCCTAGAGGGGTACTGATTCTGTAGAGCCGATTGTTCGAGGTCTTGGCGGGTTAGAACCCACGGCCGACGTCGCCGAACCTCAACCGAGGCCGCCGCACGTCCCGGGCTATTTCCGGTCACCGCCAGCTCCAACTGACACCACCGACGTGTTCCTTGAGGTCGATAACCCTTGGCGGCGAGTTTCAGACCATGCGATGTCCGGCAGCGTCAATCCGACGACCACGTGCTTCTTTCTGTCTTCCATCTAAAGAAAAGAAAGAAGCACGTGGCTTGCCACTAATTTAAGATATTTAAAGAGTTGGACGGTGACAAATGTCTGCCAAATCTAGTCTAGCTTTTATATTGTCTTTCGTTTTGCCAGACATATCCATGCATGTGCTTATGATACTTTCGCTCATGTTACGCTCCTGATGAAAGAAGTCATGAAATGGTTGAAAACTTTGAAATTCCTAGATGGTTACGAAGCTAGCCTGAAACGAGCCGTGAATGTGAACACAGGAAATCTCACTGGGTTAAAAAGTCATGATTATCACATTATCATGGAAAGACTCTTACCTATTACGTTTCGTGGCTATATAGATGATGCAGTGTGGAAGGTTTTAGCCGAGCTCAGCTATTTCTATAGACAACTTTGTGCTAAAGAAATCAAGACAGGGATGATGGATAAGTTAGAGAAGGATATACCCGTACTTTTATGTAAAATGGAAAAAAATTTCCACAGGGTTTCTTCAATCCAATGCAACATCTAATTATCCATCTTCCATTCGAAGCTAAAGTTGGCGGTCCTGTGCAATATAGGTGGATGTATCACATTGAAAGAGCGTTACGATATCTGAAACCAATGGTTGACAACAGGGCAAGGGTGGAAGGGTGCATCGCTGAAGCATATGCTCTTAACGAAGTAGGATACTTTTCAAGTGTCTACTTTGCAGATGAACACAATGTCAATATTTCAGCTATGCGGTACAATGTGGATGAAGCCCCCCTTTAAGTGACCTCTCCATTTTTCAAACGAGTGGCACTACCGTTGGTAGCTACACGACCTACGTCCTACCCGAACGTGACAGGACTGCTGCTTTACTTTACATGTACGCAAATATAGAAGGCATGCAGGAATACTTCGAGTAAGTGTTTCTCCTACATTTATTCTAATCGATATATTTTGCTACACATGTATTCTAAAAACTGTTTTCTCACGTTCATCGAGTTCCACAGACAATGTTAGCCACATAGGCATCAACCTACGGCCAAACAAGTTGAAGGAATGCGACAAGAAGGAAAAAATGGAGGGTCGGGTTTCCTATCCTGGTTCTGGGATTATGTAATACTTTCTCGTCTTCTACACATTATAAGTTACTATTATTAAAGAAATTATTATTTTAACTTACAATCATGTTTGACAGTGCCGCACTCACAATGTCCATAATGATTTGCAGCAGCTATCTTATGGATTGGTGAATGTTCGAAGCTATGGTTGATATGACGTAAATGGTCTTCGATTCCGTACAACTCATTTTGAAGCTCTTCGTTCTCTGGTGGCAACATCAAATTCTAGTGTTGTGACGAGAGCAATTGACAGTCAAGGCAATGTAACCAATTATTATGGGATCATTAACAAAATCCTTGAATTTACTTTTACCGGAAATAAGACACATCGAGTTGTCTTCTTTGGCTGTAACTGGTTTGATAGCACTCATGGAACTCGAGAAAACCAATTTGGAATGGTGGAAGTCAAACAGAAGGACCGACTATGAGGTTACGATACATTTGTTCTTGCACACCAAGTGGAGCAAGTGTATTATCTACCTTATCCATGCACAAAGCTCAGTGCTTGGTGAGTGGTATATAAGGTGAATCCTCGTGAGCGGTTACATACCCCTGGGGATGATGGTTACCATGATAGTGAAGACGTTGAAGAAGTGTACCAAGAAGAAGAGTTGCCAGACACTTTTATCGTCGAGCCTGGGGAAGGACTCGATCAATTAGTAGGAGATGTTGAAGATGTACAGACAGATGATATTCGAAAACAAAAATTAAAACAGGTCACGATGGAAGATCGTTGGGCTAGTTTAAGGAGTAGGGCACATGATAATGATGTTGATGAATTTTTAAAGTGATTACATGTAACGTTTTCTTTTAGTTAGTAAAATGAATTATGTATATCTTTTAGATGTTTAAGGAGTAGGACACTGATTATCTATTAAAACAGGATGGCGTCAAAGAAGAATAAGAAGATGGAGGTGACGAGGAGGTTCTTCCCCTCTAGACCTGAGGACGCTTTCTCTGGTGCCTCGTCGACCGGGAGCAGACGCTCTCAGCTGCTGGGGTACGTTCGGAGCAGCTCTAGGGCTTCATCACAGCAGTCCACACAGGTAAATTTCAGTATTCTTTGATGAATTCTTCACATTCAATTTCCAATTAAACTTACTTATGAATCATTTGAATGTTGTAGTCCTCACCGACTGACTCAGTGGCTACGGCGCCAGTTGAGCTTGGCTACCCTTCGGTGAGCCAGCCCTCGGCCAGCCAGCCCTTGGCTGACGAGCCTTCTGTTCCAGAGACGTCTGATCCTCAGGCTTCTGTTCCTGAGCCTTCTGGGTCACCATACGTGGTTCCCCAGCAGACGCGGAGGACGAGGAGGACTCACTTTGTCAGTCCTCCTGCGGTCCCTTCACAGAGGATCATGATTCGTCCGGTCGGAGACAGGTAATAAAATCGTAGTGTTAAATTCTGGTTTCTTTTTGTTATTTAAGTAATGAATTAATAAATGTCTTGCAGTGCTTGGTACGACGCGTCTTTCACCGGTGAGAGACACCACAGACCGGTGAACGGTGTCCTCGAGTCCTTAGTGCGTTTGCACTATCCCGGGGTCATCGACGGGGTGCCTGCTACTTCCTGGGAGGATTACGCACACGCCCATCATCAGGAGCACGGCAACGTTCAGGAGGCCGTATGGGCTGATTTTATGGTAAGTATGTTAAATAAAGTTTCTAAGTTTTAACTCTGAAACTCTTTTATTGTACATCTCTTTCAATATTTATCACAGGAAATGTATATTTTAGAGGACCCGGATGACCCTCGCATGTTGGAGGATGCGAGGAAAGTGTTTCACGTGAACGCTGCGAAGGCGGTTTGGCAATCTTTGTCGAACGCTCGTATTCAAGTTATCAACGAGCACTTGAAGGCAAACCAGCACCACGTGCTACACTTCTGGCAGGATAGCGAGAGGCACCTGTCGGAGGAAGAGTACGCGCATATACGTGGGGTGTAGTAAATATTTTTTCTGAGCATGAAGCAAATAGATCAATGATATTTTTAACGACCTACAACTATGTGCAGGGCCACGTGAGCTGGTTGCAGGGTCAGTCCGATGCATACCGGGCCCTTTGTCGGTACTGGGCTAGCGATGAGTTCAAGGCTAAGTCCCAGAGGGCTCGAGGGTGTAGAGGGGTCAAGGGGAAGCACAAAAACGGTCAAGATAACCACTTACGTTTAGCTAAATGCATGGTAAGTGTATCTAAATTATGTTTATGTATTCATAATATATTGTTCGTACTAACACGTATTGACTGGAGCGCGAGACGGGGGTGCCGCCGACTCCTGCTGAGACCTGGAAGAGAGGTCACAGGGACCCTTCTCAGCCCCAGGGGTGCAGTCAAGCCGCAGCCGAGCTGTTGGTAAGTATAGAAATCAATCATAGTAAATATAACTATATGGATTGATGAACTTACACGGTTTTCTTGTTTTGCAGGCTAGGTACGAGGAGGAGGCTAGGAGGATACATGGTGCAGATTTCGATTGGGAACATGAATCAATCGATACTCAAGCCGCGTATGCAACCGGAGGTGGAAAAGTCCACGGAAAGTGAGTTCATAAGTCATTTTATCGTTTTCAATTCAAAATATTAAAGATATTTCAATTCCATATTACTGATTCTGTTTTTATAGGCTCGCCATATTCGACGGAGTTGTCGACTCGAGGGCGGCGAGACCTGCGAGAGGCAGCTCCACACAGTCTTTGTCGGCAGCTCCACACAGTCTTCGTCGGTGGGCCCGAGTCGCCGTGTCTTGCAGGTGGAGACTCTCGCCCGTCAGGTCCAGGGAGTCGCGAGCAGTTTCAGTCGGACCTGGAGGCGCAGAGGGCGGCGATGGAGGCCACCATCTCCTACCAGCGAGCCTGCATGGAGCAGCTACAGGCGATGACGGTAAGCTAAAATAATTTAAATTTAGCGCATTCTTAAAAATATGTAATAACCTGCAACTTTTGCAACCACAAAGTTTCTTTCAAGGCTGCGATGTCCAGGGGTTGCACCTCCAGCTTCCTCCACTGCCACCGCCGATTCCACCGCTGGAGCTACCGCCACCGGAGCACGTTTCTCCGGGTGTTCAGGTAATCAACTAAGTTCAATATGATCGATTGTAGCTTGTTTAATCAATTCTAGTCAAAAACAAAGTTCTAAACAAATTAATATGTTCAACAACTTCTATGTGTTGCAGGGATCGGCGATGGAAGCTCAAACTCCATCACCGTCTATACCGGCGCCTGGACTGACGCACGGCGAGGATGTTGGCGGCTCTGGAGGAAGTGGACACTAGCAGAGAGCTTCTTCCTTATTTTTGTATTCTTGTGATGAGATGTGAGACTTTTGTGATGTGATCGATGGCGCGACGAGGATGTTGTATTTTTCTATTCCTTATTTATCTGCTGTTATGTCTATTGTGTTTCTGGCCATCAAGCCGGGCAGAATGTTCAGTTTTTTAAAAAAATAAAAAACCTTATTTGCGATGGCTTTTATACAGTACCGTCGCAAATAAGTGTCCAGCCTGTCACAAATTAACCTACGTAATTTGCGACGGCCGGCGGAGGCCGTTGCAAATTAAGTACTTACTTGCGAAGTCGCAAATTGTCGAGTCGCGCCCATCAGCTGGGCCCGGGCCCTTGTTTGCGATGGCGGATCTAAGCCGTCGCATACAATTTTATTTGTGATGGCGGCCGTCGCAAATAAATTTAATTGCGACAAAAAACAAGCGACAGCCGGAAACCATCACAAATAAGTAAAGCCGTCACAATTTGATTATTTGCGATGGTTTTAGACTTATTCGCGACGGCTCCGGCCGTCGAAAATTGCTGGGATTCCTGTAGTGAGCTTCAAGGCGAAGCCGGTACAAGGTGGGCGAACTACATCGCCTCATTACAGGCTGGCCATCAAGTCATATGGACGGAGTTCCAGGAGGCGTTCCGCGCTTATGACATACCTCCCGGTGTTATGGAAAGGAAGCTCCAGAAGTTCCTGGCGCTGAAACAAGGCGAGAGGAGTGCTCATGAGTACTCCAGGTCATTCAACCGGCTGGTGCAGTATGCGCCAGGATTTGTAAGAACGGAGGAAGACAAGTGCAATGCATTCTTCCGGGGCCTGAATTTAAAAATGAAGGTCCATCTCGTCTAAAGCAATCATGGCACATTAAACGACCTAGTTAATGCCGCGATTTTACAAGAGAATGCTCAGCGCGAGCGCGGTTCTGATAAGAGGAAAGCAGTGCGCTGACGAGCAGAAGTGGTGGGACGCCACAGAAATACCGCGTGGTGTATCGCTCACCATCCGGTCAGAGATGGCAGCCACCGGCGTGACCGCCTCAGTTTCGCTGTCGGCAATATAACGCGCCAGGCTTCCGACCGACGTATCCACCACAAGAACAGCAGCAGCAAAGGATGATCCCGCGTGCGCGTCAGTTTCAGCCGCGTGCACCGGGATTCCATCCTCAAGTCGGAGGGACCCTGACACCTTACACGTGCTTCACGTGTGGCCGTGTCGGGCACATTTCGAGGGACTGCCCCGAGCCGCGACAGGGATGGGGTGCAGCACCGTATCAGGGTGCTAATCAGCCCCGTAATCAGTCCAAGAAACCAGCGCCAAAGCCCGGCAACGTCCACCACTTAGCCATCGAGGACGTACCGGAAGGAGAACCCGTCCTCGTGAGTATGTTCTCTTATTTAGATCATCCCGTAGTCATACTTTTTGACTCCGGTGCCACCCATAATTTCATAAGTCAATCTTATGTTATTAAATATCAATTTCCTATAATTCCCACAAATAGTTCATATTTGATATGCTCTCCGGGTGGGAAAATAACAGCTGATAGGATGGTCTATAGAGCACCATTACAATTGGGTGGGAACCTATATCCAAATTCTCTAATCATGTTAGAGAGTCAGAAACTTGATGTCATTTTAGGAATGTCATGGCTACATCGCCATGATGCTGTTCTTGACATCATTCCATGTGTGGTTCGTCTAAACTCTCCACTTCATGAACCACATGTTCTTATTCTTGACCATTCGGTTCAAGAAGCTCCAGCCACATATAACACGGAAGCCATGAAACTTGAGGATATTCATGTGGTCCATGAATACCCGGATGTCTTTCCGGATGATCTTCCGGGCATGCGACCCGAAAGAGATGTCGAGTTCAAGATTGAACTTGTACCGGGGACGACACCGATATCACAGAGACAATACAAGATGGCTCCGAATGAGCTAGCTGAACTGAAGGAGAAGCTCAATGATTTAATGAAGAAGGGTTTCATTCGACCAAGTTCCTCGCCTTGGGGATGCTCGGCACTGTTTGTGAAGAAAAAGGATGAAACCTTGAGGTTGTGTGTGGACTACCGACCTCTCAACACCGTCACCATCAAGAATAAATATCCACTGCCCCACACCGATATTCTCTTCCATCAACTTGTGGGTGCAAGTGTATTTTCAAAGATGGATCTTCGCTCCGGATACCATCAAATCAAGATCCGAGCAGAGTATATTCCGTAGACGGCCTTCTCGACGAGATATGGGTTGTATGAATACCTCGTCTTGTACTTTGGTCTCACCAATGCCCCGGCACACTTCATGTATCTCATGAACTCAGTGTTCATACCGGAGTTGGACAAATTTGTGGTGGTGTTCATACACGACATCTTGGTTTACTCCAAGTCTGAAGAGGAACACACCAAACACCTGCATATCGTGCTTCAACGATTGCGAGACCATAAGCTTTACGCCAAGTTCAGCAAATGCGAGTTTTGGAACGGCCAAGTGCCATTTCTTGGTAATATTATTTCTGCAGAAGGCATTGCAGTTGATCCAAGCAAAATCGAACAAGTGGTGAAATGGAAATCCCCCACATCAGTCCACGAAGTCAGGAGTTTCCTCGGGTTAGCAGGATATTCTCGGAGATTCATACCGAACTTCTCCAAGCTTGCTAAGCCGATGACTGAACTGTTGAAGAAGGGGATCAAATATGTTTGAATCTCAGCTTGTGAAGAAGCTTTCCAAGCATTAGTGAAGCATCTTACTACAGCCCCGGTGTTAGCTGAACCGGATACAACCAAGCCCTTCAACATATATTGTGATGCTTCTGGCCTCGGGCTTGGCTGTGTATTGATGCAAGGAGGAGGATTGATCGCCTATGGCTCACGTCAACTCCGTAACCACGAGCAGCACTATCTGACTCATGATCTTGAGCTCGCTGCTGTGGTGTTGGCCTTAAAATGTGGAGGCACTATTTACTCGGGAACTTAGTGCACCTCTACACTGACCACAAGAGTCTGAAGTACATATTCACTCAAAAGGAGTTGAATATGCAGCAACGGAGATGGCTAGAACTGATCAAATACTATGAGATCGAGATTCACTACCATCCTGGAAAGGCAACCGCAGTTGCCGACACCTTAAGCCGCAAGTCTCATGTCAACAATCTATCCATCACCCCACCTGAAGAGGGGGAGCCGAGTCTGTACTTGGTTCCACATGGGGCATTATATAATCTTGCTCATCCCTACCATAAGAGAGGAGATTATGGAAGCTCAGAAGAAAGACATGGGAATGTCGCACATTCGGAGAAGAATGAAGAATGGCGAAATGAAATGCTTCCGAAGGGATGATCATGGTACTCTATGGTTTAAAGACCGTATAATGGTACCCCGTGACATGAAGCTTCGGAAGAAGATATTGGACGAAGCTCATTTGTCCAAGTATTCTATTCATCCGGGCAGTAACAAGATGTACCAGGATCTGAAAACCAGGTTTTGGTAGACACGGATGAAAAGAGAAATCACAAAGTACGTATCTAAATGTGATACGTGTCGGCGTGTGAAGGCCGACCATATGCGTAAAGCCGGACAGCTGCAACCATTAAACATTCCGGCGTGGAAGTGGGACGATATCAATGTGGACTTCATAGTCGAGCTACCTCTCACGTCTCACAAACATGACTCGATTTGGGTGATAGTCAATCGACTAACCAAGTCGGCTCATTTTATTCCAGTACATACAAATTACGTGGCCAAGCAATATGCGGAGCTGTATATTGCAAGGATCTTGTGCTTGCACGGTGTTCCTCGCTCCATTATTTCAGATCGCGGTGCGCTGTTCGTCGCTCGGTTCTGGGAACAGCTGCACACATCATTGGGGACCAAACTGATCCGAAGTTCCGCGTATCACCCGCAAACGGATGGTCAAACTGAACGGGTGAACCAAGTTCTGGAAGACATGCTACGCGCTTGTGCACCCACCACGGCAAAAATTTGGACGATCATTTGCCGTTGGTGGAGTTTTCTTACAACAATGGCTATCAAGATAGCATCAATATGGCGCCGAATGAAGCTCTCTACGGCCGGAAATGTCGCACACCCCTCAACTGGTGCGAGTCCGGCAAGCGAGTCATCACGGTATTGAACATGTGAATGAGGCTGAAGAACGAGTGCGAGTAATACAATCCGATCTCAAGGCTGCTCAATCTCGTCAGAAGAGCTATGCGGATAAAAGTCGCCGCCCTCTCCACTTCGACATCGGGGACCATGTTTATGTCCGTGTGTCTCCGATGAAGGGAGTTCATCGTTTCGGAGTGAAGGGCAAACTTGCGCCACAGTTCATTGGTCTGTTCGCCATCATTGAAAAATGCGGATCCGTGGCCTATCGCTTGGATTTACCGGCATCGCTCGCAGGAATTCACAACATCTTCCATATCTCTCAGCTGAGAAAGTGCCTCAAACCCTCCGCTGAAATCTGCACTGAAGACATAGAAGTTCTTCAACCGGACCTCACGTACACGGAGTATCCAATCCGGATTATCGATGAAAAGACTCAGGCCACAAGAAACCGGACCTTATGGTTCTACAAGGTCTTGTGGAGTAACCATACCGCTGATGAGGCGACATGGGAAAGCGAGGACTATCTACGAACATATTATCCGGACTTGCTATCACCATATACCCGGTAATGTTTCCCCACCTTGCATTTCTTTTGGAATCTCGGGACGATATTCTTTTCAATGGGGGGATGTAAAATCCCCAAAAAGTGGTAGCAAGAAAAATTCAGTTCATGTACACTTAGGAAAAAATGAGAGGAATTAAAACTTTGAATTATAACGGTGTAAGTTCAAAGTGAGGATTTAGACTTCCGAAAAACTTCCAAAAATGGAGATCTAAATGCATAACTCGGATCTCCATATTTTAAATATTCAACCTTCCAAATTTCAGCTCATTTGGAGGGGTTTTAGTATTTGTTTGGGATTAAAAGAGGAAGCCCTCTAATATGAATTTCAAATTCAGTTTCAAATTCCAATTTCCTCAATATGCAAAATTTGGTTCCACAAATGTGATCTCCACATTTGAATTAGCAGCCATGCCAAAAATTAGAAACTTTGGAGTTGGTTTGCTATGTTTTTAGAACAATACAAAATAGAGAATTCAAATTCCATTCCAAATTCAAATGACCAAACACAATTCAAATTTCACACCAGAATTCAAATCATTTGAATTCAGAAAGTTTAAAACATGACTTGGTGTGAAAGTACAGCCTTAAATGTTGAGTAACTGGGGGGGAAATTGGATTAAGAAAATAAAATGGTGGGGCCCAAAAGTCAGCCTCACAAATTCACTTTTTCCCTCTCTATGTTTTCCCGGTAGATCACAGCGCGCCAGCTCCCGGAAAATCCTCCGCCCGATGCTTCCACCGAGCTGCTTCACGCGCCGCTCCTGACGTTGGTTCGATCGCGTGGTGATCAAGCGGCAACCGAGTGCCACTGCTCTCTTCCTCACGCTAACCCGCGGACTCCACAGCCTCTGTTCTGCTCTCACGCGCGAATCCGAGCTGCCGACGCTGTCTCTGCCATTTTAGATCGCAAGCCGGCGTTGATCCCTCCTTGCTCAAGTTGCCAACACAAAAGGGGAGTGCCGACGTGGGTACAAGGTAGTCCCCCGCTCCGCTTTGACGCTTGGGGCTGCTGTTGGCCCTAATTCGAGGATCAGCGCCAAGAACCGAAGCAACCGGCGAAAACCGAAGTCGGGCCACCGTGGACAGAGCGCCACGGCCACCCTCTTCCCCAACTTGCTGTACGCGAAAGGTGCATTTGCATGTCCTAGTCGTGTAGCCGGAGGCCGTTTAACGGTTGCTGGAACTTGTGGCAAGAATTTTGCCATTTCCCGAAACTGTGTGCAGGCGGGTAGGGCTCGGTCTATCCCAAAATTTGTGTGGCACGATCCATTAGAGCTCGAGCAATCTTGCACATAACTTCCATACTTCCTAGCGCCCCTCCTCGACAAAGAACCGAGCAAAAAACATCAAGAAATGAGGGAGTTCGAGCTGTTTTCTTAGTCGCCGGTGCAAAAGCACCTCGGGTCACCGTGGAGCCACCGGTTGCCGGTTGTTTCACCGGCGTTAGAGGCCATTACTAGCTTCTGCACCGTCCACTGGTGCTCCAGAGAAAAAAGTCTGAGCGTTTGGTGAGGTATGGAGCTCGGTTGACCTCGCCGGAATCCTAGGGTCACACTGTCACTATGGTGCACCACCCTCAGGGCATCGCCGGCCGCCGGAGACCGTGCCAACTTGGTGGGGGCGGCAAGTTTGAAGCCGGGGGGTGGCCGGGAAGTTGGTTCCGGCAGCCCTCACCGGAGCACGCCGCCGCTGCCTCTGTTTGGTGCGAGGTAGACGAGGGTGTGAGATCTATGTGTGCTGAATACATTGGCTTTGACGATGAAAGTATTGAATACTACCAAAACACCTTTTTAACATGGTCCGACTCTAGGTCCGTGCTCCTGCAAGGTCCGACGATAGGTCCGACGTAAGGTCCGACTTGCTTTGTCTAGGTCTGACTTATTTTGGCTAGGTCCGACTTGTTTTTGCTAGCTCTGATGCTAGGTCCGACTAGATTTGGTATGTTCTGTGCTAGGTCCGACTAAGCTTTAGTAAGCTCCGGCGCTAGGTCCGACTAGCTTTGGTAAGCTCTGGTTCAAGGTCCGGTTAGCTTTGGTAAGGTTCGGAGTTTGATTGTAATGATTCTGCTTTTAACATGCAATATTTCGAACTTGCTTTACTCTTATGGAAAGTTTGCTTAGTATTATTTTACTAAGTTTTTGGTGTGTTTTTGGTGGTTATGACTGATATCATTTTGCTATGGTTTACAACATGCTTATGTGAGGTGCTCACGTAAGATGTTATAGTTTCGGAACTAACGAGAGTGAAGTCGAGGACTTGTGCTCGGAAGTATTGGTTGTTTATTCATGTGCAGGTGTTGCTTGAGTTCAAGACATGGCTGGTGACGGGATCCTTTGAACTAGTCTTAGGGAGAAGATGAGGTTCAACAACCAAGTTCGGGAGGAATTGTGGTTGAGTTGATCGGGAGGTTGCGCAGTATGTTTGAATCAAGAACAATGCATATGAAGGTATCTTGGACGTCATTGGAAGATGTTTGCACGTGTGCAAGGAGTGCATGGACGTGGCTGCATGGTTCCAAGGCGTGATGAAGAGATATGGACGTAAAGAATTGGTCGGAAAGGTCCAACCGACTAGTTTATGGACTCAGGCTGCGGCTGAGTCGTGTTTGACTCAAATATGGAAAGTGTTGAGTTGGTTATGATAGGATTTCGTGTGGGTCACGAATTTGGGTTGTTTTAGGAATGTTTGGGATGTTACTAAGGTGTTTGGAAGTCTTAAGATTGCTTCTATCTGCGTGTAGAAGAGTCTTGAGCAGTATTGGAAAGCTACAGTTTGAATCCAAGTAGCAGTAGGAGTCCTAGTTTAAATTGGGTTGGTCTTAGGGCTGGTTATATAAGCAAGGGAGACCAAGGCTCGTGAAAACACGACTTTGGGGCTGTTCCTCTTGTGTTTTGATAGATAAAATTCGTATTCTAAAGGAACTTTTGTGCCTTGTTCGTCCGACTTGTTTCAGACAAGTTTTTCTCGTCGAGTTTCTGTTCAGCACTACCTTGCTTCGGTGGTTTTATCATAACTCGAGTTTTACAGATCCAATTGATGTGATTATTTTGGGGTTGTCTTCACAACTTTATTATCTATCATCTGTGAAAATTTCACGGTCATTGAATTTGTGGTTTCTGATCTACACGAGTTTTTTTGCAGTATTCCAGAACTGTTTTCTCGCGTAGGACAGATTGACCTTTGTTTGATCTTTTGATCGTAACTTGAGTTTCTCTCAACGTATTTTCATGATTCTTGTTGTGACGTCTTTGTGACTTGATTCTCTACAATCTATACTAGTTTTGTCACAGTTGAACACGTTTAGATTAGTTGCACACACGGTTTCTTTAACAGATCGGTTTT
Source organism: Neostapfia colusana (assembly GCA_030760725.1). Lineage (NCBI taxonomy): Eukaryota > Viridiplantae > Streptophyta > Magnoliopsida > Poales > Poaceae > Neostapfia > Neostapfia colusana. The sequence continues at coordinate 84,695,907 of JASWHV010000008.1, read as the reverse complement.
CTGCTGAGGGGTGTTTTGTTGCTTCCGCTGAAAAGTTTTTATCTACCATTCACCCTCCTCTGGTAGCTTTACACGTGTACTTCGATCCTACAGAGGGTGCTGACATGTGGGGCCCACAGCCGAGTTTAAACTTTTCCATATTTTTCCTATTCTAGTGCAAACTTTGGAGAGCCATAACTTTGTGTAGGAACCTCCAAAAATTGTGAAACCAATTTTGTTGGAATACTTATAAGGAGTACTTCACAGAGGAACAAATTTCTTGCTATGAAAATGCCCAGTATTTTCTGTAGAATTGTTTTTATTACATCCTTTAAAGATTTATTCCAGGAGCAATTCTTTATGAAAATTCTCAAATTTAGGCAGCTAATCCTTTTCATAGTTACTGATCTCAAGTAAAAATTTGAGCTTCATTGGAGTTCATTTGCTAGTCCAAATTGCCTTCCAAAGTTCAGCCCTTATTTGGAAATTCAAATTTAAACAGAAACTTTTTCAGAACTTCTATCCAACTTCAAAAATTCATATCTCTCTGTTGATAGCTCCAAAAATGGTGAAACAAATTTTGTTAGAACCATGGAGACTTACCCTAATCAGATATTCCACTTTTAGCTATGTCAAAGCTCCTTATTTGGGCTCAAAATTCAGAGAATCCTTGTGCTTGTGGGAATATTGGAGACCACAATGTGCAATGACCTTTCTCCAAATTTTGCTCAGATCATCCTTAGAGAGTCTAGTCTTCACTGTAAAAATCCCAAAGCCAATTGGGGATCCTAAATAGCAGTAGCTATGAATAGAAGTTACTTCTTATAAGTCCTTAATACTTATACATATATTTTGCTACATTTCATTTAGTGACCGAAGTTGAGGACGCACCAGAGCCCTTGGACGTCCTCCCACCAGAAGTTGACTTCTCCTCTAACTCGCAACCAGGCAAGCCCCGGTTTGCATTTAAGTAGTTTTGCAAATTCTTTATTTGTATTACTTATGTCTAAGGTGAATGCTTGCATTAGAGTTAGGGTGATTGAAACCCCACTTGCATAACCTTTTAAATCCTATGGAGTGTTGGGTAGTTTACAGACTCGACGAGTAGAGAATGCCGTGCTAATATGCTTAGGATCTCGGTAGAAGTCAAGTAGTTGGAATCTACTCGCGAGGTAAGGTTTTGTCACACGGTTTGGTCGGCATAGAAAATGGCTTAAGAGTGGAGAAAATGAGGCCCAGCAGGGCAGATAGGAAGCAGTGAGCGGAGGTCTCACGTGCGTAGCTCTGTTGGTGTCGATTGAGAACCGAGTCGTGTGTGGGCCTGCTGAACAAGTATCGAACAGTACCGGATGGCATACTGACATAAGCAGGAAACCGATGTAATTGGTTAACCTGGGTGTCTAGGCTTACCCAACCGTAAATAGGAGTGGGTTGAGGGTAGCAAGGTGTAAATCTGCCGGTGGGCACAGTCACGCTCCACGCGGGGACCTCCTGACCGTTACGGATGGACCGGTTCGGTATTTGGGTTGCCTTTGAAAGGTTGTTGCATACAACAAAGTAGGAAGGGGTGTGGAATCACGCTTCTAAAAGTGGGTGTATGCAACGTGTTGTCCTGGTGTATCCTGATTGCAATCACCGTCCCTCGCGGTTATTTCAGTACCGCTTGTTCACTGTTCTGTGACGTAGTAAGAAGAGAAATAAGCCTGATGAATGATAATATGCTGTGATGAATTATTACTGCCTGGAAACCATGTCTGCTGTAGATGTAGAGCAAATTAAGTTTATTTTCCACTTTGGACACCACCACATCGGAGGAAAGCGTTTCTTGTTTGATTGTGGACTTCCGATGTGAGGGCTGCCTAAGGCATATGAATCTGTTGCTATAAAACTGAAAGTAAGGATCAACTTATAGGCGTGTCTTTGTTGCAAAGTCTTTTCCTATCTTACACATCCTTGCGTGTAGAGTTCCATGCCTAGGGTGGTCGGTTAAGACTTGCTGAGCCATCGTGCTCACGGTTGCAATATTTTGAGCTGTGTGCAGGTGAGAGCTATGAGGAGGGGTCCAAGGACGAGGCGGTGCCCCCGTTGGGGTACACGGCCGAGCTGGAGCCATGCACGCCGCCATGATCTCCGGTTACATGTTGCTAGTGTGTAGCGTCCCTGGACTGGACGGCTGCACTTTTGCTTAGTTAGGATTGAAGAGTAGCTATGTATATAACTTCCGCTGTATAATTAAGTTTTGTAAAAAGACTTCCGCTGTTTTACATCAAATAAAGTTTGTATGTTGCTCTTATTCTTTTCTTGTGTGCTGTTGGGTGCCGCATCGCACGGCACCACCCTCTACGATCCTAGAGTGGGTGAACCACGGGGTGGTCCCCACAATCACCATTTTCTCATCATCTTTAATCTTCATAAATACAGTAGTTGAACAAGTTTATTTCAGTTTCCTGTAATCCCGTAAGTTATGCGGCGCAAAAGAGAAAACGACACTTATTCCCGACTCAGCAGACTGCAGGCGACAAGGGGTGGCACAGCATGCAGTTTTTCCCGGCAACAAGGGGTGGCATAGCATGCTAGTAAACTCCTACAAAAGGGTTTCCCATCAAGTTGACACAGCATGCAGTTTTTCATAAGCAAAACCTTTAAAAACATGGGATCAAATTGTTCAAGGTGCACTTTTCTTGCTCCAACGAAGTGGGTTGTTCAAGCACTTCAAAATCTTGGTGCTGGAGGTCCTCATAGACGGCCTCTTGAGTGTGTCCTTCTACTCACGATCACGTACATACAAAACAACACATCCAATCAATATGATGCGCAGATATTATTTAAGATGTGATGATGCAGATGCATGCAATCCTACAATGCAACCTGCACTACTCAGTTTACATATGCCCATGCAAGTTTGGGTAGGTTTTAGTGGGGTTTTGTGATGATTGGTGCTGCTGGAAATCAATTTAGTGCGGCTGGTGTTTTAGCTCGGGTAGCAGATCAATTCCACCGTCGAGACCTAGACCGGAGAGTGATCTACTTGCATGTAGTAGCTCCTGGGTCGTGGGATGTGATGCAGCGAGATTGGAGACGACGGCAGCAACGTTGCATGAAGGATGACAGCTCCTGCCTTCTCCTCCTCTTCTTCATCTTTGCGGCTGGTCTTATTCCGTCTCCCGTTGGTGGGCAGCAGCTAGGGCTTTTCTTGTGGACAATGCAGTGCGGCTGGGGCTCCTTGGTGACAAGATCAGGGCTACAGCCATGGCAGGGAGGGCGGAAGCCAAGGATCAGGGATGCAGGGGCTTAGGGCTGCGGCCAAAGCTCTTCTTCCTGTCAGGGGCGCAGCTTGGCAGCAAGGGGGGCGACAGGGCTTTGTTTTTTGGGGCAGGGTGGCGGCCAGGGTTTGGTTTTATTTATAGGGGGAGAGTGCAGCAAAGGGGGGCTAGGATCTCGGCAAAAAAAAAGAAAGTGATCAAGGGCTGGGATTTAACCCCAATGCGCAGCCAAGGGGGAGGAAACTCTCCTACTCGGATTGGAGGGGAAAATTCCCTAAACGGTGGCTGACCAGGGGGTTTCTCTCCAAAAAGGGGGACGCTAGCCAGGGTTTTTGGGGGTATTCTACTTGGTTTGGAAGACAAAGGATGAGTTCTACTCAGTTTGGAAGATAAAGGACAAATCCTGCTTGGTTTGGGAGAGGAGGGATGAGTCCTACTCGGTTTGAGAGAGGAGGGATGAGTCCTACTCGGATTGGGAGAAGAGGGATGAGTACTACTCGGTTTGGAAGAGAAAGGATGAGTCCTACTTGGTTTGGGAGAGGAGGGATGAGCCCAACTCGGTTTGGGAGAGGATCCTACTCAGTTTGGAGAGCTTTATCTCCAAGGTGGCGCACCCAAGTTAAGGGGGAATAAACCCTACTCGGATTGGAAGAGGTTTTATCTCAGAAGTTTATCTCTAAGGGTGGCTGCAGCTAAGGGGGATAACCCTACTCGGATTGAGAAGGGTTTTATCTCATTTCCTTTCCTTTTTTAAGTGATCTCTACATGAAAATGGATAGAATGCATGATGATAAAGACGAGGGTGTTACAAACCTACCCCCTTAAAATGAATCTCTCCCTCAAGATTCGATAGAGTGGAGAAAAGATGAGGGAATTCCACCTTGAGGTCTTCTTCACGCTCCCACGTAGCTTCGGCTTCCGTATGATGGCTCCATTGTACCTTGCACCAACGGATTCTCTTATTCCCCGTGACTCTTTCCTTCATATCCAGAATTTTGATAGGGTGTTCCGCATAGGTCATGTCCCAATGGAGTTCTAACTCGTCCATTGGTACTTGTTCTTCCCATCCCCTTAGACAAATCTTGAGCTGAGACACGTGAAACACGTCGTGTACATCAGAGAGGTGTGCCGACAGCTCTAGTTGATATGCTACCTCTCCTCGCTTGCCCAAAATCTTGAATCGTTAAATGTTGTGGGGTGCTAGGTTGCCTTTGACGTAAAACTATCATTGGCCTGAGATAGGCGACACCTTGAAATACACAAAGTCTCCGACATAGACAAACTCCTTCGCCTATTGTCCGTATAGCCTTCCATACATGACTGAGCAGCCTTCAAGTTTTCATGTATTACCTGAACTTTCTTCTCGGCGTCCTGTGACACTTCGGGTCTGAACACTTGGTTTTCTCCCGTCTCATTCCAGAACAGGGGTGTCCTACACCTTCTACCATATAATGCCTCGAAAGGTGACATTTTCATGCTGGCATGGTAACTATTGTTGTACTAGAATTCAGCATATGGAAAGCTCTTTTCCCAACTACACCCATGTTTCAAGGTGCAAGCTCTCAATATGTCCTCCAATATTTGATTCGTCCTCTGGGTTTGTCCGTCCATCTGTGGGTGATACGCGGAGCTGAAGTTCAACCATGTACCCATAGCCTCATGTAGTTTCTTCCAGAACCTAGAGGTAAATTTTGAACCTCGGTCTGAAACTATCCTCTTTGAAACTCCATGACGACATACTATATTCTCCATATACAGCTCGGCTAACTGCACCACGGTGTACCTGGTCCTAAGAGGGGTAAAGTGAGCTGATTTCATCAATCGGTCCACGATAACTCAAATAGAGTCGGAACCGGACTGAGTACATGACATTGCGACTATGAAATCCATATCAATTTCTTCCCACTAACACTCGAGTACTTTCAATGGCTGCAATAATGCAGCTGGTCTCAGATGCTCAGCATTAACTCGTTGGCAGGTGTCACATAGAGCAACGTATTCGGCTATGTCCCTTTTCATGCCGTCCAATCAATAGCAAGTTTTGAAGTCCTTATACATCTTCGTACAACCGGGATGAATGGAATAAGGCGGATGTGATTCACGTTAGGCACACAAATCCTTTTCCCTAACCAAAGCATGCCATTCTCATCTTTCTCAAAATCCTTCTCTATCCCTTGTCAGATTCTTTCCTTGATTTCCTTTATCTCCTCATCCGCTGACTGACCATCTCGTATCTATTTTTCCAACGTTGAGTTTAGGTCTATCACCTCCATCTAATTCACGAACCTGAGATGCAATCATTCAAACTCCTTAGGTAGTTCGGGTGGCAGCTCCCTAACCGTGAGTTAGTGACATGCTGCCTTTCGGCTCTAAGCATCTGCTACTACATCGGCTTTTTCTGAGTGATAGTTGATTCCTACATCATAATCCTTGATGAGCTCTAACCATCGGCGTTGCCTCAAATTCAGATCCGTTTGCGTGAATATCAACTTGAGACTTTTGTGATCCATATAAATTTTTCATCGGTGACCAAGAATGTAGTGCCTCTAAATCTTCAAGGCGTGTACCACTGCTGCAAGTTCCAGATCATGCATAGGGTAATTCAGCTCATGTTTCTTTAGTTGCCTCGATGCATAAGCTACCACTTGGCCTTCCTGCATGAGTACACATCCAAGTCCATGTCTTGAGCCATCACAACATATATCGAAGCTCTTGCTCACGTCCGGCAGTACCAACACCGGTGCTTTTGTCAACCTCTTCTTTAACTCCTCAAAGATGTCTTGACACGCTTGCGTTCACTGGAATGCCTTCCCTATACTTAGCAGTTCAGTCATAGGCTTCACTCTTTTGGAAAAATCCTTCATGAATCGGTGGTAATATCCAGCCATCCTAACGAAACTCCAAATGCCCTTCACATTCTGCGGTGGGTTCCACTTCAACACGTCTCTCACTTTTTCGGGATCAACCGATTCTTATCTTTCGGAGATAATGTGGCCTAAAAACGATATCTCCCGTAATCAAAATTGACACTTGCTGAACTTGGCGTACAACTGGTGCTCCCGTAGTTTCTGCAATGTCAGTCTCATGTGTTCCTCATGCTCTTCCTTGCTTCTTGAATATACCATAATATCGTCGATGAACACCACAATGAACTTGTCCAAGTACTCCATGAAGACCTTATTCATGAGGTATATAAAGTACGCAGGTGCATTTATTAACCTGAATGACATGGCGGTGTACTCATATGAACCATACCATGTTCAAAAAGCCGTCTTGGGTATGTCTGAGGGTTTAACTTTCAGTTGGAAGTATCCCGACCAAAGATACATCTTGGAGAAAATCCGAGAGCCTTTCATTTGATCAAACAAATCCTCTATGCGTGGCAGCGGATACTTATTCTTGATCATCACCTCGTTGAGAGACCTATAATCCACACACATCCTCTGAGTTCCATCCTTCTTATCTACGAAGAGCACTGGGCTCCCCATGGTGATAAGCTTGGACGTATAAAACCCTTCTCTTGCTGCTCCTGAATGCTTCTTGAGCTCCACTAATTCATTAGCAGGCATCCTATATGGCCTCTTAGCTATAGGTGCAGTTCCGGGTACTAAATCAATGGAAAACGCTATGTCACAATCAGGTGGCATACCTGAAAATTCCTCCGGAAACACATCTAAATATTCTTGAACCACCATAATGTTTTCCAACGTCACACCTTCCACATGATTCAGCACCACTACAGGAAAAGAGTAAAAGGCCGTCGGCCTTATAGCCGTCGGTTCCGTTCTATGGCCGACGTTCATAACTTTTAGCCGTTGCCCTTCATCCGATGCTTTTAACTTCTAATGCCTTCTCGGTTGTAGGTTGGGCTTCCTCAAACTCGATACGGGTACCGTGCTCACTCGTAAATTGTACAGTTCTCTTATAACATTGAATCACTCTGTTATACTTGCTTAACCAGTCCATTCCAAGTATTATATCGATCCCATGGGAATTCAAGACAATGAGGTTAGCAATAAAGTCCATCCCCCTTACCTTAATGCATGCTTACTTTCGGACATAATATATTTGTCCTCATCTCTGCACCGGGAGAATCATACTTGCCAACATACTTTGATGAGATGAATGAATGCGATGCTCCAGAATCAAATAAAACAGTTGCTGGGTTGCAAATGGTGAGAAACATACCAATCACAATATCCTCGGCTTGATGTGCTTCCTCAGCGGAGACGTGATTCACATCGCCACGAGCAAAGTTCTGCTGACCACGGTTGCCTTCGATTGCTACTCCATTCGGCCATGGGTTCTGCTTGGGTATATTGTTCGGCTGTCCAAGGCCTTTCTTGGGGCATAGGTTTGCAAGGTGTCCTGCCTCTCTGCATGTGAAGCACGTCTTGTTGCCACTAGCATTAGAGAATTTAGGGCGAGTCTGACCTTGAGCATAGGCTCCAATGTTGGGATCGGGCGCAGGTGGCATAGGCAAACGGGGTGCTTGCATGATGGGGCGTTGCTGCAGTGTCTGATTAGGGTGAGATGGATTTGCGGGTGAAAAGTAGAAGCAGACGAGCCGTAGTATGGTGCAGTTGGTGGCATGAAGCGGGGGCGCACATTGCTTCTATGCGGTTGTCAATGATATGGCATCTTCCTCATGCCCTCTTGTTCAATTTCACGGATCTTGCTATCCACCACTATAGCCTTGTCAGCAAGCTTCTAGAAGTTTTCATAGTCATTGTTGAGCAGCTGGACTTGAATCTCATTGTTTAATCCTCTCATGAACAGGTATTGCTTCCTGCGGTCTGAGTTAACGTCCTCTAGAGCATACCTTGACAGTTGCGGGAACTTGTTGAGGTACTCATTCATGCTCTTCGTCTCTTGCCTAAGGCTTTCAAACTCTTGCCTTTTTAGTATTATGACTCCTTCAGGAACATAGTGAGAGCGGAAACTCTCCTTGAATTCAGCCCAAGTAATTGTCTCCTGATTAGAATGAGCGTTGCAAAGAGCGTCGCACCAATAAGCGGCTGCTCCAATAAGTTGGTGTGATGCAAAGGGAAATTCTCCCAATCAATGCATTCAACAATAGAAAGCTTCTTCTCAATAGGATTCAGCTAGTCATCGGCCTCCATAGGATTATTAGCTTGTGCAAAGGTAGGCGGCCTAGTCCTCATGAATTCTCCCAGTCTGTTGTGAGCCGGCGGTGGGGGTGCAGGAACGTGGTTAAGTTTGTTGTTGTTAGTATGCAGCTCTTCCAGTGTTTGCATCATAGCTTGCAAGAGCTGGTTCTGCATAGCTATTAGACGTTCAAGGTTCTTTGCACCAGCCCTGAGGTTGACATCCTCAGGAACTTCCACATTGTTATCACCATCCTCATGTAGTTCATTGTCACCACGAGCGTTCGGTGGCGGTTGTGATGTTCCCTCGGTGTCTGTGAGAGAGTAGAGCAGGAAATAGAAATTCAATTTGATTCCCCAACTATATGCATCAAGGTGTATGAACTAAGCAACTCCTTTATTAATATCAGCCTATATGAGGATGTGGACAAGTGCCAAAGCATCCCACATCTCTCCACTAGGTGTGGATGTGGACATTCGCCGAATCGTCTCACAACTCACAGCCAAGCACACAAACATAAGTAATCATCATAAAAAATTCAGCACACCACACTTATTCAAACTATTACGATATGAGCGTTCTTATTATAACTTATTCAAAAGAGGAAACCTAAACTTAATTGTGTGGACCAATGCTATTCTGGCTTTGTGGCGGGGCAGTCCATACATGGGCACATGCCACGGTGAGTCGGCAGTCCATGTAGGGGCAGGTGACGCTGTTGCTCCAATTGTTCCCGCATTGGCACAAATCTCCTCTTGTTTCACCAGCAAGTATAACTTCTTGCGGAGGTAGTGGATATCTTCTTGTGCATTTGCACAGCGGTTTCCCAACTCCATGAGCATCTTCTGAGACTTGTCAGCCGCTTGTGGGTTGGAAGGAGCTCCAACATGGGGTGCTAGAGTTTTCAAGCTGCCCACGGAAGGCTTAGCACAGTCCGGTGAGTGCATCCATGCAGCATCATGAACATCTTCTGCCCTTGTGGCTCTCCGTGTGTGTGCGAAGTGCCGTTTGACAACCCTAGCATTAGATAGGATGGTCACTTCAGCCTTCCACTCTTCATGTCCAAGACGAGGGGCTTTCTTGATGAGGTACTATGGGTATAAGCTGCAACAATCAAGGAACTCTCTCAGCTCCCTGACTACGTGTCCTCCCTCCATTCCATTGGACTGGAATTCCTGAGCAGAGTGGATGATCCATTCATCATCTTCTGGCTCATCTTCATGGGGTTCATCCCCTTGGTGCAAGCCCACGTGGTATTCTTCCTGAGGTGTGTACCAGTGTTGCCCTTCTTGCGGATCTTCTTCCATGTCTTTCTCATATGGCTCCACCTCTTCCGGATCCTCTTCCTCTTCCTCATGCACAAGACCATTGACTTCATCCTCATCATGAGGTTCCACCTTCACTTCCTCCTAGTACGGTCCATCGAAAACCTCAATGGGGTTAAGCGAGCTTCCAAGAGGCGGGCGGGTGCTCATGCATGTAGTGCTCCTATTGATCGGCATCTATAGAGAAGATATGAGAAGCTTTAAAGAAGGGGTAAATAAATCCAGGAATTTACAGCAGTCATATAGCAAGAAATAGAGAGTGTGGTTGTCCAAAAAGGAAAGAAGAAAAGGAATCAAATAAATGCAGCAGCAAACATGTGGAACATAGCTGGAAAATAGCACCTTGTAGTGGCTGAATTGACAAGCACTACAGGAAATGGATCAATTTACAACACCCAGAAAACGTCGTAAATAAGAGGAAACCATCATAAATTACTTTTTTACGATGCTTTCTGGCCGTTTCGGTTAATTGGTCATAAATAATGTTAATTACAACAGTCGTCCCCAGCCATCAAAAATAAGGGACGTCGCCCAGGCCCGTGCCAAGTGGTTGGCTCGGCACCTAACTTATGACAGCTTGGACATCAGGCCATTGTAAGTTATGTAGATTTACTTAGGATGGCCCTGCATAGCTATGTGACACCCTCATTTTCGATTTCTGCATGTATTCATATTTTATATGTAGAAAAACATTTTTAAAGGAGTTGAAACAGAAAAGGAATAAAAAAGATAGCCAAAAAGAGCAAATTCCAGTTCACCAAGAGCGCCGAAGACAACTTCCCGTGGCCAGCTGGCCACGTGGCGCCTTCGGAGCTCATCCCCGCTAAGGGGGAGAGGTCCTCCGCTAAACTGGCTACGTGGCAGGCTCGGGGCTCCTCCCCGCAAAGGGGGAGAGGTCCGACCCCGTGGGACACATGTTGCCCCCGGAGCTAGCCTCTGCGGAGAAGCGAGGCCAGCCCCGCAGGACACGTGTCGCTTTCGGAGCTAGCCACTGCGGAAAAGAGAGAACAAGCCGCGCGGGACACGTGTCGCTCTCGGAGCTCTTCTCTGAGAGGTCCGACCCGCGGGACACGTGTCACTCTCGGAGCTCCGAGAGGTCCGGTCCTATTGGACACGTGTCACCTCCGGAGCTCACCTCCAGGAGATCCGATACTACCGGACACGTGTCACCTCCGGAGCTCATCTCCGGGAGGACCGTCACTGTTGGACACGTGTCAACCTCGGAGCTCGTCTCTGAGGAGAAAGGAAGTCTGGCGCTACTGGACACGTGGCACTATCGGAGCTCACCTTTGAAGAGAGGGGAGGTTTGGAACTGACACGTGGCGTTCGTGGAGCTCGCCTCTGTGGAGAGAGGGAGGTCCCGACCCACCAGACACGTGGCGCACGCAGAGCTCGCCTCTGGAGAGAGGGAGGTCCCGCACGCCAGAACGCGTGGCGCACGCGGAGCTCGCCTCTGAGGAAGAGGGAGGTCTCGCCCGCCTGACACGTGGCACAACCGGAGCATGTCTCTGCGGAAAAAGGAACCCAGGTTCCCGCTGGACACGTGGAGCTTCCGGAGCTCACTACCGCGAAGGTAACAAGATTTGAAGCGGTTTTTCTTCTGTACACGTGGGAATCCCCGGTACTGAGGAAACCGACGTGAATTCCACGTTGCTACCGCACCAAATCAACTAAAGATAAGTTGTTAAGATTCAAAAACAGTTTTAATAGGACTCTTATTTGAATTCCGACCAGATTAGTACTCTTCTCTTCCCGATTATAAATAGAACCCAAAACAACCCCTTGGTTGTAACATCTTTTCTAAGCCGACAACTTAGAAGCCCTAGCCCCCAAATTCGCCGAGCTAAACCCTTTGCTGGAATTTGACCACCGAAGAGACCGCCGACGAGCTCAGACACGATCGCCATCGCCGGAAGAAAGCCCCGACGATCTGCTTTTGCTAGAGGAAGGACCCAAAGAAAGTAAGGTAGGTCTTCAATACGACCTTACGACATGATCGCGTTTTCTTTGCATCTGTTCTTCGATTCCTTTTGAACAGAAGCTTTTTCGTGGACATATCACGTGTTGATCGGTTTGATCTAGATCTTGAGTCGAGATCATCGCCACATCCACAATTGATCTCTACACCTCTGTTCATCATAAAAACCCATGCAAGACATGCAAGAACACGTACAAACTAAACTGCACCGTAGGATTAACATGCATATGCATCCTTGCATCTTAATGTAGAGTTTTTGCATGATGATTGATTGCTATGAATCTTGTATGTGTGTGATTGCGTATATAAGGACAAGCTCAGGGAGCTGCCTACGACGGACTACAACAGCAAGAATTTGAGCAACAGGAACCGCAAGATCAAGGCAAGTGCCCCTGGACCATATTGATCCCATGTTTTGGAAAACTGTTTTGTTTGCGAAAAGGTGTGTGTGCTTGAGTCAACTTGATGGGAAACCCTTTGATAGGAGTTTACTAGTTTTGTTAACCACCCTTGTCACTGGGAAAGTTAATGAGTCGGGTATGGTTTTTGCTTTTATGCTTCGCTGAGTCAATGGGATACGGGAAGCGAGATAGATGTGTCTAGCTAACTGCACTCATAATGATAATGAAAACTTGATGAACATGAATCGGAGGGAGATCTAGGCAAGCCTGGGTTTGTGAATGAGGTAGAATGAGATGGTGGTTACTTGCCGTAGATCTAAGGACCGGTTCATGCGAGCCATGCCAGGATAACAGTGCCACCACAAGGCCAAGTATGGGTGCGGCTTAACTGAGTAATTAGGTAAGTTACTAGATTGTTATAGACCGTGGAAGGCGCGGGGAATGGGAGTCGAGTGAGGACTGCCCTGGGAACTGCATGGCACAAGAGGGGGCTGTAAAATCCCCAAAAAGTGGTAGCAAGAAAAAAAATTCAGCTCATGTACACTTAGGAAAAATGAGGGGAATTAAAACTTTGTATTATAACGGTGTAAGTTCAAAGTGAGGGTTAGACTCCCCAAAAACTTCCAAACATGGAGATCTAAATTCATAACTTGGGTCTTCATATTTCAAATATTCAACCTTCCAAATTTAAGCTCATTTGGAGGAGTTTTGATATTTGTTTGGGATTAAAAGGAAAAGCCCTCTAATCTGAATTTAAAATTCAGTTTCAAAATCCAATTCCCTCAATTTGCAAATTTGGCTCCACAAATGTGTTCTCCACATTTGAATGAGCAGCCATGCCAAAAATTGGAAACTTTGGAGCTGGTTTGCTATGTTTTTGGGGCAATACAAAATGGAGAATTCAAACTCCATTTCAAATTCAAATGGTCAAATACAATTCAAACTTTCACACCAGAATTCAAATCATTTGAATTCAGAAAGTTTAAACCATGCCTTGCTGTGAAAGTCTAGCCTTAAATGTTGAGTTGTTGGGGAAGAAATATCAGTGGAAATTGGATAGAAATTAGAGGTGGTGGGACCCCTTTGTCAGCCACACAAATGTCCACCGCCTCTGCAGAATTTCGTCGAACAGTGAGCGCTTGACAGCTCTCGGTTACAACCCGCTCCCGAGAAACACTGTGCCACCTCCTGTTGCCTCGGCTATATGCCCAGCCATCCACGCCACAGCAGCAGAACATTTCACTTTGCCCTCTCGGTCTTCAACCGACGTGCTTCCCAGCCCTCTGCTCGAGTGCACGAGCAAGAACACAGAGCCACGCTGGTCTGCTCGGGTCACCGTTGCTGCTTCACGTCCTCCGGCTGCTCCAACGTCTCTACCGCACGACCAACACCTCCCTAAGGTGTGCCAAGGTGTGTAGATCATGATTCTGTAGTCCCCTTGCTCTTCCCCTTCGCCGGCTGGCCGGAATTCGGGTTTTACCGCCGGAGTACGTGTTGAACCGACGTGAGCCAAATCTGGAAATTCATCCAACGTGGTTGATCATCGGTTCTACAATTCAAGCCACAGAAACTAGTGATCCTAGCGCCCTCCCACGCCAAAGCATGCATCAAACTGTCCACCACACGCCCCGGGCGACGAGAAATCGCCGGCGGTGGCAAAAACGGGTCGGTCCTCCGGTGAATCCTATTTTCCGGGTGTTTGCTGCAAGGTTTAGCACGTGTTCCATGTTCCCCGATCATTGGTGATGCTTTAGGGAAAGGTAGCTCGCCGGGAGAAGCTTCGGACGCGCCAGAACGCGTTGATTCCGAGCTCCCGAGCCGCCCCACCGGTGCCGACCTGTTTTCGGCCGTTTTCATGCGCGGAAACCTTGCCCGGCAGCTGCGCCATGTTCCCAGGAGCATGTAGGGCGAAACCGGAGCTAATTTGGTGGAGAAATGAGGGAGAACGAGCCATACCACGATCTGAGCTGGTGTGCACGCGCGTCTGTGGCGGGAGGTTGAAGAAAGACCTGACGAGTGGGCCCCCCTGTTAAGTCTCTGTGTAGGTTTCAAACAGAGAGCTATTCAAGTTTGAAAAATCCATAACTTTGTGTAGACAACTCCAAAAAGGCTGAGACCAATTTTGTTGGAATCCTCATGAGGAGTACTTCACATAGAAATAAATTGCATGCTATGAAAACGCCCAGGAATTTCTGTAGAATTGTTTTTAATAAATCATTTAGGGATTTATTACAGGAGCAATTCTTTATGAAATATTCCCAAATTTGGGCAGCAAATTCTTTTCATAGTAACAGATCTCCAGTAAAACTTTGATCTTAATTGGTGTCCATTTGCTAGATCAAATTACCTTCCAAAGTTCAGCCTTTATTAAGTTTACTTTCCGCTTTGGGCATCACCGCATCGGAGGAAAGCGTTTCTTGTTTGATTGTGGACTTCCGATGTGAGGGCTGCCTAAGGCACATGAATATTCTGCTATCAAACAGAAAGCAAGGATCAACTTATAGGCGTGTCTTTGATGCAAAGTACTTTTTCCTATCTTACATATCCCTGCATGTAGAGTTCCATGCCTAGGCTAGACGGTTAAGCCTTGCTGAGCCATCGTGCTCACGGTTGCAATATCTGAGCTATGTGCAGGTGAGAGTTATGAAGAGGGATACGAGGACGAGGCAATGCCCCGTCGGGGTACACGGCCAAGCTGGAGCCCTGCACGCCGCCGTGATCTCCGGTTTCATGCTGCTAGCGTGTAGCGTCCCCGGGCTGGATGACTGCACTTTTGCATAGTTAGGATGAGAGGCGATATATGTATAATACTTCCGCTGTTACTTAAGTTTTTGTAGAAGACTTCCGCTGTTTTATATCAAATAAAAGTTGTATGTTGATCTTAACTCTTTTCGTGTGTGCTGTTGGATGTCGCATCGTACGTCACCACCCTATGCGATCCTGGAGTGGGTGAACCATGGGGTGGTCTCCACAGGGGCCCGTGGGTGGGAGAATCGGAGATTCTAGCCTGCCCGTGAAATCTTAGTGAGTCCATACATCTAGTAGCCCCTTTGTAAAGGCTATTTTGTGATCTCTTGGCCATACACCGACGGTTGTGTACTGGTATAATGGAGGTTTTGCAGTCGCCGACGGGTGACGAAATCACAAACTTGTGGGTAAAGTGGTACAAACTCTGCAGAGTCTAAAACTATCATGATAGCCGAGCTTACGGTCACGAGCGCCTGGCCAACTTCCATGATTAGTTGGGATGGTTTTTGGGATGGTATTTGGTTTTGTTTTGGTTTGGTCTTTGGTTTAGTTTTTGGGACTGTTGAGTCCGAGTAATGAGATTAGTTGCATGACTGTTGAGTCATGACAACGAGATTGGGTCTCAGAATGAGACGGAAATTGATTATGAAATGGTAGTGAATACGAGATGGTATTCATGAGCAAGTTGAGAAAGATTAATGTCTGGTTGAGACACGGAAAGGGGTGAATCATGATGGAGGTATGTTAATGTTGGGATTACATTCACTTAAAGCTAAGTTGTTGTTTTTATCGTGTTTGCGAAATAAATTTTGCTTTTATGCAATGAGCCTTTTTATACCTTCCTTGTTGTAAGCTACATATCATATTTTCCCGCATTTGCTGAGTACATCATGTACTCAAACTTGCATTATCATACATCATCAGCAACAGGAGAGGAGTACTATGAAGACCACGTGGAGTACTAGGAGTGTGATACCCCGTCAACTCGCCTGTGGGAATGGAGTAGAGATGGAGCTGCTGTCACACCCGGTTTTTCCGACGAAACAACCAAGTGAATATCACATGTATGCCAGGATCATTTTCTCATACATGTGATGACAAATAGTGAAGCATCATTTATTACAAGCCAGGTGTCGAATATAAATAAGTCTTACATCGCAAATGTCTCAATGGATACTAATGCTTCATCACAAGTAAATAAACTAGCAGCGGAATATTTTTATTTAGGGCTCCATCACAGGCGTTGCCCGGGGGTCTTCATGAACCTAAAAACCTTCCTCGGGTCCAAAGTCTTGGTCATTATACACCACCTCATTATCTTGACCTGAGCAGCAATATAAACCAACAAATATGCAAGGTTGAGTACCAATGGTACTCAGCAAGTGTGGGAAAATTATATCATGCATGGCTAGAACAAGGTGAGGTTGAACTCATGGTTAAAGCACTACGCAATTAATACCTATCACCTTAGCTTATTAAGCACCTACATTACTACACAGGTGAAATTGTCCCAATCTCCCATCCCATCATCATAATCCAATAACCATAACATCATTTCCAATGTTAAGCTTCCCGCTTAACTTCCAAAACCATCAATCCTCTAATCATGAATAAGTCCAGGCCGCTCTTAACCGTGAGCACGGCTGTCAAGACAGTTTTGACTCTGCAGAGTTTGTACCACTGTACCCACAAGTAGTGATTTCATCCCCCGTTGCCGGGTGGACTAAAAGAACCTCCATTATGCCAGTGGCTACGATCCACATTCACACTTCCCAGGTGTGCAGCCAGGAGATCACTACGAAGCCTTTACAAAGGGATTCCTGACAAGCGTGGGCCCACTGAGGTTTCACCCCTAACAGCATACAAGAGGCTCCAACCCCGCTGCAGTGGCCCCCTCTTGAGCCTTGCGGTTCATATGGTAGTCCAGCTGACACCTACTCCCCGCACCATCCAACACACCCATACTACGCCGGGGATACACCTAATTAATTGGCCAAGCTGCCCCATCTCAGCATGTGGTTGGCACTGTAAAGCCGGGTTACATGCTCCATGAACCGGTCCTTAGGATCCAGGCAAGTACTAAACACAAACCCAAGTCTCGTGCACCCAGCACACAACCAAAACATCCAACTTGCCTTGATCCCTACCTCTACATAACTCACAATAACTCATTCAAGAGTATGGTATAATAAACTGATGATCTCATATCCCAAATATCCCATTCTAAGCATGGCTAAGCATATGCATGTAAATAAATGACATGACAAAATAAATCCCAACCCAAGCTACAAGGAAACAAGGTAATGCAATTCTAGGGAAACTTCCTAGCATGGGTTTCATATTTCATTTGACAATGCAAATAATTCTATCTACACATCCTAGCATAGGATCAAAGTGGTCAAGGACACTTGCCTCCTTCTTGCTGCTCTTGAAATGGGTATTCCTGGTCTTGGAAATGAATAACTTGTTCTTGAACAGGTTCTACTTCATACCATCACACATAGCAAAAGAAAAACAACAATCCATAAGACATAGTTCACACTTACACTTCATACAAACCACACATTCACATTTATGAAATTCATTCACCATTATATGTGTTGTGTTTCAGTTTTAAATAAATTCCTTACACTAAACTACCAAGTATGTATGAAAAGTATTTTTCTTCTCCATATATGCCTTCATAATTTCTACCACACTTAAACTGAACTCTTTGGATTTTAAAAACTCCATTTATCATTTACTAGTTGCTATATTTTCAGATTTATATTCCTATGCATAATTGTGTATTTTATTATGAAATTAGTAATACACATCATCTAAACAGTAGAGGTTCTGGTCCTAAATTATTTTAATAACATATTTTAACCTTGTCCTCTGATGTAAACTATTTCATAATTATTTTCCCTATTTTTCTATAACTATTCTTTACTTAAAAATGTGTCCCTATACTAATAAATGTGAATAATAGATGAAACAGATTCATTTCAGCCCAAAAATATATTTTTATCTCACTCCAAAGTTTTCTAAGTACTGAGAAAGTTTTTAATTAATTTTTACAATTATGTTTGTCCCCCTTTTTAATTTTTAAACACTAGTTACATATTCAATTTTCTAAATTAAATACTAAACAGGGCTAAAATAATGAATTCACCCCATTACAGGGTCTATAATATTATTTTCTTAATTTCCAGGGGTCTAGCTACACTTATCAGAGGTGTTTTTCCTAATTTCTATTAAGTCCAGAGGGCTAAAACTGATTTTTAAATGAATTTACATGATTTTCTGGAGTTCCAGGGGCTAGATCTGAAGTTTCCGGGGCTAGCTCTCAATTCCAGAGAACCCCAGGGGGTAGCACGTAAGAATTCCAGTCTTTATAACGCGGGGTTGACGTGGACCGTCCGATTCTAAACCGACGGCTGAGATTATAACATCGAACTGGTACGCGGGGATTTAAACCCTACCGTGCGATTTAAAATAAACGGCGCACAAGCGGCCACGTCGCTCTGATCGAGCGCGGGCGGCGCTGCCGGCGGCGCACGGCGGCGGGAAGCGGCGATCTCGCCGGAAAGTTTCGGATCCTCGAGAATTCTACCTAGAACTGTGATCGTATGGCATAGATCGGTAGAGGAGAGGTCAGGGATCTCACCTCGGGGGTTTTCTCGAGCTCGGGGGTCCTGGAAAGTGATCGGCGGCGAGGTCCGAGGCAAAACCACGGCGAAGCTCGTCGGCGCTGGGTTTATACCGTAACTCTCCGAGTTTTCTGCACCTGCAAAGTTCCCCGGAGGCGGTGGATCAAGACCAGCGAGTTAGATCAGAGTTTCCGAGCTTAGATCGGCCAGAATTCACCGGCGAAGTCTCGGTGCTCACCGGAGTAAAAATCGGCGATCGCGTGGGAAAAACCGATCGGGGCTGGGGTTTTTATAGCCGGGGGAGGGCGGTGGGTCTGTTGTGATCGAGTTGGAGTCCTCTGAGACCAGAATTCAGGCGGCGGGACGCGGTTTCCGGGCGGTTAAGATCGCGCGTGCTCGGGGAAAAAGTCCGGGGTTGCGGGGGCTCAGGGTTAGGGATGACAGGTGGGTCCCACCCGTCTGTGAGAGGCAGCGCGGCGCGCGCGGGGGCGGGCTGGCGCGGGGAAAACTGGGCCTGCTGGCGGGTTTCGGCCCACTGGCCGGTTTTTTTCCCGTTTCTCTTTTTCTTTTTTCCATTTCTTTTCTGTTTTGAGTATAATTTGAATTCCAGTTTGAATTTGAATTTTTGCAAAACATGCAACACGTCCAAAAATTTTTAAATTCCCCCCTGAACATGGTTTAGAGTTTTGAATCAAAATTTGGGGTGTTACAGCTCTACCCCCCTTAAAAGAAATCTCGTCCTCGAGATTGGTGTTTCTAAGAAAACAATTCCGGAAATTGTGCCTTGAGCTCATCTTCCCGTTCCCAGGTAGCTTCCTCTTCTGAGTGATGCTTCCACTGCACCTTGCACATCCGGATTCTTTTATTTCTGGTGAGGCGTTCCATTGTCTCCAAAATCTTGTAGGGTTGCTTGGCATAAGACAAATCTTCAGCTACATCCACTTCATTCATGGGTAACACCTCTTCAGGTGTCCTCAGACATTTCTTGAGTTGTGACACATGGAATACATCGTGCACGTCCGATAGATGAACCGGTAACTCTAGTTGGTACGCCACTTCGCCTTTTCTTTCCAAAACTTGAAAGGGTCCGATGTATCGAGGTGACAACTTCCCTTTCACCTTGAACCGACGAAGTCCTCTGATAGGGGACACCTTGAGATAAACATAGTCTCCCACGTTGAAAACGAGCTCTCTTCTTCGTACATCGGCATAGCTCTTTTGGCGTGTTTGTGCTATCCTCAAGTTGTTGCGAATCTCCCTCACCTTCGCCTCTGCTTCTTGTAGTACTTCTGGACCAAACACTTTACTTTCTCCTGTTTGGTTCCAAAATAGGGGAGTTCTGCACTTCCTTCCATACAAAGCTTCAAACGGTGACATCTTCATACTGGCTTGATAGCTGTTGTTATAGGAAAACTCCGCATACGGTAAGTTCTTGTCCCAACTCCTATTGTTTTTTAGTGCACATGCCCTTAACATATCTTCAAGGATCTGATTGGTTCTCTCCGTCTGCCCGTCAGTTTGGGGATGATAGGCAGAGCTGAAATTCAGATGGGTTCCCATGGTTTCATGCAACTTTTGCCAAAACCTCGAGGTGAACTGTGTCCCTCGGTCCGACACTATCTTCTTTGGCACTCCATGGTAACACACAATCCTTGACATGTACAATTCTGCCAATTTGGATCCGCTGTAGCTTTCTTTCACAGGGATGAAATGAGCTACCTTGGTTAGCCGATCAATAATGACCCATATTGAATCATACCCGGATTGGGTCCTAGGCAATCCCACGACAAAATCCATGCTGATTTCTTCCCACTTCCATTCAGGTACTTTGAGTGGTTGCAATAATCCCGCGGGTCATTGATGTTCTGCTTTCACCAACTGACATGTGTCACATAGGGCAACATGTTCCGCGACATCTCGCTTCATGCCATACCACCAATACCTGCTCTTGAGGTCCTGGTACATCTTCGTACTCCCAGGATGAATGGAATAGTCGGAGTCGTGAGCCTCCTTCAAAATTAATTCACGGATCTCTTTTACTTCTGGCACACAGATCCTTTTCACGTGCCACACCGTTTCTTGTTCATCCTCTCTAAAACCAGGAGCTTTATCTTCCTTGATGAGCTGTCTGATCTCTTGTATCTTCCCATCATTCTTTTGGCCCTCGCGTATGTCTCGCTCGAGTGTGGAGTCCACTTCCATGGCGATGGCTTCACCACTATTTACTAGACATAGATTGAGTCTTATAACATCGTCCTTCAATTCTGCAGGCATGTCCTTCAAACTCAACTTATTGACCTGCACTTTCCGACTCAAAGCATCGGCCACGCCGTTTGCTTTCCCGGGATGATAGTTGATGCCCACATCAAAGTCATTGATTAGCTCCAACCATCTCCTTTGTCGGAGGTTGAGATCTGGCTGTGTGAATATGTACTTCAAACTCTTATGATCCGTATATATCTCTGTCCTCTTCCCCATCAAATAGTGCCGCCAAATTTTCACCGCGTGTACCACTGCAGCTAGTTCTAGATCATGTGTAGGATAGTTCTTCTCGTGCTTCCGAAGCTGCCGGGATGCATATGCCACGACATGACCTTCTTGCATGAGAACACATCCCAACCCATTTCCAGAGGCATCGCAGTACACTGTGAAATTCTTCTGCATATCTGGCATAACCAACACTGGGGCTGTTGTCAATCTCTTCTTTAGCTCTTGAAAACTCGTCTCGCACTGTGGCGTCCAGGTGAATGTGATTCCCTTCTCCAACAGTTTGGTGAGAGGTCTCGAGATCTTGGAGAATCCCTCAATAAACCGTCGATAGTATCCAGCCAATCCCAAAAAGCTTCGAACTTCCCTGATATTTTCAGGGGTTTTCCACTTCTGGATATCTTCGATTTTTGCGGGATCTACGGAGATTCCTCCCTCCGAGATTATATGTCCTAAAAAGGGAACTCTCTTCAGCCAAAACTCACACTTGCTCAACTTGGCATATAGTTGGTGTTCTCTCAGCCTCTGCAACACCAACCTTAGATGTTTCTCATGTTCTTCTTCATCTTTGGAGAAGACGAGAATATCATCTATGAAAACCACCACAAATTTGTCCAGATATTCCATGAATACCTTGTTCATGAGGTACATCAAATATGCCGGGGCATTGGTTAGCCCGAAAGGCATGACAGTGTATTCATACAGTCCGTACCGAGATACGAAAGCTGTCTTGGGAATATCTGATTGCCTTATCTTGAGTTGGTGGTATCCCGACCTGAGATCAATTTTCGAGAACACACAAGCTCCCCTCAACTGATCAAACAAGTCTTCAATGCGGGGTAATGGGTACTTGTTTTTGATGGTTACCTCATTCAAGGCACGGTAATCCACGCATAACCTTTGGGTTCCGTCTTTCTTAGGCACAAATATCACCGGAGCTCCCCATGGTGAGGAACTAGGGCGAATATACCCCTTCTCCGTCAGTTCTCTCAAATGATCCTTGAGCTCTTCTAGCTGCTTGGAGTCCATTCGATAAGGTCTCTTGTATATAGGGGCTGTTCCCGGTACTAGCTCAATTGCGAATTCCACGTCACGGTCGGGAGGCATTCCTGGCAATTCCTCCGGAAAAACATCTGGATATTCCCTGATAGTCCTGATTTCCTCAACTTTCACCTCCACTTGATTTAATTTAATGTCCCTCCTAGGCTCGTGTATCGTTATGAACTTTACTCTTGTGCCATTGGGGTGAGTTAGTTCCACCGTTCTGGTCGAACAATGGATGATTCCTTTATGTTTGGTCAACCAGTCCATACCCAAAATAATATCTATCCCTTGTGAATCTATCACTATGAGGTTAGCCGTAAATACTACCCCATTAATGTCTAGGCTCACTTTGGGACACACTTGTCTTGTCCTTATTTCTCCACCTGGAGAGTTTACGGCTAGCATATCGTTCATTTGTGTGGTTGCTAGGTCATGCTTCTTAACAAACCCTTGAGCAATGAACGAGTGGGTAGCACCAGAATCAAACAGCAGAGTTGCAAGGTGTAAATTGGCAGAAAACTTACCAACTACCACGTCGGGTGCCTCTTGTGCTTCCTCCATAGTGACATGGTTCACCCGTCCTCTCATTACATTCTGCTGTTGTGGCTGCGCGGGCTTCTTCTTTGGGCACTTATGGGCATAGTGCCCCACTTCACCACAGCTAAAACATTGCACCCCAACCTTAGGTGCTTGGCCTTTGTTGTCTTGGGGTTGGTTCGGGGGTCCTTGCACTGCTGGTCGAGGTGGATATGCGGGGCGAGGCTGCTGCACAAACTGACGTTGCGGCTGTGCTGGTGCTGCGGTTGGCCTGTAGTTTGGGTTGTACCCTCTTGGTGCTGAATAGGGTACCGCAGCACGGCTCGTCTGCCCCGTAGGTTGCTGCATCATACGTGGGCGGGTGTTGCTCCCTGAGGCCTGATGTGACCACCCAGCCTTCCTCTTGTTCTCATTTTCCAGGGCTTTTAGCTTCCTTTCCACCACAAATGCTTTGTCCACCATCTTTTGGAAGCTTTCATACTCATTTGAGGACATTGCACACTGCATTTCTGCGGTAAGTCCTTCCATGAAACAATCTTGTTTCTGCTCATCAGTCTCTATGTCTCGTGGAGCATAACGGGATAGTTGAGTAAATTTAGTGAGGTATTCCCTCACCGTCATGTTTCCCTGCTGCAGTCCCAGAAACTCTTTCCTCTTGTTTTTGAGTTCACCTCTTGGGATGTAGTGGTTGCGGAAGCCACGCTTGAACTCTTCCCAAGTGATGTTCTCAGGGTCATGATGGGCGGCCACGTAGGCGGTCCACCAATCAGCAGCAGGTCCAAGCAATTGATGAGAGGCAAACAGCACCCTCTCATACCCTTGGCATTGTATTATCCTCATCTTACTTTCAATGGTCTTCAGCCAATCATCTGCCTCCAGAGGTTCAGCAGCACTTGCAAACTTTGGAGGTTGAGTTCCTAGAAACTCACTCAACCTTGGTTGGCGTGGTGCAGCTTGTGGAGGTGGAACTTGATGCAAGTTGGCCACCACTTGAGTCAAGTTCTGGATAAGCTGATTTTGATTCTCCAGCATTTGGTGGAGAGGATCAACTTCTTCACGGCGACCACCCCTGTCCTGGCCTCCAGAAAGATGAGGGTTGCATGCCTCATCGTTGTTGTTGGCGGGGTTGGCAGCACGTCCTTTTCCTCTTCCGGCCATCTGGCAGAATCAACCAATGTCAATTTGAAATCATTTAGCATCATCTTACTACTTTCATTTGTTTGTACTTTGAAGTGTTGAGCCTTTGTTATGCTTTTACGAGGGTTCATATCTCACACCAAATAAATGCACTATTATTTCCTGTGGGTTCACACACCAAAGCAAAACAATCTGAAGACGAGGCTGTGGACAATTGCTCATGGCTTCCACAACTCACGTCACACACCAAGCATTATCACACCATTAACTACGTAACGACTCGACTACTCGACCTCTTGCTAGCTAGGGGAAAGACTCTACACTACTCGTCCTCTTGAGCTGGCTCCTCGGGATCTTCCTCCTCATTTCGGCTACCTTCTGACTCTGCTTTGGGTGGGGAGGCTGCTGGTGGAGAAGTGCGACGACGCCTGATCGCTCGGCGATCCGGGGAGTCAGGAGTCCATGGATCACTCACGGTGACACACAGTTCATTCCCATCTCCTCTTTCTCTCGCCTTTAAGCAAGCTCGCAGCAATGCCTCCGTTTCCTTCAGGGTGTCTCGGACATCCTGAAGCTCTTGTTGACACTCCTGCAGCCGAGTGCTGAGCATAGCAGCATCCTCCAAGCACAAGTCCATGTGCTCATGGGAAGTCCCTTGCTGCACCGGTGGGTAGTTGTACTCCGTGGTACCACTCTCACGTTGGAGGACATATATGTACTCAGTTTTATCCAAGTGGCGACGATAGATGTGACTCTGGCAGGTGATGGCCTCCCAGGTGACATCTTTCTCCGCGTCAACTTGTGTTGCTCGACAAGCTGGAGAGTGGTGAATCTTAAGCAGCTGATTCTCGTGTATAATCCTCATCTCCGAACTCCATTCTTCCCTCTTCTCACGGATGGTCCTGGTGGAGTTATAGTGGATGATTAGCTTGCCCGTATTGCCGGCGGCTTCGAGCATACGTCGAAGACGGCGCAACAAATCTCCTACTGCCAATCCGTAGGAAAGGTACGTCACTGGACGACTCTCCTCTCTTTCGGCAAGGGCAACTACGGGAACTCTCCCTCCTGTGGACTTACGAGCGGTGCGAATCATGCGAACCATCTAAAAACAAAAGAATTTAAAATTAGGTTAGATAAATTCTCAAACAAAAATCCTATTTTGAATGAAAGTTGGGGTAAGATGAAGCAAATGACTCCTTTAATAACACTTTTCCACCCACAGCTTGGAAAATAGTTTTTAAGAAAATAGGGCCCTTAAATACGTCCATTTCTACCTAGGTTCACGTTCCTACGGGCAACCTTGGCTCTGATACCACCTCTGTCACACCCGGTTTTTCCGAAGAAACAACCAAGTGAATATCACATGTATGCCAGGATCATTTTCTCATACATGTGATGACAAATAGTGAAGCATCATTTATTACAAGCCAGGTGTCGAATATAAATAAGTCTTACATCGTAAATGTCTCAATGGACACTAATGCTTCATCACAAGTAAATAAACTAGCAGCGGAATATTATTCTTTAGGGCTCCATCACAGGCGTTGCTCGGGGGTCTTCATGAACCTAAAAACCTTCCTCGGGTCCAAAGTCTTGGTCATTATACACCACCTCATTATCTTGACCTGAGCAGCAATATAAACCAACAAATATGCAAGGTTGAGTACCAATGGTACTCAGCAAGTGTGGGAAAATTATATCATGCATGGCTAGAACAAGGAGAGGTTGAACTCATGGTTAAAGCACTACGCAATTAATACCTATCACCTTAGCTTATTAAGCACCTACATTACTACACAGGTGAAATTGTCCCAATCTCCCATCCCATCATCATAATCCAATAACCATAACATCATTTCCAATGTTAAGCTCCCCGCTTAACTTCCAAAACCATCAATCCTCTAATCATGAATAAGTCCAGGCCACTCTTAACCGTGAGCACGGCTGTCAAGACAGTTTTGACTCTGCAGAGTTTGTACCACTGTACCCACAAGTAGTGATTTCATCCCCCGTTGCCGGGTGGACTAAAAGAACCTCCATTATGCCAGTGGCTACGATCCACATTCACACTTCCCAGGTGTGCAGCCAGGAGATCACTACGAAGCCTTTACAAAGGGATTCCCGACGAGCGTGGGCCCACTGAGGTTTCACCCCTAACAGCATACAAGAGGCTCCAACCCCGCTGCAGTGGCCCCCTCTTGAGCCTTGCGGTTCATATGGTAGTCCAGCTGACACCTACTCCCCGCACCATCCAACACACCCATACTACGCCGGGGATACACCTAATTAATTGGCCAAGCTGCCCCATCTCAGCATGTGGTTGGCACTGTAAAGCCGGGTTGCATGCTCCATGAACCGGTCCTTAGGATCCAGGCAAGTACTAAACACAAACCCAAGTCTCGTGCACCCAGCACACAACCAAAACATCCAACTTGCCTTGATCCCTACCTCTACATAACTCACAATAACTCATTCAAGAGTATGGTATAATAAACTGATGATCTCATATCCCAAATATCCCATTCTAAGCATGGCTAAGCATATGCATGTAAATAAATGACATGACAAAATAAATCCCAACCCAAGCTACAAGGAAACAAGGTAATGCAATTCTAGGGAAACTTCCTAGCATGGGTTTCATATTTCATTTGACAATGCAAATAATTCTATCTACACATCCTAGCATAGGATCAAAGTGGTCAAGGACACTTGCCTCCTTCTTGCTGCTCTTGAAATGGGTATTCCTGGTCTTGGAAATGAATAACTTGTTCTTGAACAGGTTCTACTTCACACATAGCAAAAGAAAAACAACAATCCATAAGACATAGTTCACACTTACACTTCATACAAACCACACATTCACATTTATGAAATTCATTCACCATTATATGTGTTGTGTTTCAGTTTTAAATAAATTCCTTACACTAAACTACCAAGTATGTATGAAAAGTATTTTTCTTCTCCATATATGCCTTCATAATTTCTACCACACTTAAACTGAACTCTTTGGATTTTAAAAACTCCATTTATCATTTACTAGTTGCTATATTTTCAGATTTATATTCCTATGCATAATTGTGTATTTTATTATGAAATTAGTAATACACATCATCTAAACAGTAGAGGTTCTGGTCCTAAATTATTTTAATAACATATTTTAACCTTGTCCTCTGATGTAAACTATTTCATAATTATTTTCCCTATTTTTCTATAACTATTCTTTACTTAAAAATGTGTCCCTATACTAATAAATGTGAATAATAGATGAAACAGATTCATTTCAGCCCAAAAATATATTTTTATCTCACTCCAAAGTTTTCTAAGTACTGAGAAAGTTTTTAATTAATTTTGACAATTATGTTTGTCCCCCTTTTTAATTTTTAAACACTAGTTACATATTCAATTTTCTAAATTAAATACTAAACAGGGCTAAAATAATGAATTCACCCCATTACAGGGTCTATAATATTATTTTCTTAATTTCCAGGGGTCTAGCTACACTTATCAGAGGTGTTTTTCCTAATTTCTATTAAGTCCAGGGGCTAAAACTGATTTTTAAATGAATTTACATGATTTTCTGGAGTTCCAGGGGCTAGATCTGAAGTTTCCGGGGCTAGCTCTCAATTCCAGAGAACCCCAGGGGGTAGCACGTAAGAATTCCAGTCTTTATAACGCGGGGTTGACGTGGACCGTCCGATTCTAAACCGACGGCTGAGATTATAACATCGAACCGGTACGTGGGGATTTAAACCCTACCGTGCGATTTAAAATAAACGGCGCACAAGCGGCCACGTCGCTCTGATCGAGCGCGGGTGGCGCTGCCGGCGGCGCACGGCGGCGGGAAGCGGCGATCTCGCCGGAAAGTTTCGGATCCTCGAGAATTCTACCTAGAACTGTGATCTTATGGCATAGATCGGTAGAGGAGAGGTCAGGGATCTCACCTCGGGGGTTTTCTCGAGCTCGGGGGTCCTGGAAAGTGATCGGCGGCGAGGTCCGAGGCAAAACCACGGCGAAGCTCGTCGGCGCTGGGTTTACACCGTAACTCTCCGAGTTTTCTGCACCTGCAAAGTTCCCCGGAGGCGGTGGATCAAGACCAGCGAGTTTGATCAGAGTTTCCGAGCTTAGATCGGCCAGAATTCACCGGCGAAGTCTCGGTGCTCACCGGAGTAAAAATCGGCGATCGCGTGGGAAAAAACGATCGGGGCTGGGGTTTTTATAGCCGGGGGAGGGCGGTGGGTCTGTTGTGATCGAGTTGGAGTCCTCTGAGACCAGAATTCGGGCGGCGGGACGCGGTTTCCGGGCGGTTAAGATCGCGCGTGCTCGGGGAAAAAGTCCGGGGTCGCGGGGGCTCAGGGTTAGGGATGACAGGTGGGTCCCACCCATCTGTGAGAGGCAGCGCGGCGCGCGCGGGGGCGGGCTGGCGCGGGGAAAACTGGGCCGGCTGGCGGGTTTCGGCCCACTGGCCGGTTTTTTTCCCGTTTCTCTTTTTCTTTTTCCATTTCTTTTCTGTTTTGAGTATAATTTGAATTCCAGTTTGAATTTGAATTTTTGCAAAACATGCAACACGTCCAAAAATTTTTAAATTCCCCCCTGAACATGGTTTAGAGTTTTGAATCAAAATTTGGGGTGTTACAGCTGCTGCTGCTGCTTTGTTGCTTCCACGCTAGTTAGAAGACTTCCGCTGCTAGAATAAAGACTTCCGCTTCTAGAATAGACTTCCGCTGCTAGAATGAGTCCAAGACTCGTGAGACATTGTAATAAACCCTGTTATTCATGGTTATATATATTCTGAATTCAGTTTGTGAAGTATATGTGTATGTGTGATGAACATCCTGGGCACACATACGCATCAGTTCTCGGTTCTGTGTTCTACAGAATTGAGGGCGTCACAGATTGGTATCAGAGCCACAGTTGACGGTGGGACACAAGCCTAGATAAGTCACAAGTTGGTACCGGATTGGTATAGATACCACGTTGACCGTAGGATGCACCCTAGTCACAGATTGGTATCAGAGCCATGGTTGACGGAGGTCACACGCCTAGATAGGTCACAGTTGGTTATAGAGCCACGGGTTGACCGTAGGTCACACGCCTAGATAGAAACCACATATTGGTATCAACCTACCATGGTTGATCGTAGATCACACACCTATATAGGTCACAGATTGGTATCAACCTACCACGGGTTGATCGTAGGTCACATGCCTAGATAAGATCACAGATTGGTACAATTCACAAATTGGCACCAGAGCTATGTTGACTGTAGGTCACGCACCCCTAGTAACAGATTGGTATTAGAGGCCACGCTGACCGTAGGATGCAAGCTTAGGTAAAATGCATAGATTGGCACTGGAACCACCTTGACCATAGGACTCCCATTGAATAAACTTGAATAGGAGTTGGGTGCAACTTTTGTGATGATTTCTTGTGATTGTGTGCTTAGTGTGAGTTGTGGGACGTTTCAGCGTTGTCCATATCCACACATAGTAGAGAGGTGTGAGATGCTTCGGCACTTGTTCACATCCTCATATGGGACTATATATAGCCCATCCACCTTGATGCATATAGTTAGGGGGATCTGTCTAAACCTTCTAATCCCGATTCTATCCAACTCTCTCTCACAGATGGTGAGAGGAAACGCCGGCCGTCAAGGGAGGAACATCCGTGGCAACCAAGAAGAGGACCACGTCGAAGTTCCTGAGAACGACAACCCCGGAGCTGGTGCAAACAACCAGGAACGGTTTATGGCTATGCAGAATCAGCTTATGCAAACCATGATCCAAACTTTTGGTCAGCTGCAGGCCAACAACAACAACCCCGTTCCTGCACCACCGTCGCCACCACCGCCACCACCACCGAATCACAACCGACTGGGAGAGTTTATGAGAACTCGACCGCCTACCTTTGCTCAAGCTAATGACCCCATGGAGGCCGATGACTGGTTGAAGTCCATGGAGAAGAAGCTTGTCATAGTTCAGTGCAATGACCGAGAGAAGGTTCTCTTCGCGTCGCACCAACTCATGGGAGCAGCCGCCGACTGGTGGGATGCCCTTTGTAACGCTCATGTCGACCCAGAGACAATCACTTGGACTGAGTTCAAGGATAGTTTCCGATCTCATTACATCCCTTCTTGTGTAATGATGCTTAAGAGGCAAGAGTTTGAGGGTCTCCACCAAGGACAGAAGAGCGTGAATGAGTACCTTAACAAGTTCATGCAACTGTCAAGGTACGCCCCCGAAGATGTCAACTCGGACCAACGGAAGCAGTACCTGTTCATGAGAGGGTTGAATAATGAGATCCAGATTCAGCTCCTCAACAGTGACTACACGAGCTTCCAGAAGCTAGATGGCAAAGCTATAGTGGTTGAAAGCAAGATCCGAGAGATCGAGCAAGAGGGAAAGAGGAAGATTCCATACCAGCCACAAGGGAGCAACGTACGACCTTGGTACATGCCCCCAGCCGCACCACAGTATGGGTCGACTACTCCTGCTTTTCGCCCTAACCAATCACCACAGCAACGTCCTGCTATACAAGCACCTCGTGTGCCTTTGCCTCCTGCGCCCCGTCCCAACATGGGCGCTCCTGTTCAAAAGCCCCGTCCAAACGTACCTGCTGTCGTGGGCAACAAGGCATGCTTTGCATGCGGAGAGATGGGATACTTTGCGAGCCAGTGCCCGAAGAGAGGTCCTGGACAGCAAGGCAACGTGCCCAAGCAGAACCCACGGCCGAATGGAGGAGCCAATCAAGGAAACCGTGGACAGCAGAACTACGCTCGCGGCAACGTGAGCCATGTTTCTGCTGAGGAAGCACATCAGGCTAAGGACGTCTTAGTTGGTATGTTCCTTGCCAACTCCAACCCAGCCACCATTCTATTTGATTCTGGAGCATCACATTCCTTCATATCATCCAAGTATGTTTGCCAAGTATAATCTACCCATATCACACTTGAAATATACTATGTTGGTTAATTCTCCCGGAGAAGAGATGAGGACTAATATAGTATATCCAAAAGTCAACCTTAAAATAAGGGGGGTAGACTTCCTTGCCAACCTCATTGTCTTGGATTCCCAAGGGCTTGACATAATACTCGGAATGGATTGGTTAAGCAAGCACAACGGAGTAATCCAATGTGCTGAAAGGATCGTGCAGTTGACAAACGAGGACGGAACCCGTATCGAGTTCGAGTCAGCCCAGCCAACAACCTAGAAGGCAATGTTGAACCACGTTGAAGGAGCAACATTGGAAGACATTCCGGTGGTTCAGGAATTCTCGGACGTGTTCCCGGAAGAACTTCAAGGTATGCCACCTGACCAGGACATTGAGTTTTCCATTGACCTAGTACCCGGAACTGCACCTATAGCAAAGAGACCCTATAGGATGCCTGTCAACGAACTTGTGGAGCTCAAGAAGCAAATTCAGGAGCAGTTGGAGAAGGGTTTTATACGTCCAAGCTCGTCACCATGGGGAACCCCCGTGCTCTTCGTAGACAAGAAGGATGGAACCCAAAGGATGTGCGTGGACTATAGGTCTCTGAATGAGGTGACGATTAAGGACAAGTACCCTCTGTCCCGTATAGAGGATCTGTTCGACCAAATGAAGGGAGCCCGAGTCTTCTCCCAGATTGATCTTCGGTCGGGATACTTCCAGCTGAAGATTAAGCCCTCCGATATACCCAAGACTGCCTTTCGAACACGGTATGGTTCGTATGAATATACCGTTATGTCATTTGGGTTAACGAATGCACCTGCATACTTCATGTACCTCATGAACAAGGTCTTCATGGAGTACTTGGACAAGTTCGTCGTGGTTTTCATTGATGACATTATGGTGTATTAGAAAAGCGAGGAGGGTGTAACACCCCAAAACCTGTTAAGAGGGGAATTTAAAAATTTTTGGACGTATTGCATGTGGTGCAGAAATTCAAATTCAAATTTGAATTCAAATTAAACTCAAAACAGAAAAGAAAAAGAAAAAGAAAAAGAAAAAGAAAAAACAAACCCCCCGGCCAGTGGGCCGAAACCCACCAGCCGGCCCACCTCACCCCCGCGCCAGCCCACAGCCGCGCGCCCCCGTTTTCACCTCAATGCCATGTGGGGCCGCCATCTTCTTCCTCCTCTCGAGCGCGCGCTCGGCCGACCGGGACTCCTCTCTCCTCCGAATCGAAACCGCCCCGGATACCAGCGTATCCCAGCTGAATTTCGGTTCTGGACGACGCAAACTCGATCACAACCGAACGCCGCCCTTCCCTGGCCATATAAACACCGGAACCGTCCCGATTTTCACCCGCGATCGGCTGTTTATCCTCCCGGTGAGAACCGAAGCTCCGATCACCGTTTCCTCTCGATCTCTGCTCGGGTTCTCAGATCTAACGCGCCGATCCTGTTCCACCGCCTCCGGGGAGTCACGCAGGTGCAGAAAACTCGGTGGTTTGCGCCTCAGACACAGCGCCGACGAGCATCGCCGTGAATTCACCTCGGACCTCGTCGCCGACCGCCTTTCGGGACCTCCGAGCTCAAGAAAAACCCCGAGGTGAGATCCCCGACCTCCCCTCTACCGATCTATGCCATGAAATCTCAGTTTTAGGAAGAATTGACGAAGATCCAAAGCTCTCCGGCGAGATCGCCACCTCCCGCCGCCGTGCACCGCCGGGCAGCGCCGCCCGTGCTCAATCAGAGCGACGTGGCCGCTTGTGCGCCGTTTATTTTAAATCGCACGGTAGAATTTAAATCCCCGCGTACCAGTTCGACATTATAATCTCAGCCGTCTGTTTTAAATCGGACGGTCCACGTCAGCCCCGCATTATAAAGACCGGGATTCTTACACGCTACCCCCGGGGGATCTCGGAAAATACGAGCTAGCCCCGGAAACTTCTGATCTATCCCCTGGAACTTCAGAAATTCATGTAAATTCATTTAAAAATCAGTTTTAGCCCCTGGACTTAATAAAAATTAGGAAAACCCCTCTGTTATGTGTAGTTAGACCCCTGGAAATTTATGAAATAATATAATAGACCCTGTAGTGGGGTGAGTTTACCTTTTTAACCCTACGTGATATTAAATTTAGGAATTTGAATATGTGATTAGTATTTAAAATTTAAAAGATGGGACAAACACATTGTAAATTCAAATTTAAACTTTCCTAGCACATGGAAAACTTTGGAGTGAGATAAAAATAGATTTTTAGCTGAAATGAATCTGTCTAATTGATTGTTCACATTTATTAGTTATAGGGACACATTTTTAGGCTAGGAAATAATTCTGAAAATTGATAAAATAAATTTAAATTAGTTCACATCAGAGGAGAAGTTCAAAAAATATATTATTTAATATTTTAGATCAGAACCTATTCTGTTTAGATGAGGTGTCTTACTATTTTCCTAATAAAGTTCACATTTAGGCATAGGAAATAAATCTGAAAATATAGCAAGCTAGGTGTGAATAACTAGAAAATGATAAATGAAGTTTCCAAAATCCAAAGAGTTCAGTTTAGGATTGGTAGAAGGTCTGAAAACCATTTGGAGTAGGAAATTACCTTGCATGCACTCTTGGTAGCTAAAGAGGGTATTAAAGAATTTGTTTAAATTGGGAATTTATATATAGTGTACAAACAGAAATCTGAATACAAAAGTTAGAAATAATATACTTATGTTTATAAGTGCATGTAGGTCAAAAATCACCACACATAGAGTAACCACAACCCTTAGAAGTGTGAAAGACTTTCATAGGTGTGAATGTTTGGTTTGTATAAAGTGAAAGTGTGAACTATGTCTTATGGATTGTTGTTTTCTTTTGCTATGTCTGATGGTATGAGTAGAACCTGCTCCAGAGCAAGTTCTTCCCTTCCAAGAACAAGACTTTCCATTCCCAGAGCAGCAGGAAGAAGGCAAGTGTCCTTGACCACTTTGATCATATACTAGGATGTGTAGATAGAATTAATTGCATTGTCAATTGAAATATGAAACCCCTGCTAGGAATTTTCCTAGAATTGCATTATCTTGTTTCCTTGTAGCTTGGGTTGGGATTTATTTTATCATGTCATTTGTTATCATGCTTATGCTTAGCCATGCTTAGAATGGGAAAATTGGGATATGAGATCATCCATTTATTTACCTTACTCTTGAATGAGATATTATGAATTATGTAGAGGTAGGGATCGAGGCAAGTTGGATGTTTTGGTTGGTGTTGGGTGCACGAGACTCGGGTTTGTGTTTAGTACTTGCCTGGATTCTAAGGACCGGTTCATGGAGCATGTAACCTGGCTTTACCGTGCCAACCACATGCTGAGATGGGGCAGCTTGGCCAATTAATTAGGTGTATCCCCGGCGTAGTATGGGTGTGTTGGATGGTGCGGGGAATAGGTGTCAGCTGGACTACCATATGAACCGCAAGGCTCAAGAGGGGGCCACTGCAGCGGGGTTGGAGCCTCTTGTATGCTGTTAGGGGTGAAACCTCAGTGGGCCCACGCTCGTCAGGAATCCCTTTGTAAAGGCTTCGTAGTGATCTCCTGGCTACACACCTGGGAAGTGTGAATGTGGTTCGTAGCCACTGGCATAATGGAGGTTCTTTTAGTCCACCCGGCAACAGGGGATGAAATCACTACATGTGGGTACAGTGGTGCAAACTCTGCAAGAGTCAAAACTGTCATGACAGCCGTGCTCACGATCAATAGCGGCTTGGACTTATTCATGATTAGAGGATGATGACCTTGGAGGTTGTGGATGTTAAGCGGGAAGCTTAACATTGGATATGATATTATGGTTATTTGATTATGATGATGGGATGGGAGATTGGGATCATTTCACCTGTGTAGTAATGTAGGTGCTTAATAAGCTAAGGTGATAGGTATTAATTGCGTAGTGCTTTAACCATGAGTTCAACCTCTCCTTGTTCTAGCCATGCATGACATAACTTTCCCACACTTGCTGAGTACCAATGGTACTCAACCTTGCATATTTGTTGGTTTATATTGCTGCTCAGGTCAAGAGAATGATGTGGTGTTTAATGATCAGGACTTTGGACCCGAAGAAGGTTTCTAGTTTCATGGAGTCCCCCGGGCAACGCCTGTGACGGAGCCCACAAGAATAATATTTCCGCTGCTGTTTTATTTACATAATATGAACTTATTATCGTCCATCGAGACGTATGCTATGTAAGACTTATTTATATTCGACACCTGGCTTGTAATAAATGATGCTTCACTATTTATCATCACATGTATGAGAAAATGATCCTGGCATACATGTGATATTCACTCGGTTGTTCTTCGGAGAAACCGGGTGTGACAGAAGTGGTATCAGAGCCAAGGTTGCCCGTAGGAACGTGGACCTAGGTAGAAATTGACGTAGTTAGGGACCCTATTTTCTTAAAAACTATTTTACAAAGGTGTGGGTTGAAAAGTGTTATTTAATGGGCCACTTCATTCATATTACCCCATCTTTTATTCAAAATAGGATTTGTGTTTAAAATCTTATCTAACTTAATTTTAAATACTTTATGTTTTAGATGGTTCGCATGATCCGCACCACCCGCAAGTCCACCAGAGGGAGAGTTCCCGTAGTTGCCCTTGCCCTGAGAGAGGAGAGCCGTCCGGTGACGTATCCCTCCTGCGGATTGGCAGTAGGAGGCTTGTTGCGCCGTCTTCGACGCATGCTCCAAGCCGCCGGCAACACAGGCAAGCTAATCATACACTATAGCTCCACCAGGACCATCCGTGAGAAGCGGGAAGAATGGAGTTCAGAAATGAGGATTATCCATGAAAATCAGCTGCTTAAGATCCACCGCTCTCCAGCTTGTCGAGCGACACAGGTCGATGCGGAGAAGGATGTCACCTGGGAGGCCATCACCTGCCAGAGTCACATCTACCGTCGCCACCTGGACAGGACTGAGTACATGTATGTCCTCCAGCGTGAGAGTGGTACAACGGAGTACAAGTACCCGCCAGTGCAGCAGGGGACTTCCCATGAGCACATGGACTTGTGCTTGGAGGATGCTGCTATGCTCAGCACTCGACTGCAGGAGTGTCAACAGGAGCTTTAGGATGTACATGACACCCTGAAGGAGACTGAGGCGTTGCTTCGAGCAAGCTTGAGGGCGAGAGAAAGAGGGGATGGGAATGAACTGTGTATCACCATGAATGACACATGGACTCCTGACTCCCCAGATCGCCGGGCGATCAGGCGTCGTCGCACTTCTCCACCAGCAGCCTCCCCACCCAAAGCGGAGTCAGAAGGCAGCCGCAATAATGAGGAAGATCCCGGGGAGCCAGCTCAGTGATACGAGTCATGTAGAGTCCTTCCCCATAGTTCAGCAGGTTATCGAGTAGGCGAGTCAATACCTTAGTTAACGGTGTGTTAATGTGTGGTGTGTGACGTGAGTTGTGGAAGCCATGAGCAATTGTCCACAACCTTGTCTTCAGGTTGCTTTGCTTTGATGTGTGAACCCCTATGAAATAAATAGTGCATTTATTTTTGCGTGAGACATGAACCCTCAGAAAAATATAAATTCAACAAGGCCTCAACATTACAAGTGTAAACAAGTAAAATTGGTAAGAGAATACGTAATGCTTTAAATTGACATTTGGTTGATCATGATAGATGGCCGGAAGAGGAAAGGGTCGTGGTGCCAACCCCGCCAACAATAACGATGAGGCCGGCAACCCTCATCTTTCTGGAGGCCAAGACAGGGGTGGTCGCCGTGAAGGAGTTGATCCCATCCACCAAATGCTTGAGAATCAAAATCAGCTCATCCAGAACCTGACTCAAGTGGTGGCCAACTTGCACCAAGCTCCACCTCCACAAGCTGCACCATGCCAACCAAGGTTGAGTGAGTTTCTAGGGACTCAGCCTCCAAAGTTTGCAAGTGCTGCTGAACCCCTAGAGGCAGATGATTGGCTAAAGACCATTGAGAGCATGATGAGGATTATACAATGCCAAGGGTATGAGATGGTGCTGTTTGCCTCTCACCAATTGCATGGACCTGCTGCTGATTGGTGGACCGCTTACGTGGCCGCCCATCATGACCCTGAGAACATCACTTGGGAAGAGTTCAAGCGTAGCTTCCGCAACCATTACATACCAAGGGGTGAACTCAAAAACAAGAGGAAGGAGTTCTTGGGATTGCAGCAAGGAAACATGACTGTGAGGGAATACCTCACTAAATTCACTCAACTATCCCGTTATGCCCCACGGGACATAGAGACTGATGAGCAGAAACAGGATTGTTTCGTGGAAGGACTTACCGCAGAAATGCAGTGTGCAATGTCCTCCAATGAGTATGAAAGCTTCCAAAAGATGGTGGACAGAGCATTTGTTGTAGAAAGGAAGCTGAAGGCCTTGGAAAATGAAAACAAGAGGAAGGCGGGATGGTCACACCAAGCCTCGGGTAGCAACACCCGCCCACGTCTGATGCAGCAACCCGCAGGGCAGACGAGTCGTGCTGCAGTACCCTACTCCGCGCCGAGAGGGTACAACCCGAATTTCAGGCCTCCGTCAGCACCAACACAGCCACAACGTCAGTTTGTACAGCAGCCTCGCCCCACATATCCACCTCGACCAACAGTACAAGGACCCCCAAACCAACCCCAAGACAACAAAGGCTAGGCACCTAAGGTTGGGGTGCAATGCTTTAACTGTGGTGAAGTGGGGCACTACGCCCATAAGTGCCCAAAGAAGAAGCCCGTGCAGCCGCAACGGCAGAATGTGATGCGAGGACGGGTGAACCACGTGACCATGGAGGAAGCGCAAGAGGCACCCGATGTGGTAGTTGGTAAGTTTCCTGCCAATTTACACATTGCAACCCTATTGTTCAATTCTGGTGCTACCCACTCGTTCATTGCCCAAGGGTTTGTTAAGAAGCATGACCTAGCAACAACACAAATGAATCGTATGCTAGCAGTAAACTCTCCAGGTGGAGAAATAAGGACAAGACGAGTGTGTCCCAAGGTGAATCTAGACATTAATGGGGTAGTATTTACTGCCAACCTCATAGTGATAGATTCACAAGGGATAGATATTATTTTGGGCATGGATTGGTTGACCAAACATAAGGGAATCATCCATTGTTCGACCAGAACGGTGGAACTAACTCACCCTAGTGGCACAAGAGTAAAGTTCATAACAATACAAGAGCCTAGGAGGGACATTAAATTAAATCAAGTTGAGGTGAAAGTGGAGTAGGTCAGGATTATCAGGGAATACCCAGACGTTTTTCCAGAGGAGTTGCCAAGTATGCCTCCCGATCGTGAAGTGGAATTCGCGATTGAGCAAGTGCCTGGAACAGCTCCGATATACAAGAGACCTTATCGGATGGACTCCAAGCAGCTGGGAGAACTCAAGGATCATTTAAGAGAATTGACGAAGAAGGGGTATATTCATCCTAGTTCCTCACCATGGAGCTCCAGTGATATTTGTGCCCAAGAACGACGGAACCCAAAGGTTATGCGTAGACTACCGTGCCTTGAATGAAGTAACCATCAAGAACAAGTACCCATTACCCCGCATTGAAGACTTGTTTGATCAGTTGAGGGGATCTTGTGTGTTTTCAAAAATTGATCTCAGGTCGGGATACCACCAACTTAAGATAAGGCAAACTGATATTCCAAAGACAGCTTTCGTATGTCGGTACGGACTGTATGAATACACCGTCATGCCTTTCGGGCTAACTAATGCCCCGGCATACTTCATGTATCTCATGAACAAGATATTCATGGAATATCTGGACAAATTTGTGGTGGTTTTCATAGATGACATTCTCGTCTTCTCCAAAGATGAAGAGGAACATGAGATACATCTAAGGTTGGTGTTACAGAAGCTGAGAGAACACCAACTATATGCCAAGTTGAGTAAGTGTGAGTTTTGGCTGAAGAGAGTTCCCTTCTTAGGACATATAATATCGGAGGGAGGAATCTCCGTAGATCCCGCCAAAATCGAGGATGTACAGAAGTGGAAGACCCCTGAGAATGTTGGGGAAGTTCAAAGCTTCTTGGGATTGGCCGGATATTATCGACGGTTTATTGAGGGATCCTCCAAGATCTCGAGACCCCTCACCAAATTGTTGGAGAAAGGAATCACATTCATATGGACGCCGCAGTGCGAGATTAGTTTTCAGGAACTAAAGAAAAGATTGACAACAGCCCCAGTGCTAGTTATCCCAGATATGCAGAAGAACTTTTCGGTGTACTGCGATGCCTCTGGAAACGGGTTGGGATGTGTTCTCATGCAAGAAGGGCATGTCGTGGCTTATGCATCCCGGCAGCTCCAGAAACACGAGAAGAACTATCCTACACATGACCTAGAACTAGCCGCAGTGGTACACGCGTTGAAAATTTGGCGGCACTACTTGATGGGGAAGAGGACAGAGATATATACGGATCATAAGAGTTTAAATTACATTTTCACACAGCCAGATCTCAACCTCGGACAAAGGAGATGGTTAGAGCTGATCAACGACTTTGATGTAGGCATCAACTATCATCCTGGGAAAGCAAACGTTGTGGCAGATGCTTTAAGCTGGAAAGTGCAGGTCAATAGGTTGAGTTTGAAGGACATGCCTGCAGAATTGAAGGACGATGTTATAAGACTCAATCTATGCCTGGGGAATAGTGGTGAAGCCATCGCCATGGAAGTGGACTCCACACTAGAGCAAGACATACGCGATGGTCAAAAGAATGATGAGAAGATACAAGAAATCAGACAACTCATCAAGGAAAATAAAGTCCCTAGTTTCAGAGAGGATGAACAAGGTACGGTGTGGCACAGGAAAAGAATCTGTGTGCCTGAAGTAAAGGAGATCCGTGAATTGATTTTGAAGGAGGCTCACGATTCCGACTATTTCATTCATCCTGGGAGTACGAAGATGTACCAGGACCTTAAGAGCAAGTATTGGTGGTATGGCATGAAGCGAGATGTCGCGGAACATGTTGCCCTGTGTGACACATGTCAGTTGGTGAAAGCGGAATATCAACGACCCACGGGATTATTGCAACCACTCGAAGTGCCTGAATGGAAATGGGAAGAAATCGGTATGAATTTCATAGTGGGATTGCCTAGGACCCAATTAGGATACGATTCGATATGGGTCATCATCGACAGGCTAACCAAGGTCATTTCATCCCCGTGAAAGAAAGCTACAGCAGATCCAAATTGGCGGAGTTGTACATGTCAAGGATTGTGTGTTATCATGGAGTGCCAAAGAAGATAGTGTCGGATCGAGGGACACAGTTCACCTCAAGGTTCTGGCAGAAGCTGCATGAAACCATGGGAACCCATCTGAACTTTAGTTCTGCCTATCATCCCCAAACTGACGGGCAGACGGAAAGAACTAATCAGATCCTTGAAGATATGCTGAGAGCGTGTGCACTCAAAAACAATCGGAGTTGGGATAAGAACTTACCGTATGCGGAGTTCTCCTATAACAACAGTTATCAGGCTAGTATGAAGATGTCACCATTTGAGGCTTTGTATGGGAGGAAGTGCAGAACTCCACTATTTCGGAACCAAACAGGGGAAAGTAAAGTGTTTGGACCCGAGGTACTACAAGAAGCCGATACGAAAGTGAGGGAAATCCGCAACAACTTGAGGATAGCACAGACACGACAAAAGAGCTATGCCGATGTACGAAGAAGAGAGCTCGTTTTCAACGTGGGGGGCTATGTCTATCTCAAGGTGTCCCCTATCCGAGGACTTCGTCGGTTCAAGGTGAAAGGGAAGTTATCACCTCGATACATCGGACCCTTTCAAGTTCTGGAAAGGAAAGGCGAAGTGGCGTGTCAACTAGAATTACCGGCTCGCCTATCGGATGTGCATGACGTATTCCATGTGTCACGGCTCAAGAAATGTCTGAGAACACCTGAAGAGATGTTACCCATGAATGAGATTGACGTAGCTGAGGATCTATCTTATGTCGAGCAACCATCCAAGATTTTGGAGACAATGGAACGCCTCACAAGAAATAAAAGAATCCGGATGTGCAAGGTGCAGTGGAAGCATCACTCGGAAGAGGAAGCCACATGGGAGCGAGAAGACGAGCTTAAGGCACAGTTTCCGGAATTGTTTTCTTAGAACCACCAATCTCGAGGATGAGATTTCTTTTAAGGGGGGTAGAGCTGTAACACCCAAAAACCTATTAAGAGGGGAATTTAAAAATTTTTGGACGTATTGCATGTGGTGCAGAAATTCAAATTCAAATTTGAATTCAAATTAAACTCAAAATAGAAAAGAAAAAGAAAAAGTAAAAGAAAAAAAACAAAACCCCCGGCCAGTGGGCCGAAACCAACCAGCCGGCCCACCTCACCCCCGCGCCCCCGTTTTCCTCTCACTGCCATGTGGTGCCCGCCATCTTCTTCCTCCTCTCGCGCGCGCGCTCGGCCGACCGGGACTCCTCTCTCCTCCGAATCAAAACCGCCCCGGATACCCGCGTATCCCAGCTGAATTTCGGTTCTGGACGACGCAAACTCGATCACAACCGAACGCCGCCCTTCCCCGGCTATATAAACACCGGCACCGTCCCGATTTTCACCCGCGATCGGCTGTTTTTCCCCCCGGTGAGAACCGAAGCTCCGATCACCGTTTCCTCTCGATCTCTGCTCGGGTTCTCTGATCTAACGCGCCGATCGTGTTCCACCGCCTCCGGGGAGTCACGCAGGTGCAGAAAACTCGGTGGTTTGCGCCTCAGACACAGCGCCGACGAGCATCGCCGTGAATTCACCTCGGACCCCGTCGCCGACCGCCTTCCGGGACCTCTGAGCTCAAGAAAAACCCCGAGGTGAGATCCCCGACCTCCCCTCTACCGATCTATGCCATGAAATCCCAGTTTTAGGAAGAATTGACGAAGATCGGAAGCTCCCCAGCGAGATCGCCGCCTCCCGCCGTCGCGCGCCGCCGGGCAGCGCCTCCCGCGCTCGATCAGAGCGACGTGGCCGCTTGTGCGCCGTTTGTTTTAAATCGCACGGTAGAATTTAAATCCCCACGTACCGGTTCGACGTTATAATCTCAGCCGTCTGTTTTAAATCGGACGGTCCACGTCAGCCCCGCATTATAAAGGCCAGGATTCTTACGCGCTACCCCCTGGGGATCTCGGAAAATACGAGCTAGCCCCAGAAACTTCTGATCTAGCCCCTGGAACTTTAGAAATTCATGTAAATTCATTTAAAAATCAGTTTTAGCCCCTGGACTTAATAAAAATTAGGAAAAACCCTCTGTTATGTGCAGTTAGACCCCTGGAAATTTATGAAATAATATAATAGACCCTGTAGTGGGGTGAGTTTACCTTTTTAACCCTATGTGATATTAAATTTAGGAATTTGAATATGTGATTAGTATTTAAAATTTAAAAGATGGGACAAACACATTGTAAATTCAAATTTAAACTTTCCTAGCACTTGGAAAACTTTGGAGTGAGATAAAAATAGATTTTTAGCTGAAATGAATCTGTCTAATTGATTGTTCACATTTATTAGTTATAGGGACACATTTTTAGACTAGGAAATAATTCTGAAAATTGATAAAATAAATTTAAATTAGTTAACATCAGAGGAGAAGTTCAAAAATATATTATTTAATATTTTAGATCATAACCTATTCTGTTTAGATGAGGTGTCTTACTATTTTCCTAATAAAGTTCACATATAGGCATAGGAAATAAATCTGAAAATATAGCAAGCTAGGTGTGAATAACTAGAAAATGATAAATGAAGTTTCCAAAATCCAAAGAGTTCAGCTTAGGACTGGTAGAAGGTCTGAAAACCATTTGGAGTAGGAAATTACCTTGCGTGCACTCTTGGTAGCTAAAGAGGGTATTAAAGAATTTGTTTAAATTGGGAATTTATATATAGTGTACAAACAGAAATCTGAATACAAAAGTTAGAAATAATATACATATGTTTATAAGTGCATGTAGTTCAAAAATCACCACACATAGAGTAACCACAACCCTTAGAAGTGTGAATGACTTTCATAGGTGTGAATGTTTGGTTTGTATAAAGTGAAAGTGTGAACTATGTCTTATGGATTGTTGTTTTCTTTTGCTATGTGTGATGGTATGAGTAGAACCTGCTCCAGAGCGAGTTCTTCCCTTCCAAGAACAAGACATTCCATTCCCAGAGCAGCAGGAAGAAGGCAAGTGTCCTTGACCACTTTGATCCTATACTAGGATGTGTAGATAGAATTAATTACATTGTCAATTGAAATATGAAACCCCTGCTAGGAAGTTTCCCTAGAATTGCATTATCTTGTTTCCTTGTAGCTTGGGTTGGGATTTATTTTATCATGTCATTTGTTATCATGCTTATGCTTAGCCATGCTTAGAATGGGAAAATTGGGATATGAGATCATCCATTTATTTACCTTACTCTTGAATGAGATATTATGAGTTATGTAGAGGTAGGGATCGAGGCAAGTTGGATGTTTTGGTTGGTGCTGGGTGCATGAGACTCGGGTTTGTGTTTAGTACTTGCTTGGATCCTAAGGACCGGTTGATGGAGCATGTAACCTGGCTTTACCGTACCAACCACATGCTGAGATGGTGCAGCTTGGCCAATTAATTAGTTGTATCCCCGGCGTAGTATGGGTGTGTTGGATGGTGCGGGGAATAGGTGTTAGCTGGACTACCATATGAACCGCAAGGCTCAAGAGGGGGCCACTGCAGCGGGGTTGGAGCCTCTTGTATGCTGTTAGGGGTGAAACCTCAGTGGGCCCACGCTCGTCGGGAATCCCTTTGTAAAGGCTTCGTAGTGATCTCCTGGCTACACACCTGGGAAGTGTGAATGTGGTTCGTAGCCACTGGCATAATGGAAGTTCTTTTAGTCCACCCGGCAACGGGGGATGAAATCACTGCATGTGGGTACAGTGGTGCAAACTCTGTAGAGTCAAAACTGTCATGACAGCCGTGCTCACGGTCAAGAGCGGCTTGGACTTATTCATGATTAGAGGATGATGACCTTGGAGGTTGTGGATGTTAAGCGGGGAGCTTAACATTGGATATGATATTATGGTTATTTGATTATGATGATGGGATGGGAGATTGGGATCATTTCACCTGTGTAGTAATGTAGGTGCTTAATAAGCTAAGGTGATAGGTATTAATTGCGTAGTGCTTTAACCATGTGTTCAACCTCTCCTTGTTCTAGCCATGCATGACATAACTTTCCCACACTTGCTGAGCACCAACGGTACTCAACCTTGCATATTTGTTGGTTTATATTGCTGCTCAGGTCAAGAGAATGATGTGGTGTTTAATGATCAAGACTTTGGACCCAAAGAAGGTTTCTAGGTTCATGGAGTCCCCCGGGCAACGCCTGTGATGGAGCCCACAAGAATTATATTTCCGCTGCTGTTTTATTTACATAATATGAACTTATTATCATCCATCGAGACGTATGCTATGTAAGACTTATTTATATTCGACACCTGGCTTGTAATAAATGATGCTTCACTATTTGTCATCACATGTATGAGAAAATGATCCTGGCATTGACAGAGGAACACGAAGAAAATTTGAGATTGACATTGCAAAAGCTGCGAGAGCATCAATTATATGCCAGCTCAGCAAATGTCAATTGTGGCTAAAGGATATATCGTTCCTAGGTCACATTATCTCCGAGGAAGGGGTATCGGTTGATCCCGGAAAAGTGGGAGATGTTATGAAGTGGAACCAACCGCAAAACGTGAGGGATATTCGGAGTTTTTTTGGGATGGCCGGATACTACCGCCGATTCATCAAGGACTTCTCTAAGATAGCAAAGCCTATGACGGAGTTGCTAACGAAGGGAAAAGCCTTCCAATGGATACCAGCGTGCCAAGAAAGCCTTGAGGAGCTCAAGAAAAGGCTAACCACAGCGCCGGTTTTGCTATTGCCGGATGTAAAGAGCTTTGACATATATTGTGACGCATCCAGACAAGGGCCCGGATGCGTGCTCATGCAAGAACAACAAGTGGTAGCCTATGCCTCATGCCAATTGAAGAAGCACGAGCTTAATTACCCTACACATGACTTGTAGCTAGCCGCTGTGGTGCATGCATTGAAGATCTGGAGACATTATATCCTTGTTCATCGATGTGAGATCTATACGGATCATAAAAGCCTCAAGTACATATTCACCCAAACGGATTTGAATTAGAGGCAACGTCGATGGTTGGAGCTCATTAAGGATTATGATGTTGGAATCAACAATCACCCCGGAAAGGACAATGTAGTTGCCGATGC
Source organism: Neostapfia colusana (assembly GCA_030760725.1). Classification (NCBI taxonomy): domain Eukaryota; kingdom Viridiplantae; phylum Streptophyta; class Magnoliopsida; order Poales; family Poaceae; genus Neostapfia; species Neostapfia colusana. The sequence goes on along the minus strand of JASWHV010000008.1, from coordinate 84,651,070 downwards.
ATTGAGCCGGAAGGGAGCATGTCACCAACTTACGGTTCGGGAGCTACCACCCGAGCTACGAAAGGAGTTCGAACAGTTACATCTCGGATTCTTGAACGAGATGGAAGTGATGGAACTCCAATCTTCATTGGAACAAGAGATAAGAGACGGCCAAATTACGGATGAGGAGATCAAGGAGATCAAGGAAAGGATCCAACAAGGAATAGAAAAGGACTTCAAGGAATATGAGAAGGGTACGCTTTGGCTAGGAAAAAGGATTTGTGTGCCTAACGTGAAGCACATCCGTGACACGATATTAAAGGAGACACATGACTCACTTTATTCCATACATCCCGGAAGTACCAAGATGTACAAGGACCTGAAGACTTGTTATTGGTGGGATGTATGAAGAGGGACATAGCTGAGTATGTTGCCCTATGCGACACATGCCAACGGGTGAAGGCCGAACATCAAAGACCCACTGGACTGTTGCAACCCTTGAAGGTACCCGAGTGGAAGTGGGAAGATATAAGTATGGATTTCATCGTCGGATTGCCACGTACTCAGTCGGGTTACGAGGAAGAGGGAGGTCTCGCTCGCCTCTGAGGAAGAGGGAGGTCTCGCTCGCCTGGCACACGGTACAACCGGAGCTTGTCTCTACGGAAAAAGGAGCCTAGGTTCCCGCTGGACACGTGGATCTTCCGGAGGTCACCGCCGCAAAGGTAACGAGATTTGAAGTGGTTTTTCTTCTGTATGCCTGGGAATCCCCATTACTGAAGAAACCGACATGAATTCCATGTTGCTACCGCACCAAATCAACTAAAGATAAGTTGTTAAGATTCAAAAACAGTTTGAATAGGACTCTTATTCGAATTCCTATCAGATTAGGACTCTTCTCTTCCCGATTATAAATAGAACCCGAAACAACCCCTTGGTCGTAACATCTTTTCTAAGCCGACAACTTAGAAGCCCTAGCCCCCAAACTCGCTGAGCTAAACCCTTCGCTGGAGTTTGACCACTGAAGAGACCGCCGACAAGCTCAGACACGATCGCCATCGCCGGAAGAAAGCCTCGACGATCTACTTTTGCTAGAGGAAGGACCCAAAGAAAGTAAGGTAGGTCTTCAATATAACCTTACGACATCATCATGTTTTCTTTGCATCTGTTCTTTGATTCCTTTCGAATAGAAGCTTTTTCATGGACAGATCACGTGTTGATCGGTTTGATCTAGATCTTGAGTCAAGATCATCGCCACATCCACAATTGATCTCTACACCTCTGTTCATCATAAAAACCAATGCAAGACATGCAAGAACACGTACAAACTAAACTGCACCGTAGGATTAACATGCATATGCATCCTTGCATCTTAAAGTAGAGTTTTGCATGATGATTGATTGCTATGAATCTTGTATATGCGTGATCGCGTATAGAAGGACAAGCTCAGGGAGCTGCCTATGACGGACTACAACAGCAAGAATTTGAGCAACAGGAACCGCAAGAACAAGGCAAGTGCCCATTGACCATATTGATCCCATGTTTTGGAAAACTGTTTTGTTTGCAAAAAGGTATGTGTGCTTGAGTCAACTTGATGGGAAACCCTTTGATAGGAGTTTACTTGTTTTGTTAACCACCCTTGTCGCCGGGAAAGTTAATGAGTCGGGTATGGTTTTTGCTTTTATTCTTCGCTGAGTCCATGGGATACGGGAAGCGAGATAGATGTGTCTAGCTAACTGCACTCATAATGGTAATGAAAACTTGATGAACATGAATCGGAGGGAGATCTAGGCAAACCTGGGTCTGTGAATGAGGTAGAATGAGATGATGGTTACTTGCCGTAGATCTAAGGACCGGTTCATGCGAGCCATGCCGGGATAACAGTGCCACCACAAGGCAGAGTATGGGTGCGTCTTAGCTGAGTAATTAGGTAAGTTACTAGATTGTTATGGACCGTGGAAGGCGCGGGGAATGGGAGTCGAGTGAGGACTGCCCTCGGAACTGCATGGCACAAGAGGGGGCCTGTGGGTGGGAGAATTGGAGATTCTAGCCTGCCGGTGAAATCTTAGTGAGTCCATACATCTAGTAGCCCCTTTGTAAAGGCTATTTTGTGATCTCTTGGCCATACACCGACGGTTGTGTACTGGTATAATGGAGGTTTTGCAGTCGCCGACGGGTGACAAAATCACAAACTTGTGGGTAAAGTGGTACAAACTCTGCAGAGTCTAAAACTATCATGATAGCCGAGCTTACGGTCACGAGCGCCTAGCCAACTTCCATGATTAGTTGGGATGGTTTTGGGGATGGTATTTGGTTTGTTTTGGTTTGGTCTTTGGTTTGGTTTTTGGGACTGTTGAGTCCGTGTAATGAGATTAGTTTCATGACTGTTGAGTCATGACAACGAGATTGGGTCTCAGAATGAGACGGAAATTGATTATGAAATGTAGTGAATACGAGATGGTATTCATGAGCAAGTTGAGAAAGATTAATGTCTGGTTGAGACACGGAAAGGGGTGAATCATGATGGAGGTATGTTAATGTTGGGATTACATTCACTTAAAGCTAAGTTGCTGTTTTTATCGTGTTTGCGAAATAAATTTTGCTTTTATGCAATGAGCCTTTTTATACCTTCCTTGTTGTAAGCTACATATCATATTTTCCCGCACATGCTGAGTACATCATGTACTCAAACTTGCATTATCATACATCATCAGCAACAGGAGAGGAGTACTATGAAGACCACGTGGAGTACTAGGAGTGTGATACCCTGTCAACTCGCCTGTGGGAATGGAGTACTGATGGAGCCGCTGCTGCTGCTTAGTTGCTTCCGCCCTAGTTAGAAGACTTCCGCTGCTAGAATAAAGACTTCCGCTGCTAGAATAGACTTCCGCTGCTAGAAAGAGTCCAAGACTCATGAGACATTGTAATAAACCCTGTTATTCATGGTTATATATATATATTCTGAATTCAGTTTGTGAAGTATATGTGTATGTGTGATGAACATCCTGGGCACACATACGCATCAGTTCTCGGTTCTGTGTTCTACATAATTGAGGGTGTCACAAGCTAGCCGTTGTAAATAAGGTTTTTATTTTAAAAAAACAGAAAACAGCTACCCTGGCACGATGGCTAGCTCATGGAACAGTTCATATACACAATAATATATTCCATCAAATAATCATCCAAAATATAAAACAACGAGAGGCTAAACACTACCCCTTCCACTCGCTCCAGAACCGAAGAATCCGTCTCTGCGCCCTCCTCCCGGTGCCGGTAGTTGTGGCGGTGGAGTTTGATCCTCCGTTGTTGATCCATGCAATGCAAATAAATAGCTAAAGTGAGCTTGAGCTTCCAACTCACTGATTTCTTTATCCCTCCCTCTCTCAGTCCCCCTCCCTCTACCACTCCCTCTCTCTCTAACCCCTCCTCTCTCTAACACTTTGTCTCTCCCTCCCTCCCTCTCCCCCTCACTCTCACTCTCTCTCCCTCTCCCTCCCCCGCACTCTCACTTTCTCCCTCGCACTCTCCCTCCCCCGATCTCTCTACCACTATCTATCACTCATACTCCCTAACTCCCCCTCAATCTCACTCTCTCCCCTATAACACACTAAGTTTTTCTTAGATTAGAAAATAGCAAATAAAAAACACATTACCTGGATATCAGGATGTTCATGGGTTGGGGGCACCTGTGGAGGGGCCAACTCTGATGGCTTCCACGTAGGAATCAAGATCTGCTGCCCACTGTCAAGCTAGGTCCTATAATTGCAAAATATTAAAACATAGATACTAATGGAATGATATGAATTTAAATTAAATTACATTGAATTACTTACCTCTATCGCCGCCTGCATCTGAACCATGTAGTTTGCCATATAGGCGGTTTGTTTCTTCTGTGCGGCCCGGGCTATCTCCCTCTCCCTCTGGAGCTCCTCTCACTCTCTCTCTCTCTCTCTCTCTCTCTCTCTCTCTCTCTCCGGATCTCATCTCTCTCCCTATGGAGCTCCTCTATCTCACTTTGGGAGAAAAGATGACTTATCTGGCCAACGGAGGAACCCTTGGTCAATGGAGTGACGATCAAAGGTCACGCTACCCTCGAGTCGACAACTCCATCGAATATGGCAGACTTACAAAAGAATAAAAGAACAATAATCAAAAGAAGCAAGATTGTAATGAAACAAACAAAATGACCAACTAACCGTCCATGTTCCTTCCTGCCTCCGCTAGCGTGCACGACTTGAGGGTCGATTGGCGCGTTTTGCCAATCGTACCCTTCGTCATGTATCCTCATGGCCTCCCGCCCATACTTTTCCTAAAAGCAGTAAAATTGCATATTAGTAACAACAATAGTATGTAAAAATTGAATTGATGAGTTTTGATAACTTACCAGTCGATCGACCGCAACCTGACTGCAATCCCCAGGCTGGGATGGTCCTTATGATCCCACTTCCAGACTTGAGTGGTGGTCGGTACCTGACCGGTCTCGCGCTCTTGTAGATATGTGTTAGTATGCTAATTATATTATGAAGACAAACAAAAAAAGGGTTATTACTCTTACCATGTTTTTAGCCAAATGCACATGACCATCAGGGCCATAGGAGTGCTTCCTGTCAGAACCTCTGCATCCACGAGCCCTCCTGGACTTAGCGATGAAAGCATCGCTAGCCCACTTATGGCAGAGAGCTCAGTATGCTTCCAGCCGACCCTCTAGCTAATAAATAATGACATGCACGTATTTATTATGTCATTGAAATACCATTTACATAACTAAGTATTGAAATAATTGAACACAAACAACTTACCTCTGCATACTGCTCCTCCATCAAGTGCATGTCCGAGACCCTCCTAAACGCCCCCGACTAGTGCTCCTGATGCTTCTTGAGGTACCCTTTCACGGCTTGAATACGAGTGTAGGAACACACTTGCGTTACAAGCTTCTGTGTGTTCCTGTTGAACACGGCTCTAGCATGGTTCAACATGCTTTGGCTCGTGTCCTCTAAACGGTACCTCAGCTATAAGAAAACAAATATTGAAGAGATATGCATTAACAATTTTAGCAAGTTGAAGAATACTAATTTACAAAACTTTATTAAGCAGACTTACCATAAAATCCGCCCACATAGCCCCCTGAAGGTTGTTGTATGCCTCGTGAGAGACATGAGCGTAGTCGTCCCATGACGTCGCAGGGACCCCGTCGATCACACCGGGATAGTGCAGACGGACTAAAGACCCGATGCAACCGGACACCTGTACGTGGTGTCCCTAACCTGTGAACGAGCAGTCATACCAGGAGCTGCAAGAATTTAGTGAACTCATTAATGTACCCACAAACAAAAGAACCTAAAAGTTCAATACTATGTGATAGTTTACTTACGCGTCTCCGACCGGGCAAATAGTAATCCGCTCTGTAGGAACTGGAGAGGGAGACACAAAGTGCGTCCACCACGTCCGCGGCCTCTGCTCTGGGACCACGTCTGGTGACCCGGAAGGCTGGTCACCACTGTAGTACAATGGATCCATGCTAGCCGACTCCACAAAAGGCGTCTCCGTGGAAGCCATAGGCGACCCCGATGGCTGTGGCGGCGCCCTAGCCTCTGACTCTGACTCAGATGACTCTGAGTCAGACTACAAAATTCAAGGATTGATAAGAAAAATTAATTGGTAAGTGATATATAAGATAACATAATTCGTATTGGAAATTTACCTCCGTGTGTTGTAAGGCCAAAGGTCTGCCCGCTAGGTCTGGAACGTGTTCATCAGCTGAGAGTGTCTGCTCTCAGCTGACGAACTGCCTCTAAAAAGGGTGTCCTGTGCCTGCCTGAGCAAGCCCATAGCCCCCTTTCCTTTCCCCTTCTCTGATGATATCCTTTTGTAAGGAGTAATTGATCAATATGCTAGGGAAATATACAAAGATATTATAATTTTGTGAACAAAAAGTTACTTGGAGTCAGTTTCAGATTCATCGACATCATGAACCCTACTCCTTAAACCGTACTATCGATCTTGTTTTGTAATTTGTTTCCGTTTTCGTTTGTGCATATCAGAAGTCTCTACATCGTCAGCGTCTCCAACTAAGTGATCGAGTTCAACACCAAGCTCGACGAAAAACGAGTCTGACAACTCTTGTTCTTGATAAACCACGTCAACGTTATTGATATCATGATAACCATCATCTCTTGGAGTATGTAACCGCTCACGAGGATTCACCTTAAGTACCACCCACCAAGCACTATGCTTTTGACATGGATAAGGTAAATAATACACTTTCTCCACTTGGTGTGCAAGAACAAATGTATCGTAGCCTCGTAGTCGTTCATTGTGTTTGACTTCCACCATGCCAAATTCGTTTTGTCGTGTTCCATGATTGTTGTCAAACCAATCACAGTCAAATAGACAACTTGAAGTTCCTTATTCCCAGCAAAAGTAAATTTAATGATTTTGTTAATGATCCCATAGTAATTAGTTTCACATCCTTGAGAGTCGATTACCCTCGTCACAACTCTGGTTTTACATGTTGCCGCGAGAGGACGAAGAGCTTCAAATTGAGTTGTACGAAATCAAAACCCGTTGACGTCATATAGCTTATAACTTTAACCAATCCATAGGATAGTTGCCGCAAGTCTTTATGGACGCCGGGCTCTTTCATGCACTGTCCAAAATATGAAGTTAGAAGAATACTTTATAATACTTATAACTTATAATAATACTTTATAAATACTCATAAGTTAACGAGAAAATATTACATATTCTCAGAACAAGAAAAGGAAATTAGGTCGTTCATTTATTCGGTCCCTGTAAAGGTCCCAAATTTTTTAATACAAATGAACTAAAGTTTGAACACCATTTGGTTTCAAGTTTGTAAAAAGTGGGACTTGTTTAAATTTTTCCACATGTGATGACACACATGAGTGTCCCACCACTCTAGCCTAGGATCAATTCAGTGTTTGGGGGACAAAGTAAATTTAAAACCCATGTATAAGCTCTCATGTGCAAGGGGAAATAAAATTCAGAGTTTGAACTCAAATTGTTCAACTCAAATTTCAAATGAGGGCAACCAATAGGAATGCAAATGTTGTGCTCAAAAACCTCATTTGCGGCAACCAAAACAAAAATCAGATTTCATATTTGATGTCCTTAGGTCCAAATTAGTGGGTATGCAAAGTTTCATGAATTTTGGAAATGTTTTGCTACCCATTTTTCAAATGGACTTTAATTATCATAGGAATTCAAATTCAAATGTGAGTCACTGTTTCGTTGCTTTCTCCTCGCGTAAGAACCAAACAGAGCCGCTCACAGCCGCCTCTGGCAGTCGACCGGGAGATGGTGAAACCTCAAGCACAGAACCCTTCCGGGCTGCAGAAAAGGACACGGAGTGATCTTCTCCATCTTCCTCAGCGCGAAAACGGAATGAGATACGGCTTCCCTAACCCTAGCGCAACATTTTCGCGGCGACCGAACTTCATCTCCGAACGGAGCTCACGTGGACAGCCCAACCGAGGGAGTTCCATGCCCGAGCAAGGACAACCACAGATGCGCCGTCTACTCGTGCTACTCCCCCCCAAACCTCAGAGCACGCCATGGATCATCGAGCTCCAATTCGGCGATTTGCTCTCGGCGCGTGCAAAGTGACCCCGGGTGAGAATTCATCAAAATTCGATCGCAATTCCTGTTTTTAGGCCACCAAATCGTGCACACGTGAACTACGTTGGATAGCAGTCGAGTTTCCTTCACAACCCTAGCTAGAAACCGACGGTGTGCGAGCTATTTCATGTTTTCGCGAGCTCAAACGTTGCCGCACCTCTCGGGCGCATGGTGAAAGCAGGGTAGCCGCAGATCCCGTGCTTGTTTGTGTCTTCGCCGAGCTTCCCTAGCATCCAAGGATGCTTTAGAGCCAATCACTAGAGTTTTTGGAGGGCTAGGATCAACGGTCGATGGCGCCGAACCTCTCCCGAGGCCGCCGCATGTCGCCGGCACATTTCCGGTCCTCTAGCACCCCTACCAACCCCACCAAACGATTTCCCGTAGCTTCAAACCCACAGGCAGCGAGCCTCCAGCCGGGTAGCGGCCGGGAAGCTCACTCCGGCAAGGCGCCGCCTCGGTCCGGCGAGGAGAGCGCGCGCGGGAAGAAGAGGGCCGGAGGTTGAAGAAGAAGCGCCGGCCCCACCTGTCAGCCACTAGAAAATTTAAACTGAGATCCTCTGTGGCTGCGGATCTGTTGTGGCTACATGGTTGGAACCTGGAACCCGGTGTGTTCTCGCACCTCATTGATTGCGGTTTATACAGTGGGTCCAACCCAATTTCCAATAGGAATTTAATTCTAGATTGCAAGCAAAGTTTAGAAATTTTCATAACTTTCTATGGGAACCTCAAAATTGAGTGATTCAAATTGTCTTGGATTCATTTTTGCAAAGATCTATCCAAATATGAACCCCAATTTGTACGAAAGTCAATATTAAATTCTGGAAAATTCTTTGAAATGTTTCGGAAAAAGAATTATTGAGGGAATTTGGTTCATCCAAAAATCCTCAAAATTTGCTAGAATATTCCTTCGGATATTGTTGACCTTCTAGCAAATTTTCAGCTCATTTGCAGATGATTTGTGTAGGAATTTTCTATATACAAACTGCTGGGATCAAAGTGGTCCAGAAACTTTTTCAGAAAAGGTTTCTAACTTGAAAAATCTATTCTAGGCAATTCATAGCTCCACAAATCATGAGAAAATTCAGGCATTCTCTATGAGTCATATTTCAAATTGTAGTTCTCTTTTTTGGGCATGAAAATGCACATTACTCCAGAATTAATTCTTTTTAGTAGAAATGTTAAGGAATTATTCTGGAGGAACTACTCAAGTAAAATGCCTGAATTTTGGACCAAATTACTTTCTTGTGACCAGGAACTCACATATAAAGTTTCAGCTCAAGTTGAGCATTAGATCTCCCTGTTCTTGTTCTCCATGCTTATGTATGGGGGAAAATTACATAAGAGTATTATAGGAATTTTGGAGAACACATATTCTTTCCACTTTAGCTGCAATTTGGCAAGCTAAATCTCTGGGTAGTATAGAACGTGCTGTAAAAGTTCTGAATCCATTGGAGTTCTGTATCTTCAGTTTCATTCAAATCTTTTCAGCTCATCTTATATGTTCATTAGGAAACTTAGTTTATAATCCAACTTCTTAGGAAGCTTTAGTTTTTCTTGTTTTCCTTGCACAACAAAGGCAACAAATCATTCTTAGCACATCCACACATTCCTCTATTCTTCACAAACTCAAGTCTTTAATTATATGAATTGCATTATAAGAACATGTGCGTATACATGTCGATAGGACTTACGACGGAGGCAATCAATGGAGAAGTTCTACAGAGTGAATCCATTGAAGTGAATCAGTTGATCAAGCCTCAAGGGAGACAAGACTCTAACTGAATTATATACTCGTAGACCCTGCAAAACAGGCAAGCTCCGGTTTGCATTTAACTGCTACTAAGTTTTTACTTTGTATACACTATGTCGGTTAGGAATGAATTGTGCATTAAGTCTAGATGTTTGATACTACTCTTGCATGACCATAAAACCTATGGAGTATTTGGGGTAGATGTCCTTCCACCATGTAGAAACTGCCATGCTTAAGTAGGACTCGGTAGAAGTCGAGTGGTTAGACGCTACTCGCGAGTATAGAAAATTGGGAGCACAGGGGATTGGTTCAATAAGTTGTTAGTAGATGAAATGAGACCGGGCAGGGTGTAGGAGCAACAGGACATGGTGTCCAGGGTGCTTTATACATGTCCGTGTCGATTGAGGACCGATCCATGTGCGGCCCATGCTGATCACGTTTGAATGTACCGAAGGCATATCGCATATATGGGACCCGATACACTGATGTAACCTATACCTACGGGCGTCGAGGCATAACGCACCGATTTATAGGTGTAGGTTGAGAGCAGCAAGGTTGAAATTGCTAACGGTGCATAGAGATGCTCCGTGTAGGAAACCTCCTGTCCGTTTGGTTGCGAGAGGTTTGACGTTTGGGCTGTTCGGTGAAAGGTTGTCCCGTACGACATCAGGAGCGTGATGTGCAGCTCTGAGTATGGGCGTACATGACGTGCTATTCGGGTATCACTGCAGGTGTATATCGAGTCGATTCGCCGTCCCTCGTGGTTATGTGTACCGCTTGGTCATTGAGTCGTGACATAGAGGTAACATGCACTGAGATAAGAATTAATCACCATTGGTTTGATTTTCATACTAGTAATGGAATGTTATCTTTTATGAATAGGTTAGTGCAAATTCGATTCATTTCCACGATGAGCATGTTACATCGGGAGAAAGCGTTTCTTGTTTGATTGTGGACTCCCAATGTGAGGTGCCCATGGTTATGCTTAATTTGATGCTAATAATACCTGAAAGGAAGGATTCATATTTAGGAGAGTTCATAGGCAATTTACTCTCCTATGTTATGTCTTACCATCATGTAGAGTTTCATGACTAGGTTCGACGGTTAAGTCTTGCTAAGCGTTATGCTCACGGATACTATACGAGTTGTTTTGCAGGTAATAACACTACGCTGATGAGTATGGTTATCCGTTGAGACTCGGAACTCTCCGAGTGGTAAACTCATGGAAACCCCTGCCACTGCTATTGTGATCGTGTTGCTAGCAAGAAGGGTCCGTGGGCTGGACGTCTTCTCTGTTGCTTAGCATAGATATGAGACGTGAGTTGTATTAGTCTTTTGTTGTAGATTATTTTGAGAAGTATTTGTAAAATTGATACTTTGTAAGATTCCGCTTGATTTATGTAAAATGATGCTTTATTATGTGTGCTGTTGGGTGCCGCATCGCACGGTACCACCCAATGCGATTCCTGGGCGAGCAGCATGGCCCCGTGATCGGGTCCGGGTCCTCACAGTCCCGTTGTATCGTTTCTACTTATTTGCTCGTAGGTTGATGCCTATGTGTCCAATTTTACTTGTGGAACTCACTGGATAAAAAAACTTTCATGAATATAAATGTTGCATAATATGCCGATAGGCATCAATGTTAGGAAAAAAACTTACTCAAAATATTTGTCCATCCTATCTATATTAGCATACATGTAGAGGAAAGCGGTCATTCTAACATCTATGGTACAATTGTAGCTCCAGCTACCACCAACAGTAGTGCCCCTCATTGCAAAATTTGAGAGATCACTGCAAGATGGATGTTTATCCATATTGTATCGCATCACCGAAGTATTTACATTGTGTTCCTCTGCAAAGTAAACACTTTAAAAGTATCCCACTTCCTTAAGGGTAAATGATTCGCGATGCATCCTTCCACCCTTGCCTGATTGCCAACCATTGTCTTCAGATATCTAAGTTCTCTTTTAATGTGATACATCCATCTATATTGCACAGGACCACCCACTTTAGTCTCAAATGGAAGATGGAAGAAACATGGAGGAATTTTTTTCCATCTTACATAATAGTACTGGTGTCTCCTTCTCCAACTTATTCATCATATGTACCGTGATTTCTTTAGCATAGAGTTGTCTATAGAAGTAGCTAAGCTCGGCTAACACCTTTTGGGAATTTTAAACTTTTCAACCATTTCATGACTTCTTTCTTTTCTTTAGATCAAATACAGAAAGAAGCACGTGGCTTACCACCACTTTCAGAGAGCTCAAGAGTTGGACGGTTATAAAGACCTGCCAGATCCTTTCAAGCCTTTATATTGTCTTTAGTTTTGCCCGTCATATCAATTCATGTGCTTATTATAGATTCACCCATGTTACGCTCCTGATGCATGACATCAATGTTGTGCATTAAAATCAAGGAATTCACATACGGTAGCTCCCATATTCCACATATATGAGTCCAATTGTGTTCCTCTCCGTAACCTACAAAATATCCAAGACAACTTTCATCTGCCACCAGTTTGTCCAACATATCAAAAATTTCTGACCTTTTCTTTTGTTTCGGTGGTCCTTTTGTTACAACTGTGTCCTTTCTGAAGACATTCTTCTATTGTCTAAACACGTGATTTCGAGGCAACCAACGTCTATGACCATCAAGGTAGCATATCTTGCCTCCATGAGTAAGTCGAAAGCAAACTGTGTCTGAAGCACATATCAGGCATGTCAAATGATCGTGAATGCTCCATCAAATAAACATACCGTATGCTGGAAAATCATGGACGGACCATAAGTAAGCAATCTGTAGGTTGAATTTCTCTTTCTTATAACAGTCGTATGCTTCGACTCCTGTCAAAAACATTTTCAGTTCGTCAAACAACGGTTTCAACATCACGTTTAGACGTGGGCTAGGATGATCCGGTCCAGGTATGATGAGGCAAAGAAACATGAATTCATACTTCATACAAAGAGATGGTGGTAGGTTGTATGGAATAACAAAAATAGACCAATAGAAGTATGGCGAGGCGTTTGTACTAAACGGCAAGAAGCCATCTGTCGCCATCCCGATGCAAACATTTCTCGCATCACTGGCAAAGTCAGTATCAAAGCGGTCCAGTGCCTTCCATGCCTCAGCATCGGACGGGTGCGTCATGACTCCATTGTTCTGATGTCAACCTTCTTTGTGCCATCTTATGTGTCTGGTTGTTCTTTTTGAAATAAACAACCGCTTCAATCGGGGTGTCAGAGGTAAGTAACGAAGTTACTTATGTGCGACTTATGTCATCACATTATCACCATCGTCATTAACAACTTTGACAAACCTTGATTTACCATATTTTAAGCACTTGTTCTCTTTTGCATGCTCTTTCCAAAAGAGCATACAGTTGTCTAGACACACATCAATCTTCTCATATTTCATACCAAGGCCAGACAACAATTTCTTCGATTGATACACATCTTTAGGCACTTTTGGAGGTTGTGGAAGGATATCGCTGATCAATTTGATTAGGTCATTGTAACAGTTGTTGGAAAAGAAGTACTTAGACTTAATTGCCATAAGTTCGATGATGAACATAAGGAGGGTCACTTCTGTGTGTTCATGAAGTGGGTCTTTTGAAGCTTTGAGAAGCTTGAAGAATGCTTCTACCTTCATTGTTGGAGGATACTCCGTAGCCTCTGGTTCAATAGCTTGTAGCATCTTATCCATCCGATCAACCCTGTGTTGTCATCATCCTCTTGCACATATAGTACGGCTTGAGAAGTTGCCTCGCCGTGAAAGCTCCACACCTCATAATGTGACATGTAACCGTTTTGACACAACTACATTGAAACAGTCATTTTATCAAACCACTTTGTGTTCGGCATTTCGTACATGGGCAGCGCACCTTATCGATCGTCGACAACAAAAAAGTTTGATCTACAAAAGCCTATGTCATTGCGAACCATTCATCTGAGTGACCACCTTTCTTGTTCCAACCAGTATACATCCAACTACGGTCTTGACCCATGTTCGAGGCTACAGATTAAAGGCAGGTAAAATATCGTTAATTTATACTATACTATATGTCATGACCCTAGTTATATTGAGACGGATAGGTCCTAAACCCACCCAAGAGTGACTGAGAGGAACGTGCTTCTGACGAGATGCTAGGTCCGAATCTATATGAAATTTCAACATCATAACCCCGCTGTGTAACGGATAACATCAGGGTTACGCTGTCAAAATGTCGTCCGGATTTAGACCCGCGTCTCGTCATAGGAAAGCCCCCTTTGTCACTCCTAGGCTGTCCAAAAAGGGACAATTCTGAACCTACCCGGCTCACATGCGTAACGCATGTGAGACGGGCCGGTTCGAAACATGTGATGCATATTCTAAAGTTTTATGTTATGTAAGGGCCTAAGTTTTCGGCACATATTCAAAGTGTTCATCACACCAACACAACCCTCATTTGAGGAAACTTTATGAATATATTTGAGAAGAAAGTAAACACCATCAACATGCTCATTAGAGAATAAACTCACAAAATGCAAAAGTGGCATTTCCCACATGCATCATATAAGGGCTGGGCATATGAAAAACTCCTACACCTTGCTAGGAATGTCCATGCCAAATTTCACCCGAATCCAAAACCTTTTGAGGTCTTTTTGGGTATAACTAGAAATAGGGTAGTTTGAACTCAAATTCAAATTCAAACTACTTCCATCCCATGAATTCAAAAGTGGGAGGCATATTCTTACTCAGCACATTTTTGTGAGCTCATACACCAATTTTCACTCCATTTGGAGTTGATCTTGACATGAGCTAAGTTTAGCAAATTCAAACTCAATTTGAATTTCAAACTGCATATGTGCTGAAAATTAATTTAAACACTTCACAATTTGAATTCTATCAACTTCAAATGGGCTTGTGGTTGATAATTCAAAAATGAGAGGGTATTTGGGTCTCTACTGTTGAGAGCAGTGGGGAAAATTTAATTTCAGAGGTTAAACCTCAGGTGGGACCCACATGTTAGCCTCAGCAGCAAAATTCAACCGACTGAAGCCCGAGCTCGGTTTCTTGCGCTTGATCCAGCAGTCGCGACGGCGAGAAATCGACCGGGACAGCAGCTGGTTGCCGCCCCGACCACTGAGCCGCCTCACCCTCCTTCTTATCTCCGCAGCCGACCTGACCGAAGGCAGAACCGATCACTTCGTTGCTCCCTCGCGCAAGAACTTGATCAGAACAGCCGCTGCTCCTTCGATCATCGGTCACCCGCCCAGCTCGTGTGTGAACCTCGGCTAAGCATCAAAACGGCACCATAGTGTTCTCCACAACCCTCTCAAACCGTCACCTAGTGAGCTCGTGCTCAATACCCCGAGAACCACACCGAACCGCAGCGGTCACTACAAAGCCGAGAAGAGGTGCTCCCGTTGGCAGCCTCATCACGGGCTTGTCACAACCAAGCCAAGTTGTTTCTGTACGCGCAAGAACCTCCTGCAGCTCATCTCCGAAGCTTGAGCCAATAGGTTAAGCGTCGATGGCGAATTTTGCAGTTTGCTTCCAGCCGGTGCACAGTCACCTTTGGGAAAGAAACGCTGACATTCACAGTTGGTTCTCGTTTAAATCCCACCAAACTTCACACATAGGAACTGGACTTAGTGGCGCACAAGTTGGCTTCACAACACTTAGCATGAGAACCCCTGTACATGGTGTATTTCCAAGTTTGCCAACGGCGGCTTATTCTGACAGCATCGGGCGCACGGTGAGACCCACCTTGGAGCTATTCCCGAGCCTGTCCATCACCATGTCGAGCTTCCCGATCCACCACTGGTGCTGTAGAGCCACTCCACCAGGTTTTTGTCCGGCTAGCACGTCGGAGCGACGTCACCAGACTCTTCCCGAGCCGCCGCACCGTCGCAAGCTCGGTTAGAGCCAACGTCGATGAGGGAAAACCCTCCCAACGTGTTCAGCGCACCAAATTAGGGGCTAGCAGCGAGTTAGAGCTCGGGAGCTGACCGGACGATCGAGTTCGGCGGTGCTCCGGCGACCTCGGCGGCGCTACCGCGCGAGAGGCGCGAGATAGAAGACGACTGAGCCGGACCCGCTGTCAGTGGGAGAAAACCGGGCGAGTGGATGTCTGTGGGCACGGATCGACTGTGGCAGCACGGGAATTAAACCTGTAGCCCCATGTGCCATCGCTTCAGCACCCGACACGTGTACCCGTGGACCCACCGGCAGATTTAAATATTTCCCCGATTTTCAGTTTTAGTTCAAACTTCAAACCCACATAACTTTGGCTAGAAAACTCCAAATCAAGTGAACAAAATTTTGTTGGATTCAGCTATCTGAGTACTTTCCAACAAATCAAGTTTCACTTCATGAAAATCCTTAGTTCTCCAGAATTAATTCTTTAAAATTTAAACTGATTAGAATTTTTGCTGGAGAACCCTTTGGAGGAAAATTCTGAAATTTTGCTGGGAGGTTCACTAAAATATCCCTGAACTACCATAAAAAGTTCAAATCCATTTGAGCTCATTTGATTCACCTAATGGTGTGATTAATAAAACTGTTCCAGAGAAAATATAAAATGTCCAGAAACATTTTCAGAATTTCTCTGAAATTGTTTAGATCATATCTTTAGCTAGGGATCTTCAAATTAAGTTAAACCAACTCCATTAGAACCCTCTGAAAATCTAGTTTTCAGAAAGTCATGGCTTGCTCCATGAAAATCCCTAGAATACCCTAGGAGCTCCAATTAAGGTCAAGTACATAATTATTTGTGGAGAGCTCAAATGAGCTTTTCTGCAAATAAAACTTGGCCAAGTCTCTGTTTAGGTTGTATCCCAACCACAGAAAAAAAATCATAGTAATTGGGTCTGTCTAGTAAGACTTATAGTCCTCAAAAAGTTGAACTTCAATTCAAATGCATCTAAATTGACAGATGTTTATATTTATCATATGTAGTCGCTAAGGTTGAGGAGGAATATGAAGTCTTAGATTTCATCACTCCAGAGGAACAGCTAGCCTACGACCAAGAGCAGCAAGGCAAGCCCCGGTTTGCATTAACCTTTTTACAAATTTTTACTGTTTTGAAAACTTACTTTGAGCACCCACTTACTTCTTGCATTAGAGTCTTGTTTGAAACCCAAATGCATAGCCAAGAAAACCATGGGTTGGTATTAGGATTGAAAAAACCCCGTTTAGCTACTGCAATGCTAAGATAGTGTAAGATTCGGTACAAGTCGAGTAGTTGGAACTACTCGCGAGGATAGGCTAGAGGCACTCGACTCAGGTAAAGATAGCAAATGAAAGACATGGCAAGAAAAATGAGACCGAGCGGAGAGTAAGGTCAGCAGGATTTTGGGGCCAGGGTGCTATAATTCTGCTTGTGTCGATTGAGGACCGAGCCATGTGCGGGCCTGTTGAACAAGCTAGAACAGTACCGAAGACCTACCGGCTATATGGGAACCGGGAAACCGATGTAACTCGGTTAGCTGGGTATTGAGGCTTTGCCTGTCGTTCAGAGGGTAGGTTGAGAGCTCGAGGTGTAAATCGGCTGGTGGCACTGCAGATGCGCGTGCAGAGACCTCTTGCTCTGCACGATAGGACCGGTTCAATATTTGGCTGATGGGTGAAAGGTGGTTGTGTACGACGTCCGTGATGGTTGCTGTAGGCAACATCGAGTACGGGCGTACGTGACGGGTTATTCGGGTAATCCTGCAGGTGTAAATCGACTATAATCGCTGTCCCTCGCGGTCAGTAAGTACCACTTGTTCCCTGTACCGTGACGTAGAAAGAACAGGCTAGATACATGTTAAAAGTTTGCTGATTTGAAAATTATACTTTGCTTGTTAATGTCTTGTTGTAGTTTAGAGCTAATTAAAGTTCTTCTCAACTTTGGGCAACGTACATGAGAGAAATGTGTTTCTTGTTTGATTGTGGCTCTCTCATGTGCCTTAGCGTAAGGTTCTCCATAATCTGCTGCTAAAACTTGAAAGTAAGGTTTAAATAATTAGGCGAGTCCTTTGCAACTTATTTTACCTCATGCATCCTAAAACCATTTATGTAGAAGTTTCATGTATAGGAGAGACGGGTCAGTCTTGCTGAGCCATCATGCTCACTGCTTGTTTTTGAAGCTTTTGCAGGGGTTTATGAGGAACGGACTCCTGAGGAGGAGACAGAACCCCAGGAGGGGAACCCCGTCGAGTGGGAGTCGTGCACGCCGCCGTGTTAGTGTGTGTGCGTGCTAGCTAGCGGGGACACGTTCACGGGCTGAACGTGAACTCGATGCATAGTCTACACCCGTGAGTGTAAATGAACATATTTTGTTGTGAAAATGTTCATAAGCCTGTTTATGTAATAAAACTTTGCTTCCGCTTTTTATCTTTGATGTGCGTTATCCGGTGCTGTGCAACGCAGCACCCCTCAGTGTAATCCTGGCTCGACGAGGCCGTGGGGCCGTGTCAGCGTGGTATCAGAGCTCGCATGAGGTTTTAACGCACTACAAAGGTCATCTTTTTCAAAAATTCGGTAAGGAACGAGTTAGTAGCCTATATAAGGATGTTATTAGTGTATAGAAAGTGGCATACTAACCTATTTGTTTATGTCGGAAAATCATGCATCTCAGGACGCTTTATGTATTGGGGGTGCACGTAAGCGCTGTCCACCAGCGCGCACAAGCTGAAGGGTGGAGCCCCACGGGTGGCAGGTAACCCGACCTGCTGTAATATCCTCTACGACTCTTCATGTCGTTTGGGGTATTCGAGCAACGCCTTTCCCTGGCATGATTTGGGCAAGTTTGTGAGACCCCGTCACGTGGTCAGTAACATGAACACGTAGCTCAAGGCGTGTTTGGCTTGAGAACATCCGGGCGGGTGATGGCGGCCGGGTGTATGAACTGTATGGATACCGGGCTCGGTGTGCAGCCGAGTCTAACGATTGTATGAGTTATTTGCAGGTAGTATAACCATGAAATGGTAGACGTA
Organism: Neostapfia colusana; assembly: GCA_030760725.1. NCBI lineage: Eukaryota > Viridiplantae > Streptophyta > Magnoliopsida > Poales > Poaceae > Neostapfia > Neostapfia colusana. The sequence continues at coordinate 84,632,746 of JASWHV010000008.1, read as the reverse complement.
TAGCATCCGTGTGCGAGAGACGCTTAGTGCCATTGAACTAACGAAGCCGGCTAAGTCCAGTATAGGTTTTTCTTTATGAGGAACGTAGTACCAACATGATCTGGTGACGCATCGACGTCACACCCCACTAAATGATCAACTTCATGGTAAAACATGAAAGTTTTAATCTAGAGCACTAAAACTTTGATGTAACCTTAATCAGGATGTTCAAAGTTAACAAGTTTTCAACTTATAGGGTACTAAGGACAGAGTCCCCTGTTTTCAGCTGAAATAAGGCTGAAGTAAATCAGAGGTTAGAGGTTGAGTTCTTTCGAGGTTGGGGTCATATGATACATTTATGAAAAAATTAGGAAGAGCTTTACAACTTTTCTGTTGATGTACAGAGGTATTTCATCCCCTAACCAAACGAAAAATGCAGTAGAGTTGAAACTGTCCAGAAAACAGGGCAGAGCAAACACTCTCTGTAACTCTCTGTAAATTGAGCATAACTGCCTGCATAAAGATCCAAAAATAGAAAATGAGGTAGTTATGGAAAGTTCATGAGATGGGCTACAACTTTGTAACAGAAAGTTTTGTCAGATTTGGTGTAGAATTAACTGGAATTCTTGGATCAAATCAGTACCTCAAGCAGGGAGGTGCTGTCCAAATTTCTCCAGAAATTCTGTCAATTTTGACATCTCATAACTTTTGAACCAGGACAGGTCTTAGGCCAAGCAAACACTTTCTGGAAATCTATTGAAGTTAGATTTAACTTTGATATTGAGCTCCAGAATTGGTTTTGCCTTTAGCATGGTCTAAATCAGGTTGAAATGGAAACTCGTCAGGGCTGTCACATTGGGCAGCAGATCAGCAGTCAAACTTGTTTAAGTTTGAACTATGTTTCCAAGTTATATGGGTTCAATGACATGTTTTATGTTAGAACTCAATGGTTTACTGTTCAAATAAATATTTGACATTTTATAAATACTTTTTTACAGATGACAGCGGATAGACAGTTGGAGAACGGGTGGGTGGTGTCCCACTGTTCTCACCGCAGCGGTTATCCGGAAGTGTTGAAGCAAATGCTTCAATATTTTGGGTACGCCGAGATGCCACAATACCTCGCCAAGAAAGAAGGCAAGGAGGGGAACAAGACGTGGACAATCCATGTCGAAGTTCCTGCCGGACCTACGCTACCCGGTGGGGCGCCGTTCACCGTCACGGTGAGAGGTAGACAGCCCGGGGAAATGTGGCAAGTTGCAGCCCACGACACCATGTCGCGTTTCTGCCAACTACACGTAAGGGCCATGGAGGGCACTCCATACACGCTCGTTCTGGTGGAGGGATGAGCTAATCATGTGTGGGGGCAAAGGTACCTAGAGGCAACAGATCCGGATTGCCAAAGGTACAACCCCGCGGAGGCAAACCTCAGCCTCCAGTTGAGGGCGGGAAAGGCCGTGATGGACAGCCAAGCTGTTCATACGGAATGTCTCGCCATGAAGCTCAAAGAGAGCACAAGCCGTGGAGACCATTTAGAGAGTGCTCACAGCGCACTCCATAATGTTCTACTTCCGATGATCAAGCGACTGAACGAATAACATAATCAGTTGCATCGTCTGAAGAAGACGAAGAGGAAAAGCCGTGTTGACATCACGGCTTTGCAACAGCAAGTGCAAGCCTTGAACCAGCAGAATGAGGTCCTAACTCAAGAGCGGGATGACACTATTGAGGAGGGGCAAGGCTGGGAAGAGGACTACAACCTGGCCATGGACGAGGTGCGTGCGTTGCAGGACCACGTACCTCCGATAATGGGCATACAATTGGTGGGTGCCGTACCTGTGGTTTTGGGTCTTCCAACAATGGGAGAACCTGAACCGGAAGAGGAGGTCATGGACCCGGAGCCACCAGGAGAGGTAGCGGAGGAGGACGACCCGCAGGAGATCGAATTTTACTCCGAGTAGAAGGTTACTGTTGCCGAGTAGGGCAGCAAGGGTGATGTAACCAAACCTTTTGTAATCGGTGACATGTCGTGTAGACAGTAGTGTATGTATAGGTAGTGACGACATGATCACGACTTCTTGGAGGCCCGAGAATAATGTATCTTGTATAAAGTTTATGCTTTATCAATATATGTGAATGTTGTGCAAATTATTCATGCGTCACTTAAAATACCTACTGTTTCATATGGAAATTTAAGTATGACATGTGCTGATCGCTGCTGTTTTGAATTTCATAATGACTCGCACTCGTGCCAACCCGGACGTTGGGGGTTCCAGTCGGGGGGAGAAACCTCCCGAGGATTCCGTGGGACAGCAACAGCAGCAACAGCAACAGCAACAACCGCCACCGCCAACGGTTACATTGGCTGACATCATGGCAGCGATGCCGGGTTCTCATCAGCAGCACACCGAGTTGCTGCAAACCCTTATTGTGAATACGTCTCGACCAGAGAGGCGTCAAGATCGCGAGGAGCGCCAACAAAGCTCCTATTCCAACTTTCTGGCTACTCATCTCCCGGTATTCTCAAGGGCGGATGAACCCCTCGATGCGGACAACTGGCTCTGCACGATGGAGATAAAGTTCAGGCTGCTCCAAGTGAGTGAGTAGCGCAAGACTCAGTTCGCGGTCCAACAGCTTCAAGGATCCGTGAGCGCTTGGTGGGCTAACTACTGTGCTTCGCAACCCACCGAGCGAGTTATGACCTGGGCGGAGTTCCGGACGGCCTTCAGGGCCTATGATATACCGCCGGGTCTCATGAAGAGGAAGACGCAGGAGTTCTTACGCCTGCAGCAAGGAAGCCGGAACGCGCTGGAATACTCCAGGGCATTCAATGATCTTGCACTTTATGCTTCGTATCATACCGGCGGGATCATTTCTACCAGGGGCTTAACCCGCTCCTGAAGGACAAGCTGGCGATGTTCAATCGCGGCAGCCTCAATGATATTATTGATGCTGCGATTGTTCAGGAGGACTCCAGTAAGGAGTTAGCGGGTGCAGAGAGGAAGCGAAGCGCGCCGCAAAGCAGCGGAGAAGGAGGTGATCCATCTCAAAAATACCGTATGGGGAATCTCCCACCATCGGGTCCATGCTGACAGCCACCTCAGACCCCGATGCCATTCCGCAGTCGGCCATATTCTCCACCGGCATTCTGGCCGGCACTGCCAGTACCACCTCCGCAGCAACAACAGCAACAGCGAACGATGCCACGTGCGTATGCACCCCAGCAGCGCATGCCGGGCTTTCGTCCCCCAAGCACCAGCCAGGCAGAAGCCACATGCTACAAGTGTGGTCGTCCAGGACACTTCGCCAACAATTGTCCTGAGAGGCAAGGCGGCGGAGTTGCACCACAGCTTCTGGGGAGGAATCAGCCCTGGAACCACACTAATGCGCGACGGGAAAATCCTAGGCCCGGCACTGTCCATCAACTTGCCATAGAGGACGTGCCGGAGGGAGAGCCGATCCTTGCGGGTATGTTCCAACTCCTCCAGCATCCCGCCATGGTATTATTTGATTCAGGTGCCACGCATAATTTTATTAGCCAAGCTTTCATTGCTAAACACAGCTTGCAAATACTACCCACCGAAAGTCCATATTTGATTTGTTCATCGGGTGGGAAGATTTCAGCAAGCATGATGGTTTCCAAAGTACCATTATGCTTAGCGGGTAGAGTATACCCTACGTCTTTCATAATTTTAGAGGGACAGAAGGTCGATGTCATCTTAGGGATGTCATGGTAACCCGCCACGGCGGTGTTTTAGACACCGTCCTCCGAGTCGTGCATTTGAACTCAGAAGTGCACGAGTCACTTTTTTATTTCTGGACAGTCCAGAAATAAAACTTCCAAGTGTTTATCAGTCCACAACCATCAGATTGGAAGATATTCCAGTAGTTTGTGAGTCCCTGACGTGTTCCCGGATGATTTACTGGGGATGCCACCTGACAGAGAGGTGGAGTTCAAGATTGAACTTGCACCGGGAACCATGCCAATATCCCGAAGGCCGTACAAGATGACGCCCAAGGAATTGGCGGAACTGAAGACTCAGTTAACGGACCTGCTGGAGAAGGGTTTTATTAGGCCGAGCTCCTCGCCATGGGGCTGTTCGGCATTATTCATGAAGAAGAAATACGAGACGTTGCGGCTTTGCATTGACTATCGTCCATTAAACGCCGTAACCATCTAAAACAAGTACCCGTTGCCACGGATCGACATGTTGTTTCATCAGTTGGTCGAAGCAAGGATCTTTTCCAAGATGGAGTTAAGATCCGGGTACCACCAGATTAAAATACGGGCTGAGGATATTACAAAGACGGCTTTCTCGACGAGGTACGGACTGTATGAGTACCTGGTCATGTCCTTCGGCCTCACCAACGCTCCAGCTCACTTCATGTATTTGATGAACTCGGTTTTCATGCCGGAGCTGGACAAGTTTGTCATGGTATTCATCGATGACATATTGGTATATTCCAAGTTGGAGGAAGAACACGCGAAGCATCTACGTATAGTCTTGCAACGGCTGCGGGATCACAAGCTATACGCGAAATTCAGCAAGTGCGAATTCTGAATATCGCAAGTGCCTTTTCTCGGACATATTATCTCAGCAGAGGGAATCGCTGTAGAACCGAGTAAGATTACACAAGTGCTGAATTGGAAGTCCCCGAGAAATGTTCACGAGGTACGGAGTTTCCTCGGACTCGCGGGATATTTCGGAGGTTCATTCCGAACTTCTCGAAGATTGCCAAGCCTATGACAGAGCTGCTGAAGAAGGCTACCAAATATATTTGGAGTCCAGCATGTGAAGCAGCATTCAAGGCATTAGTGAAGCACCTAACATCAGCACCAGTTTTGGCGCAGCCGGACACAACAAAACCGTTCGATATGTACTGCGATGCATCTGGCATTGGGCTCGGATGCGTGCTGATGCAAGACCGAAGGGTGGTCGCATATGGATCACGGCAGCTCAGAAACCATGAGCAGAATTATCAAACTCATGACTTGTAGCTCGCTTCCATGGTGCTCGCACTTAAAATGTGGAGGCACTACCTACTCGGTAACCTCGTGCATCTATATACCGACCACAAAAGCCTCAAGTCCGTATTCACTCAGAAAGAGCTGGACATGAGGCAGCGAAGATGGTTGGAATTGATAAAGGATTAAGAAATAGAGATCCATTATCACCCCGGCAAGGCAAAACATAGTGGTGGATGTGCTGAGTCGCAAGTCACACGTCAACAATCTGACCATCACCCCGTTGGAAGAGAGCGAGCCCTCACTGCATGTGATTCCACACGGAGCTCTCTACAACTTAGCTTTAATCCTCACCATCCGTTAAGAGATAGCGGCAGCCCAGAAACATGACAAGGGCATGTCGCATTTGCGGAGACGTGTATACAGTGGGGAGCTGAAATGTTTCCGGAAAGACAGAGACGGCGTCCTATGGTTCAAGGACCGGATCGTCGTACCCCGTAACCCGGAGTTATGGAAGAAAATCTTTGATGAGGCCCACTTGTCAAAGTTTTCTATTCACCCCGGCAGCAACAAAATGTATCAAGAACTCAGAAGCAAGTTTTGGTGGACATGGATGAAGCGGGAGATCGCAAGGTACGTGTCCGAGTGTGATACATGTCGAAGGGTGAAAGCTGACCACATGAGGAAACCTGGACTGCTACAACCACTGGGCGTTCCTGCCTGGAAGTGGGAAGATGTGAGCATGGACTTCATCATCGGTTTACCCACTACTTTTCAGAAACATGATTCTGTGTGGGTGATCGTCGACCGACTCACCAAAGTTGCCCATTTCATCCCGGTCAACACAAACTACAACGCCAAGAAGTATGCTGAATTGTATATCTCACGGATCCTATGCTTGTACGGCATACCCCGCATCATCATATCGGATCGGGGCACTTTAATTGTGTCCCATTTTTGGGAGCAGCTACACGCTGTGTTGGGGACGAAGCTGATCCGTAGTTCAGCGTACCACCTGCAGACGGATCGGCAAACTGAGCGGGTAAATCAGATTTTGGAAGATATGCTACGAGGTTGCGCTATCAACCACGGTAATAATTGGGATGATCACTTACCGTTGGCCGAGTTCTCGTACAACAATGGGTACCAAGCCAGCATTAAAATGGCGCCTTACGAGGCGCTATACGGAAGAAAATGCCGCACACCACTGAATTGGTGTGATTCTGGCAAAAGGGTTACCTTTGGGGTTGATCTTGTCAATAACGCGGAGGAAAAGGTTCGGCTGATTCAAGCAAACCTAAAAGCCGCCCACTCCCAACAAAAACAGTATGCGGACCGGAGAAGACGTCCATTACGGTTTGAAGTCGGGGATCACGTATATCTACGTGTGTCTCCAATGAAGGGCGTGAACAGGTTCGGGGTGAGAGGAAAGTTAGCACCCCAATTCATCGGTCCATTTCAGATTACAGAAAGATGTGGATCGGTAGCATACCAACTGGAATTACCAGAAGAACTCTCCGGTGTGCATGACGTCTTTCACATCTCCCAGCTGAGGAAGTGTCTCAAGCTATCAACTACCATTAGCTGGAGGATATAGAAGAACTGAAACCGGATCTCACTTATCGGCAGGAACCGGTTCAGGTTATTGATGAAAAGGCCCAAACCACACGCAACCGTACGTTGTGGTTCTACAAAGTTCTATGGAGGAATCGCTCCGTAGATGAAGCGACATGGGAGAGCAAAGGATTTCTTCGCGCTAACTACCCCGAGTTTTTCACGTCGCACATACGGTAAATTTCCACCGTCCTCTCTCTCATTTTCACCTTATAATCTCGGGACGAGATTTTTTTAAGGGGGGAAGGATGTAAGGGCCTAAGTTTTTGGCACATATTCAAAGTGTTCATCACACCACACACAACCCTCATTTGAGGAAACTTTATGAATACATTTGAAGAGCAAGTAAACACCATCAACATGCTCATTAGAGAATAAACTCACAAAATGGAAAAGTGGCATTTCCCACATGCATCATATAGGGGCTGGGCATATAAAAACTCCTACACCTTGCTGGGAATGTCCATGCAAAATTTTACCCAAATCCAAAACCTTTTGAGGTTTTTTTGGGAATAACTAGAAAGAAGGTAGTTTGAACTCAAATTCAAACTCAAACTACTTCCATCCCATGAATTCAAAAATGGGAGGCATATTCTTACTCAGCACATTTTTTGAGCTCACACACCAATTTTCACTCCATTTAGAGTTGATCTTGACATGAGCTAAGTTTAGCAAATTCAAACTCAATTTGAATTTCAAACTGCATATGTGCTGAAAATTAATTTAAACACTTCACAATTTGGATTCTATCAAGTTCAAATGGGCTTGTGGTTGATAATTCAAAAATGAGAGGGTATTTGGGTCTCTACTTTTTAGAGCAGTGGGGAAAATTTAATTTCAGAGGTTAAACCTCAGGTGGGACCCACATGTCAGCCCCAGCAGCAAAATTCAACCGACTGAAGCCCGAGCTCGGTTTCTTGCGCTTGATCCAGCAGCCGCCACGGCGAAAAATCGATCAGGACAGCAGCTGGTTGCCGCCCCGACCACTGAGCCGCCTCACCCTCCTTCTTATCCCCGCAGCCGACCCGATCGAAGGCAGAACAGATCACTTCGTTGCTCCCTCGCGCAAGAACTTGATCAGAACAGCCGCTACTCTTTCGATCATCGGTCACCCGCCCAGCTCGCATGTGAACCTCGGCTAAGCAGCAAAACGGCACCATAGTGTTCTCCACAACCCTCTGAAACCGTCACCTAGTGAGCTCGTGCTCCATACCCCGAGAACCACACCGATCCGCAGTGGTCGCTACAAAGCCGAGAAGAGGTGCTCCCATGGGCAGCCTCATCCCGGGCTTGTCACGAACAAGCCAAGCTGTTTCCGGACGCGCAAGGACCTCCTTGTCACACCCGGTTTTTCCGAAGAACAACCAAGTGAATATCACATGTATGCCAGGATCATTTTCTCATACATGTGATGACAAATAGTGAAGCATCATTTATTACAAGCCAGGTGTCGAATATAAATAAGTCTTACATGGCAAATGTCTCGATGGACAATAATAAGTTCATCACAAATAAATAAACTAGCAGCGGAATATTATCCTTGAGGGCTCCATCAAGGCGTTGGCTAGAACAAGGAGAGGTTGAACTCATGGTTAAAGCACTACGCAATTAATACCTATAACCTTAGCTTATTAAGCACCTACATTACTACACAGGTGAAATGGTCCCAATCTCCCATCCCATCATCATAATCAAATAACCATATCATCATTTCCAATGTTAAGCTCCCCGCTTAACATCCACAACTTGCCAAAACCATCAATCCTCTAATCATGAATAAGTCCAAGCCGCTCTTGATCGTGAGCACGGCTGTAATGACAGTTTTTACTCTGTAGAGTTTGCACCACTGTACCCACATGTAGTGATTTCATCCCCCGTTGCCGGGTGGACTAAAAGAACCTCCATTATGCCAGTGGCTACGAACCACATTCACACTTCCCAGGTGTGTAGCCAGGAGATCACTACGAAGCCTTTACAAAGGGATTTCCGACGAGCGTGGGCCCACTGAGGTTTCACCCCTAACAGCATACAAGAGGCTCCAACCCCGCTGCAGTGGCCCCCTCTTGAGCCTTGCGGTTCATATGGTAGTCCAGCTGACACCTACTCCCCGCATCATCCAACAGACCCATACTACGCCGTGGATACACCTAATTAATTGGCCAAGCTGCCCCATCTCAGCATGTGGTTGGCACGGTAAAGCCAGGTTACATGCTCCATGAACCGGTCCTTAGGATCCAGGCAAGTACTAAACACAAACCCGAGTCTCGTGCACCCAGCACACAACCAAAACGTCCAACTTGCCTTGATCCCTACCTCTACATAACTCACAATATTTCATTCAAGAGTATGGTAAAATAAACTGGTGATCTCATATCCCAAATATCCCATTCTAAGCATGGCTAAGCATATGCAAAATAATAAATGACATGATAAAATAAATCCCAACCCAAGCTACAAGGAAACAAGATAATGCAGATTCTAGGGAAACTTCCTAGCATGGGTTTCATATTTCATTTGACAATGCAAACAATTCTATCTACACATCCTAGCATAGGATCAAAGTGGTCAAGGACACTTGCCTCCTTCCTGCTGCTCTTGGAATGGGTAGTCCTGATCTTGGAAAGGGAGAACTTGCTCTGGAGCAGGTTCTACATCATACCATCACACATAGCAAAAGAAAAACAACAATCCATAAGACATAGTTCACACTTCCACTTCAATCAAACCACACATTCACATTTATGAAAGTCATTCACAATTATATGTATTGTGGTTACTCTATGTGTGTTGATCTTTGGCTTATATATACTTTTAATCATGTGTATATGATTCCTACTTTTGCATTCACATACTATATATATGAGTTTCCAATTTAAATAAATTCCTTATATTTAATTACTACACCTTTTAGCTACCAAGTATGCATGAAAGGTATTTTCCTTCTCCATATGTGTCTTCAGAATTTCTACCAACCCTAAACTGAATTCTTTGGATTTTAGAAACTTCATTTATCATTTACTAGTTGCTATATTTTCAGATTTATTTCCTATGCCTAAATGTGAACTTTATTATGAAAATAACAAGACACATCATCTAAACAGAATAGGTTCTGATCTAAAATATTTACTAATATATTTTTGACCTTTTTCTCTGATATAAACTATTTTACATTTATTTCCCTATTTTTAGAACTATTCTTTACTTAAAAATGTGTCCCTAAATGTGCATAATAAATTAAACAGATTCATTTCAGCCCAAAATATATTTTTATCTCACTCCAAAGTTTTCTAAATACTGAGAAAGTTCTTAATTTAATTATGACAATATGTTTGTCCCACTTCTTAAATTTTAAACACTAGCCACATATTCAATTTTCCTAAATTAAATATTAAACAGGGCTAAAAAGTTAAACTCACCCCACTACAGGGTCTATAATATTATTTTAACAATTCTCAGGGGTCTAGCTACACATAACAGAGGAGTTTTTCCAAATTTTTATTAAGTCCAGGGGCTAAAACTGATTTTTAAATGAATTTACATGATTTTCTGGAGTTCCAGGGGCTAGATCAGAAGTTTCCGGGGCTAGCTCTTATTTCCCGAGAACCCCAGGGGGTAGCACGTAAGATTTCTAGTCTTTATAACGCGGGGCTGACGTGGACCGTCCGATTTTAAACCGACGGCTGAGATTATAACGTTGAACCGGTACGCGGGGATTTAAACTCTACCGTGCGATTTAAAATAAACGGCGCACAAGCGGCCACGTCGCTCTGATCGAGCGCGGGCGGCGCTGCCTGCGGCGCACGGCGGCGGGAAGCGGTGATCTCGCCGGAGAGTTTCGGATCTTCGCGAATTCTTCCTAGAACTGTGATTTTATGGCATAGATCGGTAGAGGGGAGGTTGGGGATCTCTCCTCGAGGGTTTTCTTTAGCTCGGAGGTCCTGGAAGGTGATCGGCGACGAGGTCCGAAGTGAAACCACGGCGTGGCTCGTCGGCGCTGTGTTTGAACCGCAAGTCACTGAGTTTTCTGCACCTGCAGGGTTCCCCGGAGGCGGTGGATCAAGACCAGCGAGTTAGATCGGAATTTCCGAGCGTAGATCGGCCAGAATTCGCCGGAGAAGGCTCGGGTTCTCACCGGAGTAAAAACGGCAGATCGCGTGGGAAAAACAGAACGTCGGGGTTTTTATAGACGGGGGGAGGGCGGCGGGGTGGTTTAGATCGAGTTCGCGTCGCCTACGAACGGAATTCGGCGGGGATGCGCAGGAATCCAGGTCGGTTTTGATTCGGGGTGAGAGAATCCCGGCGCGGGCGCGAGGTAGAAGAAGGGCTGGCGGGCCCCGCCTGTCAGTGGTTGGAAGAGGCGCGCGCGGCTGCGGGCTGGCGCGGGTGATGGTTCGGCCGGCTGGTGGGTTTCGGCCCACTGGCCGGTTTTTTCTGTTTTCCTTTTTCTTTTTCTATTTCTTTTCTGTTTTGAGTTTAATTTGAATTCCAGTTTGAATTTGAATTTGTGCAAAACATGCAATACGTCCAAAAAATTTTAAATTCCCCTCTTAACATGATTTAGGGTCTTAACAAGATTTTTGGGGTGTTACACTCCTGCAGCTCACCTCCGAGTCTTGAGCCAAGAGGTTAAGCGTCGACGGTGAATTTTGCAGTTTGCTTCCAGCCGGTGCACAGTCACCTTTGGGTAAGAAACGTTGAAAGTCCCAGTTGGTTCTCGTTTAAATCCCACCAAACTTCGCGCATAGGAACTGGACTTAGTGGCGCACAAGTTGGCTTCACAACACTTAGCATGAGAACCCCTGTACATGGCGTATTTCCATGTTTGCCAACGGCGGCTTATTCGGGCAGCATCGGGCGCACGGTGGGACCCAGCTTGGAGCTATTTCCGAGCCTGTCCATCACCATGTCGAGCTTCCCGAGCCACCACTAGTGCTGTAGAGCCACTCCACCAGGCTTTTGGCCAGCTAGCACGTCAGAGCGACATCACCGGACTCTTGCCGAGCTGCCACACCGTCGCGAGCTCGGTTAGAGCCAACGTCGATGAGGGGAAACCCTCAACGTATTCAGCGCACCAAATTAGGGGCTAGCAGGGAGTTAGAGCTCGGTAGCTGACCGGACGATCAAGTTCGGCGGTGCTCCTGCAACCTCGGCGGCGCTACCGCGCGGGAGGCGTGAGGTAGAAGATGACCGAGCCGGACACGCTGTCAGTGGGAGAAAACCGGGTGAGTGGATCATCTGTGGGCATGGATTGACTGTAGCAGCACGGGAATTAAACCTGTAGCCCCGTGTACCATCGCTTCAGCACCCGACACGTGTATCCGTGGACCCACCGGCAGATTTAAACATTTCCCTGATTTTCAGTTTTAGTTCAAACTTCAAATCCACATAACTTTGACTAGAAAACTCCAAATCAAGTTAACCAAATTTTGTTGGATTCAGCTCGCTGAGTACTTTCCAACTAATCAAGTTTCACTTCATGAAAATCCTTAGTTCTCCAGAATTATTTCTTTAAAATTTAAACTGTTTAGAATTTTAACTGGAGAACCCTTTGGAGGAAAATTCTTAAATTTTGGGGGAGGTTCACAAAAATATCACTGAGCTACCATAAAAATTTCAGATCCATTTGAGCTCATTTGATCCACCTAATGGTGTGATTAATAAAACTGTTCTAGAGAAAATAGAAAATGTCCAGAAACATTTTCAGAATTTCTCTAAAATTGTTTACCTCATAGCTTTAGCTAGGGACCTTCAAATTAAGTGAAAACAACTCCATTAGAACCCTATGAAAATCTAGGTTTCAGAAAGTCATGGCTTGCTCCATGAAAATCCCTAGAACACCCTAGGAGCTCCAATTAAGGTCAAGTACATAATTATTTGTGGAGAGCTCAAACGAGCTTTGCTGCAAATAAAACTTGGACAAGTCTCTGTTTAGGTTGTATCCCAAGCACAGTAAAAATTTATAGTCCTCACAAAGTTTAACTTCAATTCAAATGCATCTAAATTGATACATGTTTATATTTATCATATGTAGTCGCTAAGGTTGAGGAGGAACCCGAAGTCTTAGACTTCGTCACTCCAGAGGAACAGTTAGCCTATGACCAAGAGCAGCAAGGCAAGCCCCGGTTTGCATTAATCTTTTTACAAATTTTTACTGTTTTGAGAATTTACTTTGAGCACCCACTTACTTCTTGCATTAGAGTCTTGTTTGAAACCCAAATGCATAGCCAAGAAAACCATGTGTTGGGATTAGGATTGAAAACCCCGTTTAGCTACTGCAATGCTAAGATAGTGTAGGATTCGGTACAAGTCGAGTAGTTGGAACTACTCGCGAGGATAGGCTAGAGGCACTCGACTCGGGTAAAGATAGCAAATGAAACACATGGCAAGAAAAATGAGACCGAGCGGAGAGTAAGGGCAGCAGGACTTTGGGGCTGGGTGCTATTGCTCCGCTTGTGTCGATTGAGGACCGAGCCGTGTGCGGACCCTTTGAACAAGCTAGAACAGTACCGAAGACCTACCGGCTATATGGGAACCGGGAAACCGATGTAACTCGGTTAGCTGGGTATTGAGGCATTGCCTGTCGTTCAGAGGGTAGGTTGAGAGTTCAAGGTATAAATCGTCTGGCGGTACTGCGGATGCGTGTGCAGAGACCTCTTGCTTGGGACCATAGGACCTGTTCAATATTTGGCTGACGGGTGAAAGGTGGTTGCGTACGACGTCTGTGACGGTTGCTGTAGGCAACATCGAGTACGGCCGTACATGACGGGTTATTCGGGTAACCCTGCAGGTGTAAATCGATTATAATCGCTGTCCCTCGCGGTCAGTGAGTACCACTTGTTCATTGTACCATGACGTAGAAAGAACAGGCTAGATACATGTTAAAAGTTTGCTGATTTGAAAGTTCTACTTTGCTTGTTAATGTCTTGTTGTAGTTTAGAGCTAATTAAAGTTCTTCTCAACTTTGGGCAACGTACATGAGAGAAATGCGTTTCTTCTTTGATTGCGGCTCTCTCATGTGCCTTAGCGTAAGGTTCTCCACAACCTGCTGCTAAAACTTGAAAGCAAGGTTCAAATAATTAGGCGAGTCCTTTGCAACTTATTTTACCTCATGCACCCTAAAACCATTCATGTAGAAGTTTCATGTATATGAGATACGGGTCAGTCTTGCTGAGCCATCATGCTCACTTCTTATGTTTGAAGCTTTTGCAGGGGTTTAAGAGGAAGGGACTCCCGAGGAGGAGACGGAACCCCAGGAGGAGAACCCCATCGAGTGGGAGTCGTGCACGCCGTCGTGTTACTGTGTTTGCGTGCTAGCGGGGACACGTTCACGGGCTGAACGTGAACTCGATGCGTAGTCTACGCCCGTGAGTGTAGACTGAACATATTTTGTTGTAAAAATGTTCATAAACCTGTTTATGTAATAAAACTTTGCTTCCGCTTTGTATCTTTGATGTGCATTATCCGGTGCTGTGCAACGCAGCACTCCTCAGCGTGATCCTAGCTCGACGAGGCCGTAGGGCTGTGTCATGTTACTCATTCATTTTGAGTCATTTACGAGAGAGAGAGAGAGAGAGAGAGAGAGAGAGAGGGGGACAGAGAGAGACAGAGAGAGAGAGAGAGAGAGAGAGAGAGAGAAGAGGAAAGAACGAAAGAGAGAGAGGGGGGAAGAATAGGGGTGACCATCAACGCGCGGGTCTGTGTCCATGCGAACTAATCCTTGGGCATGTCCGGGGTCTCAAGAACAGCAGGAGAAGGACGAACCCAATGCCTGCCGGCCTTTAAGGGGCTCGGACATCGGACACTCGGGTTGTTGGGGGGGGGTCCTTAGCCTTCTGCTACAGGTCACGGCGGATGGGCGGTTTAGTGTTGGCGAGAGGTCAGTCGGGCGCCGAGCCCGGACCAACGGCTCTCGTCCAGCGTCTCTCCGCGTCCTTGGTTGCTTCAAGCTTGGAGGTTCGAGGCATTCCGGCTCCCTCCACCAGAGAGCCCTTATTTACAACGGTCGGTCCTTCGCCGTCATAAATAAGGTTATATTTACGATGACCAAATTAATTTACAACGTGTGAGACCTATGTGTGCTGAATACATTGGCTATGACGATAAAAGTTTTGAATTCTGCCAAAACACTCTTTTTGTCAAGGTTCGACTCTAGGTCCGAGCTCTGACAAGATCCAACGTAAGGTCCAACTTGCTATGGCTAGGTCCGACATGTGTTTGGTTAGCTCCGGCGGTAGGTCCGACTAGCTTTGGTAAGTTTAGGTGCTAGATTCTGCTAGCTTTGGTAAGCTCTGGCTCAAGGTCCGGTTAGCTTTGGCAAGGTCCGGAGCTAAATCGCAATGGTTCTGTTTTTACTATGCAAATATTTCGAACTTGCTTTACATCTATGGAAAGTTTGCTTAGTATTCTTTTACTAAGTTTTTGAAGTGTTATGGCTGTTTACGGTGGTTAACATTTTGCTATGGTTTGCACCATGCTTATGTGAGGTGTTCACGTAAGGTGTTGTGGTTTTCGGAACTAACGTGAGTCAAGTCGCGGACTTGTGCTCGAAAGTATTGGTTGTTTATTCATGTGCAGGTGTTGCTTGAGTTCAAGATATGGCTGGTGATAGGATCCATTGAACTAGTCTTAGGGAGAAGATGAGATTCAACAACCAAGTTCTGGAGGAATTGTGGATGAGTTGATCGGGAGGTCGCGCAGCATGTTTGGATCAAGAACAATGCATATGAAGGTATCGTGGACGTCATTAGAAGGTGTTTGCACGTGTGCAAGGAGTGCATAGACGTGTCTACATTGTTCCAAGGCGTGGTGAAGAAATATGGAAGTGGAGATATGGTTGAAAAGGTTCAACCGGTTGGATTTTGCGCTCAGACTGCGGCTGAGGCGGTTATGGTTTGTTTATAGAAAGTTTCGAGTTGGTTATAATAGGATTTCATGTTAGGCATAAAGTAGAGTTGTTTTAGGAATGTTTGGGACGTTCCTAAGGTGTTTGAAAGTCTTAAGATTGCTTCTATCTGCGTATAGAAGAGTCTTTAGCAGTATTGGAAAGTTACAGTTTGAATCCAAGTAGGAGTAGGAGTCCTAGTTTGAATTGGGTTGGCCTTAGAGCTGGTTATATAAGCAAGGGAGGCCAAGGCTAGTGGGTGCACGACTTTGGTCTGTTCCTCTTATGTTTTGATCAATAAAATTCGTATTTTAGCAGAGCTTTTGTGCCTTGTTCGTCCGATTTGTTCCTGTCAAATCTTTCTCGTCGAGTTTCTGGACAGCACGACAGTGCTTCGGTCTTTTGATTATAACTCGAGTTCTACAGATCCAATTGACGTGATTCATTTTGGGTTGTCTTCACAAATGGATTATCTATCATATGTAAAAATTTAACAGTCATTAGATTTTTATTTTCTTATCAACACGAGTTTCTTTGCAGTGTTGCAGATCTGGTTTTTACTCGAGTAGAAACAGATTGACCCTTGTTTGTTCTTTTGATCATAACTTAAGTTATTTTTGACGGATTTCCATGATTATTGTTGTCATGTCTTCGTGACTTGATTCTCTATAATATATACCACTTTTGTCATGGTTGAACACATATAGATCAGTCGCATACACGGTTTCTTTAACAGATCGATTTTCTGCCGAGGGGTTTTTTTGTTGCTTCCTATAAAAAGTTTAAATCTACCATTCGCCCCCCTCAGGTAGCTTTTCACGTGCTCTTCGATCCTACAATTGGTATCAGAGCCACAGTGCTCTAATCTTTGTGATTTGCACATGTTTTGACTAATCATAATGGAGAAATACTCCGCAAAACCTTGTGTATTCAGTGGCACTGATTTTCAGGTTTGGAAGACACGTATAGAGGCTTTCATCCAGGCGCAAGGCTTCGCACTATGGGAAAAGGTGTACAAGCCTTATGATGTGCCGCCAAACGATCAAGTCACGGCTACGAACATGAGATATGTCAACAAAAACAACAAAGCACGGAACTTGATCATACAAGGATTAACTCAAAGTGATTTCGATCGTGTTGCACACCTCCGATCTGCATACGATGTGTTGAAAGCACTTTGTGACTACCACGAAGGATCCAACACGATCAAAGAGGTAATACAAGATATGTTCAAGAAAGAATACATGCACTTCAAGATGCAACCCGGTGAGTCAATCGATGACCTCTTTGCTCGCTTCAATAAAATTCTCAGCAACTTGCGTAGTGTCAACGTTAATTTTTCAGATGCTGAAAATGCTAGGCAATTACTGAGTGCATTAGGAATGTCAATTTGGCATATGAAAGTTATATCTATTCGTGAATCTACTTTCATGAGTACACTTACATTAGATGTGCTATATTCTAAGTTAAAAACTCATGAAATTGACATAATATCACGTAAGAACCGCAACAAGTCTCTTTGCATTTGTTTCACAATGTGACATGCCTAGCTCTAGTCAATCTTCATCTTGTGGTACACTTTCTTTGTTGTCCTCTCTAACCCTTGAATAGATTGAAGAATTTCCAGAGGAAGAACTTGCACTCATCTCTACTCGGTTCTCAAAAGCATTGCAAAATGTAAGAACTAGAAGGAGAGGAAGTGCTGGACCTCAACGATGCTTTGAATGTGGTAAGACAGAACATTTTCGTACGGATTGCCCTAACCTTTCATTCCCTACTTCCCGTGATGAAAAGCAAACTAGGACGAAGCACTCCTCTGCAAACGATAAGAAAAAGAAGAAGGCTTTTATAGGACGCAAATTGGTAAATAGTTTTATCTCCGCACTTCAATAACTTGGCTCGAGCGATGTGGACATCGGAAGTAACGAAGATGAATATGATTTGGCAAACTTATGCTTTATGGCGGGCAAGTTAAGTTCAAGTATGGAGGAGGCAGAACACAACAGCAACAATGAAGAGGTATGTCCTACTTGTGAAGAAATGTGTGATGTTATTTCTTGTGCCACTGTTATAGTTAAGAAAACAGGATAAAAAGCTTAGGGACAATGCTGTTAAAATTGAGTCACTAGAATCTGAAAGTAATCGTTTTAAATCTTTGATTCCGAGTGATGATTCTTGTTCCTCATGTGATTTAATATATGAACAATTGTCCTTTATAAGAAGTTCACATACCTCCACACTTGATAAACTTGAGTTAGAGATTGAAAATAACAGAGAGCTTGCTGCACTTAATGATAAAAACTTGAAAGATGTTTGTTGTTCTATAATTGATTTGCATTGTTCTACATGTGATGATCTTAATAAGAAACTACAAATGCTATGAATGAAATTTCTAGATTGAATAATGCTCTACGTTCTCATGAAGTTAAGTATTGTTCCAATTGCAAACTAAAAGGAAAAACTTCATGTCAAAACTGCCTAGACTGTCTATGAAACTTGATGACATGAATAGGACACTAGAGCGGTTTTATAATGGGAATAAGAATCTGAACTTGCTGTTGAATTCTTCTAAATCTTGCAATGATAAAACTGGTTTAGGTTTTGATTCCCATGCTCATACTAAATCACATCCACCTAAAATTGTAAAGTCCTTAGGAAGTGGTTTGATTCAAACAGTTCCTAAACAAAAAGAAGTGGTTTTTAAATCTGCAGGAGTGTTGTCTCATTCGATTAAAACAGTTCCTAAACATGTTGTCTGCTCATCTAGACATGAACATAAAGTTAAAATTCATTGTACCAACTGTGGTAGAGATGGTCATGTCATAGATTTTTGTTACAGACTAGCTAAGCAACAAAAAAAGGAAAGAATGATTGCTAGATCACATAACAACTGTGCAAAACCTGTTGCGTGTGCTGAACCGAATGTTAGGAATATGCAACCTGCTGTAATGAGTCAAAAACATGCAAAGTTTGCTTCCGGACCTACTGTTTTTAGTGCTACTCATGTAACACCTCGTAGGTCAGTAGTTGGGTACAAAAATTCTCAAACTTTGGCTCATAAACCTACTGTTTTATTTCAGCCTTTGCGTGTTACTTGTGTTGGACGTCGTGTGACTCAGTACTGGATTCCTAAATGCCTTTTGACTAACCCCGTATTGAGTCATCAACGTATTGTACTTCTATGTAGGTTACATGCTTGAAGAAGGATAACATTTGGATTGTGGATTCAGGATGCTCACGCCACATGACCGGTAACAAAGAATGGTTCTCCTCCCTCTCTTTTGTGTCACATGTAGAAAATGTTACTTTTGCCGATAATTCTTCAACTCCTATAATTGCTAAGGGTTCGGTTAGAGTAAATAATACTACACTTAAAAAGATGTTGCACTTGTTATAAATTTGAAATACAACTTGCTTTCTGTTTCACAATTGCTAGATGAAAATCTGGAAATTATTTTCACTAAAAATTGTTGCAAGGTTGTAGATTCAAATAGTGAGCTCATTTTTAATATGTCTCGGTTTGGAAGAGTTTTTAAAGCTGATTTTGATATGTCATCCTCTAAGCATAGATGTATAGTTTCTAATGATCCAAAAGACTTATATTTTTGGCATCGTAGACTTGGTCACGTAGGCTTTGATCATCTCACACGTGTTAGTGCTCTTGATCGCATGCGTGGTCTGTCTAAGCTTAAAGGGGACAAAGAAATTGTGTGCTCTTCTTATAGACATGCTAAGATGATTACAAGTTCACATGCTCCTCTCACAATGACCATGACAACTAAACCGGGTCAACTTTTGCACCTTGACACCGTAGGACCTTCACGTGTTCAATCCTTCGGAGCTAAATGGTGTGTTCTTGTGATTGTTGATGACTATTTTAGATACTCTTGGGTTTATTTTATGGCATCTAAGAATGAAACTTTTAGTCACTTTAGAACCTTATTTCTTAGATTATCAATTGATCACCCAGGATATTTAAAAGAAATTAGAAGTGATAACGGAACCGAATTTAAAAATCAATCGTTTGATCAGTTTTGTGCTGAAAACGGAATAGATCATCAATTTTCTTCACCATATGTACCTCAAAAAACGGTGTTGTAGAGAGAAAGAATAGAACCTTAGTTGAGATGGCTAGGACTATGCTTGATGATTATCAAACTCCTAGAAAATTTTGGGCTGATGCAATTGCAACTTCTTGTTATATCTCAAATCATGTTTTCTTGCGTGCTAAGCTAGGTAAAACACCATATGAACTTCGGTTTGGACATAGGCCTAGTGTCACACACTTTCGGGTCTTTGGTTGCAAATGCTTTGTTAATAAACATGGTAATCTTGATAAATTTGAACCTAGATCCGTTGATAACATGTTTCTTGGTTACCAAACTCATACTAGAGGCTACCGTGTGCTTTTACATGACACTAACAAAATTGTGGAGACTTGTGAGATTTCTTTTGATAAAGCTAGCCCAGGTATAGATATTGTCCATTACCATATGTGGTTTTCTATATCGACCGCCTGTGTAAACAGGTCTATTTTCACAGTAGGTTTTTTAAGAAATACCGTTTGGGATATTGTCCATTTTCACAGACAGTTTGTAAATATGCCAGTCTGTAAAAATCTTAATGTTTTCCCATGCGATTCTGTTTTACGGACTGTCTATGATACTAAATTATCATAGACAGTTTTAAATTCATTGGACATCATATGTGTTTTTTAAACGGACCGTCTGTATAAGAAATGAGATACGCTTGTGAAAATACTTTTTGTAGTAGTAGACGATACCTGATAAAGAGACTTAACGAAAGGCATAAGCATATATATAAACATGACATGGATATAAGGGTGTGCACACCAACCTGGATGGGGAGAACAAGAACGGTTCCTGCTATAACTACCAGTATATAGGGCGGCTGCTGGTTTGGAATGCAATGCGGCCGGCCGGGCGGCCGACTAGTTTTCTCTTGTATGCTTGTCCCCATCCAAGCAAACGCCAAAACTACACGTCAAAGCCGTGTCCATCACTACTCCTAGGCTAAATCAGCAACCTACAGCTGCACCTGTCATTATACTATAAGCTGTCCTAGATGCGCTCGGAGCCTCCAGGTCTTCAGCACATACATCTCCCCGAAGCCCTAAAAAGTTCACTCACCACGCTCCAGTAGCTTCGACACGACTCGCTCTTGTTTTGCTCCATGGAAGTAGGTGGCTTCCACAAAGCTGGCTCACCTGAGGCGTCCGGCGAGGGCTCGAAGCGGTCGCCGGCAGGGGCCTACTATGAGTGCTCCTTCTGCAAGAGGGGCTTCACCAACGCGCAGGCGCTCGGCGGCCACATGAACATCCATCGCAAGGACCGTGGCATCAAGCCGGGGACCGCGCCGCCGGCTGCTCCTTGTGGCGGCGGGGAGGTGCGCCTGGGGAGAAGCGAGGATGTGGACTTGGAGCTCAGACTTGGGAGCTATCCTTATAACTAGCTAAGTCGATGCTGCCGCTTTGTTTTGTTGCTTCATCTTCATTTGGTAGTTTGGTTCATGTTTGTCAGCTATCGATCCTGGATTAAGGATGAGACTCGTGTAGCAGGATCTCTGATCCTTAAAGATCCTTGTTTAAATGTCTGTGGTAGTTGATGTATATGAGTGTGTTACATACGCAAGACTACTTAGCAAATTGATAACTTTGCCTTCTCGTCCGTTCTCTAGTTTGAACCAAAAGTTGTATACTCACCATAAGATTTGAGAATACCTTAACAAGAGCAGTGATGATTTGCCCTGTTAATGAAATTAATTACTTGTCTGCTGCGCAGTGTAACATCCAGTTTCCGACTGAAAATACAAGATCATAAGAGAGTGACAAGTTGGAGACAAAACAAAACAGTTATCAGTAAGAAAATGTTATGGACCAGCCATTGCAGCACCAAAAATTGGAGTTCATCCTCTGAGTGCTGTGTTGATGTAAAAAATACGGAGTAAGTTTATATAAGAACATAAATACTTATTCATAGGTTCATTTCCCTATATGTGGAAACGAAGAGGAAACGATTTTTGTGGTGTCATGATGATATAAACTGAACATTGGTTTTTGCTTCAGGGCTCCCATACGTTGCAAAGATTTACAAATATGTGCAGTAAATACCAGATCAGCCCTAACTACTACTTATTGAACCGAAAGCCCCATCAGTATTCCTTATTTCTAGTTAGGTATGAATGGCAAAATTTTCATATGAGTATATTTTGGATTAATGACAATGAGATAAACTAGGTCAATCTTAAATGAAAATGTTGATCATTCACGAGTTTCATTAGAAGCTGATTTAGCCATAAGATCACACTTTGATCTGTTTGAATTTTTTGCATATGTACCATTATCATGTTAATATATATAAACATAAATATCAGTTAGAATTTCCACTCTTAAAAACTTTTGTAATATTTTTCTTTTGAGGGAACCATTGAAGCAAGACCCTTGAACTTTAGTGTATAACAACTTCATTCTCTCCCCATATATATATATATATATATATATATATATATATATATATATATTCTGTTATACTCTAATTAATGGTGTTTATTTCCGTGTGATAGTTTCATACCTTATTGCTTGGTATATTCAATATCAATGTACTGATGTTTTTGATCATTTTATTCTGTATCAAAATACTTGTTGGCGATTGGTCAGCACAGTAAAGAAGTTATATCAGACAGTAGCTAGTAGGGGGCTAGCAGCTAGGTTGGTTGCTGCAGATATGAGCAAGTTATTCACAAAGAGGTGTTATTTTCTTATTTTACCTGAGTTTCGGACAGGGTTATCTCCGTGTACTAAGGCTTATGCAGCACGTAATTCTGCCAAATTTCAGACTTCGCATACCAAAATTCACAAGTCTGGCTGAGATACACTACAGGAAACACAACAACTAACGACGGCCAACTTAATTTATGACGGCTCTAGGGTCGGCCGTCATAATTTAAATTAATTACGATGGCCTACTCTGGCCGTCATAAATAAAGGGTTGATTACGATGGCTTGACCTAGGCCATCATAAATAACAAGTTATTTACGACGGCTAGGGCCTCGCCGTCGTACATAAGCTTATTTACGGCGGCCACACAACGGGTCGTTGTAAATAAGGCTTATATACCCGCAGGCCCGGGTCGGCGCGGGCATTCTTCACACCCGCGCCGACCTGAGGCCCCGCCGCCACGCGCAAGTCGACGCTGCCGCCCCGGCCGCAGCCGCCTGCAGAGCCGCCGCCGGCCGCCGGTGCCCGCAGCCGCCGCTGCCGGCCCCGGACGCCGCCTCCCGAGCCCCTGCCGGCCGCCGGTGCCCTCAGCCGCCGCCGCTGGCCCCGGACGCCGCCTTCCGAGCCGCCACCAGCCCCGGACGCTGCCTCCTGAGCCCCTGTCGGCCGCCGGTGCCCTCAGCCGCCGCCGCCGGCCCCGGACGCCGCCTCCCGAGCCGCCGACGGTGCCCGCAGACACCTCCGGCCGCCGCCCCGGGCCCCCGCCGGCCAGGGTCCCCCTCGCCGACGCCGCCACGCCCTCCACCCCGCCCCCGGTCGCTGCACACCGACCCACTACCAGAGCCACCCCCGATCTCCCCCGTCCTCCCCCGCTTTTGCACGGAGCTCCCGGCGCCACCCCGCGTCACCCCCGACCTCCCCCGCGCCTCCCTGTGTGTCACGTCGCTTCCGGACAAGTAATTGGAGTTTTATGTTTAATTTTGCGTGATCTGTAATACTCAATCTAACATATTAATACTCATGTTTGTTTGATTAACTAATGTCGTGATTAGGAGGGTTTGTACTATGTATTAAAAGATGGTTAGGGGGGGCTACTAGTACTTATGCTCATGCAGTTATGCTCATGTAGTTAGAATAGTAGTTCATAATTTTCCTAATTAGTTGTCCATTGCAAATTACTTTTTTTATATATTCTTAGGTTTAAGTTAATAATGTTTAGGATTTATTGTTGTTATGTTAATCATGCTTAATCATGCATAGATTTGTTTATGTTAAAACCGGCACAACTCGATTAGGGCACGTCTATGCTTATTTAGTGTGTCGTGTTGTCAGCTGGTCGACTAACACTAAAGTCGTCGTATGTTAACGGTAGGCTCCGGCGGGGCATAACCAAGGTTCATAAGTCACCTAATCGACCCTAGTCACGTAGGGACCGATAAGGTCGACTAGGATGATTAGTCATCGATTAGGACGACTAACTGATCCTAATCAATGCCTAGTCATCCTCAGGTCGTCCTCTGTATTCTCATGTCAATACCAAGTCGATACATAGGCAAGGAGTGCACAAGGGGCCAGAGGCGACGGACACAGGACCGGAGGTGGCCATACGGCGGCGGTGGGCTGTGGCGGGATGAGAGCTGCGGCTGCATAACTTAGAAAGGTTGACCCACTTCTCTGTCTCTCTCGCAATATTTCCTTCTCTCTCTCGTTCTTTCCTCTCTCTCTCTCTCTCTCTCTCTCTCTTTTAAATGACTCAAAAATGAAAGATTGACGTAAACCTTTACAATATGCGTCACCCGTTTCAAACCGGCCCGTCTCACATGTGTTACACCTGGGAGTGACCGAGAGGGTGTGCTTATGATGAGACGCGGGGTCTGGATTTGGACGTAGTTTCAACAGCGTAGCCCTAATGTTCTATAGGCAGCTATGTGCCAAAGAAAATCAATTTCGCATTGTGGAAGTGAATCACAATGAACGCTTACGAGGTTTAGATACATACGTTCTTGCACATCAATCAGAGCAAGTGTATTATCTACCTTATCCATGCAAGAAGCTTAGCGCTTGGTGGGTGGTATATAAGGTGAATCCTCGTGAGCGTTTGTATACTCCTGGAGATGATGGTTATCATGATAGTGGAGACACTGAAGAAGTTTACCAAGACGAAGAGTTGCCAGACTCTTTTATCGTCGAGCCTGGTGCAGGACTCGATAACTTAGTTGGAGACGTTGAAGATGTAGAGACATTAACAATGCAAAAGCGGAAACGTAAACAGATCACGACGACAGATCGTGATGTTGATGATCGTGATGTTGACGATCATGATGTTGATGAATTTTGAAACTGATTATGGGTAATGTTTTTTAAAATGAAAGTAACATTAATTATCGCTTATATTAAATTTTTAACTGATTATCGCTTACAGGATGTCATCGAGCAAGGGTTCGAAGGGTTCGAAGGCGCTGAGGGTGAGGGTTTTCCTCCCCCCGCGGGAGAGAGAGAACTACTTCTACGGTTCCACTTACAGCGGGAGCAGACGCACTCAGCTGTTAAGTGTGTGTCCGGAGTTGCTGGATAGGGTTGTCAGTTTGCAGCGTACAGAGGTAAATTTTTCTACAATGGACAAAATTCTTAAAATCACTTTTTCAATTTAACTTACTTACTTTACCATTGTAGTCTGATTCGGAGGCCAGAGCGGCATCTCAGGATACGGGTACGCAGCGCAGCGTGCCCTCGGGGAGCGAGCTCGAGGGCAGCCAGCCCTTAGGCAGCCAGCCCTCAGGCAGTCTGCCCAGCGAGCCCGAGGGCACTCTGCCCGAGGGCACGTCCGGTGACCAACCTTCTGGGTCATCAGATGTGGTGCCGCAGCGGAGGAGACGTATGAGGACGAGTAACTTTGTTGGTCCTCCACCGATTCCTAGAGAGCCGGTAATTATTCGTCCAGTTGGAGACAGTAACACATTAATGAAGTATTCATTTCTATTTGTTCTCAAAGACTATGGTCTTACTTAAAGACTTAACAAATGTCTTTTTAGTTCTTGGGAGGACCTTTCGTACGATGGGCAGAAACACCACAGGACGGTGAACGGTTGCATCGGGAACTTAGTGCGTCTGCACTACGCCGGTGCGATCGATGGACGTGCAGCTACGTCGTGGGACGACTACGCGCGCGTTCCTCACTAGCAGATTGACAACCTACAAAGAGTCGTGTGGGCAGATTTTTGGGTAAGTAACTTTCATAAATATTTGAAGTTTCAATTCTTTATGTCCATTTAAATATTAATGTGCGCATGTCGAACTGTGTTGGCTTCCTACAGCTCAGGTACCGCCTTGAGGATCCGGCCGAGCAGATGGATCACGCCTGCTCCGTGTTCGAAGTGAACGCTCGGAAGCTTGTTATGCAAATGCTTTCGAACGCTCGGAGTCAAGTAGTTAACGACTACTTGAAGCTCCATGGCCACGAGTTTGGTTCATTCAGAGACGCCTCTGACACGTACTTGACGGAGGAGCAATACCAAGAGGTAAGTTGCGTATTCTTTAAATTATTCGCATTACTTTTAGTAAGTAACATCTAATGAACTACGCATATGTGCAGATTAGTGTCCTTTGGTTACAGGGATGAACTGAAGATTACCAAGCCCTTTGCAGGTATTGGGCTAGCGATGAGTTCATCGCTAAGTCCAAGAAGGCTCGAGATGCCAGAGGGAGCTTGGGGAAGCACGGTATTGGCTTACAAGGTTTCGTGCGGATGGCTAAATAGATGGTAAGTTTCTTGGTGGTTTTTTTATATTCATAATGTAGTATTGTTCGTACTAACATATTTTCACAGGAAAAGGAGACCGGCGTGCGACTGAGCGCTACTGCTGTCTATAGGAGAGGTCACGCTTACCCTTCTCAGCCAGAGCAGTGCAGTCAGTACCCAGTGGAGCGGCTGGTAAGTTTCATGACCTATCAAATTAGTTGACACTATATATGTTGTTGAACTTACATAATTTTATTGTTTTTTAGACTAGGTATAGACGAGAGGCTGTTAGGATACACGGCGAAGGGTTCGATTGGGAAAACTCCCCCAACATCGACCCTCAAGCCGCGTATGCAAGCGGAGGTGGAAAAGCACACGGAAGGTGAGTTCATTTACTTTCATTGTTTTCAATCCAAAATTATTTGATTTTACCTTGAAATGATTCCTTTTTTTATAAGCTTGCCATATTCTCTGGAGTCGTCGACTCTAGGGAGGCACGATCTGCGCGAGGCGGCTCCTCGCAGTCTTCGGCTACTGGCGCAAGCTCCTCCAGCCACCATGTCACAGAGAGAGATCTCGAGGTGATGGCGCTTCGGGAGAGCTTGGCCCGGCAGGAGGAAGCCTTGGCGAGGGAGCGAGAGAGCAAAAAGGCCGCCATGGCGTACCATGCGTCCTATATGGCACAGATGCAAGCAGCAATGGAAGTAAGAAACATACAATTATACTTTAATTACATTGCATTTCAATAAAATATAAATTATAATGTTTGAAATGACATGCGCTAGCTCGACAGCAAGGGCAGAAAATCCAGATACCGTTGTGGCAGCCACCACCGTCTGTGCTGCAGCCGAACACCACCACAGGAGCAGTTTCCTGGAGTACATGTACAAAAAGGAAGTTACATTAAGTTCTACTAAACAATTGAAACCGAAAACACCGTTGTAAACTTATACATATGTCACCGTGTTTCACAGGGATCAGAGACGGAGGCTCAGACTCCATCGCCGCAGCTACGGGCGCCAGGCTCGTCGCATCAGGATTCTTCGCTTCCGGTGGTAGTGGAGGGGCTAGTAATGAGTAGCGTAGTTAATCTGTACATTTTTTATTATGGATGTGACGATTTCGTGATTGTGAATGTACTATTGCACTTTGTGATTGTCGATGTGGATGTTCTCTATATGAATCTGTTTTGTGATTGCCTGAGTAGCTGGCCATCGAGCCAGGTTAGCCATTTTTTGTTTTTTAAAAAAATATGGAAAACCTTATTTACAACGGCCTGTGTGAATTATATACGACGGTGTCTATACAGGGCCGTCGTATATAAGACTAAATAATATACGACGGCTAGGCCTAAACCGTCGTATATAAGAGCTTATATACGACGGCGAGTGCCCAGAACCGTCGTATATAAGGGCCCAGAACTGCTGGCCTTTTATACGAAACGGGCCGTCATAAATTAGGGGCCGTCGTATATATAAGCTTATATACGACGGTGCCGTCGTATATAAGGTTATATACGACAAGGTATATACGACGGCCACAAACCATCGTATATAACCTACAGCCGTCGTATATAGACTATATACGACAGTTTTGTACTTATATACGACGGTTTCGACCGTCGTATGCTGACGGGAATACTGTAGTGATATGCTCCCCAACTAGCAAAAGACATGACTGCAATTTGTTGGAAGAAGGCGCTTTAGAGATTATTTTGGTCTCCGGAACACATATTGCAACAAGCATGCTAGATATACTCACACTACTACAATAAAAGCCTACGGTGACAGGCAAAAATAAAGAGTGGTGGACATTCGGCCGGTTACTACTTATCTGACACTACAGTAAGATCATAGTAGTAGCGGACCTTAGCCTGCTACTACGATGGTACTAAAAAAAGTGATGGTTTGCTATTTTATTGTAGTGGTGGACATTAGATAGGTAATGATCTAAAGTCACTGCCGTGACTATTTCTTATATGTCCGCCACTACAATAGAATAATGAACCATCACCATAGTGCATGTTATTAGAGCTAGTGTCGATGTTTACACTAGTAAGTGTTAGAAATAAACCCGGCGTGCTCTCATCCGGCGTGGACACGTTCGTCGTGGCCTGACTATATGCAAGTGATGGATCATGTGTGTGCGTCTTGTTAGCATGTATGTGCATGCAGTGTGTGTACTTGATGTTGTCACGTATGTGCGTGTCTGGCGTGTGTGTTCATGTCAAAGTAGTAGATTAGTGTGTGGTTTGAACGAGTCATTAGGGAGAGCAGCTACACGTACGCGTGGACACGCCATGCGCGCGAGTCGAAACTTACATTTACCAGCATGCATGGCGACGTGCAAATCGTGGGGCAGCTGAGTCGGAGTTTGTTGCTCCTGCCTTGGCTATATGTATGGCCGTGTACTCCTCTTCTTAGACTACGGCAAAAGTAAAGGACACAGCATTTTGGACGCTGTGGGTGTATGTGCACCATTTGCCTGAGCCTGCATGCCTACTGTGATTCATCCTCCTCCCGTCTGCCTCTGTTCGATTCTTTGAGTTCTTTTCTCCAGTGAGCGTTTGAGTGATCGCTGCCGTCTAACAAGTAGCATCAGAGCCTCAAGATTCTGCTTGTAGCCATGGCGATGGTTCCGCACGGTGCCAGAGGAAGCAGCAATATTTTGCTCGCATACCCAATGCTGTCGCCGGCGAGCTACACCACGTGGACGATCACGGTGGAGGCGATCCTCGACGCTCAAGGTCTGTGGGAGGCGGTGGCTCCCGCGGATGGCGTGGCAGTGGACGAGCGTAAGAACAAGATGGCGAGGGCGCAACTCCTCCAAGCGCTGCCGGAGGACATCCTCATGCAGGTCTTGACGAAGCCGACGGCGAAGGAGGTCTAGGACAGCCTCAAATCGAGGTTCATCAGCGCGGACCAAGTGAAGGTGGCTCGACTGTCCATGCTGAAGGGTGAGTTTGATCGTTTCACTACTACAAAAAGTATTTTCACAGGCGCCTCAATTTTTCAAATACAGGCGGTCCGCAAAGAAATGCGACTGTGGTGACGAATGAAACAATAACCGCCTGTGATGACAAAACCTCACAGGCGGTTTTTAACAAACAACCGCCTGGTTAAATACAATATTTTCACAGATGGCTATTAATAAAGAACTGCCTGTACTGTGACAAACTTCACAGGCGGTTCTTAGTAAACGACCACCTTGGTAAATACATGATTTTGACGGGCGGCCATTAATAAAGAACTGCGTGTACTGGTTCAAACATCACAAGCGGTTTTTAATGAAGAGTCGCCTGGGCAAAGTCATTGTTTTCACGGGCGGCCATTAATAAAGAACCGCCTGTGATGCTGATAAGCTCCTGTCAAGCTAATCCCTTCACAGCAAGCTCTTGTAGATGCAAGTAACACCCGGGACTCATCATTTGGATTGTTGAAAGCTTCAATTGAAGCCTGATGATACGTTGGAAGGATTTTCCTATCCATTTGAAGGATTTCTTTTCCTTCTCTCTATTTCAAAAACTTACGAAGATGCTACTTTATCAATTCTAATGGCTAAATATTGACTAAAAATCAGTACCATCTCTCTTGGAGTTCACACAAGCGATGAAGCGAACAACTTCAATCACAAATCTTGTTTTTGTTTCTTCATAGGGATTTGACCTTAATCTTTCAAGGATAGATTTATCAATAAGTGAAGCTTCCTCATCAGACATGTTAAGCTATGAGTGGCAATGTCCATGTTAGAAATCTCAATAGGGCTGAAGACAAATACATCGTGCATATGAGTGGCAATGTCCAGGTTATACAGCGTGAAGCTATGATGACAGCCTTCAACAACATGAAAAGTGATGCCACGGTTATGCTTGCATCAACCAAGGCATGTTGTGAGGGCATAACACTTGTTGGGGCAAGCATATAAATCTCAACAGGACTGAAGACAAAGAGATCCTGCATATGAGTGGCAATGTCCAGATTAAACAGCGTGAAACTATGATGGCAGCCTTCAACAACATGAAAAGTGATGCCAAGGTTATGCTTGCATCAACCAAGGCATGTTGTGAGGGCATAACACTTGTTGGGGCAAGCATAGAAATATCAACGGGACTGAAGACAAAGAGATCCTACATATGAGTGGCAATGTCCAGGTTAAACAGCATGAAACTATGATGGCAGTCTTCAACAACATGAAAAGTGATGCCAAGGTGAAGCTTGCATCAATCAAGGCATGTTGTGAGGGCATAACACTTGTTGGGGCAAGCATAGAAATCTCAAAGGGACTGAAGACAAAGAGATCCTGCATATGAGTGGCAATGTCCAGGTTAAACAACGTGAAACTATGATGTGCCATCATAGTTTCACATTGTTGGCAAGACACTCGACGAGTTCGCCGGCAAGATCAGTGGCATGGCGGCGAGGTATGTTGGGCTGGGCTCGACGCTCGACGACGCTGCCATGGTCAAGAAGCTCCTCGACACCGTCCCAGATCGGCTCTATCCTGCTGTTGCGGGGATCAAGCAGTTCTGCGATGTCGACAAGATGGCGTTCGAGGAGGCACTTGGCAGGCTGAAGGCGTTCAATGAGCGTTGCGGTCGGGGCACTCGTGGTGGCGAGACGTCTGCCAGCGATGGACAGCTACTGCTCACGGAGGTGGAGTGGAAGGCTCGGCAGAAGTCGAAGCGATCGTCTATCGGGAGGTGCTTCAAGTGCGGCGTTCGCGGTCACTTTGTGTGGGACTGCCGCAAGCCAAAGAAGGAGGAGGAGGCGCTGCTCGCCAACACCGACTAGGAACCGGCGCTGCTGTGAGTTGGCGCAGATGGTGACGCCGGGTTAGGGGGTGATTGTTAGAAATAAACCCGGTGTGCTCTCATCTGGTGTGGACACGTTCGTCATGGCCTAACTATATGCACGTCATGGATCATGTGTGTGTGCGTCTTGTTAGCATGTATGTGCATGCAGTGTGTGTACTTGATGTTGTCACGTATGTACGTGTCTGGCGTGTGTGTTCACGGCAAAGTAGTGGATTAGTGTGTGGTTTGAACGAGTCATTAGGGAGAGCAGCTACATGTATGCGTGGACGCGCCATGCGCATGAGTTGGTGCTCGCGTTTACCAGCATGCATGGCGACGTGCAAATCGTAGGCAGTTGAGTTGGAGTTTGTTGCTCCTGCGCTGGCTATATGTATGGCCGTGTACTCCTCTTCTTAGACTACGGCAAGAGTAAAGGAGACGACAGCGTTTTGGATGCTGTGGGTGTATGTGCACCATTTGCTTGAGCCTGCATGCCTACTGTGATTCATCCTCCTCCCGTCTGCCTCTGTTCATTGAGTTCTTTTCTCCAGTGAGCGTTTGAGTGATCGCTGCCATCTAACAGTAAGTAGTAATAACTCGCAAACCATGGATAGATGTAATAATGCCTATGTCGGTAAACCATAGCAACATATTGCTATTACTCGTAAAACTAGTGCAAATGTTTTCAACTCGCTGCAGATACATCAAAGAGTGCTATTGTGCAGTGACCAATTTAGATGTACTCGCAATTAGTGGATCACATTGCAGGGGCTCGTAAAACAGACTAACAGATTAGTGCCCGCAGAGTTGAGTCAGATCTAATGAAGACGCAAGAAACATAGTCGCTAGCAGTGCAAGACGCGGTTGAACAGTTTAGAGTGGCCGGTCCGTAGTTATGCTGTATATAAACCTTAATGCCACCCCAGTGCAAGCTTCACGACTAACAATTTACAGATACCGCTTGCACTCCTGATCGAACTAACAGTAACCCCACAAACACAACTCAAAGAGAGGAATGAGATTGAGTCCCTCTCAAAAAGCTTTATTCATGTCTGGACACGGCTCCATAATTTATAGGATGGCAATGTGACTCTTCTTGGAATCTTGGTTATAATAATCAAAGCCCAAAATAAGACTTGTACACTACATAAGAAGCTCAAATCGGAGACAAAGATCGGAGACGAGCGCAAAGGTGACCGTCTCCAATCTAGAAAAATAAGACGCGCCCGCATCAGCGAGGATCAAAACTGGCTCGGTTGAGGGTAAAAGGAGACAACCTACTTCGAAACGCGTCTCAGTTAAGTTAATATCCGAGACGCGCCCGCTTCTGTGATAGAAGGGAGACGGGCGTTCCTACAGCGCAACTCCTATTATGAAAGAAAAGGAGACAAGCCTTTCTAGGAGCTCGTCTCCTTTTATCATGAAAACGAGCGCGTCTCCCATTCCCATTATAGAGAAATGCGCGTTACAAAGGATCATCTCGATTTTGTATGCCCTTATACGAGCTCCCAACTATGGCAGGACAGTGGCGGCCAGATCTGCCGTGTTCTTGCCCTATTCTAATAGTTTCTTTCCCTCTTTGGAGGTGCCCTTCTAAAAATCTTGTGGTAATTATTTGTGACCCTTAAAACAAAGGGTTAGTCCTTTCCTCCTCTCTTGTTCCTTACTATTTTTATACTCCTTTAAATCTTGACTATCAGTGTGGCTTCAAATTTTTTTGATTTAGCTCTTCTTTTCTATGCGTAGATGCCGTCGGGTCGAAGTTGGATGCATGGGATGCACCTTTGCAATGAGTATATCAAAGGGGTAGATGCATTTCTCGATTTCGCAAAGAAAGACATGTTGGACAACATTAGAGGGAATATTTGTTGTCCTTGCAAACATTGCAAGAATGAGAAGAGATATCGCACAAATGATGTGTTGAGGTCACATTTGATCACGCATGGATTCATGGTGGATTATCGATATTGGAACAAACATGAAGAGGAGGAAATTAATGAAGCAGAGATGAGACATTCATATCTAGAGAGGGATGTCCCTACCTGGAAAACAACGAATCGTCAGAGTCGAGAATGTCTTCGATGAGGAAGAGTTTGATCAATTGATGAGATTCCTCCTTTCGTCACCTCGATGATCAAGCCAAGAATACCATCGGCCGACGAAGCTCCTTACTTGCACAACGGCCACCATGAAAAAGTCAAGAATTTTAAAAAACCAAGACCACAACAAAAAGTAGCAAAATGATTATGTGAAATATGCTCAATTTGTGAAAATATGATCAATTGAATGAAAATTTTACTTCTATTGGATATTTGTGTGATATATGCTCAATGTGTGAAAATAGCCATTTGAGTGAAAATTTTACTTTCATTGGCCATATATGTGAAATATGCTAAATGTGTGAAAATATGGTCACTTGATGTCTTGTGTTCTGTTTCTGCTGGAGCTACTCACCACAACATCGGCATGCAATCTCTAACATAAAAATATAGATGTCTAATGGAAGTGCTATATTTATGTGCTGTAGAGTAAAATGGTTTTTATGTAATTCAAAAAATATGAATGAATCCAATTCACCTTATTTGTATAATCATCATTCATAAAAAGTGTTCAGGCAATTAAGAGAAATAATAAGGTATCATTAGCCAATTCATCAACTGGAAAGGATAGATGCATGAGCAATCCTACTCTGTACCTTAACTATGAATTTACATACATTCATTCAATTTTACACCATTGCCTCAGTTTTCACCAAGTGGCTGTACAATTGTCCCTACTTTAATAGAAAAACTTTAATTTGTTTCAATAAAATTGAGGCAACGGTGCAATAAGTTGGCTGAAAACCAGGACAATGTGCAAATTCAAAAATGATAGTAACTTAATTGTTGACACTAAAAACAGAGGCCGAAGTGCATATGCCCCTTATTGGAAAGTAAGTTCTTCCATCACTCTCTTTCTCTTGATGTTTGGAGAGCAAAACTTGAGAAGATTACATTAGTATAAAAACATCAAGGCTATTGTCCAAAAGAGGATTGTACGATGATAATGTGCAGATTTACTTTAGCTTGGTTACTTAGAGAAATGACTTGACTGGACTAATTATCTGAACCAAACTCATGACATATAGAAATATTGGTGTGCATAGAAAAATATTCAACTGATGCACATGCACACACTACTGAATCAGGCACTTGTTCTGCTTTGAACGAAGCAAAAGGGAGACGAGCTCTAAGTAAGCATGTCTCATATCTCAAACAAAGGAGATGCGCATTATGGAGCCACTATATAGTTCATCTCCGATCTCAAAAAATGCGAGACACGCCCATATTAGGCTCGTCTCCCATACAAGAAAATGAGAGATGAGCTTTATATACACACGTCTCTGATTGAGTCAGTTTTCCTCTATTTCCTCCCATATCACTCACTCAGGGATCCGTGCTTTGTGCTCCTCGAATTTAGGATTTTTCTTTCGGCCATTCTTTAGAGCACCGAGCAGCTTTTGACGAAGTTTATTGTAAGCAGGGTGTCTTTAGCTTATCTTGTCCAGGGTTAGCTCCTACACAATCTTGCGAAGCTGTCTGAAGAAACGGCGGTCGAAAATATCAAGTAGGATCACTGGAAACCAAGTTTTTGCAATCGCAACCATTTTCAGTCTTGGGTCACCGGTGAGAGCATACTTCCGGTGGTTTTCACCCCGATCAGGATCCGTTTCCGGGTTAGGCATGTTCCACCGATGCTGTAGGAGCAAACCGTAGTGGATTTAGAGCTCTCACGAGCCGTAGCGCCATCGTCGGAGTTGCTTTTGCCGCTGTCGTCATCACGTGCTATCCTCCGGCCATTCCTGGCCATCGTCGACCTCAACAGCATATTCCCCATGTGGATTTATGCCCTATGGTGAGAATCATAAAGTTCCAAGCGGTAGAACACCCGGCGGCGAGGTTCGCCGGTGTGCACCACCACGGGAAGCGTGGGTGTCGCGAGGAGTTCATCAGAGTTGAGCAGTGTCGCGGGCGTCGTCGTAGCCCGATATGCATCAACCACATTTAGCATCAAACAAAAAGACAACAAACCATTGATATGTAAAAGCCCAAGAAATGGGACTTGCAAAAACTTTTCTTCACTTCACCACACCTCAGCTCTTGTTGTGGATGGCTGGTAAGGGATGGGAGGAGCAAGTAACCTTTATCAAAGAAGTGGTTAGAGGGGAAACTTACACTCTCACAACATGGGAAAAAATTATACACATGTGATCACACATGAGAGTGTGTTTCCAAACTGTTGCATTCAAACTCAGGATTTCAGCAGCTAAACCAAGTATCAAAGTGCATAATTGGATTTCTCAGGTCCAAATTAGTGGGGAGGCAAAGTTCAGAAATTTTCAAAAAGATGTGCTACCCATTTTTCCAAAAAGGGTCCAAATATGCCAAGAATTCAAATATTTATTTGAATTTGGGGGAAATGAGCTCAACCATACAAATGTAGGTCAGTTTCAAACTCCAAATATTTGGATTCATCTCTGGCTAAGCTTTGGAGATCTTTTGAGGGGTGGGGGAGCCCTGACAAGTGGGTCCCACATGTCATTGGGAGGGTTAAAATGGCACAATAGTTAACAGCCTTAAGGGCTAAGTCTTGCACTCGGAACAGAGCCGAGGCTCCACGCGACACGCCGTGAAAACGCCGGACGCCACCTCCTGCTCTCCCCTCGCGCGCTGGCGAGCTCCTTGTGCGGGCGCAGTAACTCCCAGCCGTGCCCCAGCTCGCCACGACCACGGGCCGACCCCCAGTCACCGCCCTCTCGCACGACAAAACGCCGAGGAGCCGCCGCTGTGATCGACTCACTCAGGAGCGATCGTCCCTCGTGTACCAACGCCGGCAGCGCAGCAAACATATATCCTCAGACCTCCCACGCACTACCCGCATCACTTCCGGTCAAGTGAACCACTACCCACCGAGAGAAACCACGTTTTCGTGGCCGCCGGTGAGAACCGAGCAAAGGTGCTCCCGTGGGCAGCTCACACCAACCAGTTTCACGACTGAGCAAGAGCGCCCCAAGGTGCGCCAACTCCCTGCGCTGCTCCTCTCCAAATTCCAGAGCAATCCGTGCGACGTAGCTTCGGAATTTCAAGTTTTCCCCTCGGACGAGGAAAACCGGACCGCGGGTAAGAACTGTGGAAATTTACGCTCAATTCTCGGTTAAAGTTGTTCATTTTGCGCACACCAGAACTAGAGAGGATAGGGAACCTTTTCCCTCCACAACCCTAGCTAGAAACGCCGTAGTTACAGCTAATTTCGAGCTTTTCGGTCGGCGGCCATGGCGGGAACACGCGGGCGCACGGTGACAACCGGTTTGCCGTCGTTTCCGAGCCAGGTTGAGGCCACGCCGGGATTTCCTGACCTCCACTGATGCTTTAGAGCGGATCCGCCGAGCTTTTGGCGGGCTAATGTGCTCGGGCGGCGGTGCCGATCATCACCGAAGGCCGCGGCTCGTCGCCAGCCTACTTCCGGCCACCGGCAGCCCGAGCCAACCCCATAGACTTGTTCCCCGACCCTGAAAACCCCCAGGCGGCGAGTCTCCGGCCGAGAGGTGGCCGGGAAGCTGAGTCCGGCGAGCTCCAGTACAGCGCCGGCGAGGGGGAGGCGCGGGAGCGAGAGGAGGAAGAAGACCCACCGGGCCCACGTGTCAGCAGCTGAAGATTAAAACCCCGGATCAGCTGTGGCGTGTGATTCCATGTGGTGGCGCGGGAAGGGGTCTGTGGCCCCCGTGTGGCGCGAGTCCGGCGGTTGACACGTGTAGGGTGGACCCACAGGCAGAGTTTGAACTTTTCCCGAATTAATTTGAATTCCAGAATTGGTTCAAACTTTGGAACTGCATAACTTTTGCTAGGAAGCTCCAAAATTAGTGATTCAAATTGGGTTGGATTCATCTTGCATAGCTCTGTCCAGAGATACAACCCAATTTGTATGAAACCCATTAATTAATTCTGGAAAATTCTTTAAAGCTTTTCAGCAAAAGAATTTTAGAGGGAGTTTGGTTCATCCAAAAATTCCCAAATTTTGCCAGAATGTTCTTTAAGACATTAGTAAACCCCTGTAATAGTTTCAGACCATTTGGAGTTGAATTGGTCAGAGCAATTCAAATTTGAAGGTGCTGTGTTCATTTGAATGCAGAAACATTTTCAGAGAATTTCCAAAACTTGGAAATTCAATTCTGGGCAAACCTTGACTCCAAAAATGCTAGGAAAATTCATGCAAACTCTATGAGCTATAATAGAAATTGTAGTTCATTAAGTTGAGCATGAACAGGGGTATTACCTCAGAATTAATTCTTCCTTGCTGATTTGCCAAGAGAATTATTCTGAGCAAACCACTCCATGAAAAGTGCTAATGTTTGGTCCAGAGAGTTTTCTTGTGACAAGGAACTCACACAAAAATTCTCAGCTCCATTGGAGCTCTAGATCACCCCTGTCCTGTTTACCCACTTAAGGGACTAAGATGGAAAAAGGGGGAAAACCACTTAGCATTTGACCATGTGATTAAGTCCAAGCCAAACCACCAACACCAGTTCATATTTAAATTCTTAAACAAAGTTCCAGGTATTAGAGACTGGTTATTAGAACTAATAGTAGAAGTCTTACTCTAGACTCACTTTTGCATATAAATTAACATGTAGTATGTCATTAACGTGTAGCCGTTGAAGAAGAGACTCCGGAAGTGCTGGACTTCCTCCTTCCGGACGAAGAACTAACTCCTGACCAGCAGCAACAAGGCAAGCCCCGGTTTGCATTAACCCTTTTTGAAAGTTTTACTTTGTTTACATGTGTCATGTGAAGTATGATTGTGCATTAGGTATAGGGTGAATGAAACCCCACTTGCATAACCAAAGGTTCCTAAAAGAGTGAGGGTAGTGTCAAGGACCTCGAGTAGACAGGCTATGCTTAATGAGTCATAGGACTTCGGTACAAGTCGAGTAGTTGGAATCTACTCGCGAGATAGGCTTGGGACACACGGGTTCGGTTGAGTGATGTGAGATCACTTTAGTAATGAAAATGAGACTAGGCAGGGGCTAGGGCGCAGCAAGAGAGAGTCTTGTGTGCGCAGCCCTGCCCGTGTCGATTGAGGACCGATCCGTGTGCGGCCCTGCTGAACAAGTATTGAACGTACCGAAGGCATATCGGATATATGGGCCCCGATAAACCGATGTAGCCTAAACCTCCGGGCGTC
This sequence comes from Neostapfia colusana, assembly GCA_030760725.1. Taxonomy (NCBI): domain Eukaryota; kingdom Viridiplantae; phylum Streptophyta; class Magnoliopsida; order Poales; family Poaceae; genus Neostapfia; species Neostapfia colusana. The sequence goes on along the minus strand of JASWHV010000008.1, from coordinate 84,594,817 downwards.
GAGGCATAGCACACCGATTTATAGGTGTAGGTTGAGGGCAGCAAGGTGGAAATCTGCCAACGGGCATAGAGAGATGCTCCGTGTGGGGAACCTCCTGCTCGTTTCGGTGCGATCGGTTCGACGTTTGGGCTGTTGGGTGAAAGGTTGTCCCGTACGACATCGAGTGAGCGTGCTGTGCAGCTCCACGGGTGGGCGTACGTGACGTGCTCTTTGGGTTTTCCCTGCAGGTGTATATCGAGTCGATTCGCCGTCCCTCGCGGTGACGAGTACTGCTTGTTCACTGCGTCGTAACGTAGACTAATGGATGAAATATGTTGATTCAATGATGCTGATTGATATAATTGTATTGCTACATAAGTGCCACCAAACACTGCTTACTAAATTTCAGATTTCATGAACTGTTAACTTGTTGCTAAAAGATGAACTAAGGATGAACTTGTAGGCGTGTCGTTTTGCTGAAATGCTACCAACCTATGTCTTGGTATACCTCATGTAGAGTTTCATGCTTAGGTGAGTCGGTTAAGCCTTGCTGAGCCTTCGTGCTCACGGTTGCTGCTTAAGTGTTTTTCAGGTGAGGAGCCACCCACGGACTCGGAGTACGAGTCCACCGGCGAGGGTTACCCTCCGTCGGGGACCACGGCTGAGTGGGAGCCGTACACGCCGCGCTGAGCTGAGACGTGCAGCTAGTGTGGGTTGCCCTAGGGCTGGGCAACCGACTTTTGCTAAATAGGCGGGCGTGAGTTGTATAGTGTAGTCTTCCGCTGTGTAATAGAACAATAATTGTAACTGAAGTTTGTACTTGTTTGTACAGTTTCAGCTGTTTTTCCCATGTAATATATTGTGTTCTTATGACGTGTGCTGTCGGGTGTCGCATCGCGCGGCACCACCCTCTGCGATCCTGGATGAGCGGATCCCAGTCCGCCACAGCCTGGTATCAGAGCTGCAGTGGGGATAGCACAGTACTAAAGGACTGCATTATGGGAAAAAACTTAGGTGTACGGTGAGGATTCGGTAGTTGCCCAAGTAAGGACTATATTAGCTTAGTTACTTAAAGTGGCAAAGACTAACTTATGTGTTATAATTCTGAATTTCAATTATGTAACGACGCACCTACGCTCTGGTAAGTATGGTAAGGAACGCCACCGAAAGCGGTTCAATTTCGGTTAGCTCTCCCTGACGAGGAACATGGTTCAGGGATTGATCTCACAGCTTGGTGTGAGATGTCAATATGAATCTCTTGGACTCTTCATGTCCCTGAGTTCATATGAAACGCTGATCCCTAGCGTGCATTAGGCAAGTAAGTGGAGACCCCATCGCGTGGTCAGTAACGCGAAAGTGTGTTCGTCTGGAAATAGCCCAGGAGGACATACGCAGCGCTTGCCATCGGCGTGCCCTGCAGGGCAGTAGGTGGTATCTGTTGGGTTGATGACATTCCCAACCGTGACGACCCGTTCATGACATACTCGGGTTCCCCGTCGTGTGGTGTTGAAACACGATCACGTACCTTGAGACGTGACCTAACTCAAGGACGGCCGTATGACAATGATACGGGCGTTTGTATTTACTTTCAAATATGGAACTGCCTGAAATGAATAACCATTGAGTGCACCATTATTGTGTGGTTTTCTGCAGGTACTAACCACGTATGTATCCGTGTAGAAAACGTGTGCGAGAGACCGTTTAGTGCCACATTTGAGACGTATATGCCGGTATGATCCGGGTAGGATTTTCTTTTGTGAGGAACGTAGTACCGAGATATGGTAGGCATATGCATGAGAATAATGATAACAAAGAATTAAAATCTATAGGTTCAACATTTAGGACCCTGGTTGGGTATAAGAATGGGATAGTGGAGCAGTATAGCCAAAAGTATGAAAAGCAGAGTGCTCTGTTTTGGGCAGCACGTTTGCTGATCCTCAACAGGGCATAACTCACAGGTCTTTTAGCCCAGGGAGGTGTGCTATATAGTTTTGGAAAGGTATTCAAGTCCTCTACAACTTTGTTGTAGACTTCCAGAGCTGAAACTCGCCTTAAGATGGCTGAAATCCCAGAGGAATGTAAACTGTCCAGAACCAGGGCAGAGTAAAACATCCTCTGAACTGATCTGTTTTTCAAATATAACTCCCAGTAGAAAAAAATCTAAAATTGTCATATAATCCATCCTTAGAAAGAGTAGAAGATGTTTGACATCTTTGCAATTCAAAGTTTCTGAAGTTTCAGCACAGAATTTAGTGGAAATCAGGATTGGAAACAGCCACTTCCAAAGGAGGTGCTGTTAAAATTCTTCCAGAAATTCTGCTAACTTTGAATTAACATAACTTTTTAAACAAAGCTGATCTGGGGGCAAATGAGTACTCGTTGGAAAGATACTGAAGTTAACTTGAACTTTGGTATTCAACTTGAGTCATGAAAATGCCCAGAACCAGATCAAAACTTGGAATAGGTAGCAACTGGTCATTCTGACAGAAGAATGACAGTTGAACTCATTGAAAAGGGTGTTGTACCCTAAGGGTGTTATACGTGATGACAACACAATAATAATGTCTCGTAGAGACCAAACCCAGTTATGGTGAGCTTCCAAAGAGGGGGTTCATCAAGTTGGATTAAACTAACTTGTGTTTGGTCTGGTAATGGTGTAGCTTGTGCAAAGTTATTACATTATCTGCTTACGAGATATTTCGCATGTTTTGTTGTCATAATGTTTTTCCGCCCAGTTCTATTGGACTGCATGCAAAATGTTGCGGGACTGATGGTTAATGTCGTATGGTTGCAGATGGTTCGTACTAGGACCACGCACGAGGTTGGTGGCTCTAGCCAAGGTGGAGGCGATGACTCCCAGCCACCGGCCTACGACAGCACCCCGCAGCAGCAGCCACCACCGCCGCCTCCGCTTAATCTAGCGGATGTGATAGCAGCATTGGTGGGAGGTCGTGAGGAGCAGACCGACCTGCTCCGCACGATCGTGCAGAATACGTTCCAGGCGGGAGGACGTCAAGAGCGAGGGCCTCGTGAGCCCCGCGAAGTGTCGTACTCGGATTTCATGAGTACGCACCCTCCAGTGTTCACCGAAGCTGAAGAACCACTGGAGGCGGACAACTGGCTGCGGACTATCGAGTCCAAGTTCGGGCTGCTCCAGTGTACGGAGCGGCAGAAGACACTGTTCGCAGCACAGCAGCTCCACGGTGCCGCTGGTGCATGGTGGGCGAATTATGTCGCCTCACGTCCGGCTGGCCATGCCGTGGAATGGCAAGAGTTCCGGGAGGCGTTCCGCGCCTATCACATTCCTCCCGGAATAATGAAGAGAAAGTTCCAAGAATTTTTGGAACTAAAACAGGGCGGGAGGAGTGCCCACGACTACTCCCGTGCCTTCAACCATCTGGCGCAGTATGCGTCAGACTACATCTCCACGGAGGAGAAGAAGAGGGAGCACTTCTATCGGGGGTTACATCCCGAAATGAAGACCCACCTCGTACAATGGAACCGCGGCACATTCAACGACCTAGTCAATGCCGCCATCATGCAAGAGGACGCTCAGCGGGAGTTAGCAGCTGAGCAGAGGAAGCGTAGCGCTCCACCTAGCAGCGGTGGGAGTGGCGCTCCCCAGAAGTACCGTATGGTGTATCGGACACCATCCGGGCAGCAGTGGCAACCACCGGCGCGACCGCAACGGTTCGGGGGACGTCCCTTTCAGGCACCTCCGTTCCGTCCGCCGATGCCACCACCAAGACAGCAGCAGCAGCAGACGGTACCCCGGGCGTTTCCACCGCCACAACGCGCCCCAGGTTTCCGTCCACCGATCAGCGGGGGACCGCCCCGTTTCACCTGCTTCACGTGTGGCCAAGCGGGCCACTTTGCGAAGGACTGTCCCCAGGGGCAGCAGAGCAGCGGGCAAGCCCAGCTCCAGGGCGGTGCTCGAGGCCGACCTCCGGTGAAGAAGGTTGGTCAGCGGACTGGAGGCGTCCGCAACCTCGACAATGAGGACGCCCCAGAGGGAGACAACGTGCTGGCGGGTACGTTTACTCTCAACCATCAAGCCATCGTCATATTATTTGATTCTGGTGCAACCCACAGCTTTATAAGTGCATCCTATGTGGCTAAACACCAATTGCAAGTCTTCCCAACCGACTGCACTTATATGATATGCTCACCGGGAGGGAAGATTTCAGCTAATATGATGATTCCAAAGGCACCTCTGTGCTTAGGTGGGAAACTATATCCCACCACCTTGATAATCCTTATGGGACAAAAGATTGATGCAATCTTAGGGATGTCATGGCTGCAATACCATGGCGCTGTCCTAGAGACTCGGACACGGACGGTCCACTTAAATTCTCCATTCCACCGTCCGCATTCCATGATGTTAGACACGCCAGTCCGGGAAGTTTTAGCAATTAATAATGCTGAAGTTCTCAAGTTAGAAGACATCCCCGTAGTCCGGGAGTATCCTGATGTGTTCCCGGATGATCTTCCGGGCATGCCACCTGAGCGGGATGTCGAGTTCAAGATTGAACTTGCACCCGGGACTACGCCCATATCACGGAGACCATACAAGATGGCTCCAAATGAGCTGGCGGAACTGAAAGAACAGCTCAATGATCTGTTGAGCAAGGGTTTCATTAGGCCGAGTTCCTCGCCTTGGGGATGCTCGGCGCTATTCGTGAAGAAGAAGGATGAGACCCTGAGGCTGTGTGTGGATTACCGGCCACTCAACGCCGTCACCATCAAGAATAAGTACCCACTGCCCCGTATTGACATCTTGTTTGATCAACTGGTGGGGGCAAGTGTATTCTCAAAGATGGACCTTCGCTCTGGATATCACCAGATCAAGATCCGGGCGGAGGATATCCCGAAGACGGCGTTCTCGACGAGATACGGCTTATACGAATATCTCGTCATGTCCTTTGGTCTCACAAATGCTCCAGCCCATTTCATGTATCTCATGAACTCGGTGTTCATGCCGGAGCTGGACAAGTTCGTGGTAGTGTTCATCGACGATATCTTGGTTTACTCCAAGACAGAAGCCGAGCATGCCGAACACTTACGGATCGTTCTTCAGCGATTGCGAGACCACAAGCTCTACGCCAAGTTCAGCAAATGCGAATTTTGGATCAGCCAAGTGCCATTCTTGGGACATATCATCTCAGCTGAAGGCATTGCGGTTGACCCAAGTAAAATAGAGCAAGTGTTGAAATGGAAAGCTCCCACTTCAGTCCATGAAGTCAGAAGCTTCCTCGGGTTAGCAGGCTACTACCGGAGGTTCATTCCGAGCTTCTCCAAGCTCGCAAAGCCGATGACAGAGTTGCTGAAGAAAGGGACAAAATATGTTTGGAACACGGCGTGTGAAGGAGCGTTCCGAACATTGGTGAAGCATCTCACCACAGCCCCGGTGTTAGCTCAGCCGGATACAACAAAGCCCTTCGACGTGTATTGTGACGCGTCCGGTATTGGGCTGGGCTGCGTGTTGATGCAGGAAGGACGTGTGGTCGCTTATGGCTCACGCCAACTTCGGAACCATGAGCAGCACTACCCGACTCACGATCTTGAACTTGCTGCCGTGGTGTTGGCGCTGAAAATGTGGAGGCACTATCTCCTGGGGAACTTGGTGCATCTCTACACCGACCACAAGAGCTTGAAATACATTTTCACCCAGAAGGAGCTGAACATGAGGCAGAGGAGGTGGTTAGAACTGATCAAAGATTATGAGATTGAGATCCATTACCACCCCGGCAAGGCGAATGTGGTTGCCGACGCGCTGAGTCGGAAATCGCATGTCCATCACCTCACCATTACACCGGTGGAGGAGGAAGAGCCAAGTCTATACTTGGTTCCTTATGGATCGCTGTACAACCTTGCCCTCATCCCTACTATTAGGGAGGACATCATTGCAGCTCAGAAAACGGATAAAGGCATGGCACATCTCCGGAGACGGATAGACATTGGAGAAATTAAATGTTTCCGGAAAGATGGTGAGGGGACGTTGTGGTTCAATGACCGCATAGTCGTACCCCGAGATATGGAGTTGAGGAAAAAGATCCTCGATGAAGCTCACTTGTCCAAATACTCCATTCATCCGGGCAGCAACAAAATGTACCAAGATTTGAAAAAGAAATTTTGGTGGACGCGGATGAAGCGGGAGGTAGCTAAGTACGTATCCGAGTGCGATACGTGTAGACGAGTGAAAGCTGATCATATGAAGAAATCAGGGCTGCTGCAACCCCTGAAGATCCCGGCATGGAAATGGGAAGATGTGAGCATGGATTTCATTGTGGGATTACCCCTAACAGCCAACAAGCATGATTCCATATGGGTAATCGTTGATCGGTTAACCAAGACGGCTCACTTCATTCCGGTGAATACACGTTACAATACCGGCAAATATGCGGAGCTATACATAGCGAAGATTCTATGCCTATACGGGGTACCCAAGACCATTGTCTCAGATCGAGGTGCATTATTTGTATCTCGCTTTTGGGAGCAGCTACACGCTGCATTGGGTACTAAGTTGATCAGGAGCTCCGCCTATCACCCTCAGACCGATGGTCAGACAGAAAGGGTGAATCAAGTCCTGGAAGACATGTTGAGAGCATGTGCCATCCACCATGGTAGGAACTGGGATGATCACCTACCATTGGCGGAATTCTCGTACAACAACGGTTATCAGGCAAGTATCAAGATGGCACCTTACGAAGCTCTCTACGGTCGTAAATGCCGCACCCCATTAAATTGGTGCGAGTCCGGTGAAAGGGTCACATTCGGAGTTGATGTGGTAAACGACGCCGAAGAGCGCGTTCGGACAATTCGAGCCAATTTGAAGGCCGCTCAATCCCGACAGAAGAGCTACGCTGATAAGAGGCGTAGGCCGTTGCACTTTGACGTTGGGGAACACGTGTACCTCCGCGTGTCTCCAATGAAGGGCGTGCACCGATTCGGTGTGAAGGGGAAGCTCGCTCCCCGTTTCATTGGACCCTACGCTATCACCGAGAAGTGTGGACCAGCAGCGTATCGATTGGAGCTACCGGCATCTCTGGCTGGTGTCCATGATATTTTCCATGTTTCGCAACTGCGAAAATGCTTGAAGCATACAACTGCTGTTCCTACCGAAGACATCGGCGAGCTGAAACCGGATTTAACATATGATGAATATCCGGTGGGAATTCTTGATGAGAAAGCCAGGACCACGCGTAGCAGAACGTTGTGGTTCTACAAGATACTCTGGAGTAACCACACCGCCGAAGAAGCGACGTGGGAGAACGAGGAGTTCCTTCGCTCAAATTACCCGGAGTTCATGGCTTCTCAACACGGGTAAGTCCCTATTACATCGCTATCTCTTCTTTTATAATCTCGGGACGAGATTCTTTTAAGGGGGGAGGGATGTAAAAGCCCAAGAAATGGGACTTGCAAAAACTTTTCTTCACTTCACCACACCTCAGCTCTTGTTGTGGATGGCTGGTAAGGGATGGGAGGAGCAAGTAACCTTTATCAAAGAAGTGGTTAGAGGGGAAACTTACACTCTCATAACATGGGAAAAAATTATACACATGTGATCACACATGAGAGTGTGTTTCCAAACTGTTGCATTCAAACTCAGGATTTCAGCAGCTAAACCAAGTATCAAAGTGCATAATTGGATTTCTCAGGTCCAAATTAGTGGGGAGGCAAAGTTCAGAAATTTTCAAAAAGATGTGCTACCCATTTTTCCAAAAAGGGTCCAAATATGCCAAGAATTCAAATATTTATTTGAATTTGGGGGAAATGAGCTCAACCATACAAATGTAGGTCAGTTTCAAACTCCAAATATTTGGATTCATCTCTGGCTAAGCTTTGGAGATCTTTTGAGGGGTGGGGGAGCCCTGACAAGTGGGTCCCACATGTCATTGGGAGGGTTAAAATGGCACAATAGTTAACAGCCTTAAGGGCTAAGTCTTGCACTCGGAACAGAGCCGAGGCTCCACGCGACACGCCGTGAAAACGCCGGACGCCACCTCCTGCTCTCCCCTCGCGCGCTGGCGAGCTCCTTGTGCGGGCGCAGTAACTCCCAGCCGTGCCCCAGCTCGCCACGACCACGGGCCGACCCCCAGTCACCGCCCTCTCGCACGACAAAACGCCGAGGAGCCGCCGCTGTGATCGACTCACTCAGGAGCGATCGTCCCTCGTGTACCAACGCCGGCAGCGCAGCAAACATATATCCTCAGACCTCCCACGCACTACCCGCATCACTTCCGGTCAAGTGAACCACTACCCACCGAGAGAAACCACGTTTTCGTGGCCGCCGGTGAGAACCGAGCAAAGGTGCTCCCGTGGGCAGCTCACACCAACCAGTTTCACGACTGAGCAAGAGCGCCCCAAGGTGCGCCAACTCCCTGCGCTGCTCCTCTCCAAATTCCAGAGCAATCCGTGCGACGTAGCTTCGGAATTTCAAGTTTTCCCCTCGGACGAGGAAAACCGGACCGCGGGTAAGAACTGTGGAAATTTACGCTCAATTCTCGGTTAAAGTTGTTCATTTTGCGCACACCAGAACTAGAGAGGATAGGGAACCTTTTCCCTCCACAACCCTAGCTAGAAACGCCGTAGTTACAGCTAATTTCGAGCTTTTCGGTCGGCGGCCATGGCGGGAACACGCGGGCGCACGGTGACAACCGGTTTGCCGTCGTTTCCGAGCCAGGTTGAGGCCACGCCGGGATTTCCTGACCTCCACTGATGCTTTAGAGCGGATCCGCCGAGCTTTTGGCGGGCTAATGTGCTCGGGCGGCGGTGCCGATCATCACCGAAGGCCGCGGCTCGTCGCCAGCCTACTTCCGGCCACCGGCAGCCCGAGCCAACCCCATAGACTTGTTCCCCGACCCTGAAAACCCCCAGGCGGCGAGTCTCCGGCCGAGAGGTGGCCGGGAAGCTGAGTCCGGCGAGCTCCAGTACAGCGCCGGCGAGGGGGAGGCGCGGGAGCGAGAGGAGGAAGAAGACCCACCGGGCCCACGTGTCAGCAGCTGAAGATTAAAACCCCGGATCAGCTGTGGCGTGTGATTCCATGTGGTGGCGCGGGAAGGGGTCTGTGGCCCCCGTGTGGCGCGAGTCCGGCGGTTGACACGTGTAGGGTGGACCCACAGGCAGAGTTTGAACTTTTCCCGAATTAATTTGAATTCCAGAATTGGTTCAAACTTTGGAACTGCATAACTTTTGCTAGGAAGCTCCAAAATTAGTGATTCAAATTGGGTTGGATTCATCTTGCATAGCTCTGTCCAGAGATACAACCCAATTTGTATGAAACCCATTAATTAATTCTGGAAAATTCTTTAAAGCTTTTCAGCAAAAGAATTTTAGAGGGAGTTTGGTTCATCCAAAAATTCCCAAATTTTGCCAGAATGTTCTTTAAGACATTAGTAAACCCCTGTAATAGTTTCAGACCATTTGGAGTTGAATTGGTCAGAGCAATTCAAATTTGAAGGTGCTGTGTTCATTTGAATGCAGAAACATTTTCAGAGAATTTCCAAAACTTGGAAATTCAATTCTGGGCAAACCTTGACTCCAAAAATGCTAGGAAAATTCATGCAAACTCTATGAGCTATAATAGAAATTGTAGTTCATTAAGTTGAGCATGAACAGGGGTATTACCTCAGAATTAATTCTTCCTTGCTGATTTGCCAAGAGAATTATTCTGAGCAAACCACTCCATGAAAAGTGCTAATGTTTGGTCCAGAGAGTTTTCTTGTGACAAGGAACTCACACAAAAATTCTCAGCTCCATTGGAGCTCTAGATCACCCCTGTCCTGTTTACCCACTTAAGGGACTAAGATGGAAAAAGGGGGAAAACCACTTAGCATTTGACCATGTGATTAAGTCCAAGCCAAACCACCAACACCAGTTCATATTTAAATTCTTAAACAAAGTTCCAGGTATTAGAGGCTGGTTATTAGAACTAATAGTAGAAGTCTTACTCTAGACTCACTTTTGCATATAAATTAACATGTAGTATGTCATTAACGTGTAGCCGTTGAAGAAGAGACTCCGGAAGTGCTGGACTTCCTCCTTCCGGACGAAGAACTAACTCCTGACCAGCAGCAACAAGGCAAGCCCCGGTTTGCATTAACCCTTTTTGAAAGTTTTACTTTGTTTACATGTGTCATGTGAAGTATGATTGTGCATTAGGTATAGGGTGAATGAAACCCCACTTGCATAACCAAAGGTTCCTAAAAGAGTGAGGGTAGTGTCAAGGACCTCGAGTAGACAGGCTATGCTTAATGAGTCATAGGACTTCGGTACAAGTCGAGTAGTTGGAATCTACTCGCGAGATAGGCTTGGGACACACGGGTTCGGTTGAGTGATGTGAGATCACTTTAGTAATGAAAATGAGACTAGGCAGGGGCTAGGGCGCAGCAAGAGAGAGTCTTGTGTGCGCAGCCCTGCCCGTGTCGATTGAGGACCGATCCGTGTGCGGCCCTGCTGAACAAGTATTGAACGTACCGAAGGCATATCGGATATATGGGCCCCGATAAACCGATGTAGCCTAAACCTCCGGGCGTCGAGGCATAGCACACCGATTTATAGGTGTAGGTTGAGGGCAGCAAGGTGGAAATCTGCCAACGGGCATAGAGAGATGCTCCGTGTGGGGAACCTCCTGCTCGTTTCGGTGCGACCGGTTCGACGTTTGGGCTGTTGGGTGAAAGGTTGTCCCGTACGACATCGAGTGAGCGTGCTGTGCAGCTCCACGGGTGGGCGTACGTGACGTGCTCTTTGGGTTTTCCCTGCAGGTGTATATCGAGTCGATTCGCCGTCCCTCGCGGTGACGAGTACTGCTTGTTCACTGCGTCGTAACGTAGACTAATGGATGAAATATGTTGATTCAATGATGCTGATTGATATAATTGTATTGCTACATAAGTGCCACCAAACACTGCTTACTAAATTTCAGATTTCATGAACTGTTAACTTGTTGCTAAAAGATGAACTAAGGATGAACTTGTAGGCGTGTCGTTTTGCTGAAATGCTACCAACCTATGTCTTGGTATACCTCATGTAGAGTTTCATGCTTAGGTGAGTCGGTTAAGCCTTGCTGAGCCTTCGTGCTCACGGTTGCTGCTTAAGTGTTTTTCAGGTGAGGAGCCACCCACGGACTCGGAGTACGAGTCCACCGGCGAGGGTTACCCTCCGTCGGGGACCACGGCTGAGTGGGAGCCGTACACGCCGCGCTGAGCTGAGACGTGCAGCTAGTGTGGGTTGCCCTAGGGCTGGGCAACCGACTTTTGCTAAATAGGCGGGCGTGAGTTGTATAGTGTAGTCTTCCGCTGTGTAATAGAACAATAATTGTAACTGAAGTTTGTACTTGTTTGTACAGTTTCAGCTGTTTTTCCCATGTAATATATTGTGTTCTTATGACGTGTGCTGTCGGGTGTCGCATCGCGCGGCACCACCCTCTGCGATCCTGGATGAGCGGATCCCAGTCCGCCACATGATAATCGATAACAATCATTCATCATTAAAAAAACATTCATTAACATTCATTAATAATAACATTTTTAGAACAACAAAACAAAACAACAGACGATCGCCTACTCCTGCAGTGGGGTTGAAGCCCACACTTGTTGGCGATTGCCTCCACCAAAAATTAGAGTTAGTTTTCATCGGGAGAGCTCATCGGAGGTGAGAAATGTCACGGGCACCGTCGCGGCCCAGTATACATCAACCACATTTAGCATCAAACAAAAAAAACCATTCGGCAATCAATAACAAACATTAATCATCAAACAAACATTCATTAACATTCATTAAATAAATCATTTTTACAAACAACAAAAGAAAACAATAGACGATCGCATAGTGCTCCGGTGGCGTAGGAACCCCACACTTGTTGGCGATCACCTCCACCAACTTCCTGATGTCTTCCACCTCAAGCACCTCACCGACCGTCTCCCACATCATGTCAAGACGACCAGCCACTGCGCTTAATCTGAAGAGGTAGTGGCCTATGGTGTCCATTACAGTACAATCTAGAAGGGGACCAAGACCCAGGAGCCGCATGTCAGTAGATGTACTGTCAAATACATCTTTTGCAATCTGCTGGCGCAACAGTTTAAGGTCGTCCTCTGACCTGAGGGCAACCAACCTCTCCTCTAGGTGAGCGACTTTCCCAATCAGGTACTCTCTCTCTCTCTCTTCCACCCAGGAAGGCGACGGAGGGGTGGTTGGAGCCGGGGGCGGTTGGAGGATGGTTGGGAGCACTTCGGTGGTGCCATTGAGAAAGACTAGGGCTACGGTGTGGCGAGGAAGACGAAGACTAGAGGGAAGAGGAAGACTGTGATGGTGCGGAGAAGGGGAAGGTGCATGTTATAATGGTGCGGAGAAGACTATGAGGTCAGAGCGCTTCGAATTCTGCGAGCGATGGCAACTCTGCGCATGAATGACAACAGTCGCACGATTAATTGCATAGCTTGCAGTACCATATATCCACCGTTGGCTTCATCGGGTTGTGCAGTTAAGTCAGAGGATCCCTGTGTGCAGGGAGGGGATCTGCTTGCTACTATGAAATTAACTGAACTCTAGCAGGCTTTACTGAAGTGGTGGAGTCCAGTCGAGCCTACGAAAGTCTTGGACTGCATTTTCTTTTGCTGCTTGCCATGATGTGAGACTGCATGATGTAGGCTGTAAACAGCTGACACTCTATGTTGCAGACACAAAACAGAATATTTCAATATGACACAAAACAAAAAGATTGATAAAATCATGCATAATGCTCTTTATTTTTTGCTCAAGTTAACAAAAGGGAGGTATGAACAAAATTAGTACTCCAAATATGAGCTCCACTACACAAATAGTTTTTTTATCATTAAGATCAGTACGTTGCGCCATCTTGGAATATTTTTTGTGCTGCATCATGTGACAGGTTGATGTTTTTTATCTCAATATAAAAGTTTTGTTTATTCAGCTGTTTCTGCAGTCTCAAATCACAACAAACATATAGTCTAAGACTTCTGTAGGCTTCACTGGACTAGATCAAAAGGGAGACGAGCTCTAATACAGCCTGTCTCGTATCTCAACAGAAAGGAGACGCACATCTTAGCTCTCACGAGACGCGCGCTGAACAAAGCAAATGTGGGACGCGCCCTTATGAGGCTCGTCTCTCATACATGTAAATGAGATACGGGAATTATATACGCGTGTCTCCAATTGTTGCTCTAGGTATTTTAGCTCTCTCTCGTTCTCTCCCAACACTTAGCAAAATTTTTGGCAAATTTTTGACCTCGTGCTCTCTCGCTCTACTTTTGCCCAAGAAACCGCCATGCCAGCGCCGCCGCCGCCTCGTCCCAGTCCCCGAAGCACGCCACCGCCTCGACCCTGCCCTCGGAGCCTGCCGCCTCTGCCCCTCTTCCTCAAACTCTTGGTCATTGTCGTGCTACCGCCATCGACCTGGACTCCACCTCGACCCCGACCTTGGTAACAAGCCATACCTATTTGTGACTGATTGTGCAAATTTGAATGTGAATTCTAGTTCCAGCATCTCTTTTCATCAAACTTCACATCTCTTGACACCATTACTCTTTTGCTTACTGGATCATACAACTTGTACGCTTTTACATTTAACTCATACCCAATAAACACACACATGGCTGACGTATCAAAAAGAGCTTGGTCAGTCCTAGTCCCAACTTGTTTGCAAATGTCACACAATTAAAGGTGTAAGTGCATCTAGGCATCCCCATGTGGGTTTTGGAGGATCAATGACAAACAAGTGAAGAGCTAACCAAACCTGCTAAGTGAGAGCAGGTTACATGAAGAAAAAGGAGAATAATGCAAAAAGGGGAAAAGGCGGCCTTGATGAGAAAAGGAAGAATCATGAGTGAAAAGACCCGAGTAAAGGAGAAAAACCTAGGCTTATAGTTTTAAGTATAGAGTGTGTGAGAGACAGTCTAAGAGCTCAGTAGGAATCCCAAGTTAGTACGGGAAGGGTGAGTGAGAAAAACACAAAGTACAAAACAATGGACTAGTCCAGTATTTTATCGAACTAGTCCGGTGTAGCCAGACTTGTTCGACATAGCACGGAAAAGACCTCTTTGTGTGACATTGGACTAGTCCGCATTATAACAGACTAGTCCGGTGTAGCTAGACTTGTCCGATTGGCAACAGCCTACCCTTCTTTGTGTGACACCGAACTAATCCGAAGTCACATCGGACTAGTCCGTGCACCACAGACTAGTCTGTATTGAAACGGACAGACACTCTCTATGTGACATAAGACTTATCCGATGTCATACGGACTAATCCGTATGATTAGGATTTTACTTATTTAAACCCAACTGGCGGCTGAACAACTCAACTTGAATGATAACACCGGATTACTTCGATGTCTACCACGGACTAGTCCGGACTACTCAGATCCCAACGGATACATATCGGGACCTCGATAAAAAGGGATCCCCGACTCTTTTCCGAGTAGACACGAACCCTAGCGCCGCCACGCAGCATCCAAGAGCACAAAAATACTCCTCTCCACACATTCTAAAGCCCTGAGGATCAAGTTCTTGGGATTTGGGAGATTGGAAAAGATAGAGGGGAAAATTCATCTTCATTGAGCTCTTGGTTTGGTTTCTCTCACACACTCCTATTGATTATTGTGTAATTTTTTACTGTGTTGATCTCCATTCACGTGTAAAACTTGTGGGAGCCCTTAACTTGTGAGGAAGCCCTATAAACTTGGTAATTACCCCGGTTGTTAGTGGAGATCAAGTCGGCTTTGGTGGTGATTTGACGAGGAAATGGTTGGTTAAGACCCGACTCTGTGTGAGCTCCTTAACAAGGACGTAGATCTCTTGTGTGGGATTGGACCTCGGTAAAAATCACTTGTCTTGTGTACTTTTAACTAGTTAGGGTTTATTCTTGTGATTCTAGTTGTTCCTGTTATCCACGTGATATTAAGGTCTCGTGAACACAAGTTAGTATTACTAAAGTAATTGCTCACTTTTTGTTTTGAGAAATCCAAAGAAAAAAGAAAATAAAAAAGAGAAGTTCTGTTGAACCACGGACTAGTCCGCAATA
Source organism: Neostapfia colusana (assembly GCA_030760725.1). Taxonomy (NCBI): domain Eukaryota; kingdom Viridiplantae; phylum Streptophyta; class Magnoliopsida; order Poales; family Poaceae; genus Neostapfia; species Neostapfia colusana. Next base: position 84,579,796 of record JASWHV010000008.1, on the reverse strand, counting down.
ACATCAGACTAGTCCAGACAGAATTTAACCCTTTTTTAGTATTTCAGGAGTTCAAAAGGCTTATTAACCCCCCTCTAGGCACATTCAATTGGTATCAAAGCCAAACTCTCCATCAAGAGACTAACCACTTAGAGAGATGATGGCTGATGAGAAGGAAACTCAATTCCAGTGAAGCCCATCGACGACGGAGCTCAAGACCTGAACAAGGTGCTTGATGTGTTGAGAGAATTCGAAGATGATGCTGAGGAGGTTCACCAACTCAAGGCACTGCTCAAGAAAAAGCTCCTAAATCAAAAGGACGAGAAGAAGGGTGAAGACAAGCCAAAAGGCAGTGGTCATCAAGACTACTCCCGATATCCTTTTAATTATGAATGTCGTAATTCAAATAATCATTATATCTCTATTCCTTTGGGAAAACCTCCACATTTTATGGAAATGATTATACTATGTGGAAGCATAATATGAAGATGCATCTCATTTACCTAAATCCAAGTCTTTGGCATATTGTGTGCACGGGTATAGATATTCCGGACACCGACGAATAACTCACTCCGGAGCAAGCACAAGCAATACAACGCAATGCAAAAGCTGTCGACGTGATCGCCTCATTCTTGAGTCGGGAAGAGTTCAACAAGGTGGATGGACTAGTAATAGCCAAAGACATATGGGACACCCTCAAGACACCACACGAAGGAAATCGCTTAGTACGAGAAGCCAAGATTGAAATGATTGAGGTGGAGCTAGGGAGGTTTGCCATTAAGGACGGTGAAAGCCCCCAAGAGATGTACAATTGCATGAAGGTCCTCATCAACAAAAGCAGATCATATGGAAGCAAGAAGTGGACTCACCATGAAGTGGTGAATAGAATGATAAGAACATTCATGCCCCTCAACATAACCTTATGCTCAATAATCTGAGAAAGTCTAGGGTTTCACAAGATGACACCGGACGAGCTTCTAGGTAGAATTATCAATCACGAGATGATGGAGAAGGAAGCTCAATATGTGAAGAGTCTTGCTGATCTCACCTCTTCCAAGAAGAAGGAAGTCACTCTCAAAGCGACTTGCAAACCAAAAGGAAAAGAAATCTATGAGGTGCAAGATGATGAAGACAGTGATGATGTAAGTACCAATGTGGATGACGAAGAAATGGTTCTCTTCATCAAGAAGTTCAAGCGCATGATGAGGAGAAGAAGAGGTGATAACTCGAATGAAGGCAAAAACAAAGATAAAGGAAAGTCCAAAGCTCAGCGAACTTGCTACAATTGTGGGGAATATGGACATTTTATGGTTGATTGCCAATATGAAGAGGAGAAGAAGAAGAAGAAGAAGAAGAAGAAGAAGAAGAAGAAGAAGAAGAAGAAGAAGAAGAAGAAGAAGAAGAAGAAGAAGAAGAAGAAGAAGAAGAAGAAGAAGAAAGAAGAAGAAGAAGAAGAAGAAGAAGAAGAAGAAGAAGAAGAAGAAGAAGAAGAAGAAGAAGAAGAAGAAGAAGAAGAAGAAGAAGAAGAAGAAGAAGAAGAAGAAGAAGAAGAAGAAGAAGAAGAAGAAGAAGAAGAAGAAGAAGAAGAAGAAGAAGAAGAAGAAGAAGAAGAAGAAGAAGAAGAAGAAGAAGAAGAAGAAGAAGAAGAAGAAGAAGAAGGAAGAAGAAGGAAGAAGGAGAAGGAAGAAGAAGGAGAAGAAGGAGAAGGAGAAGAAGGAGAACAAGAAGAAGAAGAAGAAGAAGAAGCCGCAAGACAAGTGTTCAAGGGGAAGAAGCAAGCGGGCCAAGCACACATTGGCAAGAAGTGGGACTCAAACAAAAATTCCTCCTATGAAGATGGGGTGCCAACCATTGCCATCAAGAAATCTTCTATGAAGACTACCCTCTTTCCAAGCTTGGGAGGATGGAAGAACACGAACCACACTTGCCTTATGGCTAAGGATGGCAAGAAAAAGGTTAAATATAAATTTTCCTCTTTATCTTCTCTTGATGATGATGATTTCAATAGTAGTGATGAAAATGAACACATGCTTAAGGATCTAAGTAAAAGTGCACTTGCTAAAATGAAACTGCTGTCGGAAGAGATATTTGAGAAGGAAGAACTTATCAACCGACAAGAAGATATGATCATCCTTCAAAAGGAGAGATATTATGGGGTTGAAAAATCTCTTGAAGTCGAAAAGGAAAAGAGTAAAGAACTTGAGCTTGAGCTAGAGCTGAGCAAGGATAGTTGCTCAAATCTTAGTGATTTGAACATTGTACTTAAGGATGTACTTGTTCACGTGACTAAAGTTAACAAGACTCTTCAAGTACAAGTTGAATCACTCAAGCAAAGTGCTCCCTCTTCCTCCAAGAGTTCATCCTTCTCAAATATCAAGTCTACTCCACTCAAGTCATATAATTGTGCTAACTTGGTTCTTGACTTGAAGAATGAACTTAAAATGACACAAGACAAATGTTCACCCAAAGGTGGCATTTTTGATAAGGATAAAATCAAATATGCATGTAGTGCATATTTGGTTACTAGATCTCCCAATGTCAAGGATGGTCTTGGATATTTCAAAAATGAAAAGCAAATTGCTAGAATCCCTAAGAATAACAAGAAATGGATTGACTTTGTCAAGGGAAACTCAAACCAAGTTGAAAGTGACAAACATACTTCTTCCCCACTTGAAAAAGCTAAAATTGAACATCATATTAAGTTTCATACCTTTGATACCTCGTATATTCTTATGAAATTAAATTTAATCATGTTTATGCTATGTATGTTGGGCCACTCCACAAGAGTCCCAAATCTTGTGTGTGGGTGCCCAAAAGTCGTGTTACTAACCTCAAAGGACCCAAACAAGCTTGGGTACCTAAAACCAAAGCATAACCTTGCTCTGTAGGCATACTCCTCCGGTGGATCTAAATGAGTGCTTGATAGCGGCTGCACCAACCACATGACCAGAGAAAAGAAAATATTTGTTGAATATGAAGAAAATGAAGATCCAAGTGAAGGTATTTATTTTGGTGATAATAATCAAGGAAGGGTACTCGAAACCGATAGAATAGCTATATCACCTCAACACACTCTTTCGCAAGTCTTACATGTTGATTCATTAGATTATAATCTCTTGTCCATATCTAAACTATGTGAAAAAGGTTATAATTGCTTGTTCACTAACGAGGGTGTGACCGTCTTTAGAAAAAGTGATGACTCGGCTGCATTCAAGGGTATGTTAAAGAGAAAGTTCTATCTTGTGGACTTCATCACGGATAAAGCCCAACTTGACACATGATTCATTGCAAAGACTAACATGGGTTGGCTATGGCATAGACGGCTAGCTCATGTTGGTATGAGAAATCTGCAGAAACTTCTAAAAGGGGATCACATCCGAGGTTTGAATAATGTTGTATTTGAGAAAGACAGGCCATGCAGCGCGTGCCTAGCCAGAAAACAAGTTGGAGCACATCACCCCAAAATGAACATAATGACAACTACAAGACCATTGGTGCTACTACATATGGACCTCTTCAGCCCCATAGCCTACATTAGCATCGGTGGTAACAAATACGATTTAGTAGTTGTAGATGACTTTTCTATATTCACTTGGGTATTTTCTTGCATGATAAGGAAGAAGTACAAGGTGTCCTCAAGAAATTCTTGAACAGGTCTCAAAATGAGTTCTCCTTAAGAATTAAGAAAATAAGGAGCGACAACGGCACCGAGTTCAAGAACACCCAAGTTGAAGACTTTCTTGATGAAGAAGGCATCAAACACAAATTTTTAGCTCTGTACTCCCCCCCCCCCAACAAAATGGGGTAGCCGAAAGAAAGAATAGGACACTTATTGAGATGGCAAGAACAATGCTTGATGAATACAAGACCTCGGACAGATTTGGGATGGAAGCGGTAAACACCGCGTGTCACGCAACAAATCGACTTTATGTCCAGTGACTCTTAAAGAAAACTTCATATTAGATTATTACCGGTAACAAGCCTAATATTTCATATTTCCGAGTCTTTGGAAGTAAATGCTACATTCTAAACAAAAAGCCTAGGAATTCGAAGTTCGCTTCAAAATCTGATGAAGGCTTTTTGTTGGGTTATGATTCAAACACTTACGCCTATCGTGTCTTCAACAAAACCTCCGGGATTGTTGAAGTTGCACGTGACGTAGTTATTGATGACATTCACGGCTCCCAAGTGGAGCAACTTGATCGTCATGTGCTAGATGAATAAGAAGCTCCATGACAAGCCCTGAAAAAATGGCACTTAGAGAAGTTCAACCTTAAGAGCAATTTCAAGATCCAAGAGAGCCATCTCCAACACAACCAAAGCAGTTAACTCAATACCAAAGCCAATCTCAACAAAATCAAGATGAACAAGATCAAAATGGAAGAAATGATCCAGGGGGATAAAAAGAAGATAAAGAAAATGAGGACGTCGAAACAAGTCCCCAAATTCCACACCCATGAGTGTGCTAGAGCGTCCAACGGGATCACCCCGTCGACAATATCCTTGGAGACATCTCCAAGGGGGTAACTACTCGGTCTCGTATTTACAATTTGGAACCATATAGGGTTGAAGATGCACTACGAGATTCGGATTGGATGATGGCAATGCAAGAAGAGCTAAATAACTTAAAGAGGAATGAAGTGTGGGAACTTGTGGAACGACCAAACGCGAATGTTGTGGGCACAAAATGGGTGTTCCGCAACAAACAAGACCAACACGACATGGTGACAAGAAATAAAGCACGACTTGTGGCTAAGCGGTACTCACAAGTCGAAGGTTTGGATTTCGATTAAACTTTTGCTCCGGTAGCTAGGCTTGAGTCTATTCAAATGTTGTTGGCTTATGCTGCTCACCATAATTTCAAGTTGTACCAAATGGACGTCAAAGGTGCATTCTTCAACGATCCAATCAAGGAGGAGGTGTATGTGGAGCAGCCACCCAGGTTTGAGGATTAAGGATTCCCCAACCATGTATACAAACTGCGTAAGGCTCTCTATGGACTCAAACAAGCTCCCAAGGCTTGGTATGAGTGTTTTAAAGATTTTCTAATAGATAATGGTTTTAAAATGGGAAAAACTAACTATACTTTATTCATGAAACACTCTGATAATGATATATTCGTTTGCCAAATATATGTCGATGACATAATATTTTGTTCTACTAATAAATTGTTTTATGATGTGGTTAGTAAGATCATGACTGACAGATTCGAGATGTCCATGATGTAGGAATTGAAGTTCTTTCTAGTCTTTCAAATGAAGCAACTTAGAGAGGGCACTTTCATTTGCCAAACGATGTATACACAAAATATCCTCAAAAAGTTCAATATGGATAGAGAAAAGCCCATCAAAACTCCAATGGCAACCAATGGACATATTGATCTCAACGAATATAGTCCGAATGTTGACCAAAAGGTATATTGCTCTATGATCGGCTCCATATTATATCTTTGTGCAACTAGACTCGATATCATGTTGAGTGTATGTATGTGTGCAAGGTTTCAAGTCGCTCTAAAGGAGTGTCACTTGACAGCTGTAAAGATAATCTTGATATATTTAGTTCACACACCTAACCTAGGTCTTTGGTATCCCAAGGGGTCAAAATTCAATCTCATCGAATACTCCGATGCAAATTATGCCGCCTGCAAAGTAGATAGAAAAAGTACATCCGGGACATGCCAATTCTTGGGTACGTCGTCCAAGAAGCAAAACTCCATTGCCTTATCCACAGCCTAGTATCATGGTCGTCCAAGAAGCAAAACTCCATTGCCTTATCCACAGCCGAAGCGGAGTATGTTGCAGCTGAAAGTTGTTGTGCGCTGTTCCTTTGGATGTGACAAACTCTAAGGAATTATGGTTACAGTTTGATCCATATTCCACTCCTATGTGGCAACGAGAGTGCCATAAAAATAGCTCATAACCCTGTTGAGCATTCTAGAACCAAACACATTGACATCCGACACCATTTCTTGAGAGACCACTCTATCAAAAGAGATATTACAATTTCACATGTTAGAACCAAAAAACAACTAGCCAATAATTTCACCAAGCCATTAGATGAGGAAGGGTTTTGTGAGCTTAGGAATGAATTGAATATCCTTGATTCTCGAAATGTGGCTTGAAATGTTGCATATATGATCTAGAACTTCAAAATACCAGCATGTTTGCGAAAAAATTTAACCCTATTTTTTTAACACTAAAACTATTTCAAATATTAACTATTGGTGAACTATAGTCATAGTTTGAATGTTGATTGCTTACTGATCACACTCACCAAAAATAATTTCCAAAAATTATAAATGTCCAAATGATCAACATAGTCAAAATTCCCTATATACAAGGATGCTGGGAGTATTTTTTATATACCATGGACAAGTCTGTTGAGAGACCGGACTAGTCCGCACCACGGCTTACTCCGGCTGTAGTCCGCAACACCGGACTAGTTCGATGTACAGACCGGACAAGTCCGGCACCCGCGGATTTAACCGTTTCGACTCAGTCCGATAGTCTCTTCTTCCTCTCACTTTCCCCACAGCCTTCTCTCTCCTCACTAGGGAAGTTCACCCCGGACTTCTCCGCACCCAGGATCCGCTCTACTCTGTGATTTGATCTCTTCTTGGTAAATCCTTGCCCTAACCCTAATCTTCTAACTTTTCTAGGGTTTAGGCCAAATCCCTCATGCTCTAGGGTTTCAATACCACTTAATGAGCAATACACTGTCATTCCCCTGCACAATGAATCCTTCCCCAAAAGATTTGATGATTCTTTGTTAGCTAGGGTTCTTGCTGATGAACACCGAACTAGTCCGGGTATTCATGCGGACAAGTCCGGTTGTTAACAACATTGAGCCTACAATGTCGAATTTGTCAATTTTTCTCTTTGATGCCTTTTCCCTTATTCTCATATACTCCTATATGGTCAGGAACCATGTCAAGCTCCGAAGATTGTGCCTTTAGTGAGCTAGAACTTGAAGCGGCAGGTCAAGCCGCATATCGAGAGGCGGAGAGAGTCCAACATTGAGATCAAAGAAAAGAAAGTATCATGATGCAAATGATGCTCCTGCTTCCTCAAGACATAAAGTACTTGCTAAACAACCTGAAGGTAGCAAGGACAAAGAGAGAGCTGGCCCTAGCACCAAGGGCAAAGAGAAGGCCGTCACTAGCAAGAGAGGGAAAGGTAAAGGGAAAGGGCCTGCTAGAACCTCTGGACCCATTGGTCCATTGGAAATGGCTCCACCACTCCTGGACCACAATAGACACCTCTCCACCAACCCATTCAAAGGGAAAGGAAGTGACAAAGCGAGAAAATTCCGGATGGAGAATGTGTATGACTATGAAAAAATTGCAGCGGATCCACGGTTCTGGAGCGACTTCCATTGGGACTATTACAGAACCGTGTACCTCAAAATGAAGAATCCCGTAGCAAAGAATCAATGGATCGATTGGGATTACATGGGAGAGAAGCATGTTGAGGCTTTTGATCAAGTTCTAGCTGTTGTGGAGCTCATGGCTCAGTTCTACTCCACATTGTACTTCTCACAACAAAATGCTATGAGAGTCACTTGGATGACAAATGGCCATCAATATACAATATCATATGTGGATTTTGCAAAGTATCTAGATTTAAAGGACACTTTAGAAAATGAGCTCACTGTTCACAACACCAAGCCGCTTGACAAGAATGAGCTCGATTTTCTTTATGATGGCCACTATTCATACAAGCCCCCATCAACCAATAACATGAAGCCATTTTTTGTGGTACTGAATCGTGTGCTGAGAAAGACCATTGCCCCAAAGGATGGTGATGTGGGAAGCATTCAGGGATATCTTCGCAACCTAATGCAGATTATCAGTGGGATGGATAAATTCAACATCTTTGACTATATCTACAATGACTGACTATATCTACAATGACATCTACAACATTGCTCATACTCCATACCGCTCATGTGGCTATGCCCCGTACATCATGTCCATGATTGAGCATGTCACAGGTTTGGAGTTTGTCAAAGATGTCAAGCATCTAAGTCTTTGACCTCAGGTGCCTACAGCTCCACCTCCACCCTCTTCCATTATGAGGCAGCGAGCGTCTCAAGTCCACAGAGACATGGAGGCTTCGTCCTCCACTAGAGGCTCCACTGGAGGAATACTTAAGATGCTTCAATCCATTTTTGCCTCCTGTTGCAAAGTGGAAGTAAAGCAGCATGAGAAGAGCCTTGCTAGGAAGTGTCATGCCTGCTACATAAAGGAGAATGTCACAGCCATATGCCAAAAATTAGAGATGTCTCCTATTGACTCTCCAGAGATCTCCGAGGACTCCGATGAGGACTACACGGAGATTCCAAAATTGACTGAGGAGGAGCTTGCTTACTTTGGTATAAACTCCTCCACTCGCTCACAGGCTTCTCGTCAAACTAGAACCGATGCTCACGATGACGATGAAGAGAAGGATAGTGAGAAGACTCATAGTGTATCCAGCGAGCAGGATGATGAAGATGATGAGTAGCCCTTCCCTATGAGTAGTCCAGTCGAGCGTACGAAAGTCTTGGATTGCATTTTCTTTTGCTGCTTGCTATGATGTGATACTGCATGATGTAGGCTGTAAACAGCTGACACTCTATGTTGCAGACACAAAAAAGAATACTTCAAGATGACACAAAACAAAAAGATAGATAAAATCATGCATAATGCTCTTTATTTTTTGCTCAATTTAACCAAAGGGAAGCATGAACAAAATTAGTACTCCAAATATGAGCTCCACTACACAAATAGTTTTTTAGCATTAAGATCAGTATGTCTCGCCATCTTGGAATATTTTTTTGTGATGCATCATGTGGTATCACATGATTTTTGGACAGGTTGATGTTTTTTATCTCAATATACAAGCTTTGTTTATTCATCTGTTCCTGCAGTCTCAAATCACAACAAACATATGGCCTAAGACTTCTGTAGGCTTCACTGAACTACATCAAAAGGGAGACGAGCTCTCAGAAAGCGCGTCTCGTATCTCAACACGGAGGAGACACGCATTTTAGCTCTCACGAGACGCGTGCTGAACGAAGCAAATGCGAGACGCACCCTTATGAGGCTCATCTCTCATACATGTAAATGAGAGACGGGCATTATATACGCGCGTCTCTGATTGTTGCCCTACGTATTTTAGCTCTCGCGCGCTCTCTCCCAACACTTAGCAAAATTTTCAGCAAATTTTCTACCTCGCGCTCTCTGGCACTACTGTTGCCCTAGAAACCACCGCGCCGGCGCCACCACCACCTCGTCCCCAGAGCACGCCACCGCCTCGACCCTTCCCTCGGAGCGTGCCGCCGCCATCCCTCTTCCTCAAGCTCTTGGTCATTGTCATGCTGCCGCCGTCGACCTTGACTCCGCCTTGACCCCAACCTCGATATCAAGCCCTAACTATTTGTGACTGTTTGTGCGAATTTGAATGTGAATTCCAGTTCCAGCGTCTCTTTTCATCAAACTTCACATCTCTTGACACCACTACTCTTTTGCTTACTAGATCATACAACTTGTATGCTTTTACATTTAAAAGATACCCAATAAACACACACATGACTGACGTGTCGAAGAGCTTGGTCAGTCCTAGTCGCAACTTGTTTGCAAATGCCACACAACTAAAGGTGTAAGTGCATCTAGGCATCCCCATGTGGGTTTTGTATGATCGATGACAAACAAGTGAAGAGCTAACCAAACTTGCTAAGTGAGAGGAGCTCACATGAAGAAAAAAGAGAATAATGCAATAAGGGGAAAAGGTAGCCTTGATGAGAAAAGGATGAATCATGAGTAAAAGGACCCGAGTAAAGGAGAAAAACATAGGCTTATAGTTTAAGTATAGAGTGTATGAGAGACACGTCTAAGAGATCAATAGGAATCTCAGGTTAGTACGGGAAGGGTGAGTGAGAAAAAACAAAGTCCAAAACAACGGAAGTGTAGCCATACTTGTCTAACATAGCACAGAGAAGACCTCTCTGTGTGACATCAGCCTAGTCCAAAGTCACACCAGACTAGTCAGTGCACCACAGACTACTCTGTATTGAAACGGACAAGCACTCTCTATGTGACATCAGACTTGTTCGATGTCATATGGACTAAACCGTATGATTAGGGTTTTACTCATTTAAACTCAACTGGCGGCTGAACTCAACTTGAAAGATAACACCGGACTACTCTGGTGTCTACCACGGACTAGTCTGGACTACTCAGATCCCAACGGATACATATCAGAAACTCTATAAAAAGGTATCCCCGACTCTTTTTCGAGTAGATACGAACCCTAGCGCCGCCACACGGCATCCAAGAGCACAAAAACACTCCTCTCCACACATTCTAAAGCCCTAAGGATCAAGTTCTTGGGATTTGGGAGATTGGAAAATGGAGAGGGAAGAATTCATCTTCATTGAGCTCTTGGTTTGGTTTCTCTCACACACTCCTATTGATTATTGTGTAATTTGTGAGTGTGTTGATCTTCATTCACATGTAAAACTTGTGGGAGCCCTCAACTTGCGAGGAAGCCCCATAAACTTGGTGATTACCCCGGTTGTTAGTGGAGATCAAGTCGGCCTTGGTGGTGACTTGACGAGGAAAGGGTTGGTTAAGACCCGACTCTGTGTGAGCACCTCAACGAGGACGTAGATCCCTTGTGCGGGATTGAACCTCGATAAAAATCACTTGTCTCATGTATTTTAACTCATATCATCACTAGTTAGGGTTTATTTTTATGATTCTAGTGGTTCCTGTTATCCACATGATATTAAGGTCTCGTGAACACTAGTTAGGATTACTGAAGTAATTGCTCACTTCCCGCTGCGAGAAATCCGAAGAAAAAAATAAAAAGAGAAGTTCTGTTGAAACACAGACTAGTCCGCAATAAAATCGGACTAGTCCGGACTTGGAATTTAACCTTTTTGTTGAGTATTTCAGGAGTTCAAAAAGCCTATTCACCCCCCCCAGGCACATTCAAAAGGTTCTCATTGGATAATGTTGAAAGATATTTGCTCCCTTATATGACTGTTTGTGCGAATGTTACTTAAATTTGATGATGTTTTATAGGATTTCAGTGAATTTTATTGAATTTGATGATGTCTCGGTCAGGGCATCAGCAGCATATTGAAGGGGCTCAACAGCAGACTCCTCAACAGCAGTAGAGTTACCAACAGAATGAAGAGGCTCAGCAGCAGACTCAGCAGGAGCAGGGTCATCGCACTCATGAAGAGGATGCATCTGTTAGATCACATTCAGAACCTGCCTCTAGTCAACAAAAGAGAAGGTCACAGACGTCATGGCCGACAGACGTTATGAGTGTTGGTGAGGTCAATGCTGAAGGCTTACCCCTGGACACGAGAGTGAATATGAGATTATTCAGGGTTTTTGGTCTAGCTGCCCGGAAAAGGGTGTCACTAACCCTGCAGGGATTCGATGAGTTGACCGAAAATGAAAAGGATGAACTCTTTGAAAACTCTATTTAAGCATGCGTTCAATATCCAAAAGAGCTAAAGCAGAAGGGGAAGAAGCTAGCTATGAATATCATCTCTCATGCTTGGAAGAGCTACAAGAAAAAACTTGTGAAGATTTGGAGGAACCAAGACACCCCCTTCAATAAGTATAAAGATTTGTCAGAAGAAGACTGGGCGAGATTTGTTGAAAAGTGCGAATCAGAAAACTTTCGGTGAACAGTGGGTATATGAAGTGGCTCCAATAGCAGAACGAGCTTGACCACAACCTCGACAACATCGGTTATGCCGGAAAAACAAAGGAGGTGGCAACAAGAGGATGAAAGATTGGCCCAGCTAAGTTTTCAGAATCCATACGACAATTTTCATGGACGGCTGAGACCATTTATGTGTGCTCATTCTAAGCTTCCGGAGTCAGATGATGTCAACTACTACAGCTAGAGCACCACGGATGTCGCTCAAAGGGCCTTGAGGGAGAGCAGCGAAGACTCAAATGTTGAGAGGGAAAACGATGCCCTCAGCAAGGCCCTGCAAACCAAGGAGCAACGAGGCCGTGTTCGTGGTGTTGACTTGGAAGGAGGGTTTTCTGGAACACGAAACTATGTATCTGAAGTGGAAAACGACCTCGACACCACAGGTTGACGTGGAGGAGCTGAAAAGACAGCTCAGAAGCGAGGTTCTATGAGACCTGAAGCCTATACTGGAGGCCACAGGTATACAATTCCCTAACATTGATGCGCTTATAAGTGACGAGGAGCGTAGCAGCTTAGCCTCTACAGCAGCTGGGGGTGGATGAACGCATGAGGATCTTCAGGCACCAGCGTCTGGACCTTCAATTGATCCGAACACGATAGATAACTTGGCTCAGCTAACAACATGCAGCCTTATGCTATTGGTCAGAGGAAGCTTTCCAATGGAGGTCAGGAGAGGGCTAGTGTATCCCTATCAGACCATGCTTGATGACATCTAGGTCGACACATCATCCTATGTTGTGGTGAAGGTGGACATGGTGCATGACAATTTGAAAGACCTGAAGCTCAAAGTGCCACCGGACGATACAACGCTGACTATGCGAGATGCAGTTGCTAGAAGGGTTCAGTGGAGACGGACTTCTATTGTTATTGACCCAGTAGCAGCAGCTTCAGCGTCGACCTCTCCTGCTTCGATGTCTCCTGAGGCACGTCTGCCTTCGTCTCCAAATCCAGAGCAGATGTTTCTGTCCCCAATTTGAGAGCAGTTGCTTCCAATTATAGAGAAGCAGCAACAGTCTCCAATTTGAGATCAGTCACATTCGTCTCCAATTCTAGAGCTGCCGCAGAAGTCTCCACTTTAAAAGCAGCCGCGCCGGTCTCCACCTCGCATTCAGAGTACCCTGCTCCCTACACCTGATCAGCTGTAGGCAAAGGCGACGAAGAATGTACGTGCCAAGAGTCACCCGCAACAGCGAAAGATGCCGTCGAAGGAAACAAATGGCAAGAAACCACTGAAAGTTTTGGAAGCTAACCCAAAGTTGCCGACAGCTATGACGCATGCTAACCCGAAGTTTCAAATGGGGAAGTCGATGTTAACTCTCAGTGCACTCAAAGAAGCTGGTAAATCTTGTGTCCTCCTTCATAACTACTACATCAAAAATTACAAAAAACATCAAGACTTAATAGTGGGATACAAGGAATAGCACTTTCTGGTGGGTGAAGGCATCTTTCTTCTCTCATGGTCCGATCTATATGAACTTTTCACCCTCGACGCGTTGGATGTCTCTCTAATACAATGCTTTACATTGTAAGTCCTCAAAAACTAGGTTCTTCAATATATATACTCAATATAAGTGTTATATGTGTCTAATAAATTTGGCATTTTGCGTGTAGGAACATGCAACAAGTTACTCGTCATGGAACGGGAAAGGAGTCTCCTGCATGTCTTGACCCGCAAATATCAAGAGAACTAATCTTATAATGGACAGCTGTCGAAAAGATGTTGTTGCGTATTTTGTCAAGGCAATGAGACACTACAGTGATAAGTAGCTCCTAGTCGTATCGTTCAACATGAGTAACTATAGGGTAACCCTAGCAATTTCTACAAAGTATGACCAAGTCTGGTACTGTGACTCCGCAAGGCCGATAGATTCAGTAACTAGCAAGTGACTTACCCGTGATTGCACTGATATCGTGACCGTTCTTAATGAGTAAGTTCCTTCTTCAATTTAGTTCCTGACTGTTCGTCATTACATGATAATTTTACATTAACTGTGAATGTTTCTGTTTAGGGCTTTTGACACGTACGTGGTTAAGGTGCTAGTAGGACACCAAAAAGGAAAACACCGACAACTTAAACATCATACTACATTCTGCATCCCATAACAAGCTCCGAGTAACACATGTGACTTCCATGTCTGCTTAAGCATGGTTGTATTTGGAGAGCAGTCAAATTGCAATGTATGTGTAAGTGCATTTATTTTACTTTATTATTAATCTTTTGATAATTCTCATTTTATCATGTGGCAGGACTACAAAACCGCCTTCAAGAATGCAGCAGGTTCTAGCATCGAGCACATTAGAGAGAGGCTATACAGGTTCATATTTTCTAAAATCGTTAATTCAAAGGGAGAATTTTAATACAATATAAAGGATTATATGACAGTTATGATTCGTGTAATTAGTTACTTGGTAAGCAGGATGAACAGGGGGGGCATTCTTTGTGTAATAGTTACATGGTAACCATGATTGACACTTTGTTAATATTTGATTGGTCAATATAATTTAATGTGTGATCTCCATTTGGCTATACATATGTTTCTGTATGTGTATGTTACTGACCCTGGCAATGCGGCTGCCCAATCCTGGCTAGCTAAAGGATGCAGCCAGCAACCAGGATAAACAGGGGGCATCTAATAGGAGACGAGCGTTTAATAGGGTGTGTCTCCTATTAGTGCCACAGTGACCCAGCTGGTAGTTAAATCCGCGACGAGCTAACATAAAGAACGTCTCGAATTTATTACATAAAGGAGACAAGCAGATTTAAAGTGCGTCTCAGATTAGTCTCCTATTTCTTACAAAAAAGGAGACGAGCAGTCTAAAAGCCCGTCTTGGATTAGTCCTTAAATCCGCAACGAGCTGACATAAAGAGTGTCTCGGATATCTTACAAAAAGGAGACATATATCCTTAATGTGTGTCTCGGATTTTTTTACATAAAGGAGACGGGCAGTCTTAAAGCTTGTCTCGGATTTCTTACAAAAAGGAGACGAGCCGCCTTAACACCCGTCTCGGATTTCTTACATAAAGGAGATGCGTGATCTTAAAGCTTGTCTCCCATGTGTACTAATTGGCGACGCGCCCAAAAGCCCGTCTCCGATGACTGTGTAATGCAAGACGCGACGACGGAGACGCATGGTCTGCGCGTCTCCGTTCTTCGTGTGGGCGCGTCTCGAATGAGCCTTTCTCACATAGTGCTAATAAATCTTAAAGACCAATATATGAACAAGAGGTGGATGCTAAACTTTAGTATCATATGGAGAGTGGAAGTGGAGTGAGACTCACTTATAAGTGAAAGTGTTCTATAACTTTCTAATTGAGTGATAAGAGGAGTAGTACAAGCGTGCTCCTCCTCCTCCTTGCTTGCTTTGCCCCGCACACATCTTTCATGAATCGAGCCTCAAGTCAAGTCAACTTTTATTTTTCCTGCTCACGTTGTTGGAGTAGGAGCCAGTCCAGGTCGCTCGAATTGACTCGAGCATGACATGAACTCAGAATCGGAAGTCGACACAACTGGAGTCAGCAGTTAGAGTTGAACATGTTGTGGACTCAGAGCCGGCTTTCAACAAGGCATATAGTCAGAGTCGACTCAACTTAGACTCGGAGTCGATTGACTCAAATGACTAGTCCACATCGTACATGACTTGAGTTCCCAAATCAACTCTATAAAGAAGCACACAGAGTACGCCAAAATACACAATGTATCACAACCTAAGTTTTATTTATCTCGCTACTTACGCCACCATCATAGCCTATGTTATCTTGAGCGCCGACATGCATTGACGATCGGGAGAGCATGTCTTTAGAACCACTCGTCCTTGCGAACCTGCACCAGAAGGGAGCGAATAGGGTTTTTAGGAAGTGTTGTGCATGACTGCCCCTGTTATTCATCACGGTTCATCTTCCGTTCATGTTAGGCGATACTACTGTTCACCATCTTCAACGTAATGTTTATTGACCGATCAACATCAGCATCTTATGTTGATTGTGTCATTGCTGCACCAACGGTGCCAATCTCTTCCAATACAGATCGGTACGTGACACGTGATCCAATCTTTTAATTTTAGATGGTTGCGGTTGAATATACATTGCTATTGTTCATGTTAATTACTGTTTCAGTCATGAATTTTTTAAATTAATAAGTAAATTGCCTAAATATCTAACAATCCAAAAACCCTATAATTTTCTAAATTGACCTTGACTAGTTTATCTGATGCACTTAGGTCAGAGAAATTCTCTAGTGTGCACTTTAAGAGGTGGCAAGTCAAGGCCACGATCTGGCTTATTACTATGAAAATATTCTGGGCAACCGAGGGCAAGCATCAAGGATCTATGTTCGTTGAAAAATAGAAGAAGTTTGAGGAAGCCAATTCTATCCTAAAAGGATGTATTCTAAGCATTCTTGACAACCGTATCTAAACATAACAAATGAGAAGGAGCTTTGGGATGCACTAAATTACTAAATTTGGTGCAACCGATGCAAGAGGTGAATTGTATATCATGGAGATTTTTCATGACTACAAGATGGTTAACAACAATTATGTAGTTGAACAAGCTCATGAGATATAGTACATTGTGAGAGAGCTCGAACTCTTAAGTGTATCTTACCTGATAAGTTTTTGGTTACATGCAGTACTGCAAACTTGCCTCCTTCATGGAGAAACCTTGCCACCGCAATCAAACACTAGAGATATGACATATCAAATGAAACTTGATAGCATGTCTTAATGTTGAGGAAAAATATTCGGACTAAGGATGCTAATGAGAAAAGATGTGACGGTCAATCTACCGCCAACATGATGCAGGAAGTCAATGTCAAGAAGAGAATAATAGAACCTCATTCAAGACAAAAAAGACTGCTTTCAAGAAGAAGAAGAAGTCAAACAAAACTGAACGGGAAGGATGCAGAGAGGAAAAGGGTCTCAAGAATGTTAACATTGTGATGTCTATCATCACAAATGGCCAGTAAAATTTATTTATTGTCCATTTTGTATTTCAAGCACCATCTTGGTGGATTGATACGAATGCTAATCTTTACGTCTGAGCTGACATATCTATGTACGTTGACTCCTCCGTCCTAATGGAAAATGGATCATATGCTTCTCTTTGTGGTGTTCGCATAGTAGATCTAAATTTTACTTCAAGAAATATCGTGCAGCTGAGGAATGTGCAACATGTCTCTTCTATGAACAAGAATCTTATAAATGGCTCTCTTCTGTGTATACATTGGTTTAAGGAAGTGTTAGAGTCCAATAAAGTAATTATGTCAAAGCATGGACCATTTATTGGTAAAAAGGCTATGAGTGCAAAGGCTTGTTACGCTTTTTTACTTTTAGAGTTTTGTAATAAATCTATGAACAATATTTATGATAATATTAATGATGATGCGAGTGTTTGACATTCTCGTTTATGTCACATTAATTTTGGTTTGATATCTCAACTATCTAGTATGAACTTAATTTCAGCGTTCACAATTGTTACAGGTTCTAAGTGCCATAGTTCTATGAAATCAAAATGACCTTAGCAGATTTATGTGGTAGCTGAGGAGAGAAACTTGGCACCTCTAGAACTCATATATTCTGATATATGCGAGATGAAATGGTGTATGCAAGATGAATGGTATTGATAAATAGTAGATAGAAATGTTTCATGACAATAATTGATGATTGTACTAGATTTTTGCTATGTTTATTTGTTGCAAATTAAAGATAAAGTTTTAGATTACTTTAAAAATCCATAGGGGTAAAATAGTAAATCAATTAGAGAGAAAGATCAAGCGTCTTACATCAATATCATGGTGGAGAGTATTCTTCAAAAATTATTTGATGAATTTTAAGAGGAACACGGTGTTATTCATGAGAGTACACCTCCGTATTTATCCCCAATCAAATGGGATAGCCAAGAGAGAAAAAAATGCACGTTATTGAATGTCATGTTAGACATTGTTGATCCATCTAATACATGGTGGAGGAGGATTTATTGACTTCATGCCATGTCCTAAAATGAGTTTAAAACAAGAACAAAGTCCAAATCTCTTATTAGGAGTGGATTGAGAGAAAATCGTCACTTTCATACTTGCTCACATGGAGATGTTTGGCAAAAGTCAACACTCCAATCTACAAGAAACGCAAGCTTGGACCAAATATGGTGGATTGTATGTTCTTAGGTTATGCTCAGTGGCGCATTGCTTATATAATTTTAGTAGTAAAATTTGAGGTACCCAATATGCATGTTGATAGTATATTAGAATAACGTGATACAACATTTTCAACAATATTTTTCCTATGAAAGATATGTATAGCACTGTTAGAATTTATTTTTTGAGAATTTTTCCTTAATATAGTACAATTAGAGAGCATTTTGAACAACCACACGAGGATGTCCTTGAGGAGGAAAACAATAAAATTATTCTGAGGAGTAACAGAGAGGATTATAAAATTATTTGGTAATGATTTATTGTGTACCTTGTGGATCTCCCAAATCTATTGCAGAGGCACATGCATCTCGTGATAAGGATGGTTGGAAAGAGGAAGTGCATAGTGGGATGGACTCAAATCTTTCTAATGTAACTTGGGAGTGAACTAAATGACCATATGATTACAATTCTGTAGGGTGTAGGTGGGTGATCAGAAAGAAACTAAGGCTTAATGAGAAGTATAAGGCACGGTTAGTGGCCAAAGGCTATACTCAGAAAGAAGGGAAAGATTATTTTGACACCTTTTCACCTATCACTACAGGAATACGATTTATTTTCGTCGGCCAAAAACCCACGAAAATACACAAAAAACTCACGAAAATAATTATTTTCGTGGGTTTAGAACTTCTTTTTATGGGCCAAAGGCCTACGAAATTAAACTGTCGAAAATAAACCTATTTTCGTGGGTGACTCACGAAAATAAATTTATTTTCATCGGTCTGTTATAGCTCACGAAAATAACTATTTTCGTGGGCTTTCCCTAGCCCACAAAAATAATGCCTCAATATTTTCGTGGGCCAGCTTATTGACCCACGAAAATACTGCCACAGTATTTTCATGGACCAAATTTTAGCCCACAAAAATAATGCCTCAATATTTTCATGGGCTTAAGGCTGGCCCACGAAAATACTGTAGCAGTATTTTCATGAGCCAACAAGCTGGCCCACAAAAATACATAACATAACAGTTTAAAAAAGCATGCTTGTTGTTTTGTTTCGAGCACATAAATAAAAAGATTAGTATTAGTAGCAACCACACTGCACATTTTCACTCTTCATAACAATATAACGCATTTTAACTCACAAACAAGTTTAATTCACAGTAAAACATCCATTACATAGTTGATAACACATTAGAACTAACAACCAAGTTCAAAGTCACATTAAAACATCCATTACATGTTTCTAACACATTGAAGGGGCAGGCCGTTAATTACATCCATTACATATTTCAATGGCAAGGAGGTTTCTACCAAAACTTCGGCCCCCAAGATTCTTAATGAAGCCCATCACGTAGAGATACTCTAATAAGAAAGTTGGCCACGTCAGTGTGTCTAGTAATGCACAATCTATATACCTGCAACAGTAAAACGGAAGTGAAAAATAACCAGCATTTGAAGTAAAGGACCAAACATTTATGGAAACAGTTGTTCTAGTCAAAAGAAGCAGAAAGACATGTACTTCAAGCAATTTGAAGCAAGTTTTGATCCTTCAGCAGATTTAGTTTCAAGATGTCGTTTCAACGTCCGCAACAGGGAGACATGTACAGCATCCAACAAGTTATTCTGCACAGTGCAATTGATGGCTGCAACAAAATCATCCAACCCAAATGGGCTCAAGAACAACTGCAAAAATTGTGAAGCGGCAGAGAAGCAGTTTTAGGGCAGAATAATAATCCTTGGAAGCAAGACATATCTGACAAGTAGCAGGGAGAGAAATCAATATTTACGAACTACTGGAATAATTTGCAGAGAGAACTTTAAACTGTAAAATTAATGGCCTGTACTTACAATTTAGAGCAATGTGCGGGTAAGTTACAAGAGCAGGCTTGTCATGGTCACCATACACTGCAACAGATAAAGGTCTATGATTCGTTGGAATATGGTGTTCCTGAATGAAAAAGAGAGAAGAAAGAGTCAAGATACAAAGTGAACAATTAAAAAAACTCATCATGGTGAAGTGGTGGTAAAGGGATTATTCTACAAGCGTTGCTTCTAGGATAAAGGTCAGTAACACAGAACATAGAATGGACCACAGATAGTTCCTCCACCATTACACCAGCAAGCACTGTAATTACACTCGTCAAGAAAACAACAGGCCTAGACAACCATACATTATTGTTCCTTTCCATCACAGGAAGAGATATTACCAAATAAATATTGTACCAAGGATTTATTTGACTGCCAGCTCACAAGCGTACCATAGAAAATTAAATAATTCACATGAAAGAGACTTGTAAACTACATAGATTTTGACCCATTTACTCAGATAGTAGTCCACAGTCAAAACGAAACATTTGCCCAAACTGGAAATTATATGCCAGGTTTGGCATAGGCCAAATAGGTAGCATGAAAACATCTAAAATTACTAAACAGCAATATAGAGGCACACCCCATTTTAAGACATAAATGTCAAGAGCTTCCAATTACCCAACCATTCTGGAGCTGTGATGAACATGGAATTAAAATAGACATACTCCATGAACCTTAAACTTATGCTGGCCAAACGAAACCAACCAAGTAAATAAAGAATTAGACAATTCAAGAGCCTCTGCATAAACAAACGCCAAAAAGCGGTAGTTCGGACACCAGAGCAGGAAAGAAGAGCATCAAGTCATAATCATTACCGCTAATATTGCATGTTTAAGGACATACACAAACGCTGACGTCATTTACCTTGCTCCGCGCAGGCGCCGCAGAGTGCTATTCGAGTGTCGCGCCACCCTCAGCCGCGTCCATCTCCTGGTAGCCCACCGAGGACGCCGCGGCACGCTCTGTGAAGTCCTCGGCAGCAGCCCTCCACCGCGGCAGCAGGTCTCGCAGCGGCCGTGCTGGCATCGGCGACCTCCTTACCCATGTGACCAGCAGCCGGAGCTGGGCACGATGCGGCTGGGATGTCAAGCGCCCAATCGGAAACCTTCTTGGGACGGACGGCGGGGGTCATGGAGCGGAGGGCGGCGCACGGCGTGGATGCCGAGTGGGGCGTGGCCGTGGCACGGATCTTCGAGATGGGAGGCTGCCGATCCGGCCCTTTTTCCTGACGGCGTCAGCGACACATAGCCCACACGGGCAGACGGCTGGGGTTGGTCGGTGGTCAGGATCGGGCGGCGGCGGCGAGGAGGAGGAGGAGGAGGAGGTGGAGAGTGGTGGGGAGATGATGGGAGTGGGCAGGGCTCCCAACCCTATAGCCCAATTGATATTTTTGTGTGCTTTGTTCTCGGCCCACGAAATTATAACTTATTTTCGTGTGCTTTGTTCCCGGCCCAATCTGTTTTCATGTGCTTTTTTTCTTGCCCACGAAATTACAACTTATTTTCGTGTGCTTTGTTCCCGGCCCACGAAATTAAGGTCTATTTTCGTGTGCCTTTTTCTGGCCCACGAAATTACAACATATTTTCATGTACTCCGTTTCCGGGCCACGAAATTACAACCTATTTTCGTGTGCTTTTTAATGGCCCACGAAGTTACATCCTATTTTCGTGTGTTTTTTCATGACCCACGAAATTATATCTTATTTTCATGTGCTTTGTTCCTGACCCACGAAATTAGATCTTATTTTCGTGAGCTCGGCCATGGCTCACAAAATTATATTTATTTTCATGAGGGCCCATGAAAATACTTTTGGCCGACGAAAATAATACGTTTTCTTGTAGTGTATCTCTAGATTGACTACAATTTGTGTATTATTTTCCTTGGTTGTTCATTTAGTTCTAATTATTCATCAAATGAACGTGAAAACAATTTTCCTCAATGGAGAGTTAGAAGATATCTATATGGACTAGCCGAGTTGGTTTATAGTAAAGGATGATGAGGGAAAGGTGTGTAAATTATTGAAGACTTTGTGTGCCCTGAAACAAGAACATAATAAATGGCATTAGAAGTTCGACAGAATGCTAACTTTATGAATTTTTCATTAATAAGGCTAGTAGTTGAGTATATTATCGCTATAGTGGGGGCGATAGTGTTATGTTATGCTTCTATGTGGATGCTATAGTCATTTTTTGGTACAAGTTGTAAGTTCTAAGTATAGGAGACCATCTATTAGAGGGGGTGAATGATAGATAATACAAAATTTATAGCGGAAGACTCAACCAAAAACTAATCTATTTGAAAAACATGTGGCTGCGAGTAGGCTCTTTAATAGAAAACATGATGAAAACTTTATAGATAATAAATAAATGAGTTAGAAAGCCAAGACAACAAGAATCACATGAATACGTGGAGTAACCAAAATGATTTGTGCAAAAACATATGTTTAACATATGGATAGTGACTCCAATGAACTTGAATATCTTCACATATGATAAACAATAGATTTGTAAAGCAACCACAAAAAGAATCACATCAATTGGATGTGTAAAATGAAAGTTATGGCCAACAATGTGATCAAAGACCAGCTCAGATTAAATGGTGTAGGATCGAAGGATACGATATCAGCTACTGGAGGGGAGTCAATGGTAGATGAAACAAAATATTCTACGGAAGACTTAACCCCTCAATAAAAAACAGATCTACTGCAAAAACAAGCTTGTACTTGTGTGTTCTGTGACTGGCAATGCAACTAAAACTCCAGAGGTGATAGAGAATCAAGTTATAAAACCAATATAATAAGAATCACCTCAATTGATGGAGTAGAACTCATGTTATGATAAAAAACGTGAGCAAAGTTCATCCTGATCTACCCGAGCAAAGAACTAATCAGATATGTTGCACAAACTCATGTGTGATGTGCAAACTGTGACTCTGACATTGAAACCTTCAGAGACAACAGACAATCGAGCTTGAAGCCAACACAAAAATATGCACGTCAATTGGATAGGTAGAACGAAAGATATGACAAAAAAACGTGCTCAAATGTCGGTTGGAATTAAATGAACTCGTGAAACAGGATATATATGAAAAAACAGCTTCCAAACGACCAAAAATGAAATTCGCAAATCACGATGCAAAGCTTGGCACAAACGACAACTTTTACTTCAAAACACACGAAAGTCAGGTGCAATGGATGCTCCCCACACAGCCTTGGTCCTGCATATTTATACATAGCCCTCAGAAACCTCTAACCAACTAAAAAACCTGCTAAACCAACATGAAAACTCCTAAATTAACATGGAAACCATCTATTCACAGAAAGATCAGAACTCCACCTTCCTAAAACTATTTTGAACCTCGTAAATGTGGCAGCTCTCTAGGATCATAGACTAGCCCCACATACCAACACTAGTTTTTTCTACGTACTTTGTCCTCACTCATGTGTAACCGGGAAGACTTCCCGGTCGGTCACCCATCCCCAAATTTCTTCGGGCCAAGCACGCTTAACCTCGGAGTCCTTTGCAGGTGAGCTTCTGGAAAAGAAGGTGTACCTTCATGGTATGAGTATTCTATCAATCCTATTAAGGTGGGAGCCAGGATATCACACAATCCACCCCCCTTAGAAGACCGACGTACTCGTCGGTCAACACCAAGATAGGAACGTCACCTCTTAGCCACGTCCGTACATTCAGTACTGGCATACGCATACCGTATGTCCAGTTAGTAGTATACGTACCATACCATGTCCCACACCGAGGACCCACGCGTCATGCGTACGTACCCACGTCCCTGATCCGTACGCTACTGAATCCTTCTCAATGACCCGTACGCACCTGTGAAACTGCAAGGGTTGGCTCTGATACCATTTGTGGAAGCTCTCTAGGATCGTAGACTAGCCCCACATACCAACACTAGTCTTTTCTCGCACTTTTTCCTCACTCGTGCGCACCCGAGAAGACTTCCCGGTCGGTCACCCATCCCCAATTTTCTCCGGGCCAAGCACGCTTAACCCCGGAGTCCTTTGCAGGTGGGCTTCTGGAAAGAAGGTATACCTTGATGGTATGAGTCTTCTAAGGGGGGGTGGATTGTGTGATATCCTGGCTCCCGGCTTAATAGGACTGATAGAATACTCATACCATCAAGGTATACCTTCTTTTCCGGAAGCCCACCTGCAAAGGACTCCCAGGATAAGCGTGCTTGGCCCAGAGAAATTTGGGGATGGGTGACCGACCGGGATGTCTTTCCTGGTGCGCACGAGTGAGGACAAAGTGCGCAGAAGAGACTAGTGTTGGTATGTGGGGCATGTCTATGATCCTAGAGAGCTACCACAGTAAAACACTTTTGGATCTTCCAAATCTCTTTTGGACGCAACCACAAGAGTTATTGACAAAAACAACTCGGAATCCTTCGTTTTTGACCAAAACATATTAATTCCTTCCAAATTCTAGTTGGATACACGTAAGAACCACATATTCGCCCGAACTTGCCTTTAACCTTCTTTTCCACATCTCAAACTTCATATCCACACCTTGGAACCATGCTACACGTCCATGCCACACTTGCACACGTGCACGCTGCCTTCCAACACGTTCAACACACCTGATATGCACCATTCTTGAGCCAAACACTCCATGTGACACCTTTGATTGCCTCAACCACATCTCATCCTGAATTTGGTTGTTGAACCTCAACTCCTCTATGAGTTTAGTTCACATACCACAATCACTATCCATGTCTTGACCTCAAGCGACACCTCCACATGAGACAACAACCAATTATTTGCGAGCACAAGTCCACGACTTGACTCTCATTAGTCCAAATCCACAACACCTTGTGCCTGCACCTCACAAAAGCATGCTGTATGCCTCAACCATCCATGAACAACCAAAATACACAAAGAACACAGTTCATCAGTACTACAACTACTCCACATGTCCCATGTTCCTCCACACAAGCCTACACGCCAAAACCATGCCATTTATGCCCAAAACTTTACATGAAACCTCACCTTAACACTCTTTGACCAATTTATTCAGCACCTAGGTCTCACAAACGGACGCGAGAAACATAATACATATGAAGAAAAATGGTGTCCGCATGCCCAAAGACAAAGTTTTCAGATCCGATGCAAAAGCTTGGCACAATCGATGACTTTTACTCAAAAACACAAGAAAGTCAGCCGCGAGAGATGCCCCCCATGAAGCCAGGTCCTCCTTATTTATTTTCACAGGCCTCAGGCAACCGTAACCAACTAGAACACATCCAAAGGAGACCTGTTCAACTAAGACACCTCTTAATTCTACTTGGGCTCTATATATTGGCACATAGATCAGAATCCTAACCGTCCAAAACTCTTTGGGCGCAGCCACAAGAGTTATGGACAAAAACAACTAAAAATCCGACCTTAACATGGACTCTCTTGCCCAAACTCACAACTAACTTGGATTTAGCTGTTTTCTAGCCAAAACAGAGTGATTTCCTACCAAGACTCATGCCGAATCCATCTGATTCAGACACCAACTCGGACTCAATATGGAAGCTTCCTAAAATCAACCTTTTCACGTCCGAACATCCTGGAATCACTCCACAAACTTTTTCCAACCTTCATACACGTTCAAACACCTTCACCACGCCTTGGAACCCTATTGCCACATCCATGCACTCCTTGTACACACATTCCAAACGTGTTCAACCTTCACTTTATTGTGCAAACATGTTGGAATCACATCACAGCGTTGTGCAATCCCTGCACTTGTGGCCATGACTTCTACACACATTTGCAGGACTTCTTGATATGTCTCAAACACATTCATATGCACCGTTATTTATCCAAACATGTTTTGTGACAACTTTGATCGCCTCAAGCACAATTCCTTCTGAATTTGGTTGTTGTAACTCATCTTCTTCCTAAAACTAGTTCAAGGATGACCATCACCATCCATTTTTTGACCTCAAGCAACACCAGCACATGAGCAAACAACCATTCTTTATGAGCACAAGTTCCAGACTTGACTCTCGTTAATCCAAACCTCAACACTTCCATTGACAGTCTCACACAAACGTGTGCTAACATTCAAACCACCATAACACATCAAAACTCAGTCCATAAGCACCAAGCGTTCTTTCCTACACATTGAAAACAAGCTTAACACGTCCCATGTCCAACCACATGTCAAGGACAATGTGTATGATCAAAATGTTACATGCAAATTTCACTAAGAACACCCTTTGCTAATATATTTAGCGCACCAAGATATCACACAAGCATTAATGTAATCAATCAAGTCAACTATTTTGTATCAAACTGTTTTGATATGAAAGAACTAGTAGAAGCTAATGTTATTCTAAACATTAAACTAGTTGTGGATTAGAGTGGGATTAGTTTATCACAATACCACTATATTTAGAGTGGGAGCGTATTGTCCCACCAGTTGTCTTGTCTCACCACCGCCCAAGGCTTTGGTAGGGTAGTGCGTTAACTCCGCCGGTCATATTGAACCTTTACCCAAGTGTACAGAAGCACTGTCTGATGCTTTTTACCTCACCATGAATACTTTCCTCGAGACCACACGTTAGTGTGCAGTTAAGATTTGGTGTAGTGACTGCAAAGGCCTCGACCTGAACCGATGAGGTCGGGGCTGAGACGCTAAGCCAGTCAGGGGGCTGGCCCCCAACCCGACCTTGACCGCTAGAGACTTTGTCTCATCTTGTGGCTTTGTCCCTTCTTTGTCTTGGAATGTGGGCCACATCTTCATCTCCCAAGTATTTATGGTTGCATAGCCCATGGGTTGTCACTACTTAACGATAGTTAGTGAGAACCTTCTTTCCCAATACACTGACGTTTATGATATTAATTTGACACTTAGAATAAAAAGAAAAAGCCACGAGATCAACTAAGATGTTGATGAGCTCTATGCCATAAGTGCATATGTATTTATCCTTGGTAGTGGCGCGATGTAATGGAAGTCTTGTAAACAAATCATATTGAGGAGATCAACCATGGAAGCAAAACTTACTGCTTTAGAGACAACATCTACAGAGGAAGTGTGGCTCCGATAACTCTTTGATATATTTGCCTATGATTGAAAAGCTATTGCCGATGATTTTTAAAAAAAATTGTGGCCATCTATTGATGATTGTAATGGTGAACAATTTTAAAGATAACGCATTGTCATCAAGACATGTGAAGACATGTTTAAAATATGTCGGGAAAATGAAGGTTTTAGAGAAATAATTGTTTCATATATAAAAATAGATAAAATATGACGGGTACCTTTACAAAGGAAATTGTCATGTAATGTGATAGAAAAATCATCAAGCTAGATGGGTATGAGACCCACGAGTGTGACACCATAGTGGTAAACCAGCCTATGTGATTGGAGATCTCGTGAGTTATGATATGTGAAAAACAAGTTAATGGTTCATGGAGGAGAGTATTCTATTTGAGACCGTCTTTATATGAATATGCACTAATATACTCTCAAATCTGTAAGGAAGGTTGTCTACATGTCTAAATGTATTTTCATTGGCTATGTGTAACACCCTCAATTCCACTACCATGTATTGCATATATTTTTCATTTATGGGAGCATTTAAAAAGAAGAAGAAATGAAGAAACAAATATAGAAGCTACTAAAATGATAAAACGAAATAGAAATTGAAAGTAATGAAAATAAAATAGCCAAATTGAGTCACCCCAATTTTCACCAAATTTCCCCCTTCCCCAATTCTTCCAAATTTTTCCCAATTTTTCCTGATTTTTCCCAAATTCCCCAAAATTCTCCTAGGGGGAATTTCCACCACATTTTAGGGGATTTCCCGCCAAATTGGCTGCACAAAATTAGGGGGACACCCCTTGGCCGCAGCCCTTGAGGGGGGAACCCTAGTCAACTTGGTTAAGTCCCCCACCTCTAGGACTCTTGGGTTAAGTCCCCCACCTCTAGGACTCTTTGTCCCCCACCCCTAGGACTCTTTGGTTGAGTCCCCTACCTTTAGGACTCTTTGTTTCCACCCCTAGGACTCTCCTTTTTCCCTTGTAAATACAACCCCCCTAGCCTCACCCCTCTACCCCCTTTTGGCCGCCGCCCACCTGCTTTCCCAAGTCACCAAATTCCCCTGCTGCCCAAGTCACCGAGTCCCCCCCTTGCCGGAATTTGGCCAACATTGAGCCCCATCATGCCTCGCCGTCGCCGGAGAAGAAGCCCGACGTTCTGCCCTAGCCATAATTCTCCACGGAAAAATCCCCAGCTGCTGCCATTTGCTAGGAGGTAGGCCCTGCTGCAAGGAAGAAGTGAGGTAGGCCTTCATTACTCCTCTTACGACGTCGCCGCTGTCTCTGCGCATCCATTTTCTCCGCCCCCTTCAAGCAGAAACTTCTGCATGTGGAGAGATCATGTTTCAGTCGATTTTTGACGGTGGAATTGATCTACATCTTGTGTTGAGATCATCACCACGTCCACACTTGATCCCAGCACCCTTGTTCATCATAAAACCCCATGGAAGCCTACTCGCACATGCAAGAACATGTACAAACTGGTTTTATAAAACTGCACTATAGGATTTGCATTCATCTACCCTATTGCATCTTGAGTAAAGTTGTGCATGATAATTGATTGCTGTAAATATTGTATGTGCATGGTCGTGGGTAGAAGGACAAGCTTAAGAGGCTGTCTACGAGGAGCTACAGCACCAAGACATCAAAACGCTTGAGCAACATGAACCACGGGAGCAAGGCAAGTGCCCCTTGACCATATTGATCCCATGTTTTGAAACTGTTTTGCTTGTAAAAACCCGTATGCTTGAGTCAACTTGATGGGACACCCTTTTTAGGAGTTTACTAGTTTTGTTAACCATCCTTGTCATCGGAAAAGTTGATGAGTCGGGTATGGTCATTTTTCCTTTTTACTTCGCTTAACTTACGGGATACGGGAAGCTGAAATAAAACTTGTTAGCTACTGCACTCATGATATTAAAGATGATGAGAACTTGATGATGTTGATGGACATGGAATCGGGGAGATCTAGACAAGCTTGGTTCGTGGATTTTGCTGAATGAAATGGTGGTTTGCTTGCCGTAGATCTAAGAACCGGTTCATGCGAGCACATGCCAGGAAAACAGTGCCACCACAAGGAAAAATATGAGTGCGATTTAGCTGACTAATTAGGTGTGTTTCTAGCTTGTTATGGACCGTTGGATGGCGCGGGGAACGGGAGACGAGAGGGACTTCCCTGGGAATTGCATGGCACAAGAGTGGGCCCGTGGGTGGGAGAATGGAGATTCGAGCCTGCCGGTGAAACCTCAGTGGGTCCGTAAATCCTAGTAGTCCCTTTGTAAAGGCTATGTTGTTATCTATTGGCCATACACCGACGGTTGTGTACTGGTATAATGGAGGTTCTTTCTAGTCACCGATGGGTGACGAAATCACGAACTTATGGGTAAAGTGGTGCCACCTCTGCAGAGTGTAAAACTATCATGATAGCCGTGCTTCCGGTTACAAGCACCTGGACAACTTCTATGATTAGAGGCAAAACTTCGGTGTTCATTGTGGTATGATCATTGGGATTGTTTTGGGACTGTTTTGAGTCATGACAATGAGTTTGGTTTCATTTATATGAATATGAGATGGTTATGAATATTTATGAGTATGAGACGAACTTGAGAAAGATTAATGGTTGGTTGAGACTTGATAAATGGTGAATTATGATGAAGAAATGTTGATGAAATACTTGATTATGATGGGATTAAACTCACCTAGAGATAGTTGCTGTTTTTACCATTTCTGTGAAATAAAATTTTCTTGCTGCAATGAACCATTTTATTCACTACCTTTTTGTAAGCTACATGTCATACTTTTCCCACACTTGCGGAGTACAACATGTACTCACCCTTGCATTCCCACATATACATCAGCTACAAGAGAAGAATACTTCGAGGAACATGTGGAGTACTTGGCGTGCGCACTATCGTCAACATGCCTGTGGAGTTGAAGATGGAGCCTACTGCCTTAGTCACTTTCCGCTGTTGCTTAGAGTCTTCTTCTGCAAGAATAAGTTAGATAATCATGAGTGAGACATTGAGTCAATGTAATAAAGTACTTAAACATTATTCGTACGTGGTTATATTCTGAATTTAGTTTGTGGAATACATGTGTATGTGTGATGAACATCCTGGGCACACATATGCATTCACTTGGTTCATTTTTTGGAACCGGGTGTCACAAATTGGTATCAGAGCCACGTTGACCGTAGGATGCAAGCCTAGATAGAACGGACACTCCAAAATACATAGGAACACTCCTCTAAAGTGCTATTTTCAAAAATTGCTTGCTGTTGCACTTTACTTGTCAATCTGGCCACCGCAAAGTGCTATTTTCAGCCCCTCTTTTTCTCTCCTTTTGGACAGCAACACTTTTGCTTTCTTACTGCATAGCTTCTAAGAGTTATTTCCTTCTTCTCCAAAGTTTCTCATGTCTTATTTATAGATGCCAGTGACTAGGAGCACAGCATGCATAAGGACTCGTCCACCACCACTTGGGAGTGCACTTAACCCATTGAGGTGTCCGATGGACCATATTGGGAGGAGGTGAAGATGGAACCTCATGATGAAGATGAAGTTAATAGCTCTATGCATGAGGAAGAGGATCCGGAAGAGGTGGGACCATTCGAAGATGACATTGGTACGCACCTCAGGAGGAGTTTCATGCGGGATTACACCCCGTGGAGCCTCATGAAGCTATGTCTGAAGGAGATGAATCCAAAGAGGAGGCACCCCTTGCTGAGGCTGAGAATGAAGGTGATGAATGGGCCAACTGTTCAGTTCAAGAATTCCGGTCCAACGGAATGGAAGGAGGACACATATCCATGGAACTCAAGGAATTTTTGGATTGCTGCAGCTTATACCCGGAATATCTTCTTAAGAAAGTCCCTCGTCTCGGACATGAAGAGTGGAAGGCTGAAGTAACAATCCTATCTAATGTTAGGGTTGTCACTCGGCACTTCGCACCTACATGGAGAGCTACAAGGGCAGAAGCTATTAATGATGCTGCATGGGATGCACTCACCGGATTGTGCTACGCCTTCCGTGAGCAGCTTGAGAACACTATCTTTGGGCTACACCCGTATCGGAAGAGTGGTACAAGCGAGATTATTGGAACCCATGGAGGAGCTCTTTCCAACCCACAAGCTGCTGATAAGTCTCACAAGTTGCTCGTGGAGTTAGGAAACCGCTTTGCAAGCGCACAAGAAGAGATCCGTTACCACCGCAAGAAGTTGTACTTGCTGAAAAAACAAGAGGAGACTCGTGCCAAAGCGGGAGCAAATGGAGCACCAGCGTCATCTATCCCTACATGGACCGCCGACTCACAATGGTGTGCGCCCATGTATGGACCACCCTCGTCACACGGCGAGAACAGCACCGGTTCACACGATTAAGTTTAGCTTTCCCATTGAATGAGCTGTAATAGGAACGCTTAGATCGTAGTAAGTCAAATAAGAGTGGTGTGCCTAAATTTTTGTGACGATTGCTTGTGTTTGTGTGCTGATGTGAGTTGTGGGACGTTTCAGCGAATGTCCACATCCACACATAGTGGAGAGATGTGAGATGCTTCGGCACGTGTTCACATCCTCATATAGGCTAAAATTAATGCAAAAAGATACTTAGTTCATACACCTTGATGCATATAGTTGGGAAATCGCTTCTTTCAAATTCTGAATTATATTCCGATTGTAAGCCTTAAAATAAGGTGGGTAGACTTTCTTGCCAACCTTATTGTCTTGGATTCCCAAGAGATTGACATAATACATGGAATGGACTGGTTAAGCAAGCACAACGGAATGATTCAATATGATCACAGGATCGTGCAGTTGACGAGTGAGCACGGTACCCGTATCGAGTTCGAGGCAGCCCAACCTGTAACTGAGAGGGCAGTGCTGAACCACATCGAAGAAGCGACATTGGAAAGCATTCCGGTGGTTCAAGAATATTCAGATGTGTTTCCGAAAGAACTTCCAGGTATGCCACCTGACTGGGACATTGAATTTTCCATTGATTTAGTACCCAGAACTGCACCTATAGCAAAGAGGCCATATAGGATGCCTGCTAATGAATTAGTGGAGCTCAAGAAGCAAATTCAAGAGCAGCTAGATAAGGGTTTTATACGCTCAAGCTCGTCACCTTGGGGAGCCCCCGTGCTCTTCGTGAATAAGAAGGATGGAACCCAAAGGATGTGTGTGGACTATACGTCTCTCAACGAAGTGACGATCAAGAATAAATACCCGCTGCCCCGCATAGAGGACTTATTCGATCAAATGAAAGGTACCCGAATTTTCTCCAAGATTGATCTTCGGTCGGGATACTTCTAGCTGAAGATTAAGCCCTCCGACATACCCAAGAGTGCATTTCGAACATGGTATGGTTCATATGAGTAATACCGTTATGTCTTTTAAGTTAATGAATGCACCCTCATTCTTTATGTACCTCATGAATAAGGTCTTCATGGAGTACTTGGACAAGTTCGTCGTGGTTTTCATTGATGATATCATGGTGTATTAAAAGAGCGAGGAAGAACATGAAGAACACTTGAGGTTAACATTGCAGAAACGGCGAGAGTATCAATTGTATGCCAAGTTCAGCAAGTGTCAATTTTGGCTAAAGGTGATATCGTTGCTAGGCCACATCATCTCCGAGGGAGGAGTATCGGTTGATCCTGGAACAGTGAGAGATGTTTTGAAATGGAACCAACCGCAGAATGTGAGAGATGTTCGGAGTTTCCTTGGGATGGCTGGATACTACCGCCGGTTCATCAAGGATTTCTCCAAAATAGCGAAGCCTATGACTGAATTGCTGATGAAACGGAAAGCATTTCAGTGGACACAAGCGTGTCAAGACAGCTTTAGGAGCTAAAGAAGAGATTAACAACAGCGCTGATTTTGATATTACCGGACGTGAGCAAGAGTTTCGATATATATTGTGACGCATCAAGACAAGGGCTTGGATATGTGTAACACCCCAAAATTTTGATTTAAAACCCTAAATCATGTTAAGAGGGGAATTTAAAAATTTTTGGACGTGTTGCATGTTTTGCAAAAATTCAAATTCAAACTGGAATTCAAATTAAACTCAAATTAGAAAAGTAATAGAAAAAGAAAAAGAGAAAACAGAAAAAAATCGGCCAGTGGGCCGCAACCCACCAGCCGGCCCAACCAGCGCCGCGCCAGCCCGCAGCCGCGCGGGCCGCTTCCTCACACTGACAGGCGGGGCCCACCAGATCATCGTCTACCTCGCGCCCACACCGGGATTCTCTCACCCCGGATCAAAACAGACCCGGATTCCTGCGTATCTCCGCTGAATTCCGTTCGTAGGCGACGCAGACTTGATCTAAACCACCCCACCGCCTTTCCCCGTCTATAAAAACCCCGGCCTCGTTCTGTTTTTCCCACGCGATCCGCCGATTTTCCTCCGGTGAGAACCGAGACTTCTCCGGCGAATTCTGGCCGATCTAAGCTCAGAAATTCTGATCTAACTCGTTGGTCTTGATCCACCGCCTCCGGGGAACCTTGCAGGTGCAGAAAACTCGGTGACTTGCGGTGTAAACACAGCGCCGACGAGCTTCGCCGTGGTTTCACCTCGGACCTCGTCGCCGATCACCTTCCAGGACCTCCGAGCTTAAGAAAACCCCTGAGGTGAGATCCCCGAGCTCTCCTCTGCCGATCTATGCCATAAAATCACAGTTTTAGGGAGAATTGACGAAGATCCGAAACTCTCCGGCGAGATCACCGCCTCCCGCCGCCGTGCGCCGCTGGGCAGCGCCGCCCGCGCTCGATCAGAGCGACGTGGCCGCTTGTGCGCCGTTTATTTTAAATCGCACGGTAGGGTTTAAATCCCCGCGTACCGGTTCGATGTTATAATCTCGGCCGTCGGTTTAAAATCCGACGGTCCACGTCAGCCCCTCGTTATAAAGACTGGAAATCTTACGTGCTACCCCTGGGGTTCCCGGGAAATAAGAGCTAGCCCCGGAAACTTCTGATCTAGCCCCTGGAACTTCAGAAAATCATGTAAATTCATTTAAAAATCAGTTTTAGCCCCTGGGCTTAATAAAAATTAGGAAAAACTCCTCTGATAAGTGTAGCTAGACCCCTGGAAATTCTGAAAATAATATTATAGACCCTGTAGTGGGGTGAGTTTACCTTTTTAGCCCTATTTAGTATTTAATTTAGGAAATTGAATATGTGGCTAGTATTTAAAAATTAAAAAGTGGGACAAACATATTGTCAAAATTTAATTAAAGACTTTCTCAGTATTTAGGAAACTTTGGAGTGAGATAAAAACATATTTTGGTCTGAATTGAATCTGTTTAATTTATTATTCACATTTAGGGACACATTTTTAAGTAAAGAATAGTTCTAGAAAATAGGGAAAATAATTGTGAAATAGTTTACATCAGAGGCAAAGGTCAAAGTATGTTATTAAATTATTTAGGAACAGAACCTATTCTGTTTAGATGGTGTGTATTACTATTTTCATAATAAAGTACACATTTATGCATAGGAAAATAAATCTGAAAATATAGCAACTAGTAAATGATAAATGGAGTTTCTAAAATCCAAAGAATTCAGTTTAGGGTTGGTAGAAATTCTGAAGGCACATATGGAGAAGAAAAATACCTTTCATACATACTTGGTAGTAAAAAGGTGTAGTAGTTGAATATAAGGAATTTATTTCAATTGGAAACTCATATATATATATAGTAGGTAAGTATGAATGTGAACACAAAAGTAGGAATCATATACACATGATTAAAAGTGCATGAAAGGCACAAATCAACACACATAGAGTAACCACAACACATATAATGGTGAATGACTTCCATAGATATGAATGTGTGGTTTGTATGAAGTGGAAGTGTGAACTATGTCTTATGGATTGTTATTTTTCTTTTGCTATGTGTGATGGTATGAAGTAAAACCTGCTCAAGAGCAAGTTATTCCTTTCCAAGATCAGGACTACCCATTCCAAGAACAGCAGGAAGGAGGCAAGTGTCCTTGACCACTTTGATCCTATGCTAGGATGTGTAGATAGAATTATTTGCATTGTCAAATGAAATATGAAACCCATACTAGGAAGTTTCCTTGTAGCTTGGGTTGGGATTTATTTTATCATGTCATTTATTATTATGCATATGCTTAGCCATGCTTAGAATGGGATATTTGGGATATCAGATCATCAGTTTATTTTACCATACTCTTGAATGAGATATTGTGAGTTATGTAGAGGTAGGGATCAAGGCAAGTTGGATGTTTTGGTTGTGTGCTGGGTGCACGGGACTTGGGTTTGTGTTTAGTAGTTGCCTGGATCCTAAGGACCGGTTCATGGAGCATGTAACCTGGCTTTACCGTGCCAACCACATGCTGAGATGGGGTAGCTTGGCCAATTAATTAGGTGTATCTCCGGTGTAGTATGGGTGTGTTGGATGGTGCGGGGAGTAGGTGTCAGCTGGACTACCATATGAACCGCAAGGCTCAAGAGGGGGCCACTGCAGCGGGGTTGGAGCCTCTTGTATGCTGTTAGGTGTGAAACCTCAGTGGGCCCACGCTCGTCGGGAATCCCTTTGTAAAGGCTTCGTAGTGATCTCCTTGCTACACACCTGGGAAGTGTGAATGTGGTTCGTAGCCACTGGCAAAATGGAAGTTCTTTTAGTCCACCCGGCAACGGGGGATGAAATCACTACATGTGAGTACAGTGGTACAAACTCTGCAGAGTCAGAACTGTCATGACAGCCGTGCTCACGGTGAAGAGCGGCTTAGACTTATTCATGATTAGAGGATGATGATTTTGGAAGTTGTGGATGTTAAGCGGGGAGCTTAACATTGAAAATGATGTTATGGTTATTTGGTTATGATGATGGGATGGGAGATTGGGACCATTTCACTTGTGTAGTAATGTAGGTGCTTAATAAGCTAAGGTGATAGGGATTAATTGCGTAGTGCTTTAACCATGAGTTCAACCTCTCCTTGATCTAGCCATGCATGATATAATTTTCCCACACTTGCTGAGTACCATTGGTACTCAACCTTGCATATTTTGTTGGTTTATATTGCTGCTCAGGTCAAGATAATGAGGTGGTGTATAATGACCAAGACTTTGGACCCGAAGAAGGTTTCTAGGTTCATGGAGACCCCCGGGCAACGCCTGTGACGGAGCCCTCAAGAATAATATTCCGCTGCTAGTTTATTTACTTGTGATGAACTTATTATTGTCTATCGAGACATTTGCTATGTAAGACTGATTTATATTCGACACCTGGCTTGTAATAAATGATGCTTCATTATTTGTCATCACATGTATGAGAAAATGATCCTGGCATACATGTGGAAATTCACTTGGTTGTTCTTCAGAAAAACCGGGTGTGACAGAAGTGGTATCAGAGCCAAGGTTGCCCGTAGGAACGTGGACCTAGGTAGAAATGGACGTATTTAAGGGCCCTATTTTCTTAAAAACTATTTTACAAGGTGTGTGTTGAAAAGTGTTATTTAATGCAGTCACTTTCTTCATCTTACCCCAACTTTCATTCAAAATTGGATTTTTGTTTGAGAGTTTATCTAACCTAATTTTAAATTCCTTTTGTTTTAGATGGTTAGCATGATTCGCACCGCTCGCAAGTCCACAGGAGGGAGAGTTCCCATAGTTGCCCTTGCCGAGAGAGAGGAGAGTCGTCCGGTGACGTACCTTTCCTACGGATTGGCAGTAGGAGGCTTATTGCGCCGTCTTCGGCGTATGCTCGAAGCCGCCGGCAATACGAGCAAGCTAATCATCCACTATAACTCCACCAGGACCATCCGTGAGAAGAGGGAAAAATGGAGTTCAGAGATGAGGATTATACACGAAAATCAGCTGCTTAAGATTCACCACTCTCCAGCTTGTAGAGCGACACAGGTCGATGCGGAGAAAGATGTCACCTGGGAGGCCATCACCTGCCAGAGTCACATCTATCGTCGCCACTTGGACAAAACTGAGTACATGTATGTCCTCTAGCGTGAGAGTGGTACCACGGAATACAAGTACCCGCCGGTGCAGCAAGGGACTTCTCATGAGCACATGGACTTGTGCTTGGAGAATGCTGCTATGCTCAGCACTCGACTGCAGGAGTGTCAACAAGAGCTTCAGGATGTCCGGGACACCCTGAAGGAAACGGAGGCGTTGCTGCGAGCTTGCTTAAGGGCGAGAGAAAGAGGAGATGGGAATGAACTGTGTGTCACCGTGAATGATACATGGACTCCTGACTCCCCAGATCGCCGAGCGATCAGGCGTCGTCGCACTTCTCCACTAGCAGCCTCCCCACCCAAAGCAGAGTCAGAAGGAAGCCGAAATGATGAGGAAGATCCCCAGGAGCCAGCTCAAGAAAACGAGTAGTGTAGAGTCCTTCCCTTAGTTAGCAAGATGACGAATAGTCAAGTCGTTAAGTTAATATAATGGTGTGATAATCCTTGGTGTGTGACGTGAGTTGTGGAAGCCATGAGCAATTGTCCACAGCCTCGTCTTTAGATTGTTTTGCTTTGGGGTGTGAACCCACATGAAATAATATTGCATTTATTTTTGTGTGAGAAATGAACCCTCAGTAAAGTATAACAAAGCCTCAACACTTTAAAGTACAAACAAATGAAAGTAGTAAGATGATACTAAATGCTTCAAATTAACATTGGTTAATTTTGCCAGATGGCCGGTAGAGGAAAAGGACGTGCTGCCAACCCCGCCAACAACAACGATGAGGCATGCAACCCTCATCTTTCTGGAGGCCAGGACCGGGTGATCACCGTGAAGGAGTTGATCCCCTCCACCAAATGCTGGAGAATCAGAATCAGCTCATCCAGAACTTGACTCAAGTGGTGGCCAACTTGCATCAAGTTCCACCTCCACAAGCTGCACCACGCCAACCAAGGTTGAGTGAGTTTCTAGGAACTCAACCTCCGAAGTTTGCAAGTGCTGCTGAACCTCTGGAGGCAGATGATTGGCTAAAGACCATTGAGAGCAAGATGAGGATCATACAGTGCCAAGGGTATGAGAGGGTGCTGTTTGCCTCTCATCAATTGCATGGACCTGCTGCTGGTTGGTGGACCGCCTACGTGGCCGCCCATCATGACCCTGAGAACATCACTTGGGAAGAGTTCAAGCGTAGCTTCCGCAACCATTACATCCCAAGAGGTGAACTCAAAAACAAGAGGAAGGAGTTTTTGGGACTGCAGCAGGGAAACACGACGGTGAGGGAATACCTCACTAAATTTACTCAACTATCCCGTTATGCCCCACGCGACATAGAGACTGATGAGCAGAAACAAGATTGTTTCGTGGAGGGACTTACTGCAGAGATGCAGTGTGCAATGTCCTCAAATGAGTATGAAAGCTTCCAAAAGATGGTGGACAGAGCATTTGTGGTAGAAAGGAAGCTGAAGGCCTTGGAAAATGAGAACAAGAGGAAGGCCGGGTGGTCACATCAAGCCTCAGGGAGCAACACTCGCCCACGTCTGATGCAGCAACCTGCAGGGCAGACGAACCGTGCTGCGGTACCCTACTCAGCACCAAGAGGGTACAACCCGAACTACAGGCCTCCCGCAGCACCAGCACAGCCACAACGTCAGTTTGTACAGCAGCCTCGCCCTGCATATCCACCTCGACCAGCAGTGCAAGGACCCCCAAACCAACCCCAAGACAACAAAGGCCAGGCATCTAAGGTTGGGGTGCAATGTTTTAGCTGCGGTGAAGTGGGGCACTACGCCCACAAATGCCCAAAGAAGAAGCCCGCGCAGCCACAACAGCAGAATGTGATGCGAGGATGGGTGAACCACGTCACTATGGAGGAAGCGCAAGAGGCACCCGACGTGGTAGTTGGTAAGTTTCCTGCCAATTTACACCTTGCAACCCTGCTGTTTGATTCTGGTGCTACCCACTCGTTCATTGCTCAAGGGTTTGTTAAGAAGCATGACCTAGCAACAACACAAATGAACCATATGCTAGCTGTAAACTCTCCAGGTGGAGAAATAAGGACAAGACAAGTGTGTCCCAAAGTGAACCTAGACATTAATGGGGTGGTATTTACTGCTAACCTCATAGTGATAGATTCACAAGGGATAGATATTATCTTGGGTATGGATTGGTTGACAAAACATAAAGGAATCATCCATTGTTCGACCAGAACGGTGGAACTAACTCACCCTAATGGCACAAGAGTAATGTTCATAACAATACACGAGCCTAGGAGGGACATTAAATTGAATCAAGTTGAGGTGAAAGTGGAGGAGATCAGGACCATCAGGGAATATCCAGATGTTTTTCCGGAGGAGTTGCCAGGTATGCCTCCCGATCGTGAAGTGGAATTCGCAATTGAGCTAGTACCTGGAACAGCCCCGATTTACAAAAGACCTTATCGGATGGACTCCAAGCAGCTGGAAGAACTCAAGGATCATTTGAGAGAACTGACGGAGAAGGGGTATATTCGCCCTAGTTCCTCACCTTGGGGAGCTCCGGTGATATTTGTGCCCAAGAAGGACGGAATCCAAAGGTTATGCGTGGATTACCGTGCTTTGAATGAGGTAACCATTAAGAACAAGTACCCATTACCCCGCATTGAAGACTTGTTTGATCAGATGAGAGGCGCTTGTGTGTTCTCGAAAATTGATCTCAGGTCAGGCTACCACCAACTCAAGATAAGGCAATCTTATATTCCCAAGACAGCTTTCGTATCTCGGTACGGACTGTATGAATACACCGTCATGCCTTTCGGGCTGACTAATGCCCCGGCATACTTCATGTATCTCATGAACAAGGTATTAATGGAATATCTGGACAAATTTGTGGTGGTTTTCATAGATGACATTCTCGTCTTCTCCAAAGATGAAGAAGAACATGAGAAACATCTAAGGTTGGTGTTGCAGAGGCTAAGAGAACACCAACTATATGCCAAATTGAGCAAGTGTGAGTTTTGGCTGAAGAGAGTTCCCTTCTTAGGACATATAATCTCAAAGGGAGGAATCTTCGTAGATCCCGCCAAAATCGAGGATATACAGAAGTGGAAGACCCCTGAAAATGTCGGGG
Organism: Neostapfia colusana; assembly: GCA_030760725.1. Taxonomy (NCBI): domain Eukaryota; kingdom Viridiplantae; phylum Streptophyta; class Magnoliopsida; order Poales; family Poaceae; genus Neostapfia; species Neostapfia colusana. Next base: position 84,540,011 of record JASWHV010000008.1, on the reverse strand, counting down.
AAGTTCGAAGCTTTTTTGGATTGGCTGGATACTATCGACGGTTTATTGAAGGATTCTCCAAGATCTCGAGACCTCTCACCAAACTGTTGGAGAAGGGAATTACATTCACCTGGACGCCACAGTGCGAGACGAGTTTTCAGGAGCTAAAGAAGAGATTGACAACAGCCCCAGTGTTTGTTATGCCAGATATGGAGAAGAATTTCACAGTGTACTGCGATGCCTCTGGAAATGGGTTGGGATGTGTTCTCATGCAAGAAGGGCATGTCGTGGCATATGCATCCCGACAGCTTCGGAAGCACGAGAAAAACTATCCTACACATGACTTAGAACTAGCCGCAGTGGTACACGCGTTGAAAATTTGGCGGCACTATTTGATGGGGAAGAGGACCGAGATATATACGGATCATAAGAGTTTGAAGTACATTTTCACACAGCCAGATCTCAACCTCAGACAAAGGAGATGGTTAGAGCTAATCAATGACTTTGATGTGGGCATCAACTATCATCCCGAGAAAGCAAACGTCGTGGCCGATGCTTTGAGTCGGAAAGTGCAGGTCAATAAGTTGAGCGTGAAGGACATGCCTGCAGAATTGAAGGACGAGGTTATGAGGCTAAATCTATGCCTAGTAAATAGTGGTGAAGCCATCGCCATGGAAGTGGACTCCACACTAGAGCGAGACATACGCGAGGGTCAAAAGAATGATGAGAAGATACAAGAGATCAGACAACTCATCAAGGAAAATAAAGCTCCGGGTTTCAGAGAGGATGAACAAGGAACGGTGTGGCACGGGAAAAGAATTTGTGTGCCAGAAGTAAAGGAGATCCGTGAATTGATTTTGAAGGAGGCTCATGATTCTGACTATTCCATTCATCCTGGGAGTACGAAGATGTACCAGGACCTCAAGAGCAGGTATTGGTGGTATGGCATGAAGCGAGATGTCGCGGAACATGTTGCTCTATGTGACACATGTCAGTTGGTGAAAGCAGAACATCAACGACCCGCGGGATTATTGCAACCACTCAAAGTGCCTGAAATGGGAAGAAATCAGCATGGATTTCATCGTGGGATTGCCTAGGACCCAATCAGGATATGATTCGATATGGGTCACCATTGATAGGCTAACCAAGGTAGCTCACTTCATCCCCGTGAAGGAAAGCTACAGCGGATCCAAATTGGCAGAGTTGTACAAGTCAAGGATCGTGTGTTACCATGGAGTGCCAAAGAAGATTGTGTCGGATTGAGGGACACAGTTCACCTCAAGGTTCTGGCAGAAGTTGCACGAAACCATGGGAACCCATCTGAACTTTAGTTCTGCCTATCATCCCCAAACTGATGGGTAGACGGAAAGGACCAATCATATTCTTGAAGATATGCTGAGGGCATGTGCACTCAAAAACAATAGGAGTTGGGACAAGAACTTACCGTATGCGGAGTTTTCCTATAACAACAGCTATCAAGCTAGTATGAAGATGTCACCGTTTGAAGCTTTGTACGGGAGGAAGTGCAGAACTCCCCTATTTTGGAACCAAACGAGGGAAAGTAGAGTGTTTGGTCCAGAAGTACTACAAGAAGCCGAGGCGAAGGTGAGGGAAATTCGCAACAACTTGAGGATAGCACAAACACGCCAAAAGAGCTATGCCGATGTACGAAGAAGAGAGCTCGTTTTCAACGTGGGAGACTATGTCTATCTCAAGGTGTCCCCTATCAGAGGACTTCGTCGGTTCAAGGTGAAAGGGAAGTTGTCACCTCGATACATTGGACCCTTTCAAGTTCTGGAAAGGAAAGGCGAAGTGGCGTATCAACTAGAGTTACCGGCTCGTCTATCGGATGTGCACGATGTATTCCATGTGTCACAACTCAAGAAATGCCTGAGGACGCCTGAAGAGGTCTTACCCATGAATGAAGTGGACGTAGCTGAGGATTTGTCTTATGCCAAGCAACCATACAAGATTTTGGAGACAATGGAACGTCTCACCAGAAATAAAAGATCCGGATGTGCAAAGTGCGGTGGAAGCATCACTCAGAAGAGGAAGCCACCTGGGAGCGGGAAGATGAGCTCAAGGCACAATTTCCGGAATTGTTTTCTTAGAAACACCAATCTCGAGGACGAGATTTCTTTTAAGGGGGGTAGAGCTGTAACACCCCAAAATTTTGATTTAAAACCCTAAATCATGTTAAGAGGGGAATTTAAAAACTTTTGGACGTGTTGCATGTTTTGCAAAAATTCAAATTCAAACTGGAATTCAAATTAAACTCAAATCAGAAAAGAAATAGAAAAAGAAAAAGAGAAAACAGAAAAAAACCGGCCAGTGGGCCGCAACCCACCAGCCGGCCCAACCAGCGCCGCGCCAGCCCGCAGCCGTGTGTGCCGCTTCCTCACACTGACAGGCGGGGCCCACCAGATCATCGTCTACCTCGCGCCCGTGCCGGGATTCTCTCACCCCGGATCAAAACAGACCCAGATTCCTGCGTATCTCCGCTGAATTCCGTTCGTAGGCGACGCAGACTTGATCTAAACCACCCCGCCGCCTTTCCCCGTCTATAAAAACCCCGGCCTCGTTCTGTTTTTCCCACGCGATCCGCCGATTTTCCTCCGGTGAGAACCGAGACTTCTCCGGCGAATTCTGGCCGATCTAAGCTCGGAAATTTCGATCTAACTCGCTGGTCTTGATCCACCGCCTCCGGGGAACCTTGCAGGTGCAGAAAACTCGGTGACTTGCGGTGTAAACACAGCGCCGACGAGCTTCGCCGTGGTTTCACCTCGGACCTCGTCGCGGATCACCTTCCAGGACCTCCGAGCTTAAGAAAACCCCCGAGGTGAGATCCCTGACCTCTCCTCTGCCGATCTATGCCATAAAATCACAGTTTTAGGGAGAATTGACGAAGATCCGAAACTCTCCGCGAGATCGCCGCCGTGCGCCGCTGGGCAGCGCCGCCCTCGCTCGATAAGAGCGACGTGGCCGCTTGTGCGCCGTTTATTTTAAATCGCACGGTAGGGTTTAAATCCCCGCGTACCGGTTCGATGTTATAATCTCGGCCGTCGGTTTAAAATCGGACGGTCCACGTCAGCCCCGCGTTATAAAGACTAGAAATCTTACGTGCTACCTCCTGGGGTTCTCGGGAAATAAGAGCTTGCCCCGGAAACTTCTAATCTAGCCCCTGGAACTTTAGAAAATCATGTAAATTCATTTAAAATCAGTTTTAGCCCCTGGACTTAATAAAAATTAGGAAAAACTCCTCTGATAAGTGTAGCTAGACCCCTGGAAATTCTGAAAATAATATTATAGACCCTGTAGTGGGGTGAGTTTACCTTTTTAGCCCTGTTTAGTATTTAATTTAGGAAATTGAATATGTGGCTAGTATTTAAAAATTAAAAAGTGGGACAAACATATTGTCAAAATTTAATTAAAGACTTTCTCAGTATTTAGGAAACTTTGGAGTGAGATAAAAACATATTTTGGGCTGAATTGAATCTGTTTAATTTATTATTCACATTTAGGGACACATTTTTAAGTAAAGAATAGTTATAGAAAATAGGGAAAATAATTGTGAAATAGTTTACATCAGAGGCAAAGGTCAAAATATGTTATTAAATTATTTAGGAACAGAACCTATTCTGTTTAGATGGTGTGTATTACTATTTTCATAATAAAGTACACATTTATGCATAGGAAAATAAATCTGAAAATATAGCAACTAGTAAATGCTAAATGAAGTTTCTAAAATCCAAAGAATTCAGTTTAGGGTTGGTAGAAATTCTGAAGGCACATATGGACAAGAAAAATACCTTTCATACATACTTGGTAGTAAAAAGGTGTAGTAGTTGAATATAAGGAATTTATTTAAATTGGAAACTCATATATATATAGTAGGTAAGTATGAATGTGAACACAAAAGTAGGAATCATATACACATGATTAAAAGTGCATGAAAGCCACAAATCAACCCACATAGAGTAACCACAACACATATAATGGTGAATGACTTCCATAGATATGAATGTGTGGTTTGTATGAAGTGGAAGTGTGAACTATGTCTTATGGATTGTTATTTTTCTTTTGCTATGTGTGATGGTATGAAGTAGAACCTGCTCAAGAGCAAGATATTCCTTTCCAAGATCAGGACTACCCATTCCAAGAGCAGCAGGAAGGAGGCAAGTGTCCTTGACCACTTTGATCCTATGCTAGGATGTGTAGATAGAATTATTTGCATTGTCAAATGAAATATGAAACCCATACTAGGAAGTTTCCCTACAATTGCATTACCTTGTTTCCTTGTAGCTTGGGTTGGGATTTATTTTATCATGTCATTTATTATTATGCATATGCTTAGCCATGCTTAGAATGGGATATTTGGGATATCAGATCATCAGTTTATTTTACCATACTCTTGAATGAGATATTGTGAGTTATGTAGAGGTAGGGATCAAGGCAAGTTGGATGTTTTGGTTGTGTGCTGGGTGCACGAGACTTGGGTTTGTGTTTGGTACTTGCCTGGATCCTAAGGACCGGTTCATGGAGCATGTAACCTGGCTTTACCGTGCCAACCACATGCTGAGATGGGGCAGCTTGGCCAATTAATTAGGTGTATCCCCGGCGTAGTATGGGTGTGTTGGATGGTGCGGGGAGTAGGTGTCAGCTGGACTACCATATGAACCGCAAGGCTCAAGAGGGGGCCACTGCAGCGGGGTTGGAGCCTCTTGTATGCTGTTAGGTGTGAAACCTCAGTGGGCCCACGCTCGTCGGGAATCCCTTTGTAAAGGCTTCGTAGTGATCTCCTGGCTACACACTTGGGAAGTGTGAATGTGGTTCGTAGCCACCGGCAAAATGGAGGTTCTTTTAGTCCACCCGGCAACGGGGGATGAAATCACTACATGTGGGTACAGTGGTACAAACTCTGCAGAGTCAAAACTGTCATGACAGCCGTGCTCACGGTCAAGAGCGGCTCGGACTTATTCATGATTAGAGGATGATGATTTTGGAAGTTGTGGATGTTAAGCGGGGAGCTTAACATTGAAAATGATGTTATGGTTATTTGGTTATGATGATGGGATGGGAGATTGGGACCATTTCACTTGTGTAGTAATGTAGGTGCTTAATAAGCTAAGCTGATAGGGATTAATTGCGTAGTGCTTTAACCATGAGTTCAACCTCTCCTTGATCTAGCCATGCATGATATAATTTTCCCACACTTGCTGAGTACCATTGGTACTCAACCTTGCATATTTTGTTGGTTTATATTGCTGCTCAGGTCAAGATAATGAGGTGGTGTATAATGACCAAGACTTTGGACCCGAAGAAGGTTTCTAGGTTCATGGAGACCCCCGGGCAACACCTGTGACGGAGCCCTCAAGAATAATATTCCGCTGCTAGTTTATTTACTTGTGATGAACTTATTATTGTCCATCGAGACATTTGCTATGTAAGACTGATTTATATTCGACACCTGGCTTGTAATAAATGATGCTTCACTATTTGTCATCACATGTATGAGAAAATGATCCTGGCATACATGTGAAATTCACTTGGTTGTTCTTCGGAAAAACCGGGTGTGACAATATGTGCTTATGCAAGGAGGACAAGTGGTTGCCTATGCATCGAGGCAATTAAAGAAACATGAGCTGATACCCCACACATGACCTGGAACTTACAACCGTGGTACATGCCTTGAAGATTTGGAGGCATTACATCCTCGGTCACCGATGTGAGATCTATACGGATCACAAAAGCCTCAAGTATATATTCACACAAACATATCTGAATTCGAGGCAACGTCGATGTTTAGAACTCATCAAGGATTATGATGTTGGAATAAACTATCACCCTGGAAAGGCCAATGTGGTAGCTGATACGTTGAGCCGAAAGGGAGCATGTCACGAACTCACGGTTCGGGAGCTGCCACCCGAGCTACGTAAGGAGTTCGAACGGTTACATCTCGGATTCATGAACGAGATGGAGGTGGTAAAACTGAACACAACGCTGGAACAAGATATACGATATGGCCAAGCAACGGATGAAGAAATAAAGGAAATCAAGGAAAGAATCCAAAAAGGCATAGAGAAGGATTTCAAGGAAGACGAGAAAGGCACGCTTTGGTTTGGGAAAAGGATATGTGTGCCAAACGTGAAGCACATCCGCGACACGATACTAAAGGAGCCACCTAACTCGCCTTATTCTATACACCCCGGCTGTACAAATACGTACAAGGACCAGAAAACATGCTATTGGTGGGATGGCATGAGAAGGGATATCGCTGAATACGTTGCCCTATGCGACACGTGCCAACGAGTGAAGGTCGAACATAAAAGACCCGCTGGATTGTTGCAGCCATTAAAAGTACCCGAGTGGAAGTGGGAAGACATCAACATGGAATTTCATAGTCAGATTGCCGTGTACTCAGTCCGGCTACGACTCCATCTGGGTTATCATAGACCGATTGACGAAAACAGCTCACTTCCTTCTTGTGAGAACCAAGTACATCGTCACACAACTAGCCAAGCTGTATATGGAGCAAATCATGTGTCACCACGGAGTTCCGAAGAGGTTAGTTTCAGATCAAGGTTCTCAATTTACCTCTAGGTTCTGGAAGAAGCTGCATGAAGCCATGGGTACACGGTTGAATTTCAGCTCCGTATGACGGGCAAACTGAGAGAACAAATCAGATTTTGGAAGACATGTTAAGAGCTTGCGCCTTGAAACATGAGCGTAGTTGGGATAGGAGCTTGTTGTATGCTGAATTCTCATACAACACCATCTACCAAGCCAGCTTGAAGATGTCACCCTTCGAAGCATTGTATGGTAGATGGTGTAGGACACCGCTGTTCTGGAATGAGACTGTAGAAAGCCAAGTATTCGGACCCGAAGTGCTGCAAGACGCCGAAAGGCAGGTCCAAATGATACATGAAAACTTGAAGGCCGCTCAGTCACGACAAAAGGGTTATGCGGACAATAGGCGAAGAAGATTGACCTTCGAAATGGGAGACTTTGTGTATCTTAAGGTGTCGCCTATTCGAGGCCAACGAAGGTTCAACGTCAAAGGCAAGTTAGCACCTTGCTACATCGGGCCATTCAAGATTTTGGGCAAGCGAAGAGAGGAAGCCTATCAACTAGAGCTGCCAATGCACCTCTCCGATGTGCACGACGTGTTTCACGTATCTCAGCTCAAGAAATGCCTACGAGTACCGGAAGAACAAGTACCGATGGATGAGCTAGAGCTTCAAGAGGATCTGATCTATACGGAACACCCCATCAAAATTTTGGACGTAAAGGAGAGGGTCACGAGAAACAAAGTGATCCGTTGGTGCAAGGTACAATGGAGCCATCACACGGAAGCCAAAACTACATGGGAACATGAGGAAGATCTCAAGGAGTAATTCCCCCATCTCTTCTCCACTCTATCGAATCTCGAGGGCAAGATTCATTTTAAGGGGGGTAGGTTTGTAACACCCTCAATTCCACTACCATGCATTGCATACATTTTTCATTTATGGGAGCATTTAAAAAGAAGAAGAAATGAAGAAAGGAATATAGAAGATACTAAAATGATAAAAGGAAATAGAAATGGAAAGTAATGAAAACAAAATAGACAAATTAAGTCACCCCAATTTTCCCCCAAATATCCCCTTCCCCGATTCTTCCAAATTTTTCACAATTTTTCCTGATTTCGCCAAATTCCCCAAAACTCCCTTAGGGGGAATTTCCCCCACATTTGGGGGGAATTTTCCCCCAAATTGGCCGCACCAAATTAGGGGGGAGACCCCTTGGCCGCAGCCCTTGAGGGGGGAACCCTAGTCCCCCACCTCTAGGACTCTTTGGTTAAGTCCCCCACCTCTAGGACTCTTTGTCCCCCACCCCTAAAACTCTTTGGTTGAGTCCCCTACCTTTAGGACTCTTTGTTTCCACCCCTAGGACTCTTTGGTTGAGTCCCATACTTCTAGGACACTTTGTTTCCACCCCTAGGACTCTTATTTTTCCCTTGTAAATACAACCCCCTAGCCGCACCCCTCTACCCCCTTTTGGCCGCCGCCCACCTGCTTTCCCAAGTCGCCGAATTCCCCTGCTGCCCAAGTCACCGAGTACCCCCCTTGCCGGAATTTGGCCGCCGTTGAGCCCCGTCATGCCTCGCCATCGTCGGAGAAGAAGCCTGACATTTTGCCCTAGCCGTAATTCTCCATGGAAAAATCCTCCGCTGCTGCCATTGCTAGGAGGGAGGCCCTGCCACAAGGAAGAAGTGAGGTAGGTCTTCATTACCCCTCTTACGACGTCGCCGCTGTTTCTATGCATCCGTTTTCTTCGCCCCCTTCAAGCAGAAACTTCTGCGTGTGGACAGATCATGTTTTGGTCAATTTTTAATGGTGCAATTGATCTACATCTTGTGTTGAGATCATCACCACGTCCACACTTGATCTCAGCACCCTTGTTCATCATAAATTCCCATGGAAGCCTACTAAAACATGCAAGAACACAAACAAACTGGTTTTATAAAACTGCACTATAGGATTTGCATTCATCTACCCTATTGCATCTTGAGTAAAGTTGTGCATGATAATTGATTGTTGTAAATCTTGTATGTGCATAGTCGTGAGTAGAAGGACAAGCTCAAGAGGCCATCTACGAGGAGCTACAGCACCAAGACTTCGAAACGCTTGAGCAACACGAACCACGGGAGCAAGGCAAGTGTCCCTTGACCATATTGATTCCATGTTTTGAAACTGTTTTGCTTGTGAAAACCCGTATGCTTGAGTCAATTTGATGGGACACCCTTTTTTAGGAGTTTACTAGTTTTGTTAACCATTCTTGTCGCCGGGAAAGTTGATGAGTCGGGTATGGTCGTTTTTCCTTTTTGCTTCGCTTAACTTACGGGATACGGGAAGCTGAAATAAAACTTGTTAGGTACTGCACTCATGATATTAAAGATGTTGAGAACTTGATGATGTTGATGGGCTTGGAATCGGGGAGATCTAGACAAGCTTGGTTCGTGGATTTTGCTGAATGAGATAGTGGTTTGCTTGCCGTAGATCTAAGTACCAGTTCATGCGAGCACATGCCAGGAAAATAGTGCCACCACAAGGCCAAATATGGGTGCGGCTTAGCTGACTAATTAGGTGTGTTGCTAGCTTGTTATGGACCGTTGGATGGCACGGGGAATGGGAGTCAAGAGGGACTGCCCTGAAAACTGCATGGCACAAGAGTGGGCCCGTGGGTGGGAGAATGGAGATTCGAGTCTGCCGGTGAAACCTCAGTGGGTCCGTACATCCTAGTAGCCCCTTTGTAAAGGCTATTTTGTGATATCTTGGCCGTATACCGACGGTTGTGTACTGGTATAATGGAGGTTCTTTCTAGTCACCGACGGGTGACGAAATCACGAACTTGTGGGTAAAATTGTGCCACCTCTGCATAGTGTAAAGCTATCATGATAGCCGTGCTTCTGGTTATAAGCACCTGGCCAACTTCCATCATTAGAGGCAAAACATGGGATGTTCATTGTGGTATGGTCATTAGGATTGGTTTTGGGACTGTTTTGAGTCATGACAATGAGTTTGGTTTCGGTTATATGAATATGAGATGGTTATAAATATTTATGAGTATGAGAAGAACTTGAGAAAGATTAATGGCTGGTTGAGACTTGATAAATGGTGAATTATGATGAAGAAATGTTGATGAAATACTTGGTTATGATGGGATTAAACTCACCTAGAGATAGTTGCTGTTTTTACCATATTTGTGAAACAAAATTTGCTTGCTGCAATGAACCATTTTATTCCCTACCTTGTTGTAAGCTACATGTCATACTTTTCCTGCACTTGCTAAGTACCACATGTACTCACCCTTGCATTCCCACATATACATTAGCTACAAGAGAAGAATACTTCGAGGAACATGTGGAGTACTTTTCGTGCGCACTACCGTCAACATGCCCGTGGAGTTGAAGATGGAGCCTACTGCCTTAGTCACTTTCCGCTATCGTTTAGAGTCTTCCGCTGCAAGAATAAGTTAGATAATCATGAGTAAGACATTGAGTCAATGTAATAAAGTACTTTACGTGGTTATATTCTGAATTCAGTTTGTGGAATACATGTCTATGTGTGATGAACATCCTGGGCACACATATGCATTTACTTGGTTCATTTTTTGGAACCGAGTGTCACATATGTGTAGCAAAGATACTATTCTATAAAGCATTCTTGAAAGAAACATATCTATATGAGTTCTGACTATTTAATGTGTAGTTTGTGAGACTTGGGTGCCTTTAGAAATCTCATGAAGGGACCAGGAAGTACAATACATATGCTCCACTCACAGGGTAGACTACTAGTAAAGTACTGGTTATGATACAACAACAACAACAACAACAACAACCAAGCCTTTATCCCAAGCCTGTTGGGGTCGGCTAGACATGAAACCCAATATCAATGAAGTAAAACAGAGGAAGAGATATGAGAACAAGGAAAAAAGAAAAAAAAGGAAAAAGAAAAAAAAGGAAAAAGAAAAAAAGGAAAAAAGAAAAAGGAAAAAGAGAAAAGAGAAAAGAGAAAAGAAAAAAGGAAAAGAAAAAGAGAAAAGAAAAAAAAGAAAAAAAAACAAGACTACGATTCTGGCACATGAATTGCTACTTTCCATGCGGTCCTATCATGAGCTAAGTCTCTGGATACATTCCAATCTCTCAAATCTCGTTTTACCGCCTCCTCCCAGGTCAACCTTGGTCGTCCTCTACCCCTCCTAATATTTTCTCTACCTCTTAAAATCCCACTGTTAACCGGTGCTTCTGAAGGTCTCCGTTGGATATGTCCAAACCACCTAAGCCGATGTTGGACTAACTTCTCTTCAATCGGCGCCACCCCTACCTTATCACGGATCGCCTCATTCCTTATTCGGTCTCTTCTCGTGTGCCCACACATCCACCGTAGCATGCGCATCTCTGCGACACTCATTTGTTGGACATGTTGCCGTTTAGTTGGCCAACATTCCGCCCCATAGAGCATCGCGGGTCTGATCACCGTCCTATAGAACTTCCCTTTTAGCTTTTGTGGGACTTTTCTATCACATAGGATTCCAGAGGCTTGTCGCCATTTCATCCACCCTACCTTGATCCTGTGGCAAACATCCTCATCAATATCGCCATTGCTTTGTAACATTGATCCTAAGTATCGAAAAGAGTCCCTTCTAGGTACTATTTGTCCTTGTAGACTAACATTTCCCTCTTCACGACCAACACCACTAAAGTCGCACCTCATATACTCGGTTTTGGTCCTACTAAGTCTAAACCCCTTGGACTCTAAGGTTTGTCTCCATAACTCTAATTTCTTATCAACACCATCTCTAGTTTCATCTACCAGCACTACATCATCAGCAAAGAGCATGCACCAAGGGATATCCCCTTGTATATCCTTCGACACCTCATCCATGACCAAGGAAAAGATGTATGGGCTCAAAGCTGATCCTTGATGTAGTCCTACCGTGATAGGAAATGCATCAGTCTCACTATCACTTACGCGCACACTTGTCCTAACATTATTGTACATATCCTTGATAAGATTAATGTACTTTGTTGGCACTTTATGTTTCTCTAGTGCCCACCACATGACTGACCTTGGTATCTTGTCGTACGCCTTCTCCAAGTCGATGAACACCATATGCAAGTCCTTCTTCTGCTCCCTGTATCTCTCCATAAGCTGACGAAGCAAGAAAATCGCCTCCATTGTAGACCTCCCAGGCATAAAACCAAACTGGTTTTTAGTGACATTGGTCACTTTCCTCAGGCGGTGTTCAATCACTCTCTCCCAAAGCTTCATAGTATGACTCATAAGCTTAATACCTCGATAATTAGTACAACTTTGAATATCTCCTTTATTTTTGAAGATAGGTACTAATATACTTTTCCTCCATTCTTCAGGCATCTTGTTTGACCGAAAAATGTGGTTGAATAGCTTTGTGAGCCATACTATTGCGACGTCCCCAAGACATCTCCACACCTCAATAGGGACATCGTCAGGGCCGAGGGCCTTTCCTCCTTTCATCCTTTTTAAGGCCTCCTTAACCTCAAACTCTTGTATCCTCCGCACGAACCGCCTGTTGGAGTCATCAAAGGAGTCATCCAACTCAACCATAGTGCTCTCATTCCCATCATTGAATAGCCCATTAAAGTAATCACGCCATCTATTCTTAATCTCTTCATCCTTCACTAGAATGCGGTCAGTCTCATCTTTGATGCATTTAACTTGATTGAGATCCCTCATCTTTCTCTCGCGGATTTTTGCTATCTTGTATATGTCCTTTTCACCTTCTTTTGTCCCTAGTCTCTCATATAACTTATCATAGGTTTGTCCTCTTGCCTTACTCACAACCCGCCTTGCATTCTTCTTAGCCTCTTTGTACTTAAGCATGTTGCTTGCGCTTCTATCATTATGCCAACTCTTGTAACACTCCTTCTTCTCCTTAATGGCCTTTTGTACATCCTCATTCCACCACCAAGTGTCTTTATCTATAAGTTTCTTTCCCTTTGTTACACCGAACACCTCACTAGCTACCTTCCTAATGCAAGTTGCCATCTTCATCCACATACTATCTGCATCTCCATTTTCTGCCCAGGGTCCTTCTGTGATCACCCTATTTTTAAAGGATTCTTGTGATTCTCCCTTCAACTTCCACCACTTTGTTCTTGTGATTTTGACACCTTTGTCCCGCAAAGAACATGTATGGAAGCGAAAATCAGCTACCACAAGCTTATGTTGTGTCACAACACACTCCCCCGGGATCACCTTACAATCTAGACACTCCCGTCTATCCTTTCTCCTAGTGAGGACAAAGTCAATCTGGCTAGAGTGTTGGGCACTACTAAAGGTCACTAGGTGAGATTGCCTCTTCCTAAAGAGGGTGTTAGCTATCAACAGATCATAGGCTACAGCAAAGTCTAGAATGTCCTTACCCTCTTGATTTCTATCGCCGCATCCAAAACCTCCATGTACTCCCTCAAATCCTAGGTTAGTTGCACCCACATGACCATTGAGATCTCCCCCTATGAGGAGTTTCTTGGTTATCGGTACACTACTAACCATATCCTCCAAGTCCTCCCAAAATTGCCTCTTAGCACTCATGTTGAGCCCAACTTGTGGGGCATAAGCACTAATGACGTTCAAGACAATGTCCCCAATTACTATCTTGATTAAGATGATCCTATCCCCTCGTCTTCGAACATCCACTACTCCATCCTTAAGACTCTTATCTATTAGAACACCTACGCCATTCCTAGTCCCAGCCGAACCAGAATACCAAAGCTTGAAACCGGTATTCTCGACTTCTCTCGCCTTTTGACCCGCCCATCTAGTCTCTTGTACACAAAGGATATTTACTCGTCTCCTAATGGCAACATCTACTAACTCACGTAGCTTCCCCGTCAAGGATCCTACATTCCAACTACCCACCCGAAATCTATGTTCCTCGGCTAGCTTCCTTACGCTTTGCACCCGTCGAGTAAGATGCAAAGACCCTTGCTCACTTATCACTACATCTGGGCGATGATGTAGCGCGCCACTAAGGTGATGGCGATCCGGCCCTTGCTCATTTAACACCATATCCGGGTTCCGATATGGCGCGCCACTAAGGCGGTGGCGACCCGGCCCTTGCCCACTTAACACCATACCCGGGTTCCGATATGGCGCGTCGCTAAGAGGGTTACGCCCCAACGAATTTCTATTGGGTTTCATTTCCATGAGAGTGGCTAAGTGTAGTTGTTGGCTCGCCAAGCCTATCACAACCCCCTCCTCCTTTACCCGGGCTTGGGACCGGCTATGTCATTACAACATAGGCGGAGTTAAAGTACTGGTTATGATCTTTAAGTAAAATTAGATTGCAAAAAAATTTGCAGTCAAGACTTGTTGGTAGATTATCAAATGTGATTTCATGGCAGCCATGTTGTTTTTATAGCACGGAAACACCCTCAAATTATGATCACTGTGCTTAGCATATATTACCCTCATTCCCATAAAGGCCGAAGCTATTTTACCATCTGACTTAGACCAAGTAGCCTTGTTCATGGTTTTGCAAAGCTGGTCACAAAGATTATGGCTAATTGGTTAACCCCTAAGCTCAATTGTATGATATCCACTAATCAGAGTTCTTTGATAAGAGGTTGGTGCATACATGATAATTTCATCTTTGTACAGCAAACTACCAAATTTTTGTTCTGTCGGAGAGTACCCAGTCTCTTTATAAAATTGGATATCTCTAAAGCCTTTGATTTGGTTCCTGGTCGTTTCTGTTGGAAATGCTTACACATCTGGGGTGCAGTCTGAGATGGTGCAATATGATTCCGAGTCTACTTGCAACATCCATAACAAGAATTTTGGTCAATGGGGAGCCATGGGAGATAATAATTCAACGTCGAGGCATTCGGTAGGGTGACCCTGTTTCACCCTTACTCTTCATAATTGTAATGGATGTTCTCAATAGTCCCTTCAATCAAGGCTGGGAATGAGGGCTTGCTTCCATCATTGTCAAATCATCTTGCAGAACGACATCCCTATGGTGATGATGTTGCCCTCTTTGTTCGACCAGTTGAACAGGAGCTGAATATAACAATGAAAATCCTGGAATTTTTGTGGAGGCATCTAGTCTTCATCTATCTAAGAGTTGTGTGGTGCCAATTCATTCCAATGAAGATGCTATATGAGTGGCTCAATACGGTCTAGCCTGTCCAATCAAGGAATTCCCTTGCATATATTTTGGATGGACTATCTCTAATAATAAACTTTGTAAAAGGGACTTCATGCTTTGGGTAAACAAGGTAGCAGACAGGTTGTCAGAATGGAAAGCCTCCCGGATGAACAAGTCTGGGAGGTATACTCTAGTGAGATTTGTGCTAACAGCTATTCCTATCTATTTGTTAATTGCGATCAATGTGCCAAAATGGATGATTAAAGCAATTGATTAGATAAAAAGAGGACTTCTTTTGGAAAGGCCGCAAAGATGCCAATGGGGGATGTTCCTTAGTGGCGCCGGAAAAGGTGCAAAGACCTTTGGATCTTGGTGGCTTAGGAATTCAAAATTCAGAGAAAATGGGTTGGGCTCTGCAGATGAAATGGTTATGGTTGAAAAGAACTAATAATGATTGATCGTGCACAGGGTTGAATATTCCCATTACCTCTCAAGTTCAAGCCTTGTTCACCATATCTATTGTCACTGTAGTGAGGGTGGTAGAAACACCTTGTTCTCGACTGATAGATGGATAAATGAGTGTTCACTATTGAAGCTAGCCCCAGAGGTTGTTTCTACTGTCCCAAAGAGAGTGAGTCAAACGCTTACGGTGGAACGGGCCCTAAAAATTAGAACTTGGCACCAAGGTATTTGTGGTGGTTTGTCACTGAATGGGATATTGAATTTCTTAGACTGTGCAACACTCTGAAGACCTTCGTACTAAATTCAGAGGAGGATCAACATATTTGGCGTCATGAGGCTTCAGGTTCCTTCTCTTCTAAATCAGCATATAGAGCTTTCGTTTATGGTGCCATCACATTTGAACTATGGTGGCTCATCTTCGGGCTCCTCCAAAATGTAAGTTTTTCCTATGGTTAGCCATTAGAAACAAGTGTTGGACTGCTGACCAACTTGCTAAAAGGGGATTAGATCATCCAAATAGCTGTGTTTTGTGTGAACAAGAGGAGGAACCAGTCCAGCACATACTCACAACTTGTGTGTTTGCTCGGCTATTCTGGCACAATTTATTCAGTCCTCTCAATTTGTATCACATAGAGCCTCATAATACTGAACAGAGCTTTGCGGATTGGTGGAGTAATAGCATCAAAAAGGTTGCAAAGGAGCAAAGAAAAGGGACTAATACCCTAATCATTTTAGGAGTCTAGATGCTATGAAAAGAATGGAATGCTTGTTTTTTGAAGGAGCCACTCCAAGCATTCGATCAATTTTGAGTAATCTAAGATTGGAGACACAGGTTTAGTCTTTCGCTGGAGCGTATAAACTTCAGGAACCAAATTGTCACACCCGGTTTCTCCGAAGAACAACCGAGTGAATATCACATGTATGCCAGGATCATTTTCTCATACATGTGATGACAAATAGTGAAGCATCATCATATTACAAGCCAAGTGTTCGAATATAAATAAGTCTTACATAGCATAATGTCTCGATGGACGTTAATAAGTTCATAACATGTAAATAAAACAGCAGCGGAATATAAATCTTGTGAGCTCCGTCAAAGGCATTGCCCGGGTACTCCGTGAACCTAGAATCCTTTTTCCAGACCAAAGTCTTGGTCATTGAACACCACATCATCCCCTTGACCTGAGCAGCAATTTACACCAACAGAAAAGCAAGTTTGAGTACCGTGGGTACTCAGCAAGTGTGGGGAAGTTATGTCATGCATGGCTAGAGCAAGGAGAGGTTGAACTCATGGTTAAAGCACTACGCAATTAATACCTATCACCTTAGCTTATTAAGCACCTACATTACTACACAGGTGAAATGGTCCCAATCCCCCAACCCATCATCTATATCAAGTAAATGTAGTCTCATCTCAAATGTTGAGCTTCCCGCTCAACATCCTCAACTTCCCAATCCATCATCCTCTAATCATGAATAAGTCCAAGCCGCTCTTGACCGTGAGCACGGCTGTCATGACAGTTTTGACTTTGTAGAGTTTGCACCACTGTACCTACATGTAGTGATTTCATCCCCCGTTGCCGGATGGACTAAAAGAACCTCCATTATGCCAGTGGCCGCGAACCACGTTCACACTTCCCAGGTGTGTAGCCAGGAGATCACTACGAGGCCTTTACAAAGGGATTCCCGACGAGCGTGGGCCCACTGAGGTTTCACCCCTAACAGCATACAAGAGGCTCCAACCCCGCTGCAGTGGCCCCCTCTTGAGCCTTGCGGTTCATATGATAGTCCAGCTGACACCTATTCCCCGCACCATCCAAACACCCATACTACGCCGGGGATGCACCTAATTAATTGGCCAAGCTGCCCCATCTCAACATGTGGTTGGCACGGTAAAGCCAGGTTACATGCTCCATGAACCGATCCTTAGGATCCAGGCAAGTACTAAACACAAACCCGAGTCTCGTGCACACAGCACCAACCAAATCATCCAACTTGCCTCGATCCCTACCTCTACATACTCATAATATATCATTCAAGAGTAAGGTAAATAAGTTTATGATATCATATCCCACTTATCCCATTCTAAGCATGGCTAAGCATAAGTATGTAAATAAATGATATAATAAAATAAATCCCAACCTAGGCTACAAGGAAATAAGATAATGAAAATCTAGGGAAACTTTCTAGCTTGGGTATCATATTCCAAATTGACAATGCAAATTAATTCTAGCTACACATCCTAGTATAGGATCAAAGTGGTCAAGGACACTTGTCTTCTTCCTGCTGCTCTGGGAATGGAAAGTCTTGGTCTTGGAAGGGGAGAACTTGCTCTGAGGTAGGTTCTACTCATGCCAATACACATAGCAAAAGAAAACAACAATCCATAAGCCATAGTTCACACTTTCACTCATGCAAACCACACATACATACATACTAAAGTCATTCAAATGTTTAGCTGTTGTGGTTACTCTAGATGTGTTGATTTTAGGCCTACATACACTTTTAAATATATATATATATATATATATTATTTCTAACTTTTATATTTAGATTTCTAGTTGCACACTATATATCAATTTCCCATTTGAACAAATTCTCTATATTTAATAATACACTCCTCAGCCACAAAATTTGCATGAAATAAAGTTTCCTACTTCAAATAGGTTTTCAGATCTTCTTCAAAATCTCAATTTGAAGTTTTTGAAAATAAATACCTCATTTAATATTTTCAAATTTTGCATACTTATTTTCCTATATTTTCAGATTTATTTTCTATGCCTAAAAGTAAATTTCAATATTAAAATAGTAAGACATATCATCTAAACAGAATAGGTTCTGATCTAAAATGTTCAATAAAATATTTTTGAACTTCCTCTCTGATGTGAAACAATTTAAATTTATTTTACCAGTTTTTAGAATTATTTCCTAGCCTAATATGTGTCTCTAGAGATAATAAAAATGAGCAACACTTAGGCAGATTTCATTTCAGCCTAAAATCTATTTTTAACTCATTCTAAAGGTTTTCCATGCGCTAGGAGAGTTTAAATTTATATTTGCACATATGTTTGCATCACCATTTAAATTTAAATACTAGTCACATGTTCAAATTTCAGAATTTAATATCCTATAGGGTCAAAAAGGCAAATCCACCCTACTGCAGGGTTTAATTTACTATTTCCTAAATTTTTAGGGGCCTAATTACACATAACAGAGGGGTTTTCCTAATTTCTATTAAGTCCAGGGGCTAAATCTGATTGTTAAATGAATTTACATGAATTTCTGAAGGTCCAGGGGCTAGATCAGAAGTTTCCGGGGCTAGCTCGTGTTTTCCGAGATCCCCAGGGGTAGCGCGTAAGATTCCCGGCCTTTATAACGCGGGGCTGACGTGGGCCGTTGGATTTAAAACAGACGACTCAGATTAGATCGCTGAAGCGGTACGGATAGATCTAATGGGAACCGCACGATTTAAAATGGACGGGCCTCAGGGGGCCACGTCGCCCTGGCCGGAGCCAGCCCGCGTGCGCGGCGGCGCGCGGCGGCGGGGGCGGTGATCTCGCCGGCGCAGCTTCGGTTCCTTGCCGCTACACGCTAAAACTTGCAGTTTTTCACACTGATCGACTGCGGAGGGGTAGGGGAAGCTCACCTAGGGGTTTTTCCGGCTTGGGGAGGTCGGAATTCAGCTCTGCAACGATGATGGTTGAAGCTGCTCCTCGGTGCTCGTGGGAACCGATGCTAGGGCGCGAAACTTGTCGCTTCCTTCACCTGCAGGGCTCCCTGGAGGCGGTGGAGCACGGCAAGCTCGTTAGTCCAGCAAAAAACGGAAGAGGGAGCTGGAAAAAGGGCAGCAGCGGCGGCGGTTCTCACCTCGCGTCGGGTGTGGCCGATCGGGGAGGAAGGGGCGGATTTTCGGCGTTTAAATGGTGAGGGAGGGCGGCGGGGTCTTTTGATATCGCGCTGGGGTGCCCGGGACCGAGAATAAAGGCTAGGAGCGCGAGTTCGGAGGGGCGGTTGTGATCGGGTGCGAGAGAGAGAGCCGGAGCGGTTGGGACGTGTGGGGAAAGGGATGATATGCGGGCCCCGCACGTCAGAGAGAGGGAGAGAGGGAGGGGGCGCGGGTTTTGGGTCGGCTGGGTGGGTTTCGGCCCACTGGTCGTTTTTTTCTTTTTCTTTTTCTTTTTCCGTTTCCTTTTTCTGGTTTGATTCAAATCTAAATTCCAGTTTGAATTTGAATTGCTACACCACATGCAATACGCCCAAAATTTTTTAAATTCCCCACTTTAGCAGGTTTTGGGGTGTTACAGCTCTACCCCCCTAAAAAGAAATCTTGTCCTCGAGATTGGTGATTCTAGGAAAACAAATCCGGAAACTGTGCCTTAAGCTCGTCTTCTCGCTCCCATGTGGCTTCTGCTTCCGAGTGATGCTTCCACTGCACTTTGCACATTCGGATTATTTTATTTCTTGTGAGGCGTTCCATTGTCTCCAAAATCTTGACCGGTTGCTCAGCATAAGAAAGATCCTCTCGTACTTCCACATCATTCATGGGTAACATTTCTTCGGGCGTTCTTAAACATTTCTTGAGCTGTGATAGGCGAGCCGGTAGTTCTAGTTGATATTCCACTTCACCTCTCCTCTCCAGAACCTGAAAGGGTCCGATGTATCAAGGTGATAATTTCCCTTTCACCTTGAACCGACGAAGTCCTCGGATAGGGGACACCTTGAGATAGACATAGTCCCTCACGTTGAAAATAACCTCTCTTCTCCGTACATCGGCATAACTCTTTTGTCGGGTCTGTGCTATCCTCAAATTGTTGCGAATTTCCCTCACATTCGCCTAGGCTTCTTATAGTACCTCGGGCCCAAACACTTTACTTTCCCCTGTTTGGTTCCAAAATAGTGGAGTTCTGCACTTTCTCCCATACAAAGCCTCAAATGGTGACATCTTCATACTAGCCTGATAGCTATTGTTGTAGGAGAACTCCGCATACTGTAAGTTCTTATCCCAACTCCTATTGTTCTTGAGTGCACACGCTCTCAGCATATCCTCAAGGATCTGATTGGTTCTTTCCGTCTGCCCGTCAGTCTGGGGGTGATAGGCAGAACTAAAATTCAGATGAGTTCCCATGGTTTCATGTAACTTCTGCCAGAACCTTGAGGTGAACTGTGTCCCTCAATCTGACACTATCTTCTTTGGCACTCCATGAAAACACACGATCCTTGACATGTACAATTCCGCCAATTTGGATCCGCTGTAGCTTTGTTTCACGGGGATGAAATGAGCTACCTTGGTTAGCCTGTCGATGATGACCCATATCGAATCGTATCCCGATTGGGTCCTAGGTAGTCCCACTATGAAGTACATGCCTATTTCTTCCCATTTCCATTCAGGCACTTTGAGTGGCTGCAATAGTCTCGCGGGTCATTGATGTTCTGCTTTCACCAACTTACATGTGTCACATAGGGCAACATGTTCCGCGACATCTCGCTTCATGCCATATCACCAATATCTGCTCTTGAGGTCATGATTCATCTTCGTACTTCCAGGATGAATGGAGTAGTCGGAATCATGAGCCTCCTTCAAAATTAGTTCACGGATCTCCTTCACCTCGGGCACACAAATCCTTTTCCCATGCCACACCGTACCTTGTTCATCCTCTCTGCCCCCAGGAGCTTTATTCTCTTTGATGAGTTCTCTGATTTCTTGTATCTTCTCATCATTCTTCTGACCGTTGAGTATGTCTTGCTCTAATGTGGAGTCCACTTCCATGGCGATGGCCTCACCACTATTCACCAGACATAGATTGAGTTTTACAACCTCTTCCTTCAATTCTGTAGGCTTGTCCTTTAAGCTCAACATATTGACCTGCACCTTCCGACTTAAGGCGTCAGCCACGACGTTTGCTTTCCCTGGATGATAGTTGATGCCTACATCAAACTCGTTGATTAGCTCTAACCATCTCCTTTGTCTGAGATTGAGATCTGGCTGTGTGAAAATGTACTTTAAGCTCTTATGATCCGTATATATCTCTGTCCTCTTTACCATCAAGTAATGCCGCCAAATCTTCAATGTGTGTACAACTCCGGCTAGCTCTAGGTCATGTGTAGGATAGTTATTCTCGTGTTTTTGGAGCTGCCGGGACGCGTAGGCCATGACATGCCCCTCTTGCATGAGAACACATCCCAACCCGTGTCCAGATGTATCGCAGTACACCAAAAAATTCCTCTGCATATCCGGCATAACTAGCACTGGGGCTGTTGTCAATCTTTTCTTCAATTCCTGAAAACTTCTCTCACACTCCGGTGTCCATGTGAATGTGATTCCCTTCTCTAACAATTTGGTGAGGGGTCTCGAGATCTTGGGGAAACCCTCAATGAACCGTCGATAATACCCAGCCAATCCTAAGAAGCTTCAAACTTCCCCGACATTTCCAGGGGTCTTCCACTTCTGCACATCCTCGATTTTGGTAGGGTCTACCGAGATTCCTCCCTCCGAGATTATATGTCCTAAGAAGGGAACTCTCTTTAGCCAAAATTCACACTTGCTCAGCTTGGCATATAGTTGGTGTTCTCTCAATTTTCGCAACACCAATCTTAGGTGTCCCTCATGTTCTTCTTCATCTTTGGAGAAGACAAGAATGTCATCAATGAAAACCACCACAAATTTGTCCAGATATTCCATGAATACCTTGTTCATGAGATACATGAAGTATGCCGGGGCATTAGTTAGCCCGAACGGCATGACGGTGTATTCATACAGCCCGTACCGAGATACGAAAGTTGTCTTTGGAATGTCGGTTTGCCTTATCTTCAGTTGGTGGTATCCCGACCTGAGATCAATTTTTGAGAACACACAAGCTCCCCTCAACTGATCAAATAAGTCTTCAATGCGGGGTAATGGGTACTTGTTCTTGATGGTTACTTTGTTCAACGCACGGTAGTCTACGCATAACCTTTGGGTTCCGTCCTTCTTGGGCACAAATATCACTGGAGCTCCCCATGGTGAGGAACTAGGACGAATATACCCCTTCTCTGTCAATTCTCTTAAATGTTCCTTGAGTTCTTCTAGCTGTTTGGAGTCCATCTGATAAGGCCTCTTGTATATTGGGGCTGTTTCAGGCACTAGCTCAATCGCGAATTCCACTTCACGATCGGGAGGCATACCTGGCAGCTCCTCCGGAAAGACATCTGGATACTCCCGGATAATCCTTATCTCTTCCACTTCCACCTCAACTTGATTGAGTTTAAGGTCCCTCCTAGGTTCTTGTACGGCTATTAACTTCACTTTTGTGCCGCTAGGGTGAGTTAGTTCCACCGTTCTTGTCGAACAATGGATGATTCCTTTATGTTTGGTCAACCAATCCATACCCAAAATAATATCTTTCCCTTGTGAGTCTATCACTATAAGGTTTGCAGTAAATACTACCCCATTAATGTCTAGATTCACCCTTGGACACACTTGTCTTGTCCTTATTTCTCCTCCTGGAGAGTTCACTGCTAACACATGGTTCATTTGTATTGTTGCTAGATCATGCTTCTTAACAAACCCTTGAGCAATGAATGAGTGGGTAGCACCAGAATCGAACAATAGGGTTGCAATGTGTAAATTTGCTGGAAACTTATCAATTACCATGTCAGGTGCCTCTTGTGCTTCCTCCATGATCACGTGGTTCACCCGTCCTCGCATCACATTCTGCTGCTGTGGCTGCATGGGCTTCTTCTTTGGGCACTTATGGGCGTAGTGCCCCACTTCACCACAGTTGAAGCATTGCACCCCAACTTTAGGTGTCTGGCCTTTGTTATCTTGGGATTGGTTCTGTGGCCCTTGTCCTGCTGGTCAAGGTTGATATGTGGGGCGTTGCTGCTGCACAAACTGACGCTGCGGCTGTGCGGGTGCTGAGGGAGGCCTGAAGTTCGGGTTGTACCCTCTCGGTGCTGAGTAGGGTACCATAGCACGGCTCGTCTGCCCTGCAGGTTGCTGCATCAGACGTGGACGTGTGTTGCTACTTGAGACTTGGTGTGACCATCCCGCCTTCCTCTTGTTTTCATTCTCCAAGGCCTTCAGCTTCCTCTCCACGACAAATGCTCTGTCTATCATCTTTTGGAAGCTTTCATACTCGTTGGAGGACATTGCACATTGCATTTCCATAGTAAGTCCTCCCACAAAACAGTCCTGTTTTTGCTCATCAGTTTCGATGTCCCGTGGTGCATAACGGGATAGCTGGGTGAACTTGGTGAGGTATTCCCTCACAGTCATGTTGCCTTGCTGCAGCCCCAAGAACTCCTTTCTCTTGTTTTTGAGTTCACCCCTTGGTATGTAGTGGTTGCGGAAACTGCGCTTGAACTATTCCCAAGTGATGTTCTCGGGGTCATGATGGGCTGATACGTAAGCGGTCCACCAATCAGCAGCAGGTCCATGCAATTGGTGATAGGCAAACAGCACCCTCTCATACCCTTGGTATTGTATGATCCTCATCTTGCTCTCAATGGTCTTTAGCCAACCATCTGCCTCTAGAGGTTCAACAGCACTTGCAAACTTTGGGGGTTGAGTTTCCATAAACTCACTCAACCTTGGTTGGCGTGGTGCAGCTTGTGGGGGTGGAGCTTGGTGCAAGTTGCCACCACTTGAGTTAGACTCTGGATGAGCTGATTCTGATTTTCGATCATTTCAGAGATAGGATCAGCTCCTTCACGGCGACCACCCCTGTCTTGTCCTCCAGAAAGATGAGGGTTGCCGGCCTCATCGTTGTTGTTGTTGGGGTTGGCACCACGACCCTTTTCTCTTCCGGCCATCTATCATGATTAACCAAATGTTAACTTAAAGCATTATGTATTAACTTCCCAATTTGCTTGTTTAAACTTAAACTTTTGAGGCCTTAAAAATTTCTAAAGATTTCACATAGATCTTTAGGTGTCACGTCTCACGTGAAAATAAAAATGCATTATTGATTCCTAAGGGTTCACTCATCAAAGCAAAGCAACGTAAAGACGAGGTAGTGGACAAATGCCCATGGCTTCCACAAATCACGTCACACACCAAACAATAACACAAATAAATAAGGTATTGACTCGACTACTCAATAACCTGCTGAAATAAGGGAAATGACTCTAAACAACTCGTATCACTGCGCTGGCTCTTCGGGGTCTTCCTCATTATTATGGCTGCCCTATGATTCCGCTTTAGGTGGGGAAGTTGCTGGTGTAGGAGTGCGGCGACGCTTGCTCGCCCGGCGGTCTGGGGAGTCAGGAGTCCATGTGTCATTTACAGTGACACACAGTTCATTCCCATCTCCTTTTTCTCTCGCCCTCAAGCTGGCGCGAAGCAACGCCTCAGTCTCCTTCAGGGTGTCATGAACATCCTGAAGCTCCTGCTAGCACTCCTACAGTCGAGTGTTGAGCATAGCAGCATCCTCCAAGCACAGGTCCATGTGCTCATGGGAAGTCCCTTGCTGCACTGGCGGGTACTTGTACTCCGCGGTACCACTCTCACGCTGGAGGACATACATGTACTCAGTCCTGTCCAGGTGGCGACGGTAGATGTAACTCTGGCTGGTGATGGCCTCCTAGGTGACATCCTTCTCAGCATCGGCCTAAATCGCCCGACAAGCTGGAGAGCGGTGGATCTTGAGCAGCTGGTTTTCATGGATAATCCTCACCTCTGAGCTCCATTCTTCACGCTTCTCACGGAGGGTCCTGGTGGAGCTGTAGTGTATGATCAGCTTGCCAACATTGCCGGCGGCGTGGAGCATATGCCGAAGACGGCGCAACAAGCCTCCTACTGCAAACCCGTAGGAGTGGTACATCACCGGATGATTCTCCTCTCTCAAGGCAAGGGCAACTACAGGAACACTCCCTCCGGTGGACTTGCGGGCGGTGCGGATCATACGAACCATCCAAAACATAAAGCATTTAAAAATTAAGTTAGATAAGAATTAAATAAAGATTGTATTTTGAATAAAAGTTGGGACAAGGTGAATAAAGTGACCCCTTTAAATAACACTTTCAACCCACATCTTTGTAACATAGTTTTTAAGAAAATAGGGTCCTTAAATATGTCCATTTCTACCTAGGTCCACGTTCCTACGGGCAACCTTGGCTCTGATACCACTTCTGTCACACCCGTTTTCTCCGAAGAACAACCGAGTGAATATCACATGTATGCCAGGATCATTTTCTCATACATGTGATGACAAATAGTGAAGCATCATCATATTACAAGCCAAGTGTTTGAATATAAATAAGTCTTACATAGCATAATGTCTCGATGGACGTTAATAAGTTCATAACATGTAAATAAAACAACAGCGGAATAAAAATCTTGTGGGCTCCATCACAGGCGTTGTCCGGGGGACTCCGTGAACCTAGAATCCTTCTTCAGGGCCAAAGTATTGGTCATTGAGCACCACATCATCCCCTTGACCTGAGCAGCAATTTACACCAACAGAAAAGCAAGTTTGAGTACCGTGGGTACTCAGGAAGTGTGGGAAAGTTATGTCATGCATGGCTAGAGCAAGGAGAGGTTGAACTCATGGTTAAAGCACTACGCAATTAATACCTATCACCTTAGCTTATTAAGCACCTACATTACTACACAGGTGAAATGGTCCCAATCCCCCAACCCATCATCAATATCAAGTAAACATAGTCTCATCTCAAATGTTGAGCTTCCCGCTCAACATCCTCAACTTCCCAATCCATCATCCGCTAATCATGAATAAGTCCAAGCCGCTCTTAACCGTGAGCACGGCTGTCATGACAGTTTTGACTCTGCAGAGTTTGCACCACTGTACCCACATGTAGTGATTTCATCCCCCGTTGCCGGATGGACTAAAAGAACCTCCATTATGCCAGTGGCCGCGAACCACGTTCACACTTCCTAGGTGTGTAGCCAGGAGATCACTACGAGGCCTTTACAAAGGGATTCCTGACGAGCGTGGACCCACTGAGGTTTCATCTCTAACAGCATACAAGAGGCTCTAACCCTGCTGCAGTGGCCCCCTCTTGAGCCTTGCGGTTCATATGGTAGTCCAGGTGACACCTATTCCCCGCACCATCCAAACACCCATACTACGCCGAGGATGCACCTAATTAATTGGCCAAGCTGCCCCATCTCAGCATGTGGTTGGCACGGCAAAGCTAGGTTACATGCTCCATGAACCGGTCCTTAGGATCCAAGCAAGTACTAAACACAAACCCGAGTCTCGTGCACACAACACCAAACAAATCATCCAACTTGCCTCGATCCCTACCTCTACATAGTCATAATATCTCATTCAAGAGTAAGGTAAATAAGTTGATGATATCATATCCCACTTATCCCATTCTAAGCATGGCTAAGCATAAGTATGTAAATAAATGATATAATAAAATAAATCCCAACCCAGGCTACAAGGAAATAAGATAATGAAAATTTAGGGAAACTTCCTAGCTTGGGTATCATATTCCAAATTGACAATGCAAATTAATTCTAGCTACACATCCTAGTATAGGATCAAAGTGGTCAAGGACACTTGCCTTCTTCCTGCTGCTCTGGGAATGGAAAGTCCTAGTCATGGAAGAGGAGAATTTGCTCTGGGGCAGGTTCTACTCATGCCAATACACATAGCAAAAGAAAATAACAATCCATAAGCCATAGTTCATACTTTCACTCATGCAAACCACACATACATACATACTAAAGTCATTCACATGTTTAAGTGTTGTGGTTACTCTAGATGTGTTGATTTTAGGCATACATACACTTTTAAATATATATATATATATATATATTATTTCTAACTTTTATATTCAGATTTCTAGTTGCACACTATATATCAATTTCCCATTTGAACAAATTCTCTATATTTAATTAATACACTCCTCAGCCACAAAATTTGCATGAAATAAAGTTTCCTACTTCAAACAGGTTTTCAGATCTTCTTCAAAATCTCAATTTGAAGTTTTTGAAAACAAAGACCTCATTTAATATTTTCAATTTTTGCATACTTATTTTCCTATATTTTCAGATTTATTTTCTATGCCTAAAAGTAAATTTAAATATTAAAATAGTAAGACATATCATCTAAACAGAATAGGTTCTGATCTAAAATGTTCAATAAAATATTTTTGAACTTCCTCTCTGATGTGAAACAATTTAAATTTATTTTACCAGTTTTTAGAATTATTTCCTAGCCTAAAATGTGTCTCTAGTGATAATAAAAATGAGCAACACTAAGGCAGATTTTATTTCAGCCTAAAATCTATTTTAACTCATTCTAAAGGTTTTCCAAGTGCTAGGAGAGTTTAAATTTATATTTGCACATGTGTTTGCATCACCATTTAAATTTAAATCCTAGTCACATGTTCAAATTTTAGAATTTAATATCCTATAGGGTCAAAAAGGCAAATCCACCCTACTGCAGGGTTTAATTTACTATTTCCTAAATTTTCAGGGGCCTAATTACACATAACAGAGGGGTTTTCCTAATTTCAATTAAGTCCAGGGGCTAAATCTGATTTTTAAATGAATTTACATGAATTTCTGAAGGTCCAGGGGCTAGATCAGAAGTTTCCGGGGCTAGCTCGCGTTTTCCGAGATCCCCAGGGGGTAGCGCATAAGATTCCCGGCCTTTATAACGCGGGGCTGACATGGGCCGTTGGATTTAAAACAGACGGCTCAGATTAGATCGCCGAAGCGGTACGGGTAGATCTAATGGGAACCGCACGATTTAAAATGGACGGGCCTCAAAGGGCCACGTCGCCCTGGCAGGAGCCAGCCCACGCGCGCGGCGGCGGGGGCAGTGATCTCGCTGGCGCAGATTCGGTTCCTTGCCGCTACATGCTAAAACTTGCAGTTTTTCACACTGATCGAATGCGGAGGGGTAGGGGAAGCTCACCTAGGGGTTTTTCCGGCTTGGGGAGATCGGAATTCGGCTCTGCAACGACGATGGTTGAAGCTGCTCCTCGGTGCTCGTCGGAACCGATGCTAGGGCGCGAAACTTGTCACTTCCTTCACCTGCAGGGCTCCCTGGAGGCGGTGGAGCACGGCAAGCTCGTTAGTCCAACGAAAAACGGAAGAGGGAGCTGGAAAAAGGGCAGCAGCGGCGGCGGTTCTCACCTCGTGTCGGGTGTGGCCGATCGGGGAGGAAGGGGCGGATTTTCGGCGTTTAAATGGCGAGGGAGGGCGGCGGGGTCTGTTGAGATCGCGCTGGGGTGCCCGGGACCGAGAATCGTGGCTGGGAGCGCGGGTTCCGGAGGGGCGGTTGTGATCGAGTGCGAGAGAGAGAGAGCCGGAGCGGTTGGGGCCCACGGGGAAAGGGATGACATGCGGGCCCCGTGCGTCAGAGAGAGGGAGAGAGGGAGGGGGCGCGGGTTTTGGACCGGCTGGGTGGGTTTCGGCCCACTGGCCATTTTTTTTTTCCTTTTCCTTTTTCTTTTTCCTTTTCCTTTTTCTGGTTTGACTCAAATCTAAATTCCAGTTTGAATTTGAATTGCTATACCACATGCAATACGCCCAAAAAAATTTAAATTCCCCTCTATAAGTCTGGCCCAGGTAATACAAAGATATAAAAATTCTCCTACGTGTTCAAGCAAAAAAGGAACATGTTATAAAACACTCCAATATCTGTTAATATGTCTAAACCGGAAATAACAGCGCTCTGAACTTCCAAGGATTTTTTGATGGACCCTTCTCTGTCAGGATCATATGATGGGCTAGGTGCAAATATGTAATTAGGGATCAATCAGATCAATGGAGTTTTTTTAGAAATATGATATTTTTAAAACAAAATTTATGAAAATGGGGTGTCAATTCCAGAGATTACAAGAATGGGCACTTACTACCTGCTGGGAAGACAAATCACTTTCCGCAAATTTCACTTTGCGCGAAGCTTGCCACGAGCCCATTGTGATAAACCGCCCTCTCACAGAACAATTTTTGATAAACAGTGGATGAAGCACCTGGTGAGAGGGCGTTTTTGATGTACTGTGTTCAAACTAGTACCTGAAAGTCACACCTCCAACCTCTCCTTTTTTTCCCTAAATTTCAGGTTATTTTTGAAGAATGTTTAAGATAGTGGGTGCCTATATAGAGACTGTAGCTTGACTGTACAAAAAAATTACCTTCTGACCAGACAGTTATCCATTGTTTATAAAAAATTACGCGGTGGGGATGGTTTATCGTTACGAGCCTTGTTGTAAACTTCACGTAAATGGAACTTGCGAAGAAGTCCTTAAACCGCGATGGTTTATCGCTACAGTGGATGAGTCGCCCCTCAGAGAGCGGTAAGTGCCTGTTTCTATTTTTTAAATTACACTCATTTTTATATTTCAGTTTTAAAAATCTCCTATTTTTGAAAATAATCCAGATCAATGTGCCGCTGTAGCGAACCGAGGAGAGCTCGGTTAGTAAAGGTTTTGCGAATTTTTTTATTTTAGACACTGTTGTTAAAGAATTTAATATTAATAACATCCTATTTTTTTTGCAAAAGTAGCTACCTTATCGTCCACGGCGTGGACGATTTGTCCACGTGGACATCCTGTCGTCCACGCCGTGGACGACGGGACGGTGTGGTCCACTGCGTGGACGACAGGAGCCCACGTGGACGTACACGTCGGCCCAACGGTCACGGAACCGTTGGACCGACGTGTCCTGTCGTCCACGGTGTGGACGACAGGGATTTCTATATAAACATTCGCCCGGGGGACCATCCCCTACACTAAAATAGCCCAAAGAGAGTAAGGGGAAGGGGAAAGAGAAGAGGAAGAGAAAGAGAAGAGGAAGAGAGGAAAAGAGAAGGAGAAGAGGAAGAGAAGAAAAGAAAAGGAGAAAGAAAAGAAGAAAAGAAGAAAAGAAAAAAGAAAAAAGAAAAGGTAAAAATTATAGAAACAAATAAAAAACTATGAAATTACTTATTTTAATTGTGCGTTTTAGATAGTTTATACTTAAATACTAGTTTATTCTTAGTTAGTTTCATATTAGGGCTTAGTTAGATTATTTTTAGAATTAAGTTAGATTGTAATTTTATTCATTAGTAGGTTTTAGTTAGTTTGCAATCTAAATTTTATATCAGTCATCAATTTTAATTTATGTTATATTTAATTATTTATTTAGATCTTGTTTCATTATTTTAGTTATAGTGTACTTTATTTTTTTATAGATTTTTAGCTTAGTTTATTTTTTTATTACGTTTCGTTAAGTTATCCTTTTGATTAGGTTAATTTAATCTATGTTATAGTTCAAACTTTAAATTTTAAGTTAAGCATTATTATTAGTTTTAATACAATTTTGTTTTAATTCAATTTATAGTTTAGTTAAGTTATCCTGTTGATTAGGTTAATTTAGTTTATTGTTTAATATAATTTATTATTTTAATACAATTTGTTTTAATTCAATTTGCTTACTATTGTTGTGGCAATTATTAAATTGCGTATATACGTATGCTAGGTATGTCAACTAAAGTCGAATTTCAAATCTTTTATGGAGATGGCAAAATTAGCTATAGTTCGAGTGGAGTAGATCTATCATGACTCCCTTTTATAAATCGGGGAATACTTAGTCCAATGGAACGGATATTTATGGGTATATACAGATGGATGTTGAAAGTTTTTAAACTGAGTGAGGATGAATATGAGTTGAAAATAAACGGAGTTATTAGTCGTTCAAGTGACGTTCATTTTTGGGAACTACTGCCGCTAAACAGAACACCCGTGTGGCGTGCTTATGTTTCAAGAGCTATGCAATATGGCTAGCCTCTCATACTTCTTATTCGGGTTGAAGCCAAGGAAGTAGTCGATGAGATGCAGGATCAAAATGATGATGGGGAAGATAATAATGATGATGTTCATTATGAACATAACTATTTGTTTCGTTATAATATTTTTTCAGCGTACATCGGGTGACGACACCGTGCACAGAGGTTAGCCGGAGTATACGATGTCGTTTGACCGCCTACAGGCGAACAGAGACGTCGTATGGACTCTGTTCTCGTACGAGGCCGTGGAGCGTCGCGCACCCGCTGGGTTGTCGTAATTGTGCACGAGAGATGCAGACGTGTGGTGGACACGGAAGGCTATCATGTACGACATCTGCGTGGAGGAGTACTCTCCTCACAGAGTTATGCGACAATTCGGGCGGCAGCAGGTCTTCCCACTTCCTAGGGGTCTCGCAGTTCTGCCTGCTGCACACACATAAGTACTTTTCTTTATTTATATTTAACTTACTATGAGACCTATGTGTGCTGAATACATTGGCTTTGATGATAAAAGTTTTGAATACTACCAAAACACCTTTTTAACAAGGTCCGACTCTAGGTCCAAGCTCCTGCAAGGTCCGACGATAGGTCTGACTTGTTTTGGGTAGCTCCGGCAAGGTCCGACGTAAGGTCCGACTTGCTTTGTCTAGGTCTGACTTATTTTGGCTAGGTCCGACTTGTTTTTGCTAGCTCCGGTGCTAGGTCCGACAGCTTTGGTAAGTTCCGTGCTAGGTCCGACTAAGCTTTAGTAAGCTCCGGCGCTGGGTCCGAGTAGCTTTGGTAAGCTCCGGTTCAAGGTCCGATTAGCTTTGGTAAGATTCAGAGCTTGATTACAATGGTTCTGCTTTTAACTTGCAATGTTTCGAACTTGCTTTACTCTTATGGAAAGTTTTCTTAGTATTATTTTACTAAGTTTTTGGTGTGTTTTGGTGGTTATGACTGATATCATTTTGCTATGGTTTACAACATGCTTATGTGAGGTGCTCACGTAAGATGTTATAGTTTTGGAACTAACGAGAGTCAAGTCGAGGACTTGTGCTCGGAAGTATTGGTTGTTTATTCATGTGCAGGTGTTGCTTGAGTTCAAGACATGGCTGGTGATGGGATCCATTGAACTAGTCTTAGGGAGAAGATGAGGTTCAACAACCAAGTTCGGGAGGAATTGTGGTTGAGTTGATCGGGAGGTTGCGTAGTATGTTTGAATCAAGAACAACGCAAATGAAGGTATCTTAGATGTCGTTGGAAGATGTTTGCACGTGTGTAAGGAGTGCATGGACGTGGCTGCATGGTTCCAAGGCGTGATGAAGAGATGTAGACGTAAAGAATTGGTCGGAAAGGTCCAACCGACTAGGTTATGGACTCAGGCTGCGGCTGAGTCATGTTTGACTCAAATATGGAAAGTTTTGAGTTGGTTATGATAGGATTTCGTGTGGGTCACGATTTTGAGTTATTTTAGGAATATGGGTGTAAAAGCCCAAGAAAAGGGACTTGCAAAAACTTTTCTTCACCTCACAACACCACAGTTTTTGTTGTGGATATCTTAGGAAATATTGTGAAGAGCAAGTAACCTCCATCAAAAGAGTGATTAGAAGGGAAAGCCTTCACAATCACAAAGTGGGATTTTTACACATGAACATGAGAGGTTGAGCTCACCCCTAGAACTTAAAAAGTCTTGGGAAGGTTCAGGCCAAATTTCATGTAAATCCAACACTTTTTGAGGCACTTTTGGAGGTATTTGAAAAAGAAGCCAATTTGAATGTAAATTCAAATTGCAGCAACTTTCATCACTCAAATTCAAAAGTTAGCTTCATATTCAAACTCAGCACATTTTTCTGAGTAAGCCCACCAATTTTCATCCTCATTGGAGTTCATCTTGTCAAGAGCTAAATTTGCAAGAATTCAAAACTGAATTTGAATTTCAGTTTAAACCTGCAGCAAATTTAGCCAAACACAGTTCAAATTTGAGAATTCAAATTCAAACTAAGACTTGGTGACTACGTCTCACATTAAATTGTGATAGCTGAGGATATTTTGGCACAACAGAATTGAGAAAATTTGGGAAAAGAATTGGAGGGGAGGTCCCACCAGTCAGTAACCTTAACAGAGAAGTTTTCCCACTGATCTTTCCCTCTCTCGGCCGAGACAGCGCGCCAGCGCACGGGAGCGTCGGCGCCCGATCCCTTCGTGCTGCCACCTCCTGGTCTCCTGCCCGAGCTGGCGAGCTGCTCCCGGATCGATCAACCACAACGCAGTCGGTCGCCCACAGCACGAAACCACCGAGGCTCGGGTCCTGTACGCACGAACAGAGAATGCTACGATCGCCGCCGTTTTCGTTCGATCGAGAACCCAGCAAACCACCACGAGCAGAACCTCTCCTAGCCACAAAACCACACCAGCTACTCGTCCTCTACCTCCTCGGCACAAGAACGGTCGAGTTTAGACCTTCCCCAACCCTAGCTCCACGGTTCCGAGTAACAACCAAGAAACCGCCACAGCTCGGCTCATGGTGACAGCCCAACAGAGGGCCTTTCACGGATGAGCAAGAACGGTCTCGGACGCTTCAGGGACCGGTGGTGCTCGTATCCGATTCTCAGGCCGTGACCTGGACCACAGAGCTCGAATTTGAAGAAAGTTCCCCGGCGGGCACGAACGGACCTTCCGACACGGTAACGTCGAATTCATCCGCCACCCTGGTTCTTAGGTCACGAAATCTTGCACACAGAACTGCCACTCATCGACGCTCGTTAGCCCCTCACGTCCCTGGCGTGAAACCGTACGTAGGCCGGGTAATTCCAGGTTTTGATACGGCAATTGAGACAGGAAGGCTCGGGCTCACGATGATACCTAGGATAGAGCCATCCCCGGGCGGTTTCACCACTAGGACGAGCTTCCTTGCCACCCACTGGTGCTATAGCACCGGTCCACCGGTGTTTTGGCGGGCTAAGCTGGCCGGGCGACGTGACCGAAGAGTTGCCGAGCCGCTGCACCGTCGCCGCCTAGGTTAGAGCCACCGCCGGTCGGGAGAGAGGGTGCCAGCATGTTCAGCAGGTGGAACTAGGCCCTGGCGGCGAGGGAGAGCGTGAGGGTCGGCCGGGCAGCAAGTATCAGCGTGGCTCCGGCGAGCCCGGCGGCGCGCGGGCGCGGGAACGCGAGGAAGAAGACGACCCGCAGGCCCCATGTGTCAGCGACGGGGAGTTTAAAATACCGATCTACTGCGGCCCCGGGATCAAGTGTGACTGCGCGGGAAGGGGTCTGTAGCCCCGTGTGGCTCAGCTCCTGCAGTGACACGTGTGTAACGGGCCCACAGTCAGAGTTTAAATTTTTCCCTGGTTTATTTAGAATTTCAGATTTAGTTCAAACTTTAGAACCTCATAACTTTTGCTAGGAAGCTCCAAATTTAGAGATTCAAATTGGGTTGGATTCATCTTGTATAGCTCTATCCAAATATGCAACCCAATTTTTATGAAACCTATTATTTAATTCTGGAAAATCCTTTAAATATTTTAAGCAAAAGGATTTTAGAGGGGGTTTGGTTCATCCAAAAATCCCCAAATTTTGCCAGAGTGCTCTATAGGATGTTAGTGAACCCCCTTAAAATTTCAGACCATTTGGAGTTGATTTGATCAGAGCAATTCAAATTTGAAGGTGCTGTGTTCATTTGAATACAGAAACATTTTCAGAGAATTTCCAAAACTTGGAAATTCAGTTCTGGGCAAATCTTAGCTCCAAAAATGCTAGGAAAATTCATGCAAACTTTAGGAGCTATAATTGAAATTGTAGTCTACTAAGTTGGGCATGAGCAGGGGTTTTACCTCAGAATTAATTCTTCTTTGCTTATTTGCTAAGATAATTATTCTGGACAAACCGCACCATGAAAGGTGCTAATTTTTGGTTTACAACGTTTTCTAGTGACAAGGAACTCACACAAAAATTCTCAGCTCCATTGGAGCTCTGGATCACCCCTGCTCTGTTTAACCACTTGAGGGGATCAATGTGGAAGAGGGGGATAACCACCTAGCACTTAATCATGTGCTTAGATCCAAACCCAAATCACTAGCCCCAGTTTTATTTTAAATTCTTGAACAGAGTTCCAGTTGTTAAAAACTTGTATTAGATCAAGTAGCAGAAACATTACAATAAACTCATGTGCATATCCATTAACATGTAGTATTTCATTAACGTGTAGTCGCTGAAGGCGAGGAAGCTCCGGAGGTACTCGACTTCCTACTTCCGGAAGAAGAAATAACTCCTGACCAGCAGCCACAAGGCAAGCCCCGGTTTGCATTAAACCTTTTATAAAGTTTTATTTGGTTTACATACGTAGTGTGAAGTGTATATGTGCATTAGGTGTAGGATGGATGAAAACCCCATTTGCATGACCAGAATTTTTATATAGGAGTGAGGGTAGTGTCTAAGACCTCGAGTAGACAAGCTATGCCGCGCTGAGCTGAGACGTGCAGCTAGTGTGGGTTGCCCTAGGGCTGGGCAACCGACTTTTGCTAGATAGGCGAGCGTGAGTTGTATAGTTTGGACTTCCGCTGTGTATTATAAACAATAGTTTGTAACTGAGTAGTGCACTACTTTGTACAGTTCAGTTGTTTTCCCATGTAATATATTGTGTCCTTACGACTTGTGCTGTCGGGTGTCGCATCGTGCGGCACCACCCTCTGCGATCCTGGATGAGCGGATTCCGGTCCACCACAGCCTGGTATCAGAGCTGCATTGGGGATAGCACAGTACTTAAGGACTGTATTATGGAACAACTTAGGATTACGGTGAGGAATCGGTAGTTTGCCCAAGTAAGGACTATATTAGCATAGTTACTTAAAGTGGCAAAGACTAACCTATGTGCTATAATTCGGAATTTTAATTATGTAACGACGCACCTAAGCTTTGGTAAGAATGGTAAGGAACGCTACCGAAAGCGGTTCAATTTCGGTTAGCTCCCCTGACGAGGAACGTGGTTCAGGGATTGGTCTCACAGCTTGGTGTGAGACGTCAATATGAAACTCTTGGACTCCTCATGTTCCTGAGTTCATATGAAACGCTGATCCCCAGCGTGCATTAGGCAAGTAAGTGGAGACCCCATCGCGTGGTCAGTCACGTGAGAGTGTGTTCGTCTGGAAATAGCCCAGGAGGACATACGCAGCGTTTGCCATCGGTGTTCCCTGCAGGGCAGTAGGTGGTATCTGTTGGGTTGATAACATTCCCAACCATGACGACCCGTTCATGACTTACTCGGGTTCCCCGTCGTGTGGTGTTGAAACACGATCACGTACCTTGAGACGTGACCTAACTCAAGGACAGCCGTATGGCAATGATACGGGCGTTTGTATTTACTTTTAAATATGATCCTGCCTGAAATGAAAACAACCATTGAGTGCACCATTATTGTGTGGTCTTCTGCAGGTACTAACCGCGTATGTATCCGTGTAGTAAACGTGTGCGAGAGACCGTTTAGTGCCACACTTGAGACGTATATGCCGGTATAATCCGGTTAGGATTTTCTTTTGTGAGAAACGTAGTACCGAGATATTGTAGGCATATGCATGAAAATAATGATAACAAGGAATTAAAATCACTAGGTTCAACATTTAGGGCCCTGGTTGGGTATAAGAATGTGATAGTGGGCCAGGATAGACCAAGGGATGAAAAACAGAGTGCTCTGTTTTGGGCAGCAAGTTTGCTGATCTCCAACAGGGCATAACTCACAGGTATTTTAGCCCAGAGAGGTGTGGTATATAGTTCTGGAAAGGTATTTGAGTACTCCACAACTTTGTTGTGGACTTCCAGCGCTGAATCACACCTTAAGATGGCTTAAATTCCAGAGGAATGTAAACTGTCCAGAATCAGGACAGAGTTAAACACTCTCGGGACTGTTCTGTTTTTCAAACATAACTCCCAGTAGAAACATCAAAAATTGTCATATGATACATATTTATAAAGGGTAGAAGATGTGTTACATCTTTGCAATTCAAAGTTTCTGAAATTTCAGCACAGATTTCAGTGGAAACCAGAGCTGAAAACAGCCACTTCCAAGGGAGGTGCTGTTGAAATTCATCCAGAAATTCTGTTGACTTTAAATTACCATAACTTTTTAACCAGAGCTGATCTGGGGGGCAAATGAATACTTGTTGGAAATATGCTGAAGTTATCTTTAACTTTGGTATTCAACTTGAGTCATGTAACTTCCCAGAATCAGATAAAAACTTGGAATATGTAGAAACTGGTCATTCTGACAGAGGAGTGACAGTTGAACTCATTGGAGAGGGTGTTGTACCCTAAGCGGGGTTTAAGTACTTCCAATGGGGTGGAAAATACTCATGAGAGGTTATCTTCAACTAGTGAAAGATTTGAGTATAGGTCTCACTCAAGTTTCTTTTACTAGAGACCATGTTTGTGTCGTATTGAAGATAAAAGGGTGGTATACATGACGACAACGCGATAGTGACATCTCGTAGTGACCAAACCTAGTTGTGGTGAGCTTCCAAAGAGGAGGTTCATCAAGTTGGATGTAACTATGTGTATTTGGTCTGGTAATAGTGTAGCTTGTGCAAAGTTATTACATTACCTACATACGAGATGTATCGCATGTTTTATTGTCATTATGTATTTACGCCTATTTCATTAACTGCATTGAAGTATGTTGCGGGACTGATGCTTGTTGTCGTATGGTTGCAGATGGTTCGCACTAGGACCACACACGAGGTTGGTGGATCTAGCCAACAGGGAGGCGATGACTCCCAGCCACCGGCCTATGACAGCAACCCGCAGCAGCAGCCACCACCGCTGCCTCCGCTTACTCTAGCGGATGTGATAGCGGCACTGGTGGGAGGTCGTGAGGAGCAGACCGACCTGCTCCGCACGATCGTGCAGAATACGTCCCAGGCGGGGGGACGTCAAGAGAGGGGGCCCCGTGAGCCCCGTGAGGTGTCGTACTCGGACATCATGAGTACGCACCCTCCAGTGTTCAAGAAGCTGAAGAACCACTGGAGGTCGACAACTGGCTGTGGACCATCGAGTCCAAGTTCGGCCTGCTCCAATGCACGGAGCGGCAAAAGACTTTGTTCGCAGCGAAGCAACTTCACGGTGCCGCTGGTGCGTGGTGGGCGAATTATGTCGCCTCACGTCCGGCTGACCATGCCATGGAGTGGGAAGAGTTCCGGGAGGCGTTCCGCGCCTATCACATTCCTCCCGGAATATTGAAGAGGAAGTTCCAAGAATTCTTGGAGCTGAAGCAGGGCGGGAGGAGTGCCCATGACTACTCCCGTGCCTTTAACCATCTGGCGCAATATGCGTCAGGCTACATCTCCACTGAAGAGAAGAAGCGGGAACATTTCTATCGGGGGTTACACCCCGAGATGAAGACGCATCTCGTTCAGTGGAATCGCGGCACTTTCAACGACCTAGTCAATGCCGCGATCATGCAAGAGAACGCTCAGCGGGAGTTGGCAGCTGAGCAGCGGA
Source organism: Neostapfia colusana (assembly GCA_030760725.1). Lineage (NCBI taxonomy): Eukaryota > Viridiplantae > Streptophyta > Magnoliopsida > Poales > Poaceae > Neostapfia > Neostapfia colusana. The sequence goes on along the minus strand of JASWHV010000008.1, from coordinate 84,501,702 downwards.
AGCGCAGCGCTCCACCCAGCGGTGGGAGTGGCGCTCCCCAGAAGTACCGCATGGTGTATCGGACACCATACGGGCAGCAGTGGCACCCATCGGTGCGACCTCAACAGTTCGGGGGACGTTCTTTCCAAGAACCCCCATTCCGACCGCCGATGCCACCACCGAGACAGAAGCAGAAGCAGACGGCACTCCGGGCGTTCCCACCGCCACAACGCGCCCCGGGTTTCCGTCCACCGACCAGCGGGGGACCGCCCCGTTTCACTTGCTTCACGTGTGGCCAGGCGGGCCACTTCGCGAAGGACTGTCCCCAGGGGCAGCAGAGCAGCGGGCAAGCCTAGTTTCAGGGCGGTGCTCGAGGCCGACCTCCGGTCAAGAAGGTTGGTCAGTGGACTGGGGGCGTTCGCCACCTCGACAATGAGGACGCCCCAGAGAGAGACAACGTGTTGGCGGGTACGTTCACTCTCAACAATCAAGCCATCATCATACTTTTTGATTCTGGTGCAACCCACAGCTTTATAAGTGCATCCTATGTGGCTAAGTGTTTCCGGAAAGATGATGAGGGGACGCTATGGTTCAATGACCGCATAGTCGTACCCCGGGATATGGAGTTAAGGAAAAAGATCCTCGATGAAGCTCACTTGTCTAAGTACTCCATTCATCTGGGCAGCAACAAAATGTACCAAGATTTGAAAAAGAAATTTTGGTGGACACGGATGAAACGGGAGGTAGCGAAGTACGTATCCGAGTGTGATACGTGTAGACGAGTGAAGGCGGATCATATGAGGAAGTCAGGGCTGTTGCAACCCCTGAAGATCCCAGCATGGAAATGGGAGGATGTGAGCATGGATATAATTGTGGGATTACCCCTAACATACAACAAGCATGATTCCATTTGGGTGATCGTTGACTGGCTAACCAAGTCGGCTCACTTCATTCCCGTGCATACACATTTCCATGCGAACAGATATGTGGAGTTATATATTGCCAGGATTCTATGCCTGCATGGTGTACCCAAGACCATAGTCTCAGACCGAGGTGCATTGTTTGTATCTCGCTTTTGGGAGCAGTTGCATGCTGCTTTGGGTACTAAACTAATTAGAAGCTCCGCTTACCACCCTCAGACAGATGACCAAACAGAGAGGGTGAATCAAGTATTCGAAGACTTGTTGAGAGCATGTGCCATCCACCATGGTAGGAACTGGGATGATCACCTACCGTTGGCGGAATTCTCGTACAACAACGGCTATCAGGCGAGTATCAAGATGGCACCCTACGAAGCTCTCTACGGTCGCAAATGCCGCACCCCATTAAATTGGTGCGAGTCTGGTGAAAGGGTCACATTCGGGGTTGATGTGGTGAACGACGCCGAAGAATGCGTTCGGACGATTCAAGCTAATTTGAAGGCCGCTCAATCCCGGCAGAAGAGCTATGCTGATAAGAGGCGTAGACTGTTGCACTTTGACGTCGGTGAACACGTGTACCTCCGCGTGTCTCCGATGAAGGGCGTGCACCGGTGCGGTGTGAAGGGGAAGCTCGCTCCCCGTTTCATTGGGCCCTATGCTATCACCGAGAAGTGTGGACCAGCGGCGTATAGACTGGAGCTACCGGCATCTCTTGCTGGTGTCCATGATGTTTTCCATGTTTTGCAACTGCGAAAATGTTTAAAGCATACAGCTGCTGTTCCTACCGAAGACATCGGCGAGCTGAAACCGGATTTGACATATGATGAGTATCCGGTGACAATTATTGATGAGAAAGCCCGAACCACGCGTAGCAGAACATTGTGGTTCTACAAGATCCTCTGGAGCAACCACACCGCCGAAGAAGCAACGTGAGAGAGCGAGGAATTCCTTCGCTCAAATTACCCGGAGTTCATGGCGTCTCAGCACGAGTAAGTCCCTATTACATCACTGTCTCTTCTTTTGTAATCTCGGGACGAGATTCTTTTAAGGGGGGAGGGATGTAAAAGCCCAAGAAATGGGACTTGCAAAAACTTTTCTTCACCTCACAACACCACAGTTTTTGTTGTGGATATCTTAGGAAATATTGTGAAGAGCAAGTAACCTCCATCAAAAGAGTGATTAGAGGGGAAAGCCTTCACTTTCACAAAGTGGGATTTTTACACATGAACATGAGAGGTTGAGCTCACCCCTAGAACTTAAAAAGTCTTGGGAAGGTTCAGGCCAAATTTCATGTAAATCCAACACTTTTTGAGGCACTTTTGGAGGTATTTGAAAAAGAGGCCAATTTGAATGTAAATTCAAATTGCAGCAACTTTCATCACTCAAATTCAAAAGTTAGCTTCACATTCAAACTCAGCACATTTTTCTGAGTAAGCCCACCAATTTTCATCCTCATTGGAGTTCATCTTGTCAAGAGCTAAATTTGCAAGAATTCAAAACTGAATTTGAATTTCAGTTTAAACCTGCAGCAAATTAGCCAAACACAGTTCAAATTTGAGAATTCAAATTCAAACTAAGACTTGGTGACTAAGTCTCACATTAAATTGTGAGTAGCTGAGGATATTTTGGCACAACAGAATTGAGAAAATTTGGGAAAAGAATTGGAGGCGAGGTCCCACCTGTCAGTAATCTTAACAGAGAAGTTTTCCCACTGATCTTTCCCTCTCTCGGCCGAGACAGCGCGCCAGCGCACGGGACCGTCGGCGCCCGAACCCTTCGCGCTGCCACCTCCTGGTCTCCTGCCCGAGCTGGCGAGCTGCTCCCAGATCGATCAACCACAACGCAGTCGGTCGCCCACAGCACGAAACCACCGAGGCTCGGGTCCTGTACGCACGAACAGAGAACGCTACACTCGCCGCCGTTTTCGTTCGATCGAGAACCCAGCAAACCACCACGGGCAGCGCCTCTCCTAGCCACAAAACCACACCGGCTACTCGTCCTCTACCTCCTCGGCACAAGAACGGTCGAGTTTAGACCTTCCCCAACCCTAGCTCCACGGTTCCGAGTAACAACCGAGAAACCGCCACAGCTCGGCTCACGGTGACAGGCCAACAGAGGGCCTTTCACGGCCTAGCAAGAACGGTCTCGGACGCGTCAGGGACCGGTGGTGCTCGTATCCGAAGCTCAGGCCGTGACCTGGACCACAGAGCTCGAATTTGAAGAAAGTTCCCCGGCGGGCACGAACGGACCTTCCGACACGGTAACGTCGAATTCACCCGCCACCCTGGTTCTTAGGTCACGAAATCTTGCACACAGAACCGCCACTCATCGACACTCGTTAGCCTCTCACGGCCCTGGCGTGAAACCGTACGTAGGCCAGGTAATTCTAGGTTTTGATACGGCAATTGAGACAGGAAGGCTCGGGCTCACGATGAGACCTAGGATAGAGCCATCCCCAGGCGGTTTCACCACTAGGACGAGCTCCCTTGCCACCCACTGGTGCTATAGCACCGGTCCACCGGTGTTTTGGCGGGCTAAGCTGGCCGGGCGACGTGACCGAAGAGTTGCCGAGCTGCTGCACTGTCGCCGGCTAGGTTAGAGCCACCGCCGGTCGGGAGAGAGAGTGCCAGCATGTTCAGCAGGTGGAATTAGGCCATGGCGGCGAGGGAGAGCGCGAGGGTCGTCCGGGCAGCAAGTATCAGCGTGGCTCCGGCGAGCCCGGCGGCGCGAGGGCGCGGGAACGCGAGGAAGAAGACGATCCACGGGCCCCATGTGTCAGCGACGGGGAGTTTAAAATACCGATCTACTGCGGCCCCGGGATCAAGTGTGACTGCGTGGGAAGGGGTCTGTAGCCCCGTGTGGCTCAGCTCCAGCAGTGACACGTGTATAACAGGCCCACGGTCAGAGTTTAAATTTTTCCCCGGTTTATTTAGAATTTCAGATTTAGTTCAAACTTTAGAACCTCATAACTTTTTCTAGGAAGCTCCAAATTTAGTGATTCAAATTGGGTTGGATTCATCTTGTATAGATCTATCCAAATATGCAACCCAATTTGTATGAAACCCATTATTTAATTATAGAAAATCCTTTAAATATTTTCATCAAAAGAATTTTAGAGGGGGTTTGGTTCATACAAAAATCCCCAACTTTTGCCAGAATGCTCTATTGGATGTTAGTGAACCCCTGTAAAAGTTTCAGACCATTTGGAGTTGATTTGATCAGAGCAATTCAAATTTGAAGGTGTTGTGTTCATTTGAATACAGAAACATTTTCAGAGAATTTCCAAAACTTGGAAATTCAGTTCTGGGCAAATCTTAGCTCCAAAAATGCTAGGAAAATTCATGCAAACTTTAGGAGCTATAATTGAAATTGTAGTCTACTAATTTGGGCATGAACAGGGGTGTTACCTCAGAATTAATTCTTCTTTGCTTATTTGCTAAGAGAATTATTCTGAACAAACCACACCATGAAATGTGCTAATTTTTGGTTCAGAGGGTTTTCTAGTGACAAGGAACTCACGCAAAAATTCTCAGCTCCATTGGAGCTCTGGATCACCCCTGCTCTGTTTAACCACTTGAGGTGATCAATGTGGAAGAGGGGGATAACCACCTAGCACTTAATCATGTGCTTAGGTCCAAACCCAAACCACTAGCCCCAGTTTTATTTTAAATTCTTGAACAGAGTTCCAGTTGTTAAAAACTTGTATTAGATCAAGTAGCAGAAACATTACAATAAACTCATGTGCATATCCATTAACATGTAGTATTTCATTAAAGTGTAGTCGCTGAAGGCGAGGAAGCTCCGGAGGTACTCGACTTCCTACTTCCGGAAGAAGAACTAACTCCTGACCAGAAGCCACAAGGCAAGCCCCGGTTTTCATTAAGCCTTTTATAAAGTTTTATTTGGTTTACATACGTAGTGTGAAGTGTATATGTGCATTAGGTGTAGGATGGATGAAAACCCCATTTGCATGACCAGAATTTTTCCATAGGAGTGAGGGTAGTGTCTAAGACCTCAAGTAGACAAGCTATGCTTAATGATTCATAGGACTTCGGTACAAGTCGAGTAGTTGGAATCTACTTGCGAGTTAGGCTTGGGACACACAGGATTGGTTCGAGTGACGTGAGATCACCTTAGTAATGAAAATGAGACTTGGCAGGGGTTAGGGCGCAGCAAGAGGGAGTCTTGTGTGCGCAGCCCTGTCCGTGTCGATTGAGGACCGATCCGTGTGCGGCCCACGCTGATCAAGTTTGAACGTACCGAAGGCATATCGGATATATGGGCCCCGATAAACCGATGTAGCCTAAACCTCCGGGCGTCGAGGCATAGCACACCGATTTATAGGTGTAGGTTGAGGGCAGCAAGATGGAAATCTGCCAACGGGCATAGAGAGATGCTCCGTGTGGGGAACCTCCTGCTCGTTTCGGTGCGACCGGTTCGACGTTTGGGCTGTTGGGTGAAAGGTTGTCCCGTACGACATCGAGTGAGCGTGCTATGCAGCTCCACGGCTGGGCGTACGTGACGTGCTCTTTGGGTTTCCCTGCAGGTGTATATCGAGTCGATTCGCTGTCCCTCGCGGTGAAGAGTACCACTTGGTCACTGAGTCGTGACGTAGGATAATGTATGAAATATGATGATTCAATATTGCTGATTGATATAATTGTATTGCCACATGTGTGCCACCAAATATTGTTTACTAAATTTCAGATTCCTGAACTGTTAACTTGTTGCTAAAAGATGAATTAAGGATGAACTTGTAGGCATGTCCGTTGGCTGCAATGTTACTATCCTATGTTTCTTGTACACCTCATGTAGAGTTTCATGCCTAGGTGAGTCGGTTAAGTCTTGTTGAGCCATCGTGCTCACGGTTGCTGCTTAAGTGTTTTTCAGGTGAGGAGCCACCCACGGACTCGGAGTACGAGTCCACCGGCGAGGGTTACCCTCCATCGAGGACCACGGCTGAGTGGGAGCCGTACACGCCGCGCTGAGCTGAGACGTGCAGCTAGTGTGGGTTGCCCTAGGGCTGGGCAACCGACTTTTGCTAGATAGGCGGGCGTGAATTGTATAGTTTAGACTTCCGCTGTGTATTATAAACAATAGTTTGTGACTGAGTAGTGCACTACTTTGTACAGTTCAGTTGTTTTCCCATGTAATATATTGTGTCCTTACGACTTGTGCTTTCGAGTGTCGCATCGTGCGGCACCACCCTCTGCGATCCTGGATGAGCAGATTCCGGTCCGCCACAATGGGATATGTTCCTAAGGTGTTTGAAAGTCTTAAGATTGCTTCTATCTGCGTATAGAAAAGTCCTAAGCAGTATTGGAAAGTTACAGTTTGAATCCAAGTAGGAGTAGGAGTCCTAGTTTGAGTTGAGTTGGCCTTCGGGCTGGTTATATAAGCAAGGGAGGCCAGAGCTCGTGGGGCACGACTTTGGGGCTGTTCCTCTTGTGTTTTGTTAAATAAATTCATATTCTAAAGGAACTTTTGTGCCTTGTTCGTCCGACTTGTTTCAAACAATTTTTTCTCGTCGAGTTTCTGTTCAGCACTACCTTGCTTCGGTGGTTTTATCATAACTCGAGTTTTACATATCCAATTGATGTGATTCTTTTTGGGTTGTCTTCACAACTTGATTATATATCATCTGTGAAAATTTTACGATCATTGAATTTGTGGTTTCTGATCTACAGGATTTTCTTTGCAGTATTCCAGAACTGTTTTTCTCGCGTAGGACAGATTGACCTTTGTTCGATCTTTCGATCGTAACTTGAGTTTCTCTCAATGGATTTTCATGATTCTTGTTGTGACGTCTTCATGACTTGATTCTATACAATCTATACTAGTTTTGTCACAGTTGAACACGTTTAGATTAGTCGCACACACGGTTTGTTTAACAAATCAGTTTTCTTCTGAGGGGTGTTTTGTTGCTTCCGCTGAAAAGTTTTTATCTACCATTCGCCCCCCCTCTGGTAGCTTTACACGTGTACTTCGATCCTACAATTGATATCAGAGCAAGGTTGCTCTAATTTTGTGATTTGCACGTGTTTTGACTAATCATCATGGAGAAATACTCCGCCAAACCTTGTGTGTTTAGTGGTATTAATTTTCAGGTTTGGAAGGCACGCATGGAAGATTTCATCCAGGCGCAAGGCTTTGCAATATGGGAAAAGGTGTACAAGCCTTACGATGTGTCTTCAAACGATCAAGTCACGGATACAAACATGAGAGATGTCGACAACAACAACAAGGCTCGGAACTTGATCATACAAGGACTAACTCAGAGCGACTTCGACCGTGTTGCACACCTCCGATCGACGTACGATGTGTGGGGAGCACTTTGTGACTACCATGAAGGATCCAACATGATCAAGGAGGTAAGAAAGGATATGTTCAAGAAAGAATACATGCGCTTTGAGATGCAACCCGGTGAGTCCATTGATGACCTCTTTGCTCGCTTTAATAAAATTCTCAGCAACTTGCGTAGCGTCAATGTTAATTTTTCAGATGCTGAAAATGCTAGGCAATTACTAAGTGCATTAGACATGTCAATTTGGGAGATGAAAGTAACATCCATACGTGAATCCACTGTCATGAGTACTCTTACATTAGATGTGCTTTATTCTAAGCTAAAAACTCATGAATTGACATTATATCACGTAAGAACCCAAATAAGACTATTGCATTTATCTCACAACGTGATATGCCTAGCTCCGGCCAATCATTTAGCAATACACTTGCTTTGCTGTCTTCACTAAGCCTGGAACAGATTGAGGAGTTTCCAGAGGAGGAGCTAGTACTTCTTTCTACTAGGTTCTCAAAAGCATTGCAAAATGTAAGAACTAGAAGGAGAGGAAGCTCCGGACCTCAACGATGCTTTGAATGTGGTAAGACAGGACACTTTCGTACAGATTTCCCTAACCTTTCAGGTCTTTCTAACCGTGATGAAAAGAAGAATAAAGTCAAGTCCTCTTTCGGCAACACCAACAAGAAAAAGAAGGGTTTTACATGACGCAAACTGATAAACAGTTTCATCACCGCACTTCAAGAACTTGGCTCGAGTGATGTAGACATTGGAAGTGATGAAGATGAAGATGATCCAGCAAACTTGTGCTTCATGGCGGGCAAATCAAAATCAAGTATGGAGGATGCAGAACACAACAGTTACAACGAATAGGTATGTCCTACTTGCGAAGAAATGTGTGATGCTATTTCTCGTGCCACTATTATTTTTAAGAAAAAGGACAAAAAGGTTAGGGACAATGCTGTTAAAATTGAGTCACTAGAATCTGAAATTAATCGTTTATAATCCTTGATTCCTAGTGATGATTCTTATTCCTCATGTGATTTAATATATGAACAATTGTGCTCTCTAAGAAGTGCACACACCTCCACACTTGATAAACTTGAACTTGAAATTGAAAAGAACAAAAAGCTTGCTGCACTTAATGATAAAAACTTGAAAGATGCTTGCTGTTCTACAATTGATTGCATTGTTCTACTTACGATGATCTTGATAAGAAACTACAAGATGCTATAAAAGAAATTTCTATATTGAACAATGCTTTACATTCTCATGAAGTTAAATATTATTCCAATTGCAAATTAAAAGGAAAAACTTCATGTGAAAATTGTCTCGATCTATCAAATAAACTTGATAACATGCATAGGACATTAGATCGGTTTTGTAATGGGAATAAGAAACTAAACTTGCTGTTGAATTCTTCCAAGTCTTGCAATGATAAAACTGGTTTAGGTTTTGATTCACATGGTCATGCTAAGGAACATCCACTTAAAATTGTAAAACCATTAGGAAGTGGTTTGATTCAAACAGTTCCTAAACAAAAAGAAGTGGTTTTTAAATCTGCATGAGTGTTGTCACATTCGGGTTCAAATAAGTATACTGCATGCTCATCTACACATGAACGCAAAGTTAAATTTCATTGTACCTATTGTGGTAGAGATGGTCATGTCATAGATTTTTGTTACAGACTAGCTAAACAACATAAAAAGGAAAGAATGCAAGCTAGATCTTATAACTCTCATGCAAAATTTGCTGCACATACTAAACCGAATGTTAGGAATATGCAACCTGCTGTTATGAGTCAGAAATATTCAAAGTTTACCTCCGGAGCTTCAGTTTTTGCCTCCGGAGCTTCAGTTTTTGCCTCCGGAGCTTCAGTTTTTGATGAAGCTAGCCCAGGTACTAGTTCAAATATTGCAGATCTGGATCCATATCCACGAGGGGAGAGTATTTTCGTTGAAGAAGAGGAAGAAGTGGTGCTGCTGCCTGAAAATTCAGCAGCTAATGACATTGTTCCAGCTCCTGATCTTGATTCACAACCAGCACCGATGACCACCATTGCTGGTCCAGATCCTCCTCACGTCACAAGCTCATCTAATTGTGATGAACATGAAGAAGAAGAAGCTTGTGAAGTGTCCACTCTCCTCCGGATTCTCAAAAGTCATCCTCCACAACAAATTATTGGAAGCTTGCATGAACGAGTTACAAGATCCAGGTTTTTCGACCCCAATTCTCATGCTCATTCTGTTTTTGTTGCTTCTTTTGAACCCATAGATATATCACACGCACTCACTAATGAATCTTGGATTATTGCCATGCAAGAAGAGTTAGAAAATTTTGAAAGAAATAATGTTTGGAAACTTGTACCTCCACCTCAAGGTCACACTTTAATTGCAACTAAATGGGTGTTTAAAAATAAACAAAGTGAGGATGGGGTTGTGGTTAGGAATAAGGCTAGGTTGGTTGCTCAAGGTTTCACACAAGTTGAAGGTCTAGATTTTGATGAAACTTTTGCTCCTGTTGCTAGATTAGAAGCCATAAGAATTTTGTTAGCTTTTGCTGCATCTAAAGGTTTTAAGCTATATCAAATGGATGTTAAAAGTGCTTTTCTTAATGGCTACATAGATGAGGAGGTTTATGTCAAACAACCACCTGGTTTTGAAAATCCAAATTTTCCTAATCATGTTTACAAACTGTCCAAAGCCTTGTACGGTCTCAAACAAGCCCCTAGAGCTTTGTATGATAGGTTAAAAACATTCTTACTTGAAAAGGGGCATACCATGGGCAAGGTTGATAAAACTCTTTTTGTGCTTAAGCATCGCAATGACTCATTATTCGTTCAAGTGTATGTGGATGATATTATCTTTGGTTGTGCTTCTCATGATCTTGTGTACAAGTTTTCAGCTATGATGAGATCAGAATTTGAGATGAGTTTGATGGGAGAACTCACGTACTTTTTGGGGCTGCAAATCAAGCAAACCAAGGAGGGTACCTTTGTGCATCAAATAAAGTATACAAAATATCTCCTAAGGCGCTTCAACATGGACAAAAGCAAGCCTCTTCGGACACCAATGGGAACAGCAACAACACTTGAACTTGATGAAGATTGTGATCCCGTTGATCAAAAAGAATATAGAAGCATGATCGGATCACTTATGTATCTCACGACATCAAGACCGGACATACAATTCAGCGTATGTATTTGTGCACGGTTTCAAGCCTCCCCACGTGCTTCACATCGTCAAGCCGTCAAAAGGATTCTTAGGTACTTACTTGGAACTCAAGAATTTGGCATTTTTCTTCCTTCTTCCTCAACCGTTACTTTGAAAGCTTTTTCTGATGCTGATTTTGGGGGTTGTAGGATTGATAGGAAAAGTACTTCTGGTGCTTGTCATTTTCTTGGTAATTCACTTGTTGCCTGGTCCTCTAGAAAACAAAGTTCAGTTGCACAATCCACAGCCGAATCTGAATATATAGCTGCTGCTAGTGCTTGCTCATAAATTCTTTGGGTTGTTCAAACACTTACGGACTATGGGGTTGATCTAGATAGTGTTCCAATGTTTTATGATAACACTAGTGCCATTTGCATAGCTAAAAACCCGGTGCAACATTCAAGAACTAAGCACATTGACATTAGGTATCACTTTCTCCGTGATAATGTTGAAAAAGGGAACATTGTGCTTCATCATGTAGATACCGAACAATAATTGGCTGACATTTTTACAAAACCTTTGGATTTCACTCGTTTTTGTTACATTCGTAGTGAAATAGGGGTTATGCATCCTCATGGCTTAAATTGAGGGAGAATTTTGAAACTTGGGAAGTCTATGTGTGAATCTGAAATTAAAATAATATGAGCATAGTATTTCATGCATATATGACTTTGTGATTCCTTTTTCATGCTGAAAGTTCTTACTACATTACTCGTGTTATACATTTTGTAGTTTCTACCATGTCTAGTAATTGGAATAATTACTTACACTAAATCTGATCATGGTCGAACTTTCTTGCTGTTTTGAACTTGTTGCATGCTCACAAGTGCTTTTAATCATAAACAATTAATCAAGTAATCAACTCACATGTTCAGTTTTTATGTTCAAATAAAAAAGTAAGAAAAGATCAAGAGAATATGCATGCATCGCACTTCTTCTTTTGAGATGGCTTATCATTGCACTTAGATATGAACTTGAAAGGAGTTGTGTATGACTAAAACCATGTCCTTAAGCTTCTGACTGTCAAATGACATAGGCTTGGCTTGGTTGGTTAGAATAAGGCTTATGTTGCATATAATCTCTTGCAAATGTCATAAGATCAAATTTGTGCTTTAAATGATAAATAAAATGCAGCAACAAGTGTCATGCTTTCAAGTCTTGAAATAGTTAAGTTTGTGAGATCATGACTTGTTTAAATTGAAAATTACACTTGATCTCTAGCATGGCTTACACTACTTTATGTATCTCATTGATGTGTTAGTGTAAGTTACTTGATAGTATGATTTAGATGAGCTTTGTTTTATATGTATATGTTATAATGTGCTCATAACAAATTGAAATTTCTCTTTTGTACCTTGCTGAATACATTGTCAAAGGGGGGAGAAATTGATCACACATTGCACACATTCACAAGTGTTTTGGCACGATTCTTCTCAGGGGGAGAATTATTTGTATTTTTGTTTTTCTTCTCATTTTATTTCTGATTTACAAAGGGAGAAAAATTATTTTCAAAACTTTTCATGTGAATAAGCCAATGTTTGGATTTTAAGTTGTGTTGCCAATGCATTCATCAAGGGGGAGATTGTGAGACCCATGTGTGTTGAATAAATTAGCTTTGACGATAAAAGTTTTGAATACTACCAAAACACCTTTTTAAAAAGGTCCGACTCTAGGTCCGACGATAGGTCCGACTTGTTTTGGGTAGCTCCGGCAAGGTCCGACGTAAGGTCCGCCTTGCTTTGTCTAGGTCTGACTTATTTTGTCTAGGTCCGACTTGTTTTTGCTAGCTTCGGTGCTAGGTCCGACTAGCTTTGGTAAGTTCCATGCTAGGTCCGACTAAGCTTTAGTAAGCTCCAGCACTGGGTCTAACTAGCTTTGGTAAGCTCCGGTTCAAGGTCCGTTTAGCTTTGGTAAGTTTCGGAGCTTGATTGCAATGGTTCTGCTTTTAACTTGCAATGTTTCGAACTTGCTTTACTCTTATGGAAAGTTTGCTTAGTATTATTTTACTAAGTTTTTTGTGTTTTTTGGTGGTTATGGCTGATATCATTTTTCTATGGTTTACAACATGCTTATGTGAGGTGCTCACGTAAGATGTTGTAGTTTCGGAACTAACGAGAGTCAAGTCGAGGACTTGTGCTCGGAAGTATTGGTTGTTTATTCATGTGCAGGTGTTTCTTGAGTTCAAGACATGGCTGGTGAAGGGATCCATTGAACTAGTCTTAGGGAGAAGATGAGGTTCAACAACCAAGTTCGAAAGAGGAATTGTGGTTGAGTTGATCGGGAGGTTGCGCAGTATGTTTGAATCAAGAACAATGCATATGAAGGTATCTTGGACATCGTTGGAAGATGTTTGCACGTGTGCAAGGAGTGCATGGACGTGGCTGCATTGTTCCAAGGCGTGATGAACAGATGTGGACGTAAAGAATTGGTCGGAAAGGTCCAACCGACTAGGTTATGGACTCAGGCTGCGGCTGAGTCGTGTTTGACTCAAATATGGAAAGTTTTGAGTTGGTTATGATAGGATTTCGTGTGGGTCACGAATTTGAGTTATTTTAGGAATGTGGGATACGTTCCTAAGGTGTTTGGAAGTCTTAAGATTGCTTCTATCTGCGTATAGAAGATTACTAAGCAGTATTGGAAAGTTACAGTTTGAATCCAAGTAGGAGTAGGAGTCCTAGTTTGAGTTGATTTGGCCTTCGGGCTGGTTATATAAGCAAGGGAGGACAGAGCTCATGGGGCACGACTGTGGGGCTGTTCCTCTTGTGTTTTGATAAATAAAATTCGTATTCTAAAGGAACTTTTGTGCCTTGTTCGTCCGAATTGTTTCACACAAGTTTTTCTCGTCGAGTTTCTGTTCAGCACTACCTTGCTTCGGTGGTTTTATCATAATTCGAGTTTCACATATCCAATTGATATGATTCTTTTTTGCTTGTCTTCACAACTTGATTATATATCATATGTGAAAATTTCATGGTCATTGAATTTGTGGTTTCTGATCTACACGAGTTTCTTTGCAGTATTCCAGAACTGTTTTCTCGCGTAGGACAGATTGACCTTTGTTCGATCTTTCGATCGTAACATGAGTTTCTCTCAATGGATTTTCATGATTCTTGTTGTAAAGTCTTCGTGACTTGATTCTCTACAATCTATACTAGTTTTGTCACAGTTGAACATGTTTAAATTAGTCGCACACACGGTTTCGCTTTAACAGATCGGTTTTCTGCTGAGAGGTGTTTTGTTGCTTCCGCTGAAAAGTTTTTATCTACCATTCACCCCACCTCTGGTAGCTTTACACGTGTACTTCGATCCTACAATTACATAAGTTTTAATCGCTGAGAAACGTTTTATTTTCCTCGCAGGCACACACGGAAGGGTTTCTCTACGTCCATTTTCTGGCCTCGCATGGAGTTGGGTACAGCAGTGGGCAGAGGCACCTCAGGACGTTATCGCGGATGCCTACCCGTTCAGCGCGGAGTGTCAGCGCAAACGTCAGGAAGAACTTCAAAGAATCGATGAAAAGTATCGTCGCCAGGCTCAGGAGCGCTTACGCGAGAGAGCACATCGCACAAGGGATGCCAGGCCGGATGCATTGCGTAAGGGAAAATATCCCCGTAGGACTCAGTAGAATCTATATTTGCAATTTAATAAACTTCGTAATGTATCTGAATGTTTTAAATCAAGTGCTGCTGTTATTTTGCTAAATTTAGTTACATTTACATCCATAACAAGAAATAATAAAATTTGTGATCGTGTTACATAATTCAAAATTCCGTAACATAGAATCTATTAAATAAAAATCAAATTAAACAACTTACATAAAATCATAACATAATATACTACATTAAATTCTATAAAAACATTTTGTAAAAATATCTCTAAGCATTTTCAAATGGATGCTAAAAACATAATCTTATACTATTTGCTGAGAGAGCAATCAAGCCTTCGTGACCTGTTGTCCACGCCGTGGATGACAGGATGGTCCACGTGGCCTTGTCGTCCACGCTGTGGACGACAGGGCTGCATACGTGGCCCAATCGTCCACGGCGTGGACGACAGGATGTACACGTAGATAAATCGTCCACGCCGTGGACGATTGCGTGGCTAGTTTTGCAAAAGAAATTGAGGATGTTATTAATATTAAATTCTTTAACAACGGTGCCAAAAATAAAAAAACCAAGGTTTTGCCGTGAGCGTTGCCAGACCAGGTTCCACCCGCGCACGTAGCACCTCCTGGAGCAGGCTTTAGCCTCTACGGCTACTCGCATGGGCTCCGCGTCCCATGGGCCCCTCGAATTACTCATCTCATCTTTATCTTTATTTTTCACTATTTTTTAATTAAGCAACTCAGTTCTTTATTATGTTTATTAACCTGAGTTCTTCGGTCAAAACATCATTCACCCAAGGAAATGTATATATAATGGTTGGCATTCGGCTAATTTGGTTCAATTAATTTGATTAAGAAAAAAACAGTTATCAAAAATTAAAAACTGAATATAATCCAAAAAATCATAACCATTAATTTGGTTTAGTTTTACAGTTAATCATATATTAGTACATAATACAGATTATTGGATTAAAAATGACAACAAACACATAAAAAATAGCAATAAACACAAAAATGTGGCATTTATGGACTGATGGTGGATGATCAGGTGGAGATTAATAAGATTAGGTCGGACAGCAAGAAAATTTTCAATAAGTGTGAAGATTAGTACTATTAGACTTTATTTTTATGGGTTGGTAGTGTGGGTTAAAATTTTGGTTAAATCGGTAGTTCGGTTAATACGACGTGAAGATCAAATAAATTTTGGTTAAACGGAATACATAAAAATAAAAACTGAATTTAATCGAAAAATTTGGCTAACCGCATATTTCGGTTCAGTTTGATTCATTTTTAGTTTCTTGTTAACCGTGTATATAGAATATTTTTTACAAATCCAATAGACCATAAAAGCTTCTCACATGCCTCTCTCAGATAAGACGGCAGTTAGAAGTTTAGGTAATTTCTAATTGATTTTAGAAAATAAATCATGATGGGAGCTCTAATAGACACAAATAGAAACATCATAAATGCAACATGATCTATAATGAAATAACAAATCCGACAACATCACAAGTACCAATCTATAGCAAGAGGATTAATTGTGGCTATTATCATGGTGACATATACTGATCAACGAATCCATCAATAAAGACGGTGAGAAGCAGCACCATCGAACTTGAACAGTCACACAACACTTCCCAAAAACCTTATTCATCCTCTCTGAATGGAGAATCACAAGTGCCAGTGCACGTCGACGCACGAGGTAGAATAGTTTATGCAATGGCGACGCAAGTATTAAGAAAGACATAACCTACATTGCGATGAATTGTGTATTATGGCGTACGTCCCGCGCCTCATTATATAGAGTTCATCCAAGAATTTCTGTCATGTACGACATGGACTCTTTATTTGAATCGGTTCCAACTGTCGACTTTGAGTCCACGTCGTATTTTACTCGACAATCGACACCGAGTCCAGGTCATGTTCGACTTCGGGTCCATGACAACGATAGCCGGCTCCATGTTACATGTTTGCGTTGGTTACAATAGCCCAGTATTTGGGAGCGACCCAAACTGACTTTGTTGTCAGTGATTCATAAGTCTCCGACTCGATTTCATCATCAGCAAGAATAATGATAATGATTGACTCGGCTCGAGGCTCGATTTATAAAACACGACACACGAGTGTGGCAAGACGTGGTGTGTGAGTGAGGAGAAGGAGCGTGTGTGTACCACTACATTTTTGACTCATTTGAGGACTCATAAAACACTCCCACTTAAGAGGTCTCACTCTCCTCTAACCGTCCATGTAGTGCTAAACTTTAGCACCACCTTTTGCCATACATGAGCCCTTGAGATTTATTAGAAATTTTATTCTGGGCCTTAATTGCTAGTGCCAAAATTCTAACAACCCCCATGAAATCTCAAATGTCCATTTAAAGATTTGACTATTATTGTTACTTGTTTGAAATATTAGTGCTTCAGTAAAGATTGTTAAGTTAAACTTCTACCTAGATATTTAATCTACACCGTTCACCGGAGTTTTTGGCTTAGCTAGAGCTAGAGTAGCTCCCAACAATCACCTAAGCCGAATTCCAGCAAGGATGATTCATCCGGTGAGTGTATCACCGAGTTTTCGCCACCGCCGGTGAAAACGGCACGGTTCACCGGTGAAGTCCACTTTCCCGATGATCTCTGGCTAAAAGGAGGGCAGGGTTAGCTTTCCCGTGCCCCAGTGGTGCTTTCCGACCCTTTAGTTGGTCGTGTTCGCCGCCGGGATGCGTGCTCACCGTCGGACCCGAAATAAATTCCGCCACCGCCGTCGCCGATGAGGTTGCCGGCGATGCCGAGGTGCATAGAGTTATCCGGCGTGTGTACCACGGTCCCAGGAGGGTGTAGGAAGAATCCGTTTGGAAAATCATCCCTTGTCGGCCGAGAAACGTTTGTGCCACTGTCTCTGTTCATCGCGAGCTCGGGCACCGGCGGGAGGTTGAAGATGGCACTGTTTTGTGGGCCCCAGGTGTCAGCCATTTAAACAAATCGAGCTGATTTTCCAGTTTTCCCTCCAAAAGTTTGGAAGCCCATAACTTTGGCTAGGATTGTCCAAATCAATGAACCAAAATTTGTTGTATTCAGGTCTCTGACCACTTTACAGAAAAACAAGTTTCACTCCATGAAAACCCTTATTTCTCTAGAATTAAGTCTCCAAAATTGAAACTGATTAGAATTTTAACTGGAGATCCCTTTAGTGGAAAATTCTGAAATTTGGCCAGGATGTTCCTTGTAATATACCTGAGCCACATCAAAATTTCAGATCCATCCAAACTCATTTAATCCACCTAATGGTGTGATTAAGGAAGCTGGTCCAGAGAAAAAGAAAAATGTCCAGAAACATTTTTCAGAATTTCTCTGAACTTGTGTAGCTCATATCTTTTGCTTGTATGCTCCAAATTAGATGAAACCAATTCCATTAGAACCCTCTGAAAATCTATTTTCCAGAAAGTCAGGGCTTGATCCATGGAAATCCTTAGAAAACCATAAGAGCTCTAAATATGGACAAATACACATTTATTTGTACATGACTCAAATAAGCTTTGCTTCAATTAAAATTTGGCCAAGTCCCTGTTTAGGTTGTCACTAAACCTCAGTAAAAATTTCAGAAGCAAAAGGAACGTCTATCAATACTTATAGTGTTCACCATATCAAATTCAACTCAATTGCATTTAAATTGACACGCATCGTATTTTTATTTCATGTAGTCGCTAAACTCGAAGAAGACCCGGAGGTTCTGGACTTTATTACTCCGGAAGAACAGTTAGCCCACGACCAGCAGCAAGGCAAGCTCCGGTTTGCATTAACCCATTTATAAGGTCTTATGTTTTGATCACTTACTTTATGCATTTCCTACAATTGTGCATTAGAGTCTTGATTGGAAACCCAAATGCATAGACAAGAGGACCAGATATTTTGGGCTTAGGATTTGAACCTTGAGTAGCCATTGCAATGCTAAAATGGTATAGGATTCGGTACAAGTCGAGTTGTTGGAACTACTCGCGAGAATAGGCTAGAGGCGTACTACTCGGTTAGAAAGATAGACAATGATTCACATGGCAAGAAAATGAGACCGAGCGGAGAGTAAGGGCAGCATGACTTTGGGGACTGGTGTACCATAGCTCTGCTTGTGTCGATTGAGGACCGGGCCGTGTGCGGGCCTGTTGAACAAGCTAGAACAGTAGCGAAGACCTACCAGATATATGAGAACCAGGAAAGCGATGTAATTCAGGTAGCGATATGTTGAGGCATTGCTTGTCGTCTAGAGGGTAGGTTGAGAGCAGCGAGGTGTAAATCGGCTAGCGGGCACTGCGGATGCTCCGCGTAGAGACCTCCTACTCGGGACGATAGGACCGGTTCAACA
Organism: Neostapfia colusana; assembly: GCA_030760725.1. Lineage (NCBI taxonomy): Eukaryota > Viridiplantae > Streptophyta > Magnoliopsida > Poales > Poaceae > Neostapfia > Neostapfia colusana. The sequence goes on along the minus strand of JASWHV010000008.1, from coordinate 84,483,336 downwards.
CTTGGCTAACGGATGGAAGGTGGTTGCGTACGACGTACGTGATGGTTGCTATAGGAAACATCGAGTACGAGCGTACCTCACGGGTTATTCGGGTAACCTGCAGGTGTAAATCGATTATAATCACCGTCCCTCGTGGTCAATGAGTACCACTTGTTCACTGTACCGTGACGTAGAAAGAATAGGCTAGTGGTCATGATAAAATGTTGCTGGTTGAAAGCTTTACATTGTTTGTTAATGAAATGCTTAGTTTAGACCCAATTAAAGTTCTTTTCGACCTTAGCAAAAGCACATAAGAGAAATGTGTTTCTTTTTTTATTGCGGCTTTCTTATGTGTCCTAGCACGAGGTTTCCTACTAACATGAGGCTAAAACTTAAAAGTAAGTCAATTAATTAAGCGTGTCCTTTGCAATATACTTTTTTATTATACACTGCAAACCCAACATGTAGAGTTTCATGTGTAGGTGAGACGGGTCAATCTTGCTGAGCCATCGTGCTCACTGCTTGTGTTTGAAGCGTTTGTTGGGTGTTATGAGGAGGAGGCTCCCGAGGAGGAGGCAGGCCTCCAAGAGGGAAACACCATCGAGTGGGAGCCGTGCACACCGCCGTGTTAGTGTGCGTGTGTGTTAGGACATGTTCACGGGCTGAACATGAACTCTTTTTGCTTAGTCCACGCCTCGAGTGTAGACTTAACGTTATTTTGATGTAACTATGTTAATAAACAAGTTTCTGTAATAAAATTTTGCTTCCGCTTATCGCCTTTTATGTGTGTTATACGGTGTTGTATATCACAGCCAGTGTTTAAAAAAGCGAGCGGGGGAGTTCCGCCTAGCACGTAGACTGCCTAGGCGGCGCCTAGGCGTTTCTAGGCATTTCTTAAAAAGCGGAGTTAAATCCATATTATATATATATATATTTAAATTTAAAAATATTCAATCAATCGATAAAATGAGATGAGATAGAGTGTGACACTATCTTGTGTAGGCAGCAAGACAGACGGGGCACTACCAACTTTCTAACAGCAACCGCCGCACGATAGGGATGAAGAAAGAATTAGAGTTAGTTATTCTTTTTATATGGACACACAAAGCGGCGAAAAGGGAATTAAGCGGAAGAAAGCAGAAAAAGCAGACAGAAGCAGAAAAAAGCGGTCCGACTGCTTAATGCCGCCGCCTAGGGAAAAGCAAAACAGTCCGGTGCCGCTCAGCGCCTAGGCGGCGCTTAAGCAGCCTAGGCGACCGCTTTTCTAAACAGAGATCGTAGCACCCCTCAGCGTTATCCTGGTTTGTCGGGACCGTCGGGTCCTCACAAATACCACCTTATTTACGATGGCCCGGGACTAGTCGTCGTAAATAAGTGATATATACCCGCCAGGCCGGGGTCGGCGCAGGCATTCACGCCAACGCCGACCCCGAGCCCGACGCGCTGCCTCCCTGGCCCTCCAGTGCCGCCCCAGGCCGCCCTGGGCTCTCCCCGACCGCCTCCACGCCACCCCCGTGCGCCACCGCCCAGCGCCCCCGACCCGCAGCATCACCCCGGGCCCTCCCCGACCGCCTCCGCGCCCTCCCCGACCTCCCTGCGCCGCCGCCGTCCTCATCCACACCGCCCCTGGCTTCCCTGCGCCATGCCACCTCCAAAAACAAGTAATTTGTAAATTTAGTTTACTTTAGTTTGTGAATTTAGTTTACTTTAGTTGTAATTTGTTGTTTGTTGTTTGTATTAGTTGTAAATTATTTAGTTTAGTTGTAAATTATGTAGTTTGTGAATTTAGTTTAGTTTAGTTGTAATTTGTTGTAAATTGAATTTAGTTTAGTTGTAAATTATTTAGTTTATAAATTTAGTTTAGTTGAGTTGTCATTTGTAGTAAATTGTTTGTATTAATTGTAAATTGAATTTAATTTAGTTGTAAATTGAATTGTAAATTCAGTTGTTAATTATTTAGGTGAAAAATTATCTTTAGTTTATTAATTAGTTTTATTTTAGGTCATAAGTAGTTGTTACACTAGATAATTTCTTATTTCGTTAGTTTAATTGTTAAATATTTGCTTCATTTGATTATTTAGTTGAATATTGTGTATAAAATTGAGTGATAATTATATGCCCTCATGACGGTTAGCTATATATATACATTGTCATGGCAGCATGTGTAAAATACGTTATTTATGTTGACTCCGAACTGGGTTGCTGCGTCACCCTCTCCGTCGCGACGGCGGCGGGAGCTGGAATGCCCCAAACCTCCAACCTTCGGACCAACGCTTGATGAGAGATGTTGGTCCGAGCTTGGCGCCCGACTGACCTCCCTCCAACACTTCCATCCATCATGACCTGTCGCAGAAGGGTAAGGACCCCCCAACGACCCAAGCGTCCGGTGCCCGAGCCCCCAAAAGGCCGGCTGGATTTGGCTTTGTCCTTCTTCCGCTTTTTGGAAGCCTCCAAAGCGGCCTGCGATGCCCGCTTCTCCCAGTCTTCAAAGACCCTGGGGGATTGATGATGCCCCACAGCCCGTGAAGGTTCGGAGAGGCCGCGTTGAAAGGGTGCGGACATGCCGAAGGATTGGGTCACATGGACGTAGACCCGCACGTTGATAGTCACCCCAATTCTCCCCCCCCCTCTTTCATTTTTTCCTCTCTCTCTCTTTCTCTCTCTCTCTCTCTATCCTAAATGACTCAAAAGTGAATGAGTAACATAAATCTTTAGAATATGCATCACCCGTTTCAGACCGGCCCGTCTCATATGTGTTACACATGTGAGCCGAGTTGATTCGGAACTGTCCATTTTTGAATAGCTTGGGAGTGACCGAGGGGCGTGTCTATGACGAAACGTGGGTCTGAATTCGGAAGAGATCTCGACAGCGTAACCCTGATGTTCTCTGCTGCACCATTATCGAGCACGCAGTTGTAGAACCGCAGGGTTATGCTGCCGAAATTTTGTCTAGATTCGGACATGGCGTCTCATCAGAAGCACGTTGCTCACAGTCACTCTTGGGTGGGTTTAGGACTTAACCGTCCCAATAGAAGTAAAGTCGTGACATATAGTAAAGTATAAATTAGCAATATTTTCCATGTTTTTAATCTATAGACTCAAACATGGGAGTATACTGGTTGGAACGAGAAAGGTGGTCACACAAATGAATGGTTCGCAAAGACAAATGCTTTTGTAGATCGAGCTTTTTTGTTCTCGGTGATCGATAAGGTGCGGTGCCAATGTACAAAATGTCGAAACACAAAGTGGTTTGATAAAATGATTGTTTCGATACACTTGTGTCGAAATGGTTACTTGTCACATTATGAGGTGTGGAGCTTCACGACGAGACAACTTCTCAAGCCGTACAAGAAGTGCAAGAGGATGATGACAACACGGGGGTTGATGGGATGGATGAGATGCTAGAAGCTATTGAACCAGAGGCTATGGAGGATCCTCCAACAACGGAGGTAGAAGCGTTCTTCAAGCTTCTCAAAACTTCAGAAGAGCCGCTTCATGAACACATAGAAGTGACTCTCCTTACGTTCATCAGCAGGCTTATGGCAATTAAGTCTAAGTACATATTTTTTCCAACAATTGTTACAATGACCTAATCAAATTGATAAGTGATATCCTTCTACAACCCCACAAAGTGCCTAAAGATATGCATCAGTCGAAGAAATTGTTGCCTGGTCTCGGTATGAAATATGAGAAGATCGATGTGTGTCCAGACAACTGCATATTTTTTGGAAAGAGCATATAAAAGAGAACAAGTGCTTAAAATATGGTAAATCGAGATTTGTCGAAGTTGTTAAAGACGATGGTTATAATGTGATGACAGAAGTCGCACATAAGCAACTTCGTTACTTACCTCTGACATCCCAATTGAAGCGGTTGTTTATTTCAAAAAGAATAGCTAGACACATGAGATGACATAAAGAAGGTGTACGTCAGAACAATGGAGTCATGATGCACCCATCCGATGTTGAGGCATGGAAGGCATTGGACCGCTTTGATCCAGACTTTGCCAGTGATGCAAGAAATGTTCGTATCGGGTTGGCGACAGATGTCTTCTTGCTATTTAGTGCAAACGTCACGGCATACTCTTGTTGGCATGTTTTTGTTATTCCATACAACCTACCACCATCTCTTTGTATGAATTCATATTTCTTTGTCTCATCGTACCTAAACCGTATCATTCTGGCCCACGTATAAACGTGATGTTGAAACCGTTGATTGAAGAATTAAAAATGTTGTGGACAGGAGTCAAAGCGTACGACTGCTTTAAGAAGTAGAAATTCAACCTACGGGTTGCTTACTTGTCGTATGTCCATGATTTTGCAGGATAAGGTATATTTTCTGGATGGAGCACTCATGGTCGTTTGACGTGTCCGATATGTGCTTCGGACACGGATTGCTTTTGACTTACCCATGGAGGCAAGATATATTACTTTGATTGTCTTAGACGTTGGTTGCCTCAAAAACACGTGTTTATACAACAGAAGAATGTCTTCAGAAACGACACAGTTGTAACAAAAGGACCACTGAAACATCAAAACGGGTCAGAAATTTTTGATATGTTGGATAAACTGGTGCCAGATGAAAGTCGTCCTGAATATTTTGTAAGTTACGGAGAGGAACACAATTGGACTCATATATGTGGAATATGGGAGCTACCGTATGTGCAGTCCTTAATTTTAATACACAACATTGATGTCATGCATCAGGAGAATAACATGGGTGAATGTATAATAACCACATGCATGAATATGACGGGCAAAACCAAAGACAATATAAAGGCTTGAAAGGATCTGGTAGGTCTTTGTAACCGTCCAATTTTTGAGCTCTCTGAAAGTGGTGGTAAGCCACATGCTTCTTTCTGTCTTCGATCGAAAGAAAATAAAGAAGTCATGAAATGATTGAAAAGTTTGAAATTCCTAAATGGTTACGTAGCTAGTCTGAAACGAGCCAGGAATGTGAAGACGAGAGAGCTCACTGGGTTGAAAAGTCATGATTATCACATAATCATGGAAAGAATCCTACCTGTTATGTTTCGTGACTATTTTGATGATGCGGTATGGAAGGTTTTAGCCGAGCTTAGCTACTTCTATAGATAGCTCTGTGCTAAAGAAATCACGGTAGAGATGATGAATAAGTCAGAGAAAGAGATACCGGTACTATTATGTAAGATGGAAAAAAATTTCCTCTAGATTTGTTCAATCCAATGCAACATCTCCTTATCCATCTTCCATTTGAGACTAAAGTCGGCAGTCATGTGCAATATAAATATAGATGAATATATCACATTGAAAGAGCACTTAGATATCTGAAGCCAATGGTTGGCAACTGGGCAAGGGTGGAAGGGTGCATTGCCGAAGCATTTACCCTTAAGGAAGTAGGATACTTTTCAAGTGTTTACTTTGTAGAGGAACATAATATAAATACTTCAATGATGCGATATAATATTGATGAACATCCATCTTGCAGCAATCTCTCTATTTTTGCAATGAGGGGCACTACTGTTGGTGGTAGCTGGAGCTACAATTGTACCGTAGATAAAAGAACGGCTACTTACCTCTACATGTATGCTAATATGGATGGGATGGGCATATATTCCGAGTAAGTTTTTGTCCTAACATTGATGCTTATCGGCATATTATGCAACATTTATATTCATGACAAGCAAAATTGGACAAATAGGCATCAACCTACGAGTAAACAAGTAGAAATGATGCGACGGGATGGAATAAATTGACGACCTAATTTCCTTTCCTGGTTCCGAGAATAGGTAACGTTTTCTCGTTAACTTACGAGTACTTATAAAGTATTCTCATAACTTATAAGTATTATAAAGTATTCTTATAACTTCATATTTTGGACTGTGCGTGAAAGAGTCTGACGTCCATGAAGACTTGCGACAACTATCCTATAGATTGGTTAATGTTAGAAGCTATGACCGATATGACGCCAACGGGTTTCGATGTTGTACAACTCAATTTGAAGCTCTTTGTCCTCTCGCGGCAACATGTAATACTGGAGTTGTGACGAGGGTAATCGACTCTCAAGGACGTGAAACTAATTACTATGGGATCATTAACAAAATCCTTGAATTTAGTTTTGCCAGGAATAAGGAACTTCAAGTCCTCTTCTTTGTTTGTGATTGATTTGACAACAATCATGGAACACGACAAAACGAATTTGGCATGGTGGAAGTCAAACATAATGAATGACTACGAGACTACGATACATTTGTTCTTGCACACCAAGTGGAGCAAGTGTATTATTTACCTTATCGATGTCAAAATCTTAATGCTTGGTGGATGGTACATAAGATGAATCCTTGTGAGCGGTTATATACTCCAAGAGATTATGGTTACCATGATATCAATGATGTTGACGAGGTTTACCAAGAACAAGAGTTGTCAGACTTGTTTTCCATCGATCCTGGTGTTGAACTCGATCACTTAGTTGGAGACACTGACGATGTAGAGACTTCTGATATGCGCAAATGACAACAGAAACAAATTACCAAACAAGATCGATGGTCTGATTTAAGGAGTAGGGTTTGTGATGTTGATGAATTCTGAAACTGACTCCAAGTAACTTTTTGTTCACTAAATTATAATAGCTTGTATATTTTCTTAGCATATTGATCAATTACTCCTTACAACAGGATGTCGTAAGAGAAGGGGAAAGGGAAGGGGACTAGAGGCTTCCTCAGACAGGCACGAGACACCCTTTTTAGGGACAGTTCATTAGGTGAGAGCAGAAGTTCTCAGCTGATGTGTGACCTATCTGTGCTGAATACATTGGCTACGACGATAAAAGTTTTGAATTCAGCCAAAACACTCTTTTTTGTCAAGGTCCGATTCTAGGTCCGAGCACCGACAAGATCCGATGTAAGGTCCGACTTGCTATGGCTAGGTCCGTCATGTGTTTGGTTAGCTCCAGCTGTAGGTCCGACTAGCTATGGTAAGTTCCGGTGCGAGGTTCTGCTAGCTTTTGGTAAGCTCCGGCTCAAGGTCCGGTTAGCTTTGGCAAAGTCCGGAGCTAAATCACAATGGTTCTGTTTCTACCATGCAAGTGTTTCGATCTTGCTTTACATCTATGGAAAGTTTTCTTAGTATTCTTTTACTAAGTTTTTGAAGTGTTATGACTGTTTACGGTGGTTAACATTTTGCTATGGTTTGCAACATGCTTATGTGAGGTGTTCAGGTAAGGTGTTGTGGTTTTCGGAACTAACGTGAGTTAAGTCATGGACTTGTGCTCGAAAGTATTGGTTGTTTATTCATGTGCAGGTGTTGCTTGAGTTCAATATATGGCTGGTGACGGGATCCATTGAACTAGTCTTAGGGAGAAGATGAGGTTCAACAACCAAGTTCGGGAGGAATTGTGGTTGAGTTGATCGGGAGGTCTTACAACATGTTTGGATCAAGAACAATGCATATGAAGGTATCGTGGACGTCGTTAGAAGGTGTTTGCACGTGTGCAAGGAGTGTGTGGATGTGGAAACATGGTTCCAAGGCGTGATGAAGAGATGTGGACGTAAAGAATTCGTAGGAAAGGTCCAACCGGATGGATTATGGACTCAGGCTGCGGCTGAGTCAGTTATGGCTCAAATATGGAAAGATTTGAGTTGGTTATGGTAGGATTTCGTGTGGGACACGAAGTTGAGTTATTTTAGGAATGTGGGATACGTTCCTAAGGTGTTTGGAAGTCTTAAGATTGCTTCTATCTGCGTATAGAAGAGTCTTAAGCAGTTATGGAAAGTTTCGATTCAGAAACTGAGTAGGATTAGAGTCCTAGTTTTAATTGGGTTGGCCTCCGGGCTGGTTATATAAGCAAGGGAGGCCAGATCTCGTAGTAATACGACCTTGGGCTGTTCCTCTTATGTTTTGATCAATAAAGTTTGTAATTTAGAGGAGCTTTTGTGCCTTGTTCGTCTGATTTGTTTTCAACAAGTCTTTCTCGTTGAGTTTCTTGACAGCACGACAGTGCTTCGGTGTTTTGATCACAACCTAAGTTTTACAGATCCAATCAATGTGATTCTTTTTGTTTTGCCTTCACAACTTGATTATATATCATATGTGAAAATTTCATGGTCATTGTATTTGTAGTTTCTGATCTACACGAGTTTCTTTGCAGTGTTGCAGATCTGATTTTTACTCGAGTAGAACAGATTGACCCTCGTTTGATCTTTTGATCATAACTTGAGTTTTTCTTGACGGATTTCCGTGATTCTTGTTGTCGTGTATTCGTGACTTTATTCTATATAATATATACCACTTTTGTCATGGTTAAACATTTTAGATCAGTTGCATACACAGTTTCTTTAACAGATCGATATTCTACCGAGGAGGTGTTTGTTGCTTCCGCTAAAAAGTTTAAATCTACCATTCACCCCCTCCCCCTGGTAGCTTTTCACGTGCTATTCGATCCTACAATTGGTATCAGAGCCATGGTGCTCTAATCTTTGTGATTTGCACATGTTTGACTAATCATCATGGAGAAATATTCTGCAAAACCTTGTGTATTCAGTGGCATTGATTTTTAGGTTTGGAAGGCACGAATGGAGGCTTTCATCCAGGCGCAAGGCTTCGCAATATGGGAAAAGGTGTACAAGCCTTATGATGTGCCGCCAACGACCAAATCACGGCTATGAACATGAGAGATGTCAACAATAACAACAAAGCACAGAACTTGATCATACAAGGATTAACTCAAAGTGACTTCGACCATGTTGCACACCTCTCATCTGCATACGATATGTGGAAAGCATTTTGTGACTACCATGAAAGATCCAACACGATCAAGGAGGTATGAAAAGATATGTTCATGAAAGAATACATACGCTTCGAGATGCAACCCGGTGAGTTAATCGATGACCTCTTTGCTCGCTTCAATAAAATTCTCAGCAACTTGCGTAGTGTTAATGTTAATTTTTCAGATGCTGAAAATGCTAGGTAATTACTAAGTGCATTAGAAATGTCAATTTGGGAGATGAAAGTTACATCTATTCATGAATCTACTGTCATGAGTACACTTACATTAGATATGCTATATTCTAAGTTAAAAACTCATGAAATTGACATAATATCACGTAAGAACCCCAACAAGTCTCTTGCATTTGTTTCACGACTTGACATGCCTAGCTCTAGTCAATCTTCTTCTTGTGGTACACTTTATTTGTTGTCCTCTCTAACCCTTGAACAAATTGAAGAGTTTCCAGAGAAAGAACTTGCACTCATCTATACTTGGTTCTCAAAAGCATTGCAAAATGTGAGAACTAGAAGGAGAGGAAGTGCCAGACCTCAATGATGCTTCGAATGTGGTAAGACAGGACATTTTTGTATGGATTGCGCTAACCTTTCAGGTCCTACTTCCCGTGATGAAAAGCAATCTAGGACGAAGCACTCCTCTTCAAACGATAAGAAAAAAAAAGAAGGGTTTTATAGGACGCCAATTGGTAAATAGTTTTATCTCCGCACTTCAAGAACTTGGCTCGAGCGATGTGGACATCGGAAATGACGAAGATGAAGATGATTTGGCAAACTTATGTTTCATGGCGGGCAAGTCAAGTTCAAGTATGGAGGAGGCAGAACACAACAGCTGCAATGAAGAGGTATGTCCTACTTGCGAAGAAATGTGTGATTCTATTTCTCGTGCCACTGTTATAGTTAAGAAAAAGGACAAAAAGCTTAGGGACAATGCTGTTAAAATTTAGTCACTAGAATCTTAAATTAATCATTTGAAATCTTTGATTCCTAGTGATGATTCTTGTTCCTCATGTGATTTAATATATGAAAATTATCCTCTCTAAGAAGTGCACATACCTCCACACTTGATAAACTTGAGTTAGAGATTGAAAAGAACAAAGAGCTTGCTGCACTTAACGATAAAAAATTGAAAGATGCTTGTTGTTCTACAATTGATTTGCATTGTTCTACTTGTGATGATCTTAATAAGAAACCACAAGATGCTATGAATGGAATTTCTATATTGAACAATGCTTTACGTTCTCATGAAGTTAAGTATTGTTTCAATTGCAAACTAAAAGGAAAAACTTCATGTCAAAACTGCCTAGACTTATCTAAGAAACTTGATGACATGAATAGGATACTAGAGCGGTTTTATAATGGGAATAAGAATCTAAACTTGCTGTTGAATTCTTCTAAATCTTGCAGTGATAAATCTGGTTTAGGTTTTGATTCCCATGCTCATGCTAAAGCACATCCACCTAAAATTGTAAAGTCATTAGGAAGTGGTTTGATTGAAACAGTTCCTCAACAAAAAGAAGTGGTTTTTAAATCTGCAGGAGTGTTGTCTCATTCGGTTTCAAATAAACATGTTCTCTGCTCATCTATACATGAAAATAAAGTTAAATTTAATTGTACCTACTGTGGTAGAGATGGTCATGTCATAGATTTTTGTTATAGACTAGCTAAGCAACAGAAAAAGGAAAAAAATGATTGCTAGATCACATAACAACTGTGCAAAACCTATTGTGTGTGCTGAACCGAATGTTAGGAATATGCAACCTGCTGTAATGAGTCAAAAACATACAAAGTTTGCTTCTGGACCTACTGTTTTTAGTGCTACTCATGTAACACCTAGTAGGTCAGTAGTTGGGTATAAAAATCCTCAAACTTTGGCTCATAAACCTATTGTTTTTATCTCATCCTTTGTGTGTTACTTCTGCTAGACGTCGTGTGACTCAGTACTGGATTTCTAAATGCCCTTTGACTAACCCTAGTATTGAGTCATCGATGTATTGTACTTCTATGAAGGTTACATGCTTGAGGAAGGAGAACATTTGGATTGTGGATTCAGGATGCTCACGCCACATGACCAGTAACAAAGAATGGTTCTCCTCCCTCTCTTTTGTGTCACATGTAGAAAATATTGCTTTTGCCGATAATTTTTCAACTCCTATAATTGCTAAGGGTTCGATTAGAGCAAATAATCACTACACTTTAAAAGATGTGGCACTTGTCAAAATTTTGAAATACAACTTGCTTTCTGTTTCACAATTGCTAGATGAAAATATGGAAATTATTTTCACTAAAAAATGTTGCAAGGTTGTAGATTCAAATAATGAGCTCATTTTTAATATGTCTCGGTTTGGAAGAGTTTTTAAAGCTGATTTTGATATGTCATCCTCTAAGCATAGATTTCTAGTTGCTAATGATTCAAAAGACTTATATTTTTGGCATCGTAGACTTGGTCACGTAGCCTTTGATCATCTCACACGTGTTAGTGCTCTTGATCACATACGTGGGCTGCCTAACCTTAAAGGGGACAAAGAAATTGTGTGTTCTTCTTGTAGACATGCTAAGATGGTTGCAGGTTCACATGCTCCTCTCACAATGACCATGACAACTGAACCGGGTCAACTGTTGCACCTTGACACCGTAGGACCTTCACGTGTTCAATCCTTCGGAGCTAAATGTTATGTTCTTTTGATTGTTGATGACTATTCTAGATACTCTTGGGTTTATTTTATGTCATCTAAGAATGATACTTTTAGTCACTTTAAAACCTTATTTCTTAGATTATCAATTGATCACCCAGGATCTTTAAAAGCAATTAGAAGTGATAACAGAACCAAATTTAAAAATCAATCGTTTGATCACTTTTGTGCTGAAAATGGAATAGATCATCAATTTTCTTCACCATATGTACCTCAACAAAACGGTGTTATAGAGAGAAAGAACAGAACCTTAGTTGGGATGGCTAGGACTATGCTTGATGAATATCAAACTCCTAGAAAATTTTGGGCTGATGCAATTGCAACTGCTTATTATGTCTCAAATCGTGTTTTCTTGTGTGCTAAGCTAGGTAAAACACCATATGAACTTCAGTTTGGACATAGGCCTAGTGTCACACACTTTCGGGTCTTTAGTTGCAAATGCTTTGTTAAGAAACATGGTAATCTTGATTAATTTGAACCTAGATCCGTTGATGACATGTTTCTTGGTTACCCATCTCATACTAGAGGCTATCGTGTGCTTTTACATGACACTAACAAAATTGTGGAGACTTGTGAGGTTTCTTTTGATGAAGCAAGCCCAGGTACTAGCTCTAATATTACAGGACCACAACCATATCCGTAGGGGGAGAGTATTTTCATCGAAGAAGATGAAGAAGTGATGCCACTGCCCGAAAATTCAGGAGCTAATGACATTGTTCCAGGTACTGATTTTGATTCACAACCAGCACCGACGACCACCATTGCTAGTCCAGATCGTCTTCAAGTCACAAGTTCTTCAATTTGTGATGAACATGAAGAAGAAGGAGCTTGTGAATTGTCTACTTCCCTCCGGGTCCTCAAAAATCATCTACCACAACAAATGATTGGAAGCTTGCACGAACGAGTCACATGGTCCAGGTTTTGTGATCCAAACTCTCACGCTCATTCTGCATTTTTTTGCTTCTTTTGAACCCAAAGATATATCACACGCACTCACTAATGAATCTTGGATTATTGCCATGCAAGAAGAGTTAGAAAACTTTGAAAGAAATAATGTTTGGAAACTTGTACCTCCACCTCAAGGTCACACTCTAATCGGAACTAAATGGGGGTTTAAAAATAAACAAAGTGAGGATGGGGTTGTGGTTAGGAATAAGGCTAGGTTGGTTGCTCAAGGTTTCACACAAGTTGAAGGACTAGACTTTGATGAAACTTTTGGTCCTGTTGCTAGATTAGAAGCCATAAGAATTTTGTTAGCATTTGTTGCATCTAAAGGTTTCAAGTTATATCAAATGGATGTTAAAAGTGTTTTTCTTAATGGCTACATAGATGAGGAGGTTTATGTCAATCAACCACCGGGTTTTGAAAATCCAAATTTTCCTAATCATGTTTACAAACTGTCCAAAGCCTTGTATAGTCTTAAACAAGCCCCTAGAGCATGGTATGATAGGTTAAAAACATTCTTACTTGAAAAGGGGTTTACCATGGGTAAGGTTGATAAAACTCTTTTTGTGCTTAAGCATGGCAATGACTCATTATTCGTCAAAGTGTATGTGGATGATATTATCTTTGGTTGTGCTTCTCACAATCTTGTGTCCATGTTTTCAGCTATGATGAGTTCAGAATTTGAGATGAGTATGATGGGAGAACTCACATACTTTTTGGGGCTGCAAATTAAGCAAACCAAGGAGGGTACTTTTGTGCATCAAACAAAGTATACAAGAAACCTTCTTAAGCGCTTCAACATGGACAAAAGCAAGTCTCTTCGGACACCAATGGGTACAGCAACGACACTTGAACTTGATGAAGATGGTGAACCTATGGATCAAAAAGAATATAGAAGTATGATTGGATCACTTTTGTACCTCACAGCATCAAGATCGGACATACAATTCAGCGTATGTCTTTGTGCATGATTCAAGCTTCCCCACATGCTTCACATCGTCAAGCTGTCAAAAGAATTCTTAGGTACTTACATGGAACTCAAGAATTTGGGATTTTCTTCCTTCTTCCTCAACCGTTACTTTGAAAGCTTTTTCGGATGCTGATTTTGGGAGTTGAAATTCTGCCAAAACACTCTTTTTGTCAAGGTCCGACTCTAGGTCCGAGCTCCGACAAGATCCGAAGTAATGTCCGACTTGCTATGGCTAGGTCCGACATGTGTTTGGTTAGCTCCGGCGGTAGGTCCGACTAGCTTTGGTAAGTTCCGGTGCTAGGTTCTGCTAGCTTTGGTAAGCTCTGGCTCAAGTTTCGGTTAGCTTTGGCAAGATCCGGAGCTAAATCACAATGATTCTGTCTCTACCATGTAAATGTTTCGAACTTGCTTTACATCTATTGAAAGTTTACTTAGTATTCTTTTACTAAGTTTTTGAAGTGTTATGGCTGTTTACGGTGGTTAACATTTTGCTATGGTTCGCAACATGCTTATGTGAGGTGTTCACGTAAGGTGTTGTGGTTTTCGGAACTAACGTGAGTCAAGTCGTGGACTTCTGCTTGAAAGTATTGGTTGTTTATTCATGTGCAGGTGCTGCTTGAGTTCAAGATATGGCTGGTGACGGGATCTATTGAACTAGCCTTAGGGAGAAGATGAGGTTCAACAACCAAGTTCGGGAGGTCGCGCAACATGTTTGGATCAAGAACAATGCATATGAAGGTATCGTGGACGTCGTTGGAAGGTGTTTGAACATGTGCAAGGAGAACATGGTTCCAAGGCGTGATGAAGAGATGTGGACGTAAAGAATTGGTAGGAAAGGTCCAACCGGCTAGATTATGGACTTGGGCTGCGGCTGAGTCGGTTATGGCTCAAATATGGAAAAATTTGAGTTGGTTATGGTAGGATTTCGTGTGGGACACGAAGTTGAGTTGTTTTAGGAATGTGGGATACGTTTCTAAGGTGTTTGGAAGTCTTAAGATTACTTCTATCTGCGTATAGAAGAGTCTTGAGCAGTTATGGAAAGTTTCAATTCAGAAACTGAGTAGGATTAGAGTCCTAGTTTTAATTGGGTTGGCCTCCGTGCTGGTTATATAAGCAAGGGAGGCCAGAGCTCGTGGTAAGAAGACCTTGGGCTGTTCCTCTTATGTTTTGATCAATAAAATTCGTAATTTATAGGAGCTTTTGTGCCTTGTTCGTCCGACTTGTTTTTATCAAGTCTTTCTCGTCGAGTTTCTAGACAGCACGATAGTGCTTCGGTATTTTGGTCATAACTCGAGTTTTACAGATCCAATTGACGTGATTTTTCTTGGGTTATCTTGAAAACTTGATTATCTATCATCTTTGAAAATTTCACGTTCATTGAATTTGTAGTTTCTGATCTACACGAGTTTCTTTTCAGTGTTGCAGATCTGTTTTTACTCGAGTAGAACAGATTGACCCTCGTTTGATCTTTCGATCATAACTTGAGTTTTTCTTAACGGATTTCCGTGATTCTTGTTGTCGTGTCTTCGTGCCTTGATTCCTTATAATATATACCACTTTTGATTTTCTGCCGAGAGGGTTTTTGTTGCTTCCGCTAAAAAGTTTAAATCTACCATTCACCCCCTCTGGTAGCTTTTCACGTGCTCTTCGATTCTACAGCTGATGAGACATGTCCCAGACCTAGCGGACAGACCTCTGACTTTATAGCGTATGGAGGTAAATTTCCATTGCAAATTATGTTATCTTATATATCACTTACCAATAAATTATTCTTATCAATCCTTCAATTTTCTAGTCTGACTCAGAGTCATCTAAGTCAGAGTCAGAGACTAGGGCGCCATCACAGCCTTCGTGATCGCCTATGGCTGGCAAAGAGGCGCTATTTGTGGAGCCTTCTAGCATGGAGCCTTCGGGATCCAATGGTGAACAGCCTTCCGGGTCACAAGACGTGGTCCCAGAGCAGAGGCAACGGACGTGGAGGATGCACTTTGTGTCTCATCCAGTTCCTATAGAGCGGGTTACCATTCACCCATTCGGAGATACGTAAGCAAACTATCACATAGTATTTAACGTTTGGGTTCTTTTGTTTGTGGGTACATTAATGAGACTAAATTCTTGCAGCTCCTGGTATGACTACTCGTTCACGGGTCAGGAGCACCACAGACAGGTGTCCGGTTGCAACGGGTCTTTAGTGCACCTGCACTATCCCGGTGTGATCAATGGGGTTCCTGCGGCGGAACGACTACGATCGTGTCACTAACGAGACGAACAACAACCTTCAGGGGGTTGTGTGGGCGTATTTTATGGTAAATCTTCTTAATATAATTTTGTAGATTAGTATTCTTCAACTCGCTAAATTGTTAATGCATATCTCTTCAATATTTATTTTATTATAGCTGAGGTGTGGTTTAGAGGACACGAGCCAGAGCATGTTGGACCATGCTAGAGCCGTGTTCAACAGGAACACGCAGAAGCTTGTAACGCAAGCGTTGTCCTGCACTCGTATTAAAGCCGTGAACGAGTACCTCAAGCGGCATCAGGAGCACCTGTTGGGGCCGTTTAGGAGGGCCTCGGACACGTACTTGACGGAGGAGCAGTACACGGAGGTAAGTTGTTTATGTTCAATTATTTCAATACTTAAAATGGTAAATCAATGACATAATAAATATGTGCAGGTCGGTATTTCCTGGCTAGAGGGTCGGCCCGAAGCATATCGAGCTTTCTGCAAAATGTGGGCTAGCGATGCTTTCATCGTTAAGTCCAGGAGGGCTCGTGGATGCAGAGGTTACGACGGGAAGCACTCCTACGGCCCCGATGGCCATGTGCGTTTTGCTAAAGGCATGGTAATAGTAATAACCCTTCATTGTATGTCTCCGTAATATAATTAGCATACTAACACATATCTATAGGAGCGCGAGACCGGTCAAATACCGACCGTCACTCAAGTCTAGAAGCGAGGTCATAAGGACCCATACCAGCCTGGGCAGTGCATCCTGGTCGCGGCCGATCGACTGGTAAGTTATCAAAACTCATCAATTCAAATTGTTACTAATACTATTGTTGTTACTAATACGCAATTTTACTGCTTTTAGGAAAAGTATGGGCGGGAGGCCCTAAGGATACACGGAGAAGGGTACGATTGGGGAAACGCGCCAACCGACCCTCAAGCCGTGTACGCTAGCGGAGGCGGGAAGGTACATGGACGGTTAGTTGGTCATTTTGTTTATTTCTTTACAATTTTGCTTCTTTTGATTATTTTTATTTTATTCTTCTATAGGTTTGCCATATTCAATGGAGTTGTCGACTCGAGTGTAGCGCGACCTCCGATCGTCACTCCACCGATCGAGGGTTCCTCCGTCGGCCAGACAAGTCGTAGTCTCTCGCAGAGGGAGATAGAAGAGCTTCATAGGGAGGGAGGGAGGGAGAGAGAGAGAGAGAGAGGGAGAGAGAGAGAGAGAGAGAGAGTGAGAGAGAGGGAGATAGCCCGGACCGCATAGGAGCAACAGGCCACCTATATGGCAAACTACATGTCTCAAATGCAAGCGGCTATGGAGGTAAGTAATTTAATTTGATTTAAATCCATATCATTGCATTAGTATGTATATTCTAATATTTTGCAATTACATGTCTTATCTTGACAGAGTGGACAGCAGATCCCGATCCCTACGTGGTAGCTGTCAAAGTTGGCCCCGCCACAGGTGCCCCCAGCACATGGACATTCATATATCCATGTAATATGTTTTTTATTTGCTATTTTCTAATCTAAGAAAAACTTAGTGTGGTAGAGGGGAGATAGTGAGAGTGAGGAGCGGGAGTGAGAGTGAGAGATAGTGGTAGAGAGAGGGGGAGGGAGAGGGCAAGAGAGAGTGAGAGTGAGAGGGAGAGGGAGAGAGAGACAGAGTGGTAGAGAGAGGGGGAGTGGTAGAGAGAGGAGTGAGAGGGGGAGGGGTAAAGAAATCAGTGAGTTGGAAGCTCAAACTCACTCTAACTACTTATTTGCATTACAGGGTCGGCGATGGGGACTCAAACTCCATCGCCACAGCTACCGGCACCAGGAGGAGGGCGCAGAGATGGATTCTTCAGCTCCGGAGCGAGTGGAAGGGGTAGTGTTTAGCCCCTCCTTATTTTATATTTTGAATGATTACCTGATTTGTGTATATGAATATCATCTTGTGTATATGAATATCTGTCATCGTACCAGAGTAGTTGTTTTCTATTTTTAAAATCGTAATTAACATTATTTATGACCAATTAATTCAAACAGTCAGAAACCATCGTAAATAACAAAAAACATCATAAATAAGTAACTTACAACGGTTTTCCGTTATTTATGACAGTCTTTGACTGTTGTAAATTGATCGATTTCCTGTAATGTATAGAGTAAGGTTGTTTTCTTATATGAGAATTCATTCTCATAGTGGAGGAAGAGACAGCAAGAGTGGTGGTGGCTAGCAAAGTATATCGGAGAGAATGACATCTCAGTTGCTCATATCTTAGTTAAGTCTAAGAGAAGAATGCTTAGCGTAAATCATCTCACAAATTTGTTGAGGTTGTATTTAATCTAATAATAAAATATTTGTGCAGTTTAAGAACAGCAGGCAAAAGTACAAAACAGTTTTGAGGGTCCACGTCATTGCCATTTTCTTCAAAAAGTCACTGCCAGCTATTTAAGTTTTTTGCTGAAATCAGGGAGATCAACAAGTTGGATCCTGGACATGCCTTCAGCTTCCTCCCTCTCTTGATGTGTGTTGTATCCCCATGTGACTGCCCAAACGGCAAACAGCATCCAGTAAAATCAGGCACACAAGTCAGTTTTGACTATTAGTCAATACCGGGCTTTAATCACAAACATGACTTACCGAGGTAGAGGTTCCATTTGTCCAGTGCTGGTTCATTGATCACATTCTTCAAAGTTGTGAGTCGGTCCTCAACAAAACTGTCACAGACAACAAATAACACGAGGAAACAACAGTCATTCTTAACTTTTTAAATTTTAAGGTACTATTAATTCCACCACACAATTTGAACATTCAAAAAAATTTCCACATTGGCCAGATTCATCAGTGCTATATGAATAGTCAATCTAAGAATCTAGACTTGTAGTAATCTGGATAATGTGTACAGATTTGTCATTCGATTAACATGCTCATCGTAAACATAGTGAAATCAAAATAGTAAATTATGTTCCAACTAATTATATAAGCTTGATGCTAACTCTGCAGTATAATAAAGCACCTTTTATCGAAAAAAATGTTCCAACTGATTAAGGAAGCGATAGTTATATATTGTTGATCACAACTAGATTAAGAGAAGATGTATATGGTGCGAGATTAATCAGGCAACCAATGAGGACTCACTGAAATGTTAGGCCTTGGTGCTGTGGCATTTGCTGCAGCTGCTGGAGAACTTTTACCTTTGGACTGAAGCATGATTAACTCATATATTCACTGATGAAAATCATTGATAGGTGAAGAAGAAAATAAGTGTGCTACCAACCCAGTGCCAAGGCCATATATCCTCTCAGAAGGAAAATCTATTCCAGCCAATTCTTTCAGTAGTGCTTCAGCAAATCTGCTCTGAAAGACAGCCAAAAGTTTATCAATAAGATCAGCATTCTGACCTACCTACAGAGTGGGGCTGTAAAAACAACTCTGCATTGTGTAAAAGTTTGAACAAAATTTTTTCCATACATAGGAGTATCATATATAACTCCGCCTATGTTGTAATGACATAGCCGGTCCCAAGCCCAAGTAAAGGAGGAGGGGTTGTGATAGACTTGGCGAGTCAACAACTACACTCAGCAATTCTCATGGCCAATAAAAGTTCGTTGGGGCGTAACCATCTTAGCGACGCGCCATATCGGATCGCCACCACCTTAGTGACGCGCTACATCATCGCTCGAATGTAGTGATAAGTGAGCAAGGGTCTTTGCAACTTACTCGACGGGTGCGAAGCGCAAGGAAGCTAGCAGAGAAAAAAAGATTTCGGGTGGATAGCTGAAACGTAGGATCCTTGATGCGGAAGCTACGTGAGTTAGTAGATGTTTCCATTACGAGACGAGTAAATATCCTTAGTGTACAAGAGACTAGATGGGCAGTCAAAAGGCGAGAGAAGTCGAGAATACCAGTTTCAACCTTTGGTATTTTGGATCGGCCGGGACTAGAAATAGCGTAGGTGTTCTAATAAATAAGAGTCTCAAGGATAGAGTAGTAGATATTCAAAGACGAGGGGATAGGATCATCTTAATCAAGGTAGTTATTGGGGACACTGTCTTGAACGTCATTAGTGTTTATGCCCAACAAGTTGGGCTCAACATGAATGGTAAGAGGCAATTTTAGAAAGACTTGGCGGATATGATTAGTAGTGTACCGATAACCGACTAACTCCTCATAAGAGGAGATCTCAATGGTCATGTGGGTGTAACTAATGTAGGATTTGAGGGAGTACAGGGAGGCTTTGGATGCAGCGATAAAAATCAGGAGGGTAAGGACATCCTAGACTTTGCCGTAGCCTATGATTTGTTGGTAGCTAACACCCTCTTTAAGAAGAGGCAATCTCACCTAGTGACCTTTAGTAGTGCCCAACACTCTAGCCAGATTGACTTTGTACTCACTAGGAGGGATAGACAGGCGTATTTAGATTGTAAGATGATCCCGGGGAGTGTTTTGTTACACAACATAAACTTGTGGTAGTTGACTTTCGCTTCCACGCACGTATTTTGCGGGACAAAGGGGTCAAAATCACAAGAACAAAGTGGTGAAAATTGAAAGCAGAATCACAAGAATCCTTTAAAAACAGGGTGATCACAGAAGGACCCTGCGGAAAGATAGAGATGCAGATAGTATGTGGGTGAAGATGGTAACTTGCATTAGGAAGATAGCTAGTAAGATGTTTGATGTGACAAAAGGAAAGAAACTTGTAGATAAAGACATTTGATGGTGGAATGAGGATGTACAAAAGGCCATTAAGGAGAAGGAGTGTTACAAGAGTTGGCATCATGATAGAAGCGCAAGCAACATGCTGAAGTACAAAGAAGCAAAAAAAAATGCAATGTGGGCTGTGAGTAAAGCAAGAGGACAGGCCTATGATGAGTTATACGAGAGGCTAGAGAAAAAAAGAGCTGAAAAAGACATATACAAATGGCAAAAATTCGCGAGGGAAATATGAGGGATTCACATTCTAGTGAAGGACAAAGAGATTAATAATAGATGACGAAATTACTTTAATGGACTATTCAATGGTGTGAATGGGAGCATTATGCTCGAGCTGAATGACTCCTTTGATGGCTCCAATAGACAGTTCGTGCGGGGGACACAAGAGATTGAGGTTAAGAAGGCCTTAAAAACGATGAAAGAAGGAAAAGCTCTCGGCCCTGATGATATCCCTATTCCCTATTGAGGTGTGGAGATGACTTGGTGACGTGGCAATAGTATGGCTCACAAAGTTATTCAACCATATTTTTCAGTCAAACAAGATGCCTGAAAAGTGTAGGAAATGTATATTAGTACATATCTTCAAGAATAAAGAAGATATTCAAAGTTGTACTATTACCGAGGGATTAACCTTATGAGTCATACTATGAAGCTTTAGGAGAGAGTGATTGAACACGCTTGAGAAGAGTGACCAATGTCACTAAAAACCAGTTTGATTTTATGTTTGGGAGGTCTACTGTGGAGGTGATTTTCTTGTTTCGTCAGCTTTTGGGGAGATATAGGGAGCAGAAGAAGGACCTACATATGATGTTCATTGAGCTGGAGAAGTCGTAAGACAAGATACCAAGGCCGGTCATGTGGTGGGCGCTAGAGAAACATAAAGTGCCAACAAAGTACATTACTCTTATCAAGGATACGTACAATAATGTTGTGACAAGTTTGCGCGTAAGTGATAGTGAGATCAATACATTTTCTATCACGATAGGACTACATCAGGGATCAACTTTGAGCCCATACATCTTTATCTTAGTGATGGATGAGGTTTCGAAGGCAGGGTTGCGAATCCACGTCTGGACGCCTAGGCGCCCGCCGGCCGCCGGGAGGGCTAGGCGAGCGCTAGGCGAGGAGGGCCTAGGCGGTGGCAGCGAGCCGAGGAGGGGAGGCGGCGGCGAGTCCAGGAGGGGGGGCGGCGGTGGCGGGCGGCGTCGGCAGGAGGGCAGGAGGGTAGAGGCGGCGGGCGGCGCCCGCAGGCGGGCAGAGGCGGCGGGCGATGGGGCGCGGGCGGGCGGCTGCGGGCGGGCGACGGCGGACGGGTGCGGTTGGGCAGGCGGGCTCAGGCGGGCGATCGGCCCGATTAAGGAGGACCGTCGGATGAGTTTCAGATCAGGCCACATATATCTAACCACCCCACAGGCCCTCACCCTTAACCCTAACTCTTTCCTCCCTCACTCCCTTTCTTCCTCCACCGGCGGCTGGCAGAGAGGGACAGCAAGGGCGGCAACGGCGGCGGCGAGGACAGCAACGGCGGTGGCGGGAGCGGCAACAGCGGCGGCGGCGACCCTGCTGTGACGGCGAGGGCGGAAATGGCGCCGGTGGCGGCAACCGCCGGCCAGGCGAGGTGACCGTCCATGGCGTCCGGGTCGGAGCGCCTGGACGCCTAGGCGACACCTTGAAAACGTTGGTCGAAGGTGTTAGACACTGTAATTTTGTGTGTGTCACATGGGCATATTAATCATTAGTGAGGGATTAGTGTTAGTGGTAGTTTAGTCTTTTCCCCCACCTAATCCCTCTATATAATCATCCCTGTACCCTCATTATTTTGATCATCCAATATAGCCACAATTACTCTTCTAATATGGTATCAGCTAGGAATTGATTAGAATTAGGGACTAACCCTAACCCTAATGACCTAGCCGCCGCCGCCGCCTTCGCCGGCGAGCCGCCCGCCGGAGCAGCCGTCGGCCTCGCGCAGCCGCGTCGTCCGCTGGGGCTGCCGCCGCCGTCACTTGTGCATGCCCTGCCCACGCAGCCACGCCGCCTGGTGGGGCCCCTGCCGCTGCCGCCGGCACGCCTCCAGCTCGCGCCGCCGCGCCCTGGGCTGCCGCCGGATCCGCGCCCGGGCCGCCCGATTTAAGGCAGAGTCGGTGCGCGCCCGGGCCGCCCGGATTCAGGCTCGACTGGCAGGTGCCCGGGGGCGTCGCCGCCGCCTCTGGGGGGCTGGCGTGGTCGCCACCGGCCCCTGGCCAGCAGCCGCGGCCCCCTGGCCAGCAGCAGCCGCCCCCGCCTCTGGATCTCCTAGAGCCGCTGTCTCCTGGTCTGCAGCCGCTGCCGCAGGAGGGGATGGCGTGCCTACCTCCGTTCCTGGATCTGCCATCACTCCTATGACCCCGAGGACCGGCCCGGCCGCCGGCGGACCTCTTGTAGTTACCACCGGCAAACCCACCACCGTTGTCGTCTTCATGGCAGGTACCTCCGGTCCACGCGACTCTATCGACGGGAGCACCACGACTACTGTACCGCCGATTCAGTTTCCAGTTGCCGGTGTCGCTGCTGATAATGCAGCTTCTTCTTCCTACGGCACCGACACGGCGGATACCTCCGACATCGCCGCAGCACTGGTTGCCTCTCGCGAGCGCGAGAGGGCAGTCGCTCTCGCCCTAGAGCAGGAGCGTGCCTCAGTGGCAGCGGTATCCCACCAGCTTGAGGAGAGTGCTCACCGACCGATGAGTGCTGCCCACGAGGCTCCCTCGGACGCTGGTACGTACTCGACTTCACTTGTGGCCGCTCTTCATGCGCAGACCGCAGGGATTCAGAACATCCGGACGCTCGTGCCGGTTGTTCTCAGCTCCGAGTTCACCTTATATGCCCGGTGGCATGATCTGGTGCTCCTCACGCTGAGGCGTTACTGCCTCGACGACCACGTCCTCCAGGACGATTCTTCAGTCCTGGATCAGCATGGACAGCCTGGTCCTATCCTGGATCCTTGGCTCCTTGACGGAGGAGCTACAGGACATCGTCAGGCAGCGCGGTGGCGGCACTGCTCGACGGGCCTGGCTGCTCCTTGAGCAGCGGTTTCTAGGGAACCACGCGACTCGAGCCCTCCACGTCAGCACTCGGTTCCAGAACACCGTCCAGGGTGACCGTTCTGTCTCCACCTACTGCCGGGAGATGAAGGGCATGGCGGATGCCCTACGTGACCTTGGTGAGCCGGTCACCGATAGCGCCCTTGTTCTTCGGGTCCTTCAGGGCCTGAATGAGCGCTATTGTCACCTACGGACGTGGCTACTCCGACTGGAGCCACTACCTACCTTCGAGAAGGTATGGTTTGATCTTGAACTTGAGGAGATCACTGCAGGAGGCTCTACTGGCTCCGGATTTGCCACAGCCTTTTATGGCTCTGGGCAGTCACCTCGTCCACCCTTACCAGCTGGTGGTGGACCGCCGTCACAACCACCTTCCACTCCAGGCACTCCTGCCAGTACTGGAGGTGGAAACCGTCGCCGCCGAGGCAAGAACGGCGGCCGTGGTGGTAGCAGTGCAGGCGGCACTCCTACACCCACTGCTCCGACTACTGGTGGTAGCGGTGGTACCGGCCGGGGAGGCGCACCCTGGCCCACACCCTACAACCCGTGGACTGGCCAGATCTACATGTGGCCTGGGCCATCTCCGGGTTCTCAGCCTCCACGACCACCACGTCCCCAGCCGGCATTTTTGGCCACCCCGGGCTACAGTGGACCAGCCTACAGTGCTGGTGGGCCACCGGCTCAGGCCTATGGTGGGCCTGTATACTCTTCTAGCGGACAGTCAACCTCGACCTACGGAGGCACCGACTATCCTGTTGTATACTCGGAGCCGTCGGCACCTCTCCAGGAGCCACCGTCGACGTGGGATCGACAATCGCTGGCTTCTTCCTTCAGCACCATGCACCTTACTCCACTAGGTGTCGACTGGGTAGTCGATTCCGGAGCGTCATACCATACCACTCCTAATCCTGGTATACTCTCTCCCACCCACCCTCCCAATCCCTCTTTTCCTTCATCTATCGTTGTTGGGAATGGGTATGTTCTTCCGGTCACCTCAGTAGGTGATTCCGGTCTCCCGGGTTCTATCCAGCTTAAAAACATTCTTGTCGCTCCGGACATCATTCAAAACTTGCTTTCTGTTCGTCGTTTTACCACTGACAACAATGTTTCCATTGAATTTGATCATTTTGGTTTGTCTGTGAAGGATCTTTCTACTCGGCAACCTCTTTTTCGATGTGATAGCTCGGGGCCTCTATACACACTTCGACTTCCTACTTCCGCTGCATCACCGTCTTTCGCTTTGGCTACGACAGCTTCATCCACCATTTGGCATCGCCGGCTTGGCCACCCTGGTGCAGATGCTATGTCAAAGTTGTTCAGTAGCTCTGTTATCTCGTGTTCTAGGGGCACACATGACTCCCTATGTCATGCTTGTCAGCTTGGTCGCCATGTTTGGCTTCCTTTTCTCACTTCTATGACTCATGTTGAGCACACATTTGATCTTATACATTGTGATTTATGGACATGTCCCATTACCAGTGTATCAGGCTTTAATTATTACTTGGTGATTATCGGTACCCGCGATATGGGGTACCCCTGCGCACAGGGGAAAATGCCTAAGGAACTCGCCCTTCTCCGCAGGGAGAGCTCCGAAGGCGCCACGCGTTCCCGGC
Organism: Neostapfia colusana; assembly: GCA_030760725.1. Classification (NCBI taxonomy): domain Eukaryota; kingdom Viridiplantae; phylum Streptophyta; class Magnoliopsida; order Poales; family Poaceae; genus Neostapfia; species Neostapfia colusana. The sequence goes on along the minus strand of JASWHV010000008.1, from coordinate 84,458,365 downwards.
TCCGGGCCCGCCACGTGGCATACAGAGGTCGGACCTCCCCCTCCGCGGGAGAGAGGTCCGAAGGTGCCACGTATCCGGCGGGGCCGGACCTCCCTCTCCTCAGAGAAGAGCTCCGAGCCCGCCACGTGGCGACGGAAGCCGAACCTCCCCCTCCGCGGGGAGAGGTCCGAAGGCTCCACGTGCCCGCGGGGCCGGACCCTCCTCTCCTCTGAGAAGGGCTCCGGGCCGGCCACGTGGCCAAAAGAACGGCGCTGCCTGCCCCCGAGCGATAGGCAGCGGGCGTAAAGACGCCCCATACCTTGCCCGTACAAGGTATTCAAGGCCCGCGTCTTCCCAAGACGCGGAGACACGAAGCACGCCTCTGTCAGGTGCCGTTGCGCCCAGTCGCATCACAGACTGGCGCGCGGTGTCAGAGCCTGCCAGCCAATAAACGCAGCGACAAGACATCCCCTGCCACCCCCGCCGTCATCAACCACTACGACTAGCGTGCGGCATTGGGCAGGGCGGCAAGACGAAGACTCAGAAGCCTTCGCCAGAGACAACTACCGGCATAACTGCAGATACGGTAGATGATAGACAATCTCCCCGGGACCACCTGTCGGGTCCCGGGCCCCCTTGTAAGCCACCCGAGTCTTGGACTATAAAAGACTCGGGTAGGCGACGATAGCAAGGGGTCGCATCTCTGCAACTCATACGCTAGCCATTCACACCCAAGCTCAGGACTCCGGTTCTGAGCAGCAAGCAATACAGCGAGCTCCATAGCTCGCCGTGGACGTAGGGTTTTACGCTCCGGCGGTCTGAACCACGTAAAACTCACCGTGTCAAGCTCTTACTAACTCGTCCATCCGCGCAAGCTCTCCGCAAGGGACTAGCCCCACCGAAAAAAGAACCTCCGCGGGTTGCCTAGTGCAGGCCCGGGGGAAGTGTCGACCGAACACTTCGACATTTGGCACGCCAGGTAGGGGGCTTTTCCCCTTGCGCGACGAGTTTCCGCCGACGAAGATGACCAAGCTCCCTTCAGCGGCAAACTCACCTGCCCCGCATCCGCGGCAAACCGCGACCAGGGGGGAGTACATGTCAACACACTCGGGACGGAGTGTGTCGGTACAAGCTGGGAGCCAGCAACCGGCTCTGGCAGCGCCAACCCCGGCAATGCAGGCTCCAACCAGCGTCAGGTCTTCAGTAGCGTTGGGCGTACCCGGTGGGGGTGCGCTAGCTGCAGCAAGAGCGCTACTGCACAATCCGCCCGTTGGGGACACGCCTCAGGCAGCGACCCAGCAGTGGATTCGCGAGGTAGACCGTCTCGTCGTCGCCGCCGCAAACCCTCGACTTCGGCGGGGACGACACTCTGGCCAACCGACCGTGTCGCTGATGCGCACGCCAATGGTTGACGAACAGACAGCAGATTCCAGCTCTACCGGACTCCAATCGACGGATCTGAGGACAGAGCTGGAGCGGTGTCGCTTGGGTCAAGATGCCCGGATATACCTCGAGCAACGCCGAGAAAGGCGTCGCTACCAAGAGGCTGACGACAGCATGACATCGGCCTCGACCCAGCCTGAAGAGCAGACCTTCGCCACGCGATCTCTGCCCCAGGCCTGCACCGTGCAGAATATGCCACAGTCATATGTCCTGCAGATGGCGCCCCCGGCCTATGGTGCAGCCTTGCCCGTAGCGGGGTACACTGTGCCCAGTGCGAACCGAGCGTTCGCGGCACCAGAACCTGCGGCGACAGAAGCAGGGTGTGCAGCCCTCGCGCCCCACCTTCGCTTCGCGAAGTGGACGCGCAAGTTTCGGCCGCACCTGCCCGAGAAGTACGACGGTAGCGTCAACCCGGCGGAGTTCCTCCAGATCTACTCCACCGCCGTACTTGCCGCAGGAGGGAATGAAGCCGTCATGGCCAATTACTTTCCAGTCGCCTTGACCGGTCCAGCCCGGTCTTGGCTCATGAACCTCCCCTAGGGTTCCGTAACTTCCTGGGGAGAGCTTTGCCGGCAGTTCATCGCCAACTTCGGCAATTCCTACACCCGGCCTGGCACGGAGCTCGACCTCCACGCCATCCAGCAACAACCTGGGGAGTAGCTGCGCTCTTTCATCCAGCGGTTCTCCCAGGTACGGAACACCATCCCACACATTCAAAATGCTTCTGTGGTGGTGGCGTTCCGGCAAGGCGTCCGGGACAAGAAGATGCTCGAGAAGCTCGCGACCAGGGAGGTCCGCGATGTCTCAGAGCTCTTCAGCCTGGCAGACAAGTGCGCCAAGGCAGCCGAAGGGCGAAACTGCACTCACTGCCGTCCTCCGAGTCAGGAGGACAGCCCGGATCTGGTCCTACTCCCGGTGGAGGCAGCAGGAAGGCCAAGAACCGAGGCAGAGGCAAGATAGAATCACCAACCGCAGCTCCAGTCGTCACTGCAGCGACGCTCAGTGGGGCTCGGGGGCCGCGCCCCGATAAGAGGCAGCGAAGATCACCAATCCCAGAAGGTGATCAAGACAATATGTGCCCCGTGCACGGCAGCTGTCGCCAGACTACTGCCGAGTGCCGGGAGATCCGAAAGCTCGCAGAGCGCTTCCGCAAAGGGAAGCAGCAGCGGGCTGATGCCCCACCCTTCCGTCCAAAGGAGGGCAAACAGAGGGTGGATGTCCCAGACAGCATCGACCACCCAGAGGAGACCCAGGAGCCTCAGCGCGCCGTGAAGGCGGCACGCAATCATGAGGACTCCAGCTCCAGCGACGATGAGCGTCGAAAGAAGCTCTACGTCATATACGGCGGGTCCGCCGACCCCTCGTCCCGAAGCGCAGTCAAGACTCTGCGCCGAGCGGTAGCATCGGTGGCGCCACTCCCAAGTGCCGCACCGCACCTTAAGTGGATGGGGACCCCCATCAGCTTTGACGCCACCGACTGCCCTAGGAACATGGCTGGGGCCGGCCAACTACCGCTCTTGGTAGCTCCTACCATCGCCAACGTGAGAATGTACCACGTTTTGGTAGATGGTGGAGCTGGGATGAACCTCATCAGTCGTGCAGCTTTTCAGAAGCTGCAGATCCCGATGGCCAAGCTCACCCCGTCGAGCCCGTTCTCAGGGGTAGGGCCGGGACAGGTCATTCCCTACGGCAACATTAGCCTCCCGTTGACCTTCGGGGCTCCGGACAGCTATCGGACAGAGTACATTCTGTTCGACGTAGCGGAGATAGACCTCCCCTTCAACGCCATAATCGGCAGGCCAGCCCTGTACCGGTTCATGGCAGTAGCCCACTACGGCTACCTCGTCCTGAAGATGCCAACACCGACGGGCGTCCTCAGGATTCGTGGAGACCGCACTGCTGCAGTGTCGGCCTTAGAGAAACTCCAAGCGCTCGCAACAGCTGGGGCATCAGCCCACGGCAGTGCAGAGTCGGACCAGCTCCGCCCGAGCGCACGCCACCGTGCCTCCGCCACAGCACCCCGGGTGCAACCTCTCGACGAGGGCGGCGTCCCCTTAAAGGTCGTCTAAGTCGGCGCCGAAGCCACCCAAACCACCCATGTAGCCGGGGGCCTGGATAGCAAATAGGAAGGCGCGCTCGTCACCTTCCTCCGGCACAATGTCGACGTGTTTGCATGGCAGCCGTCACAGATGCCGGGGATCCCCAGGGAGGTGATCGAGCACCACTTAAAAGTCTTCCCCGACGCCCGGCCGGTTCAACAGAAGCCCCGCAAGCAGTCCATCGAGCGGCAAAACTTCATTCGTGAAGAAGTCAAGAAGCTGCCGGACGCTGGCTTCATACGGGAGGTCCACCACCCCCGGTGGTTGGCGAACCCCGTCGTTGTCCCGAAGGCCGGCGGGAAGCTCCGGATGTGCATCGACTACACCAGTCTCAATAAGGCATGTCCCAAAGATCCATTCCCTCTCCCTAGAATAGATCAAATAGTAGACTCAACATCAGGCTGTGATATGCTGTGCTTCCTAGACGCCTACTCGGGTTTCCATCAGATCCCCATGTCTAGGAAGGATGAGGAGCACACCTCCTTCATCACAGTAGACGGCCTTTATTGTTATGTGTCTATGCCTTATGGCCTAAAGAATGCACTCCCCACCTTTGTGCGAGCAATGCACAAAACCTTTGGGGAGTTAATAAGAGACCTAGTTGAGGTGTACGTCGATGACATAGTTGTCAAGGTCAAGCAGGGTTCATCTTTGTTAGATAACCTAGCCTTAGTCTTTGACAAGTTGCGCTCTACGCGCACCAAGCTGAACCCCGATAAATGTGTGTTCGGTGTGTCTTCTGGGAAGCTCTTAGGATTCCTGGTCTCGCACCGAGGGATTGAGGCCAACCCAGAGAAGATCAAGGCCATCGACTTGATGCGGCCCCCTGCCCGCGTCAAGGATGTCCAGAAACTCACGGGATGTCTAGCTGCGCTGAGTCGGTTTATACCGAGGCTAGCAGAGCGGGCACTCCCTTTCTTTAAGCTCCTGCGCAAGTCAGGCCCATTTGCCTGGACTGGCGAAGCAGAAGAGGCTTTCCAGGAGTTGAAGCAACTCCTGATGACCCTACCTATCATGGTAGCCCCTGAGCCCGGAGAGCACCTGCTGCTCTACATCGCGGCGACAACTGAAGTGGTGAGTATGGTCCTCATCGCAGAGCGGTTGGACCTCTCATCTTCACAACCTGCTCCGGTAGCAGAAGACAGACGCCAGGAGGCTCCGCAGGACCAAGGCGGTCTCCCGGACCTCCAAGGCAACCTCCCGGAGGTCCAGGGCGGTCTCCCGGACCCCCAAGATAAACCCCCGGGGGTCCTGCGGGACCCCCCGGGGGCCAAATGGGACCTCCCGGAGGTCCCTCAAGAACCCCCGGAGCTCCCGGATAACCAAGATAGCTTAAGGGCCTCCGGGTCCCAGCTCCCGGAGGCCCCCGTGGGTCCACTCACCTCCAGCGGGCCAGGGCCAATGGACGAGGACCTCCCAGGCCTAAGAGAGAGGGTTCGAACCATCCAGAGGCCTGTCTACTACATCAGCGAAGTACTTCATGATGCCAAGACAAGATACCTAGAAGTCCACAAGCTGCTGTATGCGGTGCTCGTGGCCTCCAGGAAGCTCCGCCACTACTTCCAGTCCCACCGGGTCTCGGTAGTCACCTCGTATCCGCTGAAGACAAGTCTTCACAGCCCCCATGCGACTGGCAACGTTGCTAAATGGGCGGCGGAGCTGGCGGAGTTTGAGCTGGACTTCCTCCCACGCCATGCAGTCAAGAGCCAAGCACTGGCTGACTTTGTGGCAGAGTGGACACCAACGAAGACTGACCCAGGGGGCCATGAAGGCGGTGAACCAGAGCACCAAGCTCCGGTCTTCACCGAGCCCCACTGGACACTTTTCTTCGACGGCTCCTCGCGAAAGCAGGGAGCCGGTGCCAGCGTACTGCTCCTCATGCCATCGGGGGAACAGTTTGGGTACATGGTGCGTCTCAATTTCAAGGCAACCAACAACATGGCAGAGTATGAAGCACTCATCTTTGGCCTGCAGACAGCCCTGTCTTTAGGCGCTCGCCAGTTGTTGGCACAGGGCGACTCCCAGCTGGTCATCAAACAAGTCAAGGGCGAATGCTCCTGCAATGACCCACAGCTAGCTGCGTATCTGCTTCACGCGCAGATGTTGGAGAAAGAATTCCTCGCCTTGGACCTGCACCACGTACCGCGCGCTGGCAATGCCGCAGCTGACAACCTCTCAACGAAGGCTTCCACCGGAGCCCCCGCGCCCGAAGGAGTTTTCGAGAGGACGTTGCTGCGGCCTACAGCCCGGCCCACCGAGCCGGGCGAAGGGGGCTTGACCAGCACCTCGAAGCTGGCGGTCCCGGCGGCCCTACAGCCATGGATGCCGCCAAGGATCGTAAGCGTCACTGGGGACTCCGTGCAACCCAGCGCTCAAGATCCAGAAGCTCAAGTCAGACCCGATGCATGGATCACGGAGATCCGGGACTACTTGAAGGACAATATCCTCCCTGATTAACATGCAACCGCTGAGCGGATTGTGCGTATGGCTAAGAGATACGCGCTGGTAGAGGGGGATCTCTACCGGCGTGGCGCCAACCACATCCTATTGCGGTGCATAACCCAGGGGGGAGGCTGCGACTTGCTCGCTGAGATCCATGGAGGCGAATGTGGAAGTCACTCTTCCTCACGCACGCTTGTCGGTAAAGCCTTCTGGCATGGCTTCTACTGGCCGACAACACTCCAGGATGCCGTCAAGCTGGTCGAGAGCTGCAAGGCGTGCCAGTTCCTTGCCAAGCAGATCCATACACCGGCTCAGGCGGTACAGATGATCCCGCCCTCGTGGCCATTTGCCGTATGGGGGCTGGACATCTTGGGACCATTCCCCAGAACCGTCGGGGGATTCCGCTATCTCTATGTCGCCATCGACAAGTTCACCAAGTGGCCAGAAGCTACACCAGTTGTCACCATCAACAAACAATCCGCAGTGAAGTTCATCAAGTCTATTGTCTGCCGGTTCGGGGTCCCGAACAAAATCATCACCGACAACGGGGCCCAGTTCACCAGCGCAGCCTTCCAAGACTACTGCGAAGACCTCGGCATTCAGGTGTGCTATGCCTCTGTCGCCCACCCAAAGAGCAATGGGCAAGTCGAGAGGGCCAACGCGGAGATTCTCCGCGGCCTCAAGACTCGCACCTACGCCAGTCTGAAGAAACATGGTGCCAATTGGGTAGATGAGCTTCCGAGCACACTATGGGCTAACCGGGCATCCCAGAGTCGGGCCACTGGAGAGACACCCTTCTTCATGGTGTATGGGGCCGAAGCTGTGCTTCCTCCAGAAATCACCATGAAGTCTCACCGTGTCCAGGCTTACGACGAAGCCGCGCAGGACAACCTCCGGCGTGGAGAAATCGACCTCGTTGACGAGGTCTGGTTGCATGCAGCACTCCGTAACGCGCGGTACAGACAAGCGCTTCGGCACTACCACCAGAGATCTGTGCGTGCCCGAGAGCTGCAGGAAGGTGACCTGGTGTTGCGGCGCATACTTTCTCGCGAAGGGGCCCACAAACTCTCCCCTAGTTGGGAAGGTCCCTTCCGAGTCGCGAAAGTATGCCGCCCCGAGTGCGTGCGCCTTTCCACCGAGAATGGGGACCTGCTCCCAAACCCTTGGAACATAGAACACCTCCGTAAGTTCTACCCCTAGAGCAAAGATAGGACAGTACTTTCTTTTCGTAATAAACTCCATAGAGTCCAGGAACAGCGCTCGGAGCAGCTAAGCCCCATGGGACGGTACAAGACTACGTTCAGCTTTGCCTGGTTCCGACTCCAAGCGCGTAGAGTCTTGCTTCCCCTCTTAATGGGGCGGGTCGTGGCCTCCATGTTTAGCCTGCCTTCCTCCTGTGGAAAGTTGTACGAAAAGAAACCTGTTCTACTTTGCTCTTTCCTCGTACTCATTTAAATTGTGTACTAAGTTTTTTATAACTACCCTTGCGGTGCATGGCTGCCATGTGCTCAGCTCCCCCTCCCTACAGTCCCCAAGCACCAAGCATATGGTTAGGGACTATAAGTCAAATAAGACTATGAGATAAGGGAGGGGGAGCCCCCAAGGAGAATTATTTTTTCCCTACTTGTGTGCAGGACCTCTCGGCCTCGAATCCCTACAGGAATGTGGTAGGAGCACCTGACCAATGGGACGCCCCGGCTAGGGGGCCACTACGGGATCACGCAAGACCGGAACTCCAAGGCAAGACCGAAGGATCCACGAGTCCAGCGGGACCGGACCCCCCCCCTCTGAGGGGAGGGGCCCGGAGACCCCACGTGTACCGTGGGTCCGGACCTCCCTCTCCTCAGAGGAGAGCTCCAGATCCGCCACGTGGCTGGCTGACCCGGGCCTCCACATCCTCGTGAGGCGGGGCCCGAGGACCTCCGGGGCCCTTCATGTAATGAGGACCCGGGGAAGGCGCCGGAGCAGAACGTCGAGATTGGTGAAGGACTCTGAGCACCTTGCGGAGCTAAGGGCTCGGTCAGGCAAAACCAGGAAGAAGACAGAAAACGTCGCAGGCACGAAGGGTCATAGGAGTTCATGTATTCATGGCTCCATGAGCTGGGCTACAAACTCGAGGAAAAAGAAAGAAACAAGCCCCAAGGGTCTCCTGACACGACCAGAGTCTAGAAGTTGCAAGAACGGCCGCTTCACCAGGCTTCAGCCCTGGCGGCACTCTCCCGCTCCATGACCCGAGCGCAGGAATCGCCTCCCTCATCACCGGCGCAAAGGCCGGTGTCACCAAGGGAGCTCCTGAGGCCCCCTCCGCAGATTCAGCGGTCTTCTTGGAGACTCTGCCGCCTGGGATCCTCCCTGGTGCATCAGCGGTTTCCTTCTCCTGAAGTTCCCTCATCACCGACGCAAAAGCTGGTGTCATCAAGGGTGCTCCTGAGGCCCCCTTCCCTCATCACCGGCGCAAAAGTCGGTGTCATCAAGAGTGCTCCTGAGGCCCCCTCCGCAGCTTCAGCGGTCTTCTCGGAGACTCTGCCGCCTAGGATTCTCCTTGGTGCTACAGCGGTTTCTTTGAAGACTCCACCATCTGAGAAGGGACGCAACGCCAGGGAGCTTTCTGCCTGCCGTCACCAAGGAAGGGCCCCGTCGGGAGGACAAACCAGAGACCCCTTGGAGGCGCCACCTCCAGAGGCAAGACAGGCAGGTTCCCTGGGTCCCAGACTTGGTGCAGACGCCGTTGCTGGGGGAAATCGAGAGCGATTCTCCCCCTGAAAGGCGGGTTGGGAGCCATGGAAGACGACAAGACCGCAGAGACTCGAGGGAGGCGCAAGGGCTGGAGGCCTTATAAGGGGAGCGTGCCCTCGTGGCGGTTTCTTTTCCCACCTTCCAGGTACGAGTTAAAGCAATTCGAAACTCTTCGAATAACACCGCATCGGCAACCGCTTCGGCTCCGAGACCGAGCGCCGATGATAGATGGACCCAAGCCGCCCGACTGAAGCGGTGGGTCAAGGAGTCAGTCTCCTAAAAAGACAAGCCGGCAAGGCACTTCGGCGGTTCCCGAAGAAAGCGCCGCAACGTGCAGAAGTGGCAGTCTTAGGAACCGCCGCAGTAAAAGCAACCATCAAGTGGGCGCACGCTCCCACGATCTCGCGGCCTTTCGTGCTCCGACAGCGGTCAATGCGGGACTTAGAGAAAGTGCGCGGGTCAGAAGAGACGGAGGTCCCACCTCGGGCTCGATATCTCCCCCGAGATGGGCCCGGGGGCCACTGTCGGTACCCGCGATATGGGGTACCCCTGCGCACAGGGAAAAAATGCCTAAGGAACTCGCCCTTCTCCGCAGGGAGAGCTCCGAAGGCGCCACGCGTCCGGCGGGGCCGGACCTCCCTCTCCTCAGAGGAGGGCTCCGGGGCCGCCACGTGGCATACAGAGGCCGGACCTCCCCCTCCGCGGGAGAGAGGTCCGAAGGTGCCACGTATCCGGCGGGGCCAGACCTCCCTCTCCTCAGAGAAGAGCTCCGGGCCCGCCACGTGGCGACGGAAGCCGAACCTCCCCCTCCGCCGGGAGAGGTCCGAAGGCTCCACGTGCCCCGCGGGGCCGGACCCTCCTCTCCTCTGAGAAGGGCTCCGGGCCCGCCACGTGGCCAGCAGAACAGCGTTGCCTGCCCCCGAGCGATAGGCAGCGGGCGTAAAGACGCCCCATACCTTGCCCGTACAAGGTATTCAAGGCCCGCGTCTTCCCAAGACGCGGAGACACGGAGCACGCCTCTGTCAGGTGCCGTTGCGCCCAGTCGCATCACAGACTGGCGCGCGGTGTCAGAGCCTGCCAGCCAATAAACGCAGCGACAAGACATCCCCTGCCACCCCCGCCGTCATCAACCACTACGACTAGCGTGCGGCATGGGCAGGGCGGCAAGACGAAGACTCAGAAGCCTTCGCCAGAGACAACTACCGGCATAACTGCAGATACGGTAGATGATAGACAATCTCCCCGGGACCACCTGTCGGGTCCCGGGTCCCCTTGTAAGCCACCCGAGTCTTGGACTATAAAAGGCTCGGGTAGGCGACGATAGCAAGGGGTCGCATCTCCGCAACTCATACGCTAGCCATTCACACCCAAGCTCAGGACTCCGGTTCTGAGCAGCAAGCAATACAGCGAGCTCCATAGCTCGCCGTGGACGTAGGGTTTTACGCTCCGGCGGCCTGAACCACGTAAAACTCACCGTGTCAAGCTCTTACTAACTCGTCCATCCGCGCAAGCTCTCCGCAAGGGACTAGCCCCACCGAAAAAAGAACCTCCGCGGGCTGCCCAGTGCAGGCCCGGGGGAAGTGTCGACCGAACACTTCGACAGTGATAATTGATGATTTTTCTCACTTTTCCTGGACTTTTCCATTACGATTGAAGTCTGAGACTTTCGTCACCCTTTCTCACTTCTTCGTTTGGATTTCTACTCAGTTTGGGCGCATCATCCGAGCTGTCCAGTGCGATAACGGACGCGAGTTTGATAACTCCGCGTTTCGTAATTTTCTCTCCGCACATGGGGTACAGCTGTGCATGTCTTGTCCGTATACCTCTCCTCAAAACGGCAAGGCAGAGCGCATGATTCGCACCACCAATGATGTCATGCGCTCCCTGATGTTCCAGGCATCTATTCCAGCCCAGTACTGGGTGGAGGCTCTCCATACTGCCACACTTCTGATTAATCTTCCCACCAAGGCGATTCGTGCCTCCATCCCCTACATTGCTCTATATGGCACCGATCCTCTTTACGATCACCTTCGAGTTTTCGGGTGCGCTTGCTACACTAACCTTTCCGCCACTGCCCCACATAAGCTTGCGCCCCGCTCGACACGGTGTGTTTTTCTCGGGTATTCCCTTGATCATAAGGGGTACCGGTGCTTAGATCTCACTACTCACCGTCTTTTGATCTCTCGGCACGTCGTCTTCAATGAGTCCTTTCCCTTCTCCACCACCTCTACCGGTTCCACCACAGAGCTGGACTCTCTTTTTCCCACTGACCCCGAGGCTGCCTCCCAGCTGCCTTGGCCTCTTTCTTCTGCAGGTTCGACACAAGCTACACCTCAGGTGCCCTCGACACCGACTGCTGCACCTCGTGCGGCATTGACGTCTCCGGCTTCACCCGCTGCGCCACGCGCGACCTCGGCTTCCCCGACGTCACCTGTTGTACCTCAGGTGCCCTCGGCGTCACCAGCGGCACCACGTGCGGCATCGACGCCTCCGGCGTCACCTGCTGCGTCACGCGCTGCCTCAGCCTCCCCAACGTCACCTGCAGCGAGCACGACGCCATCAGCTGCGCCACGCGCGGCACCGACGACGACTTCTCGCTTTGCTGACCCCGCACTTGTCTACCAGCGACGAGCGGGAGGGGGGGGATCCTGTTCCAGCTGCACCACGCGCGGCCTCGAGACCCACTCTTGTCTACCCACGACGAGAGGAGGTGGTTGCACCCGAGCGACCGGTGTACAACCCCCCTCTTCTCCACAGGGATCCTGGTCACGTCCACCCGATGGTAACTCGACGTGCGTCCGGGAGTCTTCGGCCAGTTGAGCGGTTCGACAGGGCCGCTTTCTCGTCGACGACATCTCCACCGACCGACCCTTCTTCGATCTCACCCATACCTACTTCCGTGCGTAGCGCCCTCGCCGACCCTAACTGGCGCCGCGCTATGGAGGAAGAGTATGAGGCCCTACTTGCCAACCTGACCTGGGACCTGGTTCCCCGTCCCGGTCGTGGCAATGTTATCACGGGCAAGTGGGTGTTCACGCATAAGAAGAAGGCGGACGGTACCTTGGAGAGGTACAAGGCTCGGTGGGTACTTCGGGGTTTCACTCAGCGTCCTGGAGTCGACTACAACGAGACCTTCAGCCCGGTGGTAAAGCCGGCGACAGTTCGTACCGTTCGGTTGCTGGCTCTCTCGCGTTCTTGGCCTGTCTACCAGTTGGACATCAAGAATGCCTTCCTCCACGGTACACTGACCGAGACGGTGTACTGCAGTCAGCCAGCAGGATTTGTTGATTCAGCTCACCCAGACATGGTCTGTAAGCTGAACAAATCCTTGTACGGACTGAAGCAGGCACCGCGAGTCTGGTATAGCCGGTTCGCCTCTTTCTTGGTCTCACACGGGTTCGTCGAAGCTAAGTCGGACACTTCGTTGTTCGTCTATCGACGTGGCAGTGACACTGCTTACCTCTTACTGTACGTCGATGACATTGTACTGACAGCGTCTAGTCCGGCTCTGCTTCGGCGCACCATCTCTGCTTTACAGCAGGGATTCGCTATGAAGGACTTGGGCCGTCTCCACTTCCTGGGTATTGCGGTCGAGGACCGACCAGGCGGCTTATTCCTTCACCAGCGACAGTACTGCCTGGATATCCTCCAGCGAGCGGGCATGGCTGAGTGCAAGCCATGCTCCACTCCAGTGGATACTCAGGCGAAGCTCTCCGCTACCGACGGGACACCCGTCTCTGACCCCACTACCTACAGGAGTCTTGCAGGTGCTCTTCAGTACCTTACCTTCACCAGGCCGGATATCTCGTATGCGGTTCAGCAGGTGTGCCTCCACATGCATGACCCGAGGGAGCCGCATCTCACCGCTGTGAAGCGGATTCTTTGGTACCTACAAGGTACCCTCGACTACGGCCTCCTTTTTCGACGTGACACGGCCTCCGAGCTGGTCGTGTACACCGACGCTGGCTAGGCAGGTTGCCCGGACACATGACGTTTGACTTCTAGGTACGCCGTCTTCCTGGGTGGTAACCTCGTCTCCTGGTCCTCGAAACGACAGCCCGTGGTGTCACGCTCGAGTGCTGAGGCAGAGTATCGCACCGTGGCTAACGGCGTGGCTGAGGCCTCCTGGCTTCAGCAGCTGCTTCAGGAGCTCCACACTCCCGTCGCCAGGAGCACCCTGATCTACTGTGACAATGTCAGCGCCGTGTACCTTTCCACCAACCCGGTCTAGCATCATCGCACAAAGCATGTGGAGATCGACCTTCACTTTGTTCGTGAGCGGGTTGCACGTGGCGAGATTCGGGTACACCATGTTCCGACTACGACGCAGTTCGCCGACATCTTCACGAAGGGCCTCCCGTCGTCGCTGTTCTCCGAGTTTCGGTCCAGTCTCAACATCTGCAGTGGCTAGATGTTGTGACTGCAGGGGGGTGTTAGACACTGTAATTATGTGTGTGTCACAGGGGCATATTAGTCATTAGTGAGGGGTTAGGGTTAGGGGTAGTTTAGTCTTTTCCCCCACCCAATCCCTCTATATAATCATCCCTGTACCCTCATTATTCTGATCATCCAATACAGCCACAATTACTCTTCTAATTGAAGGATATACAAGTGGATATCCCTTGGTGCATCCTCTTTGCCGATGATGTAGTTCTGGTAGATGAAACTAGAGATGGTGTTGATAAGAAATTAGAGTTATAGAGACAAACCTTAGAGTCCAAGGGGTTTAGACTTAGTAGGACGAAGGCCGAGTATATGAGGTGTAACTTTAGTAGTGTTGGTTATGAAGAGGGAAATATTTGTCTACAAGGACAAATAGTGTTTAGGAGGGACTCTTTTCGATACTTAGAATCAATGTTATAAAGCAATGACGATATTAGCGAGGATGTTTACCACACGATCAAGGTAGGATGGATGAAATGGCGACAAGCCTCTGGAGTCCAATGTGATAGGAAGGTCTCACAAAAGCTAAATGGGAATTTCTATAGGACGGTGATCAGACCCGCGGTGCTATATGGGGCGAAATTTTGGCCAATTAAACGGTAGCATGTCTAACAAATGAGTGTCGCGGAGATGTGCTATGCTATGATGGATGTGCGGGCACACAAGAAGAGACCGATTTAGGAACGAGACAATTAGTGATAGGGTAGGGGTGGCACCGACTCAAGAGAAGTTAGTCCAACATTGACTAAGATGGTTTGGACCATATTCAACGGGGACCTTCAGAAGCACCGGTTAACAGTGGGATTTTAAGAGGCAGAGAAAATATTAGGAATGGTAGAGGACGACCAATGTTGACATGTTAAGAGGCGGTAAATGAGACTTAGCTCATGATAGGATTGCATGGAAAGTAGCAATTCATGTGCTAAAATCTTAGTTTTTTGTAACTCTTATATCTCTTACTCTCTTTTACTTCATTTTAAAAAAGCAAATATAATTGTTGGGCTTCATGTCTAGCCTACCCTAACGTGCTTGGGACAAAGCCTTTGTTGTTGTTGTTGTACAGCAGTATCATATATTGTCGGTACTCTGCGAATCGGGTACCCCGCGTAGTGAATAAAAAGCACCTGGGCCCCGCCTTCCCAGCTTAGGCGGGCCCCAGCGTAAACCATACGCTCTATGCCCCATGGGCTGTCCTGGGGTTGCAACGTGTCATCAGGCTCCGAGCCTGACAACGGGTCGAAGGTGGCTCGGGAGCCGACACGCGTCCAGTAGTATCGGACGCCATCCTCCACCAAGGAGGGCTCCGGCGCTACCACGTGCCCTGATCCTCTAAGTCGCACCCCCAGGCCGGAGAGGGCTCCGGAGGGGCCACGCGTCCTGCAGCTCCGGATCCGACCTCCAGCATGGAGGCCTCTGGTGCTGCCACGTGGGCAGCAACTCCGGGCGCTCCTTCCCCCTGGGGAAGGCTCCGGATGTGCCACGTGTCCTGCAGCTCCAGATCCGACCTCCAGCATGGGAGGGCTCCGGTCTGCCGCGTGCCTAATAACTCCAGACCGCCCACTACTCCACAAGACGGCTCCGGTGGAGACACCTGTCTTAGGGGTCATCCACCCGAGCGTCACTCCGGCAGGCAACGGGCACATGGCCAAGGAGTAAAGAGGAAGGTGCGTTGTCAGGCCAAGCATTCAAGGTTCGCGCCTTCCCCAGAAGCATGGCGCACGACGCACGCCTCCGCCCCACGCCTGCACACCATTATGGTGAAAGACAGGGCAGCGAGGCATGACGACACAACAGTGCCGTTCAACGGTACAACGCTGCCTGACAGCAAGGAGACGCGGCGACAAGACGGGGACTTCATCATCACCATCTACCCGGACAGAGGCGCCCGGCGGGACAAACGGTGCACCGTAACTCCACCGACAACGACGATACGTGTAGTCGTAAATGACTAGATCATGTATAGGCACAAATAGCCGCGGGACCACCTGTCGGGCCCCGGGCTGCATTGTAACTGCCCCGGCCTTGAGTTATAAAAGGACTAGGACAGCCTCCGGGTAAAGGGTTCGTGACCCAGCCAACTCATCCTCATACGCGAGCAAGCAATACACCAAGCACTCCAGTGAACGTAGGGTTTTACGCTTCGGCGGGCTGAACCACGTAAATCCACGTGTTCGTCTCGCCATTGTGCTTAGACCTTCATGATCCTCTAGCCCCACCGAAAAAAGGACTTCCGCGGGCTGCTACCGAGCAGACCAGGGGAAGTGTCGCAGAAAACACTTCGACATTTGGCGCGCCAGGTAGGGGGGCTTTTGGTTCTTGAAGTCGTTCGTGAAGTCCACAATGGTGTGTATCCAATCCTTTGGGGGTTCTTCCCGTCCCTCGCGCCGCCAATGGCAGAGTGAGCAGGAAGCGTCCTCTAGCCCCAGAGCGGGGCCTCCTGCGTCGGCGCCGGTTCCTACAGCGATGGTGCCTGTTGCCTCTTGGCAACCTTCGGTGGCAACGACAACAGCGTCGCAAGTGCCAGCTCGAGCCAGCCCGGAAAGAGCGATGTTGGCGGCCCGCGCACTCCTGCGCAACCCCCCGAGTGCGGGAGCTTCCCTGTCTGCTGCTGAACAATGGCGCAACGATGTCGACCACCTGGTCGTCGACGCGCTCAACTCGTCGTGTCGACAGCGACAGCGATCAAGGACGGGGCAGTTGTCACCCCGTGACCTAACAAGGGATTACGGGACGACGACAACCCACTCGACGGCTACATCCAGGCTCCCCACCACAGACTTCAGGGGCGGGCTGGACCGCTGCCGCCGCCATAACGGAGAAGGCTGCGTCACCAACAAGCGACAGCGCGAACGGCGCCTTGGCCTCAGGGAAGAATATGGTACCCCTCGTACCAGGTGTCCCATTTACGTGGGCCAGAACCCGGTCTCCCCAGGCTCTGGGGGAGGCCGTATGGCTTTGGCCCCGCACCTCCATTTGGCGGTATAGCCGTGCAAGTTCCGGCCACACTTGCCGGAGAAGTTCGATGGAACAGTCAACCCCGTCGAATTCCTGCAGATCTACTCCACCGCCATTCTAGCTGCAGGAGGGGACGAGGCCATTATGGCCAACTACTTCCCGGTAGCGTTGACCGGACGGCTCGGTCATGGCTCATGAACTTGCCCCAGGAGTCTGTGTCCTCCTGGGAGGAGTTGTGCCGTCAGTTCACGGCCAACTTTGGGAGTTCCTACACCCGGTCGGGCTCGGAGGCAGACCTCCACACCGTACAACAGCAACCGGGAGAGTCGTTGCGTTATTTCATTCAGCGCTTCTCCTAGGTCAGGAATACCATCCCCCGCATCTCCGACGCATCCGTCGTTCTCGCCTTTCGGCAAGGCGTCCGCGACAAGAAGATGCTTGAGAAGCTAGCCACACATGATGTACAGAACGTCTACTAGCTCTTCAACTTGGCAAACAAATGTGTCAGAGCCGCGGAGGGTCGCAACTGGCACACACCGCCAAGCAAAGGGAGTGAGCCCGCCAGGGAAGGATCTGGTGGTAGGAGGAAGAGTACGTGGTGCACCTTGACTCCAAAGCACTAATAGTATGGCAAAGTATGAAGCCCTCACATTCGGCTTGATTACTGCTTTTTCTCTAGGGGAACGGTAGATGTGGGTTAGGAGGAGACTCCCGTCACGCCATCAAACGAGGCGAGTGAGAGTAACCCTGAATCGGCCCGCGGCCAGCTCCCTACCTTATCTATGTGCGAAAGATGGGAAAAGGATTTCGTGCTTTGGAGTAGTGCCACATCCCCTACGCCAAGAATGCGGTAACAGACAACCTTCCAATAAAAACCTCTGCATGGGCTCCAGTCCCCGAAGGTGTGATATCCTGACTCCTAACTTAATAGGATTCATAGAGTACTCATACCATCAAGATATACCTTCTTTTCCGGAAGCCCACATGCAAAGAACTTCGTGGTTAAGCGTGCTTGGCCCGGAGAAATTTGGGGATGGGAAGCCTTCCCTGGTGCGCACGAGTACAAAGTGCGCAGAAAAGACTAGTGTTAGTCTGTGGGGCTAGTCTATGATCCTAGAGAGTTGTCACAAATGGTATCAGAGCCGACCCTCGCAGTTTCATGGGTGCGTACGTGTCACTGAGAAGGATACGGTAGCGTACGGGTCAGGGACGTGGGTATGTACACATGACTGTGGGTCCTCTGTGTGGGACACGGTATGATACGTATGCTGCTAACTGGACGTACGGTATGCGTATGCCAGTACTGACCGTTCGAACGTGGCTAAGAGGGGACGTTCCTGTCTTGGCGTTGACCGACGAGGACGTCGATCTTCTAAGGGGTATGGATTGTGTGATATCCTGACTCCCAGCTTAATAGGATTCATAGAGTACTCATACCATCATGGTATACCTTCTTTTCCGGAAGCCCACCTGCAAAGAACTCCGTGGTTAAGCGTGCTTGGCCCGGAGAAATTTGGGGATGGGTGACCGACCGGGAAGCCTTCCCGGGTGCGCATGAGTGAGGACAAAGTGTGCAGAAAAGACTAGTGTTGGTCTGTGGGGCTAGTCTATGATCCTAGAGAGCTGTCACAGAAGACACCTTTGAAAGGAAGCTACTGCGTCATACAGTCTGGCTTGCCGAACCAGGCGAAGGGGGCGAGCCTAGCACCTCGAAGCCAGCAGTCCCGGCGGCCCTGCAACCATGGCGCTCGCCAAGGATCGTATGCGTCACCGAGGGCTCCGTGCACCCCGGCGCCCAAGATCCGAATGCTCAAGTAGGTCCGATGCATGGATCACGGAGGTCCGGGCCTACTTGAAGGACAATATCCTTCCTGATAAACGTGTATCCGCTGCACCGATCGTTCGTACGGCTAGAAGATACATGCTGGTAGACAGACATCTCTACAAGTGTGGCGCTGACAGCGATCTATTGCGGTGCATTACCCGGGAGGAGGGTTGCGACATATTCACAGTGATACATGAGGGCGAGTGTGGCAACGGCTTTGTTCCACACGCTGGTCGGTAAAGCCTTCCGGCATGGCTTTTACTGACCGATAGCCTCCTAGATGCCGTCGAGCTGGTCAAGAGATGCGAGGCATAACAGTTCCATGTCAAGCAGATCCACACACCAGCACAGACGCTGCAAACGACCTTGCCCTCATGACCGTTAGAAGCATGATGGCTGGGCACCTTGGTGCTGCAACTTAGCCGTGTCGGGAAGCCAAGCGGCACATGCCCCTGGACAAAGCCTCAACCGCGTCCTGGACGACCACGTCGTCCAAACTCGGACCGTCTCAATAGGTCCATGGTAGCCTGGACCCCTCAGGAAGTCGATGCCCACGCCCTGACACATCCAATCTATTTGGTTGGCGTGCTCCCTCCCCACCAAGTGACCACACCTACCACGGGGCCATCTCGGCAAATCACGCGGGCAGGGCATCGGGTTGTTCCAGCAACGAGCAGAAGATCCAGAGCGCTGGCTACGACAAGCTGCAGATAAGGACTGAACTCCTCTAGGGCCCTCGCGTCACCACGAACCTAGGAGTGTAAGCCCCACTGCCCGGGCGCCCTAGGGACTTGCGCCGCTAAAGAACAAGGGAAACAAGCTTGAGATATTGGCAACGTGGGGACTGTAGTCCCAGCTCTCCCAAGGAGGCCACTCTCGGACCCCAAAAGTCGGCGCCTCCCGAGGATCCTAGAAGCTAGTCGAACTAAGTAAGTCGCTCGACCTCCTGGTAACTCGTACAAAGGAACAGTAGCTACCTTGGTGGGATAAGAGACCCCCCGATATCGGCGGCATAAAAGGTCAGGGGGGGCCATGAGATCTGGAAATGGTTCTGCTCACCGGACCCACCGCCAAACGATCGATAGAAGAGAGATCAATAGAACCACCTTTTTCATCAATAAAGAAGTACAGGACGCAAAGGATAAAAGAAATATACAGAGGTCAGGACCTGCCTAAGGCTAGTCTGTACCGCGCCTAAATCGCTCTAGAACGAGGGCTCCCAAGTCTTTGACCTGAGACTGAGCTGCCACCTCCCTCGCAGCAATGGGGCCTTGGACGACCGGCTCCAGAGAAACGCTGGGGTCCCAGCTTCGGAAGCAAGTCAACACATGGGTTGTCACGTCCTTAGCCAGGGCCTTGCCCTCCGCCTCCAGCTGGTCGACGACAACGTCTTCCAATACTGCCATCTTTGCGCTCACAGAGTCAAGCGCAAGGAGCGCTTGGCTCGTCTCCTGCGAAGGTTCGCCAGCACGCACCGGGCTGAAGAAAAAGGGCACTAGTGCTGACTCGGCACGGCGATTTGCTGGACATCCGCTGTACATGAAGCCCGGAGCTCCTGAAGCTCACGCCATACCACTGTCAAGGCTGCTGTGTTGCTTTTGGAGAGTCTTTTCTCCCGATCAGCTAACGCCGCCTCCCAAGCGTCAAGCTCATGGGCACGGTGCTGCAGCCTCTCCTCCCGAAACGAGGCATCGAGTTCTGCAGCCAGGAGGTCCTGGCGCTCCTTCATTTGCTCTCCCGCTCCTCGTTCAAAGAGGCCTGCTGACGGTCCAGGTCGTCAGCCCGTGACTTCAGTTCGGCCTGCTCCCGCTGCAAGAGCAACGAAGATTCCTCCTTCTCCTCCGCTAGCTCGCGCTCGCGCTCACCTACTGCGATCTCACGGCGAGCCAGCGTCAGCCGTAGCTCCTCCAGATTTGTGAGGCGGGCATTAGCCGCCTGCTGGGCCTCGTTGACTTCTGCCCAGAGCTTAGGGGACTGCTTGTCCAACCAATCGACCAAGTCCCGCTGCCGGTTGGTCAGTTCTTGTTCCTCCCGCAGTCGGGCCTCCTTCGTGTTTTGCGGGTCTAGAAGTTGAGTAACCTTTCCCAACCACCAAGGCGCTCCTCCTCCTACTGAAAGGATTCTCGCCCTTGATCCAGCGCCAGCAGAACTTGGCGGAGGCTTGCCTGAGCCAAGGCTACGGCCTCAGACGAGGGGATCCGCTCAACACGTGCCATAGCCTCCCGAGCACCGCCTTTCGGGTTATTGGTAGCCGGCGTAGCGCGCACCAAGACGTAGGGACCCAGGGAAGTTTCGGATTGACCCTCGGAAGGAGGCAAGTTAGCTTCCGACAGGGGAATGTTACCCTCCGAGGTAGGGGCCACGGCATCCGACGCCCCCTCGTCAGCGACAGGAACGGGTTCGCCGCCATGTACCGGTGAAACCTCGCCAGCGTCAGCCGGCCCAATGTAAAAGTCCCAAAAATGTGTATGAATAAAAACCAAGATTTGAGTTCATATGTGTGGCAAAGACATGAAAAATGGGACTTGCTAAAACTTTTCTTCATGCAAGGTAATACATGGATGAACATCCAACATGAGGTTCACCTTTTTATTTAAAAGTGTTGGACCAATAAGGAGTTAAATACCTCTTTGCATGTAAGTTTAAAAAATCAGATTTGAAATTCAAAGTTCACACATGTAGTGACCAAAAACTTTGAATAAACATACAGCCCTATAGTTGGGATTATAGGGAAAAGTTTGCTCACAAACTTTACAATTGTAGGGTGGGCTCAAAAAGGAGTTAAAGAGGAGAATTTGCAAACTTCAACCAAATTCAAATTTGGCAAGCAAATTCAAACTGAATTGGAAGGATTCAAATTCTAACCCACATTTTAAAACTCGGAATTTTGGGAATTACGAGGATCAGCTTGAGAAGATATTTGGGGAGGAAATGTGGAGTGGGACCCACATGTCATAGAGCTAAAAGAGGAGCCTTGAACCTTAAGTCTCAGCCCCAGTGGGGAAATTCATCGAGCAGCATGTGGGCCACGAGCAGCTCCCACCGTGGAGCCACTGGGAGGCTCGGCAGCGCCACCAGCTGCTGCCTTTCCCCACGCACGGCGCCCAGAGGCGGTTCTGCGGCCTGATCACCCCCCCTAGACGAAGCAAAGGTCATCCCTTTTTCTCCTCGCGAGCGCACGACCAGTTACCGTTCTCTCCCTCCGCCCTCTCAGTCGATCGGGAAACCGAAGGAATCACCACTCTCTCTCCTCCCCCGAGCTGCTAAACCTCTCCCTGAGATCAGCCTCCACCTCCCTGACCTGAAACCAAGCGAGCTGCGGCCTCCGTTGCCCGAGAACAAACGCCGCCGCGACGACATAGCTCAAAAGCGTGATCGGCCGCTCGTGGACAGCCCTCCACAGCGAGTTTCACGGCCGAGCGATCACACCTAAGGACGCGCACGGGTGCGGTGCTGCTCTCAGCCCAACCTCAGGCCGTGCCGCGAGCTATCGGCGGCGAATTTCGAGTTTTGCTCCGGCGACCCCATTCCAAGCTTCCGGTACGATTCCTTCGAATTCTTGCCCTTCGATTCTCCTTAAGTCACCAAGTTTGGCACAGAGAAGCTAGATTAGCCGGCGATCGTTTTCCCTTTTGCATCCAGCGCATGAAAACGCCTCAGATCGACGAATTTCGATCTTTTTCTTGGGTTGTTCACGGCGGACCCATTCGGTCGCACGGTGACAACCCATTTCCAGCCATTCCCGAGCCACTTTGAGGTCGTATCGATCCTCCTAGAGGTGTGCTGGTGCTGTAAGGCTCGTCGGCACAGGTTTTGGCAGGCCGGATACCTTGGGCAACGCCGCCGGACCTTCACAGTAGCTGTCGCACGTCGCCGGCCATATTCCGGTCGCCGGCGGCCCAAGCAGACCCCACAGTCGTGTTCCTCGGTGTCACAAACTCCTTGGCGGCGAGTTTCAACTCAGGCGGTGGCCGAAAACGACGAGCCGGCGAGCTCCGGCGTCGGGCCGGCGAGGGGCAGCGCGGGCGCGGGGAGGAAGCCGAAGGAAGAAGACGAAGCGTGGGCCCCACCTGTCAGCAGCTCAAATTTTAAACCCGAGATCAGGTGTGGCCAGGATCCCGTGTGTTGGCGCGCTGAGGTGCTGTGGCCCGGTGTGGCTTCGTTTCTATTGGCTGGAATTCAAAACTGTGGGTCCAGCCGAATTTGATGTAGGAAAATAATTCCAGACTTAGCTCAATCTTTGGAAATTCATATCTCCCTGTAGAAAACTCCAATTTGAGTGATTCCAATTGGGTTGGATTCATCTCTCTGAGTTCTATCCAAATATGAACTCAGCTTTGTATGAAAGTCCATATTATATTCTAGAAAATTCTTTGAAGGTTTTCTGAAAAAGAATTATTGAGTGAGTTTGGGTTATCCAAACATCCCCAAATTTTGCCAGAATATTATTTAGCATAGTAGTGACCTACTAGCAAATTTTCAGCTCATTTTAAGATCGTTTGAGTAGGAATTTGCTAAATGCAAACTACTGTGTTCGCATTTCAATAGGAACCACAACGAAGGGGACTCAAAGGAGTGATTCATCGAAGTGGATCAAGCTCCGGAGAGTCAAGGGTGGATCTGCAAGGATACTAACTGCTTATATACGACTACCCTGCAAAACAGGCAAGCTCCGGTTTGCATTTAACAGCTGTTAAGTTTTTGTTTTGTATTCACTTTCGGTCAGGATATAAATTATGCATTAGGTCTAGTGTTTGATACTCCACTTGCATAGCCAAATGACCCATGGAGTATTGGGTAGGTGTCTATCACCGTGTAGAACTGCCATGCTTAAGTACGGTTCCGTAGAAGTCGAGTGGTGAGATGTTACTCGCAGTTTTAGGAACAACAGGGGCATACGGGATTGGTTCATAAATGAATTAGCAAGTTAAAGTTGAGACCGGAAGGTTGTAGGGGCAGCAGGACATAGGGGCCTGGGTGCTATAGACCTGTCCGTGTCGGTCAAGGACCGATCCGTATGCGGCCCTGTTGAACAAGTTTGAGTTGTGTACCGGACTCATGCTGGCTATATGGGACCCAGTAAATCGATGTACCTCGGGAAGCTGTCGTTGGGACTTTTCGGGTCGCCTCAGGCGGACGGCCGGTGTGCAGTATGTGGGGAATATTCTCATGACATCTCACGTCGAAAGGTGCACCATGAGAGTAGCTACTGTACGGGGCGACTTGATCGATTCAGCGGGGGTGAAACGGGGGAAAGGCTGCCACGTACGACGTCAGTGATGGTTATTGTAGGCAACGTCGAGTACGGGCGTACGTGTCGTGTAGTCCGGGTGTTATTGATTCAAATCACCGTCGCTCGCGGAATGGACCGAGCATACTTGTTCTCACAGTCGTGACGTAGTAAGAACTTGCATGAGAAAGGAACTAATCATATTGATGTGAAGTATTATACTAGCGTTGTATTGGATCTTGATGAATAGGCTAGTGCAAACTCGATTCTTTTATGCCATGAGCAATTTACATCGGGGGAAAGCGTTTCTTGTTTGATTGTGGACTCCCGATGTGGCGTGCCCAGGGTTACTTAAAATGCTGCAATTAATACCTGAAAGTAAGGATTCACTTTTAGGCGAGTTTAATTATGCTTATGCCATCCTATGTTAGGTTCATAACCTCACTTAGAGTTTCATGTTTAGGGTGACGGTTAAGTCTTGCTGAGCGTTATGCTCACGGATGCTATCTGAGTTGTTTTGCAGGTAATTGACTCGATGCTTATGAGAAGGGGTGCCGATGAGACTCGGGAACCTCCGAGTGCTTACTCAAAGAGCATCCTCGCCGCTGCAGATTGTCTTCGTGTTGCTAGTAAGAAACGTCTGCGGGCTGGACCGTTTCTTTGTTGCTAGTTTAGACATGAGTCGTGAGAGTGATAGTCTTCCGCTGTAGTTTACTCTGATATATCTATTTGTAAAACATTCTTGTACGCTTCCGCTAAACTATTTATGTAATATGATGTGTGTTCATCAACCCGTGTGTTGTTGGGTGCCGCATAACACGGCACCACCCGACGAGGTCCTCTAGGGTCCGTCTCACCCAAAACCAGGAACCTGAGCTAGGACCGACGGAGCTTCCTGGCTGGGGTTCGCCACACCAGGGACCGCCGACGAGATATCTGCAGAAGGGTCAGGCGGCATGGACGTCGCCGGCGTCGGAGGGTCTGCATCTTGGGATAAAACAGTTTCAGAAGCTGCCGATGGACCACTGGGCACCCCGGTCACCGGAGCGCTCCCAGAAACACCTACGGATGACATACCTGGGACCGGCAGATAACGTTAAAAGAAAGGCAGCAAGGGTCGGCCTCGTATGACCTACCTGAGGCCGGCGAAGCTCCATGAAACTGCTCGGAGGCACTTGACTAGGCCTCCGGAGCCACTGGACCCCCCCCGTTGCAGCTGGCCTCTTCGTTGGCATCGCAGGCGGAGGAGCTGCAGACGACCCCTTTGTGGGTTTAGCTACAGGACCAGCTGCGCTACCACCGACCTCATCCTCCAGTTCAACCGCTACAGGCGCCACGGGGCCGGGAGCCGAGGTAAAGGTCCCGTCTACGCGCAATAGCCTCCGCTTCTTCCCGAAGGAGCTGGGCTGGGGTTCCCCCTTTTCTTATCTAGACTTGAGGTAGAAGGGGTCGGAGCAACAGAGTTCGGCGCGGCAGTGCTTGGAGCAACAGGGGTCGAAGCAGAAGAAGCAGCCATCCTGCCGCTCGCTCCGGTTATCTCGGGGATTGCTGCTCCTTCCGGAGCGTCATCAGCCTGCCGGGGAGCGATATCGACGTCGTCCAGCGTCGGCATCGACCTTAGGAGCTGCGATCTCAACTCCTGGTCCATAAAGATGGGTAAGCACGACGCCGGGGGGTTGACAAGGTCATCAGACACGCCGTTGTTTCCAACGTCGGCGCACAGCCTCACCAACATGGCGTCCAGGAGCTCTATCTCTAAGTTGGTGCCGGGGCCACGCTCTAGGCGAGATGGGTCATTCTCGCCGGAGTACGTCCAAGCCGCGACAGCGATTCTGGAGGGTGGCAATGCGCCGACTCAGAAAGTCGGCCAAAACCATCAGCGGAGACAGCCCCCGGTCCGCCAGGAACTTGATTCTAGCCAGCACAGGAGAGTAGGCGCTCTGAAGGCGGGGCATCCTCTCCCATCTGGTCCGCGTGGTCAAAGGAGAAGTCGGCAGTTCCAACCGGTCGTGGGCGACGGTCTTCACAATGACCCAGCCATCCCTCCAGTTCTCCCACTTGCTGGAAGAAAGGGAGATGTACGTCACCAATGATCTTGTGCGATGCTGAAAGTAGTAAGCCCCCAGGAAGCTCGAACTCCTCCCCGACGACTGCAGGACGAAGAACGCCCGAAACAGCCGCATCGATGGCCGCAACCCCACGAACATCTCGCAGAGGTGGACGAAGATTGACACCAGCACGAGGGAGTGCGGCGTCAAGTGCTGCAGCTCGAGCTTGTAGAAGTCCAGCAAGGTCAGGAAGAAGGAAGAAGCGGGGAGGGCGAGTTCCGCTAGCATGTACCCGGTGAAAACGACGACTTCACCAGGCTGAAGGTCTATGAGTGGGAGGGACCCGCAGCAAATCCTCCCATCGTACTGAGGCGCCCGCGCCCCACGTCGGCAGCACTTCGGAGACGGGACTCGCGGAGGTTCGACGCCATTGGAGCAGGAGGAGAAAGCGAGAAGATGAAGCGCAAGAAGGAAGGTGGAGGAGAAGACACCTGCTAGCAGAAGAAGGTCTCTTTATTCGCCCCAGGGCCTGCGACAACCGTCAATCGAGACGTGCCCGAAATAATCACGCTCGCATCAACCGAACCGTCGAGAGTGGGGGTACAGGGCCACTCGACAGGCAGTTTGAGCAAAGGGCAGAGCGGTTAAGGTAGGAAAAAATGGTTCCCCGATAAAGCCTGGCAAGGGGACGAACAAGGGTCGTGGCAGAGAACCGACGTAGGCGATGCGGTTGTACGAAACGTGCACCCCCACGACGCTCCAGCCATGAAGAAACGTCTGTTCGTGACGATAGAGAAATCTCTTTAACTGAGGACGAACAACCTCTTCGTCTCCCAAGAACAACCGCTCGTTCGCTACGCGGGAGTCACGCCGCCGCTTCAATTCCCGAAAATTTGCAAGACCAAACCCATGACGTGGAAGAGATAGGGGCCCCACCTGCGGGCTCAAAGCCTCCCCCGAGATGGGTCCGGGGGCCACTGTCGGTACCCTGTGAACCGGGTACCCCGCGTAGTGGGTAAAAAGCACCTGGGCCCCGCCTTCCCATCTTAAGCGGGCCCCAGCGTAAACCATGCGCTCTATGCCCCATGCGCTGTCCCGGGGTTGCAACGTGTCATCAGACTCCGGACCTGACAACGGGTTGAGGGTGGCTCAGGAGCCGACACGCGTCCAGTAGTGTCGGACGCCATCCTCCACCAAGGAGGGCTCCGGCGCTACCACGTGCCCTGATCCTCCAAGTCGCACTCCCCCTCCCCCCGGCCAAAGAGGGCTCCGGAGGGGCCACGCGTCCTGCAACTCCGGATCCGACCTCCAGCATGGAGTCCTCTGGTGCTGCCACGTGGGCAGTAACTCTGGGCGCACCTTCCCCCTGGGGAAGGCTCCGGATGTGCCACGTGTCCTGCAGCTCCGGATCCGACCTCCAGCATGGGAGGGCTCCGGTGCTGCCGCGTGCCTAACAACTCCAGACCGCCCACTACTCCATAAGACGGCTCCGGTGGAGACACCTGTCTCAGGGGTCATCCACCCGAGCGTCACTCCGGCAGGCAACGGGCAGATGGCCAAGGAGTAAAGAGGAAGGTGCGTTGTCAGGCCAAGCATTCAAGGTTCGCGCCTTCCCTAGAAGCATGGCGCACGACGCACGCCTCCGCCCCACGTCAGCACATCATTACGGTGAAAGACAGGGCGGCGAGGCGTGACGACGCAACAGTGCCATCCAACGGTACAGCGCCGCCTGACAGAGCGAGGAGACTCGGCGACAAGACGGGGACTTCATCATCACCTGCTACTCGGACAAAGGCGCCTGGCGGGACAGGTGGCGCACCGTAACTCCACCGACAGTGACGATACGTGTAGCCGTAAATGACTAGATCATATATAGGCACAGATAGTCGCAGGGCCACCTGTCATGCCTCGGGCTGCATTGTAACTGCCCCGGTCTTGAACTATAAAAAGACTGGGGCAGCCTCCGGGCAAACGGTTCGCGACCCAGCTAACTCATCCTCATACGCGAGCAAGCAATACACCAAGCACTCCCGTAGACGTAGGGTTTTACGCTTCGGCGGCCTAAACCACGTAAATCTTAGTGTCTGTCTCGCCATTGTGCTTAGACCTTCGTGATCCTCTAGCCCCACCGAAAAAAGAACATCCGCGGGCTGCTTCCGAGCAGACCGGGGGAAGTGTCGCGGAAAACACTTCGACATATATATGCATACATATATATATATATATATATATATATACGTATATATATATAACAAAATAAAACATTTGTAGTCCTTAAGCTCAGATGTTAATAAATATGTATCTTAAAAAAAACTGTGGACAGCACAAGGCATGTCAATGAACAAGACCGAAAAATGAGAAAGTGAATAGTGGTTCAGAGTAGAATACAGACCTGTTTTGTTGTGACTATGTAGACCTCAGAGCTCGAAAATTTCAATGCATCAGCTGTCCCAGGATAAAACCTGCAGCAGTGTTGACAGGTCCATAAGGATGGATGTTCATATTTCATATAATCATATGTTAATGAAGATACACTTCTGCTTCTGTGAGTAATCCTAGTGCTTCAGGTGCTTTAGATCTGAATAACTCTGTCATGATCGACAGAAAGGGTCTATGTTCAGTTTCAGTTAGCAGTTATGTAACAGCCACACATTCAAATAGATCGAAATTTGATTCAAACTGAAATTGACATCAAAACAAACAAGAAAGAGAAAAAAAGAAAAAAAGGGGGAAATGGACCTCTCCCGGGCGCAGCCCAGCAACCTGGCCCGCTTTCCTCCCCTCCCTCGCATGGTCCATTTCCCTTTCCCCGGCCCATCCCCGCGCGGCCCACGGCGCACAGCGCCTTCCCCTACCTCCCGTCGCCGCCTCTCCGAAAACCCGCCGGCGCCGGGTCACGTCGCCGCCCGCTGTCCCTTCAGCTGCACCACACTTGATGGCTTCCACTTACCCTGCTTTCGGGCTACTGCAGCGCTGCTGCGCGGATCCCGGCCGACGGGACTGCCGAATCGCGCGAGCATGGGACCGGCCGGTTGCCCACGCGGCTGCCACCGCCGGATATTGCGCCGGCCGTCCCTGTTCTACGCAGCGCCGCCTTCAATGCCTGCTGCACGCCGCGCTCAGAGCGCCGCCGCCTCTCCTTCGCCCCGGATTCCCGGCGCCCGCATCAATTGCCGCACAACAGGAGCTTCCGCGCGCCGACCACCGGCACCGCCTTCTCCCGGCTATAAAAGGTCGCTTCCTCTCCAATCCTCCCTCACACACTCGCCACTCAACCCCACGGCTCCCAGTTTGAGCAAGGAAAGGGACCGCCGGCTCCAAATTTCACAAAAACGAAGCCTTCTTCCCCAAGTCTGGCCACCTCCCGAACCCGCTCTGATGAGACCCCTCTCCCCAATTCCTCACGTGTGTAGCACCGTAGCTAACCCTTCTAGCCATTCCACGAGTCTATTTGCCTTCTCGATCGCCATAGCTCGCTAGCGCCGTAGCACCGAGCTCGCCGCCACCATAGATCGTCGCCGGCCACCGTGGGGGCTCCCCCGGCCCGGCCGAGCCTTGTGACGGCATCCCCGCGATCCAGCGGTCATGAAATAGCACCCAAACCCGGGCGAAAGCAAGCGTAGCCGTAGTGCCACGATGCACCACCGTCTTCACCATCTCCGGCGATCCCCTCGGCCTAAGGGTCTTTCCGTTAGGCTCCCCACACCGCGTAGACCTCCGGCGTAAACCTCGTTAGACAAAACCGCGAAAAGAAAGCGGCTTCGGCTTGCCGCCGGCCGCCCCGCCGCGCCGGCGACTCCTCCCCGGCCGATTGACCACGTGGCTGCCAGGTAGCGGGCCATGTAGGCAGAGCCGCGGGCGTGGCCGTTGACACAGCGCCACGCGGGCGCCAGCCCACCCGCACGCCCGCCGGAGCCCTTGTGGGCTCGGTCCATGTGGACCAAAGACCCAACAACTATGGGCCGGGTCTAGGTCCACAGAACAGTGACCTAAAAGGGGTCTTGGCCCGCCTGTCAGCCGCTATACGCAGAAAAAACGCTAGATACATCCGCTAAGTGTACACAGAAACTTGAAAAGGCATTTTCTAGTACAGAAAATTTCCAGAAAAATTCCTAAAAATAGGAATTTGTCACTAGAGAAGGGGGGCCTTGGCGCAGCGGTAAAGCTGTTGCCTTGTGACCATGAGGTCACGGGTTCGAGTCCTGGAAACAGCCTCTTGCAGAAATGCAGGGAAAGGCTGCGTACAAAAGACCCAAGTGGGTCGGACCCTTCCCCGGACCCTGCGCAAGCGGGAGCTACATGCACCGGGCTGCCCTTTCTTTTTTTTTAGGAATTTGTCACTAGAGAATAGTAACATGCGGATAAAGGCTAGAAACCATTTTTTGGCATTACTAATTGCCAGTAATCGCGTTAACCCAACTAATTAAGTAACAGCAAAAGGGGATAGGGTGAGGCCCTCCGGTCGAGGACACTACCCCCTCCAAAGCCCAAGTAAGACATGCTCGACGTTAGGAAACCGCTTAGAACCGCTACAAACACATTACTGTGATGTTACCTAAGTTCTTGGATTCTTTTGGGGATTCGACGCTAATTTGAACAATTTACGTACTATAGCAAACGAGGAAGCTGACGAGGAATTTGACGACCCGGATTACGAGGAATTCCTAGAAGCTTTTAAAGGCAAGCTCTAACCTCCTTGATCATGATTGCTCCTATGAATTTGCAAAATTGCTTTGATAGCCTGACTTTTAATATGCATGTTTTCCCGTGATTATTTTAAAACGTTGTGTTAGCTAAGACCCACTTGACTAGTGGTTGCTTAGTCACGTGCTTGACATGTGAAGTGTCACGAACCCCTCCTTGACAAGGTCAACTTACTTCCTTGATGCCCTAAGGCCCCGTCGTCACACTATAATGTGATGACGTGTGTGGTTCCTTGAAAGTAGGATGCTTAGCAACCCTCGCGATGTTCGCATCGCGACTCACTACAATTAATCATCGGATTTGCGAAAAGTGTTGAAAGGTGTCTTGGTGGTGTGAGTTAGGAAATGGGTTGGGAATTTATGTTATATAACTTGTGTGGGGTGAAGTGAGGGGAAAAGGAGTGGTTGAGGTGGGATATGGTGAATGAGTAGTGTGTGCTTCGGTGTGGTCCACCTGCCATGGATATTGATGGACCCGCCTCACCAACCTAAGGACCGGTTCATATGACCTCGTCATAGTGATTTTGTGC
Organism: Neostapfia colusana; assembly: GCA_030760725.1. Classification (NCBI taxonomy): domain Eukaryota; kingdom Viridiplantae; phylum Streptophyta; class Magnoliopsida; order Poales; family Poaceae; genus Neostapfia; species Neostapfia colusana. The sequence goes on along the minus strand of JASWHV010000008.1, from coordinate 84,427,932 downwards.
AACCACAGAACCTGTACGGGCAGGACTCCCTCTAACTTCTTGGTGACTTCCACATGAGCCATCTGGCGGCCAGTAGGGCACGGGGGACCAGGAAAAGATACAGGAGAGTCATTACCCGTGGTCCGGCTAGGAGAGTAATTGCCCAAATAGCCCCTGGGTGCGTCCCGAGGTGTGATTGTGGGGTTACTCGGGGAAGATGAGGCGAACGTTACGCTACTCTCTTGCTAGGAGTGCTTGACCTGTGGATAAAGTGTACAACCTCTGCAGAGTGTAAAATCCGGATAACCGTTGTCACGATCTTGGCACACTATGTTCCGAGCTCATGTTGATTAGCCTTAGTATGATTCCTTGGTGTGATGGGTGGCAGTGTTTGCCGTGTTTTGGAAATTATGGCTGTGTGCCGGGAACTAGTAAAGCCGTGGGCTTGAACGTTCGAGTAAAACTTAGCGAACTGGCGGGATGGAACTCAAACTCCCCTAGATCCCATCAACTAAAAAATCAGGATACAATTACCTCTTTTTGCTTTGCAAAAACCTTCTTTCGAAGAGACCCTGCATGAATGCTTTTCGACAACTCTAAGCCGTATAGCCCTACCTTACTACAACCTCGTTGCATGAAACACATCCCCTTGAGTAGTGTTAGAGCTTGCTGAATACCTTCCGTACTCACTCTTGCTTCCTTCACGACCTTTAGAAGTAGAAGAGGAAAGGGAAGAAGAGAATGAAGCACAATACAACGACAAGTAGGTTTAGTCCTGCGCCCAAGGCTGACTGAGGGGAATGGGAGCCACTTAATCCGCTACTCTTCGATTGTTTTCTGTTCTTTTGAGGCCCTGCGAGGCCCTTGATTTATAACTTAAGACATGCTTGTAAGACCATAAAGGTCATATTGAGACTGAATTAATGTATGGTATTCGATCCATTCTATTGTGCGTACCAACTAATGATCCAGGGATTGGTACGAAATACATAAGTGGGCCCTGAGAAAGGTGAGTCCTGACAAGTTAGGAAGGAGTCGACTGTTGGACCTGATCCTTAGGGGAATTAGTCCTCAGTCAAGTTAGAGTTTGATCCTGAATTATAGGAGTGACTAGTTCTAGATTCAGCTGTGTAACAGCTATATCTTAGTATAAATAAAGCCTCACGGCATTACTCTAAGCTGCAATCAAGCAGCATAAATTCTACTGTCTACTGTTCTATTCAGAAAAGTGAGAGAACAGGGGAGAGGAAGAAGAGAGTGAGAGTGCTGTCTTGCCAACAATTGGATTCAAAGCCCAGGTTCTGTTCCACGGCCATGTCACAGAACGGACGGCGATCCCTATCCCCCATCAGGGAGCGCCCACAGTCGCCATCCCCCATCCGCCGTCGTGGGCGCAGACGGCGCCTACAGAGCCCTACACCGGCGAGGATTGTGCGGGAGGTGAGCGGCCAATTTCCACTGCTCGCTAAGACCAACTACTCCGATTGGTCGTCGATGATGCGAGTGATGTTGCACGCGTGTGGACTATGGACGGCCATCAACGTCGGCACTCGGCACCACTGACGAGATGGAGGATCAGATGACCAAGGAGACGCTGCTCCGTGGTGTTCTATTGGAGATGGCATTGACATTGGCGGCGAAGCCCTCCGCCAAAGCCACCTGGGATCAATTGGAGACATCCCGTCTCGTCTCGGACCGCGCAAGGACGGCCGCGGCGCAACACGTCCGGCAACAGTACAAGAACGTCGCATTTCTCGATGGTGAGTCGCTTGACGACTTCGCATTGCGTCTCGGGAAAATGGTGCAGGAGTTGGAGATCCTCGACGACCCGGAGGATCCCAAGAAGGTCGTCGCCAAGTACCTAAGAGTGGTCCCAAAGAAGTACGCGTAGGTCGTCGTCGCAATTGAGTCGGTGCTCGACATCTCGGCAATGTCAATTGAGGAAATCACCGACAGCCTGCGAGCAATCGAAGGCCGCGGTGATGAAGAGGTTTCAACGTCCGGGGGCTAGCTATTGCTCACAGAGGAACAATGGCTGGCACGGGTGAAGGAGAAGCAGGGGCAAGGAGGCTCCAAATCGGGATCCGAAAAGACCAGATCAAAGAATCGGCAGCGCTGACCGAAGAAAAAGAAGTGCGCCGACGACACCTGCCACAAACGCGGAAAGAAGGGACACTGGACATGTGATTGCCGAGCTCTGAGGAAGGAGCATGCCAATCTTGCCCGCAAGGAGGAAGAAGAGACCCTGCTGATGGCGCGAATCAAAATTCGTCGTAGATTCCGTTCCGACGCCGACACGAGATGGTCTTCACCTTCATGAGCTTGACGCTCATGCCTTCCTTGGGTCTGACGCCAACAGCGATCACCTTGAAGGGGGGTACCTCGACACCGGCGCCACGAGTCACATGACCGGGAGAGCAGAGGCTTTCTCTGAACTTGATCATACGGTGCAAGGAACCGTGCACTTCGGCGATGGGTCACTTGTTCAGATTCATGGTCATGGAGTCGTCGCCTTCACCGGGAAAACAAGGGAAACAATGAAGCTCTCCGGCGTCCTCTACATTCCCAATCTCAAGAACAACATTATTTCTCTTGGGCAATTGGACCAGAACAGGAGTAAGGTGTTGATCGAGAAAGGTGTACTCCACATCTGGGATTGGCGTCATCGCCTCGTTGCATGAATCAAGCACGGCGAGAACCTGCTGTATGTACTGCACACAAATATCGCACAAGGCATGAGTCTTGGTGTCCGACACCAAGAGGACGGAGGGCGTTGGCATGCGCGCTTCGGCCACATGGGCTACGACGCATTACGCCAACTGAGCAGGGGAGGAATGGTAATGGGTCTGTCGGAAATCGAGAAGAAAGGTGTATGCGACGTCTGTGTCGTCACCAAGCAGCGACGAGCTCTGTTCCGGACGCAGTCAAGCTTCAGGGCTGCGGCTCTACTTGATTTGGTGCACGGAGACCTCTATGGACCAATCACACTGGCGACGTTGGGCGGCCGTCGTTATTTCCTCCTACTCGTGGATGATGCCACACGCTACATGTGGATCAAGCTATTTAGTGCCAAGGGAGATGCAGCAGACGCGATCAAGAAAGTGAAGACGGGACGTCCATTTTGCGCACGGACAATGGCGGCGAGCGCACGGCGAAGGAGTTCGCCGAATACTGCGCCGGGGAGAGTGTCCAAAGGCAATTCTCTGCGCCTTATACTCCTTAGCAGAACAGTGTTGTAGAACGCCGAAACCAATCAATACTCGCCATGGCGCAAGCTTTCCTGAAGGAAAGAGCAATGTTGGCGTGGTACTGGGGCGAAGCGATCACGCTGTCTTCCTGCTCAATCGTGCGCCAACGAAAGCCATGGATGGCAAGACCCTCTACGAAGCGTACGACGGCCAGAAGTCGACTGTCAGCTTCCTGAAGATCTTCGGGTGTCTCGGCTTTGTCAAGGACAAGCGATGGGGATTGAAGAAACTCGATGATCGAAGTTCGCCGATGATCTTCATTGGCTACGCAGAGGGGTCCAAGGCTTTCAAGATGCTTGATGCAAAGACGGAGAAACAAATTGTCTCCCGTGATATTGTCTTCGACTAGAACAGAGGATGGAAATGGAATTTGGGAACCGACGAATCAACAGCTTGTGGACAAGAATTCACAGTGCACTTCTACTCATCCTATCCAGCAGCGAATGTCGAAGAAGGGGGTGTGGCTCAAGGGGAAGAGGCCGCATCACCAACAACAGGAGGAACCACAGCTAGATCCTGCAACTCCGCTGTCGTCGGAGGGTCACATTGACCCTGAGTTTGTGACCCCTCCGAACAACAACGAAGACCGATTGGATGCATATTGAGAGTCGCCAATGTGTACAGAAGAATGGGCAACATCATCACCGATGATTGTCCAGTGTCGGGACAAACATTAAGAAATATTCCGCCCCCAAGACGAGGGCAGGCACGACGGATTCAGGAAGTTGCCGAAGGAGCAGAACCGGCCACATTCGTTGTGGCCGAGACAGAATCGGTTTGGCGCGCGGCGATGAAGGACAAAATTGACTCAATTGAGAAGAACCAGGCATGGGAATTGGTCAATGTGTTGCCCGGACAACGGGCAATTGGGATCAAGTGGATTTACAAGATCAAAAGGGATGAATCCGGCGCTCCAATCAAGCACAAGGTGCGTCTCGTCGCAAAAGGATATGTGCAACAAGCCGGGATTGACTTCGAGGAGGTGTTTGCTCACATGGCGCGCATGGAATCCGTCTGACTTGTTCTTGCGCTCGCCGTCGTTGAGGGTTGGAAAGTCTACCACATGGATGTGAAGACCGCATTACTCAACAGTGAGCTCTTTGAAGAAGTGTATGTCCGTCAACCACATGGCTTCATCGTCGCCGGAGAAGAAGGCAAGGTCTTGCGCTTGCGGCGAGCTCTCTATGGCCTGCGGCAAGCACCGCGAGCATGGTACGCCAAGCTTGACGGCACTCTCCGCAAGCTCGGTTTCCGCCAGAGCAATCACGAGCCCGCGGTCTACAGCAGGGGAGGAAAAAGAGCTCGACTTATCGTCGGCATATACGTGGATAACTTAATCATCACGGGAGCATCTCTGATCGAGATTTTAAAGTTCAAGGAAGAGATGAAGATGCAATTCAACATGGCGGATCTCGGATTGCTCTCATTCTACCTTGGATTGGAGGTAGAACAGAGTTCCGCCGGAATCAAATTGGGCCAAGCACATTACGCAGCAAAGATCTTGGAGGCGGGAGGAATGTCCGGCTGTGATTCGGCACAGACGCTAATGGAGCAGCGGCTAAAATTGAGCCGAAACAGCAAGGCGGAGGAGGAAGACACCACCTTGTATCGAAGCCTAATAGGAAGTCTTCGCTACTTGGTGCACACTCGCCCTGATTTGGTCTTCGCCGTCGGGTACCTGAGTCGATTCATGCAGTGTCCCATGACGGAGCACATGGCGGCTCTCAAATGTGTCCTCCGCTCCGCTCTGTTGCCGGGACAATCAACCTCGGCTGTCTCTATCGGCGAGGATCAGGCGGAGCAAAATTGGTAGGATATTGTGACAGTGACTATGCCGGCGACGTCGACAGCAGTCACAGCACCTCCGGCGTGCTATTCTTCCTCGGTGGAAGCATCATCAGTTGGCACTCGCTCAAACAGAGGGTGGTGGCCATGTCGTCATGTGAGGTGGAGTACATTGCCTCCACTTCTGCTGCTACACAGGGTGTCTGGCTGCGATAGCTATTGGCAGATTTGAAGCAAGAAGAGGCGGAGGCTGGAAAGTTGAAGGTGGACAACAAATCCGCCCTGGCGCTCATGAGAAATCCTGTTTTCCATGAGCGGAGCAAGCACATAAGAGTGCGCTATCACTATGTGCGCCATTGCATCGGGATGGAAGCATCATTGCTGAGTTCATCAGTACTGCAGATCAGCTGGCAGATATTGGAACCAAAGAACTTGGAAAAGTGAAGTTTCAAGAACTGAAAGAAAGAATTGGGATGGTGCAGTTGAAGTCCAAGCTGAAGCACAAGTCTTAGGGGTGAAATGTGAGTAATCCTAGTGCTTCAGGTGCTTTAGATTTGAATAACTCTGTCATGATCGACAGAAAGGGTCTAGGTTCAGTTTATGTTAGCAGTTAGGAAGGAGTCGACTGTTGGACCTGATCCTTAGGGGAATTAGTCCTCAGTCAAGTTAGTTAGAGTCTGATCCTGAATTATAAGAGTGACTCAGTTCTAGATTCAGCTGTGTAACAGCCATATCTCAGTATAAACAAAGTCTCACGGCATTACTCTAAGCTGCAATCAAGCAGCACAAATTCTACTGTCTACTGTTCTATTCAGAAAAGCGAGAGAACAGAGGAGAGGAAGAAGAGGGTGAGAGTGCTGTCTTGCTGTCATGTACGGTCGCACATATGACAGGTGCGGACGCGCCCGCGACGTGCGCCGCGCGGCTGAGCGCGCTGGGCAGGCGCCCAGCGGGGGTTAGCCTCTTGGGCTAAAGATAGAAACTTAGCAAGTTGTTTTGAAAATTCCTAGAATAAAGGATAACCTTCCTTATTTTGGTTGGGCTATATATGCTTGTAATCGTTGGACAAATAGAAGGCAAGAATTTACTTCCCTAATCTCTTCTCTCTCTGCTAAGCCTGCGGCTGAAGGGTTAACCTCGCCGGAGAAGACGGCCGGCGGCTACGAGCTGCGTAGCCGCGGTCCAGTCAGTCGGGGGTTCGGCGCCCTTGACAACCTGGTAGCACGGTCACGTCGGTCTTCCAACACCCGCCCCACCCATCCTTCCACAGCCGCCGCCCACCTCCCTAGCCCTCCACCATCGCCGCAGCCCTCCACCACCCCCACGCCACAACTAGCAGCCATGAGCGATCCCACTATCGCCGATATGATGGAGATGTTGAAATCCATCACCACAGAGATGAAAACCATGAAGGCCGACATGGAGGCTTTGAAGGAGAAGTCGGCCTCATCGTCGGACAGCGGCGCCGGCGGCCGCCCGGAGGGGCCGCGCGATCTTGATCGCCCCCCAAGATTCCAAAAATTGGATTTTCCCCGCTGCGACGGCAAGACCGATCCAATGCTCTTCATCAACAAGTGCGAATCATATTTTCGCCAACAGCGCACCATGGCGGAGGAACGCGTGTGGATGGCCTCATATAATTTGGAGGCTGTCGCGCAACTCTGGTACATCCAACTCCAGGAGGACGAGGGCACACCGCCGTGGGGGCGATCCAAGGAGTGAAGAAATAAGTCTTGTACTCTTGGTCTGTGTGGCCCCTAGTTAGGACAGCATCTCAGTCCTTAGTAGGACAGCATATTAGTCCTTTGGTACGACAGCATATTAGTCCTTTGGTAGGACAGCATCTTAGACCAAGAGAACAGCATATTAGTCCTTTGGTAGGACAGCATCTTAGTCCTTTGGTAGGACAGCATCTTAAACCAAAGGACAGCATATTAGTCCTTTGGTAGGACAGCATCTTAGACTAGCATCTAGGTATATGCTTGGCTGCCTTAGCTATAAATATATAACCCCAACCCCTAGGTTGGGTATGACGTTGTGTGTGGAATGAAACAAGAAAAATTTCCCAACTTTTAGTGTCATCCTTTCTATGAGAGTAATACTTCAGATACTAACAAGTGGTATCAGAGCCGTTCTATCCTGTAGCCTAGACATCTCCTGCTCATCTTCTTCCCACGCCTCTCTTCTTCTTCAGCCGGCAGCAATAACACCGGTTGTTTCAACTCATTCCTCCTCTTCTGCACAGACAAGCAACAGCTTGTCTGAGACAGCCTCTTCCCCACACAGCACTCCCCCACTAGCGCGTCATGTCCGAAGGACAGTCTCAGCACTCGGTCGCTTCGAGCGCGCGGCATCGGCAGGAGGCCGAGGTCGCCACGGCAGAAGAACGCGAGCGAGCAGCGACAGAGGCTGCAGCGAGGGCGGCGGTGGCGGAACTGACAGCAGCGAAGGCGGAAGTAGAAGCAGCAGCTGCTGCGGATGCAGCGCGTGCGGCTGCAACAGAGCTTGAGGCTCTGCGTAGCGGTAGCGACAGAGGCTCTGATTCTACCGACGGCGGCACCAACGAAGACCTCAGGCTGGCGAGGAAGGTAGCACGACCACAGTCGCCACAGTGGGCAGACGCGCATCCCCATGAGTGCGGCGGCTGCAGCCCAGACGGGCGCGGACGCGCTGGCGACGCTCCCGACGGGGGTGGTTGGGTCGACGGAGATCGAGGCATTTACAGGCGGCGCGACTCTCCCTCCCCGAACAGGTACCATGGTCACCACGGGATCCAAGCCATTGTCAGGGACGTTGGTCCCGGCGGTGGGTGGCCTATCCTCACCAAGACCAACTACGTCGAGTGGGCCGCGGTGATGAGGATACGGCTCCAAGTGCGGCACATGTGGGAAGCAGTCTGGTACGGCGACGTCGACTACTACGAGGATCGACGGGCGCTGGATGCTCTCATTGCTGCAGTACCACCCGAGATGCAGTTCTCGCTTTCCAATAAGCGGACTGCCAAGGAGGCCTGGGACGCCATCGCTGCGGCACGCATCGACAGCTACCGCGCCCGCAAGACCACACTGCTGGCACTCCGCAAGGAGTGGGAGAACCTGACCTTCAAACCAGGTGAGGATGTTGATGACTTTGCTCTCCGTCTCAACACACTACTGCAGAAGATGGTGCAGTTCGGCGACGACACCTACAACGAGGAGAAAGCCGTCGAGAAGCTCTTCCGTTGAATCCTCGAGAAGTACAAGCAGATCGCTCGCTTGATCGAGTCTCTGCTGGACCTCTCCACGATGTCGTTCGAAGAGGCGATAGGCCGCCTCAAGGTCATCAACAGCGACCAATCTCAGCCTCTCTCGGGGCCTATCACCATCGACGGGAAGCTACATCTCACGGCGGCTGAATTCGCGTCGTACTGCGTGGATGAGGGTGTTCAGCGCCACTACTCCGCACCGTACAGCCCGCAGCAGAACGGCGTCGTCGAGCGTCGCAACCAGACGGTTGTGGGGATGACTCGAGCCCTCCTCAAGCAGAGGGGAATGCCGGCTATCTTCTGGGGAGAGGCGGTGGTGACGGCGGTCTAAATCCTCAACCGCTCGCCCACCAAGGCTCTCAACGGCAGGACGCCGTACGAGGCTTGGCATTGCGCGCAAGCCGACAGTCTCTCATCTACGGGTCTTCGGCTGCCTAGCATTTGCCAAGGAGCTTGGCCACATCAGCAAGCTCGACGACAGGAGCACTCCAGGGATGTTCATCGGCTACGCGGAGGGCTCGAAGGCCTACCGCATTCTCGACCCAGGAACACAGCGCGTGCGCACGGCACGTGATGTATTCAATGAAGGGCGAGGATGGGCATGGGACAAGGCGGTAGACGACGGCTCGACTCTGACATACGACAACTTCATCGTCGAGTACGTCCACTTCAAGGGAACTGGGGGAGTAGGCAGCTCTTCTCCACCAACTTCAGCGCCATGCTCCCCAGTCACGACCTCGGCTGCGACAACCTCTCCACCACCACAGTCGGTGACCCCACGCACTCTAGCACCGACTGTCATCCTTCCGGGTACGTCCACTCCGACACCAGCTGGTGTCGGGCACAAACCGGTGGAGTTCGTTACTCTGCTCTCCCACGACGAGGAGCGCATCGACGCATACCACGACGGCGAGCCGTTGCGGTATCGTATGATGGAGGATCTTCTCGGTGACCAGTCGGTGTCTGGACTGGTCCCTCGCGATCTGGAGGCGCAATTGCATCTTGCGTGCGACGACGGCGAGCCTCAGTCTTTCGCGGAGGTTGAGAGACACACGGCATGGCGTGTCGCGATGCAGTCGGAGATGGACGCGGTTGAGAACAACCGCACCTGGGAGCTTGCTGACCTCCCTCATGGTCACCGCGCGATCACCCTTAAGTGGGTGTTCAAGCTGAAGAGGGATGAAGCCGGCGCCATCGTCAAGCACAAGGCTCGCTTGGTGGCACGCGGTTTCATGCAACAGGAGGGGATCGACTTCGACGATGCCTTCGCGTCCGTGGCGCGGATGGAATCTGTGGGACTCCTCCTTGCGCTGGCTGCTCAGGGAGGCTGGCGGGTTCAGCGCATGGATGTCAAGTCGGCGTTTCTTAACGGCGATTTAAAGAAGGAGGTCTATGTGCACCAGCCGCCGGGATTCACGATTCCTGGCAAGGAGGGCAAGGTGTTGCGCCTGCGCAAGGCCCTCTATGGCCTGCGGCAAGCACCAAGGGCGTGGAATGCCAAGTTGGACTCCACGCTCAAGGGGATGGGCTTCGAGCAAAGCCCGCATGAGGCGGCCATCTACCGGCGGGGCAATGGAGGAAATGCCCTACTGGTGGGTGTCTACGTCGACGACTTGGTGATCACCGGCACCAAAGATGCGGAGGTGGCTGCATTCAAGGAAGCGATGAAAGCCACCTTCCAGATGAGTGACCTGTGATCTCTCTCCTTCTACCTGGGGATCGAGGTGCACCAGGTCGACTCCGGGATCATGCTTCGACAGATTGCCTACGCCAAGCGCATTGTTGAGCTGACTGGGCTCGCAGACTGCAACCCAGCTCTCACTCCCATGGAGCAGAGACTGAAGCTGAGCCGCAACAACACGACGGGAGAGGTGGACGCCACGCAGTATCGGCGTCTTGTGGGGAGCCTTCGCTACCTCACCCACACACGGCCGGACTTGGCATTCTCTGTCGGCTACGTCAGTCGGTTCATGCAGCGACCGACGATGGAGCACCAACAGGCTGTGAAGAGGATCCTCCGCTACGTTGCCGACACTCTCGACCATGACCTCTACTACCCGAGGTGCCCTAGGGAGGCACACCTTGTCGGGTACAGCGACAGTGACCACGCCGGCGACATCGACACTAGCAAGAGCACGAGCGGGATTCTCTTCTTCCTCGGTAAGTGCCTCGTTAGCTGGCAGTCGGTCAAGCAGCAGGTGGTGGCCCTGTCCAGCTGCGAGGCCGAGTACATAGCGGCCTCTACTGCTTCGACTCAGGCGCTCTGGCTAGTTCGACTGCTTGGTGATCTCCTCGGCAAAGACACCGGAGCGGTGGAACTCAGGGTGGACAACAAGTCCACTCTGGCTCTAGCAAAGAACCCCGTCTTTCATGAACGGAGCAAGCACATCCGGGTGAGGTACCACTTCCTCCGAGGCTGCTTGGAGGAAGGGAGCATCAAGGCGTGCTACATCAACACCAAGGACCAGCTTGCAGACCTGCTCACCAAGCCTCTTGGGAGGATCACGTTCCTTGAGCTTTGTTCCAGGTCCGGGATGGTCCAACTCTCCCACAAGACAACGCACAAGACTTAGGGGGAGAATGAAGGAATAAGTCTTGTACTCTTGGTCTGTGTGGCCCCTGGTTAGGACAGCATCTCAGTCCTACAGCATATTAGTCCTTTGGTAGGACAACATCTTAGTCCTTTGGTAGGACAGCATCTTAGACCAAGAGGACAGCATATTAGTCCTTTGGTAGGACAGCATCTTAGTCCTTTGGTAGGACAGCATCTTAGACCAAAGGACAGCATATTAGTCCTTTGGTAGGACAGCATCTTAGACTAGCATCTAGGTATATGCTTGGCTGCCTTAGCTATAAATATGTAACCCCAACCCCTAGGTTGGGTATGGCATTGTGTGTGGAATGAAACAAGAAAATTTTCCCAACTCTTAGTGTCATCCTCTCCATGAGAGTAATACTTCAGATACTAACAAGGAGCTCCTGAACTTGCGGTTTGGGCCTCCCCTCCGCTCAGCTCCGCTGTTCGAGCTAGCCGAGTGCCGGTGTACAAGGACCGTGGAGGAGTACTCAAATTGTTTCCAGGCCCTCCTGCCTCGCGCGGGTCGTCTTGATGAGGCTCAGCGCGTCTAGCTCTTCACCGGCGGACTCCTGCCGCCGCTCAGCCACGCCGTACGCATCCACAATCCGGAGACGCTCGCGGCCGCCATGAGCCTGGCGCGCCAAGTGGAGTTGATGGAGATCGACCGCTCGGTGCAACCTCCACCTCGGGCGCTCACGCGCGGCATCCTTCCCGTTCCCACACCCCGGCCAGCGCTTCCGGCGCCCCAGCAGCAGCTGGCGCTCCATGCTCCTCCGGTGGCCACCCAGCAGGGTCGTGGCAAGGACAACCAGAGACGCCTCACCCCGGACGAGATGGCCGAACGTCGCCATCTGGGCCTTTGTTTTAATTGCAATGAAAAATATACCGGTGGCCATAACAGGTTCTGCCGGCGCATCTTCTTCCTTGAAGGAGTGGAGATCGAGGACGTCGCGGAAGCCGCTGGCGACGCAGAGCTCGATGCCGAGGTGCCCTGTTTTTCCTTACAGGCCGTGGTTGGGGTTTCCATGGCGGGCACCATGCAGATCGCCGTGACACTAGGTGCCACGTCACTCGTCACCCTCCTCGACTCCGGCAGCACGCACAACTTCATCTCGAAGGAGCTGGCGCGACGATCCGGTCTACCCCTCCGCCAACGACCCCGCCTCACAGCCTCGGTCGCCAATGGCGAGCGGGTCACCTGCGTCGGCGTCATCCGCGACGCGCCCCTGCTCCATCGACGGTGATTCGTTCCCGGCCGACCTATACGTCATGCCATTGGCAGGGTACGACGTCGTCCTTGGCATCCGGTGGCTTGGTGTGTTGGGGCCCATTGTTTGGGACCTCGGCCGCCGGCGCATGTCCTTCCAGCACCAGGGGCGCCCCATCTCCTGGACCGACGTGGCCAGCCCCTCCGTGCCGGCCCTGGGCGCAACAACAGAGGCCGGTCCCCTCTTGAAGGCGCTGCTGCTCTCGTTTGGGGGGCTCTTCACGGACCCCGTCGGTCTAACCCCCAAGCGTGCGCACGACCACCGCATCATTCTCAAGCCCGACGCCCAATCGGTCGTCGTCCGCCCTTAACGGTACCCTGCGGCGCACAAGGACGAGTTGGAGCGGCAGTGTGCCGCCATGATTGATCAAGGGATCGTCCGCCGCAGCGACTCGCCGTTCTTGTCGCCCGTCCTCCTCGTTAAGAAAACCAATGGTGCGTGGCGTTTCCGCGTCGACTACCGGGCGTTGAACGCGCTCACTGTTAAGGATGCCTTTCCGATCCCGGTGGTCGACGAACTCCATGGCGCCAAGTTCTTCACCAAACTGGACCTCCGGCCCGGGTACCACCAGGTGCGCATGCGCCCGGAGGACGTGCACAAGATAGCGTTCCGCACCCACGACGTCCTGTACGAGTTCCTGGTGATGGCATTCGGGCTGTGCAACGCCCCGGCGACATTCCAGGCCTTGATGAACGACGTGCTCCGCCCGTTCCTGCGCCGTTTCGTCCTGGTATTATTTGACGATATTCTGATTTACAGCAAGACATGGGCTGATCATCTTCGCCACCTCCTGGCCGTCCTTGACGAGCTACGCCGCCGTCAACTCTTCGTCAATCGTACCAAGTGCTCGTTTGGTGCTTCCTCCGTCGCCTACCTCGGCCATGTCATTTCCGCGGCGGGCGTGGCCATGGACCCGGCCAAGGTGCAGGCGATTCATGATTGGCCGGCTCCACGTTCGCCACGTGTTGTGCGCGGTTTCCTCGGCCTCGCCGGGTACTACCGCAAGTTCGTCCACAACTACGAGGCGATCGCTGCACCTCTAACGGCCCTACTCAAGAAGGAGAGATTCTCCTGGGATAACGTGGCGGCCGCGGCATTCACAGCGCTCAACGCCGCTGTCACATCCGCCCCCGTCCTCGCCATGCCCGACTTCGCCAAGCTATTCACCGTCGAGTGTGACGCGTCGACGTTCGGCTTCGGTGCATTCCTGGTCCAGGAGGGTCATCCGGTCACCTTCAACAGGCCGGTGGCGCCGCGCCACCACTCACTGGCCGCCTACGAGCGCGAGCTCATCGGCCTCGTCCAGGCGGTACGGCACTGGCACCCGTATCTCTGGGGACGGTGCTTCATCGTCAAGACCGACCACTACAGCCTGAAGTACCTCCTTGATCAGCGTCTCGCCACGATCCCTCAGCATCACTGGGTCGGCAAGCTCCTGGGCTTCGATTTCTCGGTGGAGTACCGACCGGGCGCCACGAACGCGTCACCGACGCCCTCTCTCGTCGCGACAATGACGAAGGGGAGGTGATGGCTATTTCGGCGCCTCGCTTTGACTTCATCGAGCGCATGTGCCACGCCCAAGCCACTGATCCGGCCCTGACCACCATCCACAATGAGGTCCGGGCTGGCAACCACACCGCTCCATGGGCTCTGGTGGACGGCATGGTCGCCTTCGATGGTCGACTGTACATTCCCCCGGCGTCGCCGCTGCTGCAAGAGATCGTGGCCGCGGTCCACAACGACGGTCATGAGGGCATCCACCGCACCCTCCACAGGCTCCGGTGGGATTTTCATTTTCCCAACATGCATCGCTTGGTGCAGGATTTCGTGAAGGCATGCGTAACCTGTCAGCAGTACAAGTCCGACCACCTCAGGCCGGTCGGTCTGCTGCAGCCACTGCCGGTTCCGTCTGCTGTATGGGCTGACATCGGCATCGACTTCATCGAGGCGCTGCCCAAGGTGCAAGGCAAGACGGTCATACTCTCCGTCGTGGATCGCTTCAGCAAGTACTGCCATTTCATACCCCTGGCGCACCCCTACACTGCCGAGTTCGTCGCTCACGCCTTCTTCGCCGACATTGTTCGCCTCCATGGCGTTCCGCAATCCATCGTTTTGGACCGCGATCCAGGGTTCACCTCGGCGTTCTGGTAGGAGCTCATGCGGCTCACTGGGATGAAGCTCTACATGTCGTCCGCCTTTCACCCGCAGACGGACGGCCAGACCGAGGCCGCCAACCGGGTCATCGTCATGTATCTACGTTGCTTCACCGGCGACCGTCCTCGGCAGTGGCTCCGTTGGTTGCCATGAGCGGAGTACACCTACAACACCGCCTATCAGTCATCGCTCCGCAAAACTCCGTTTCGTGTGGTGTATGGTCGGGACCCCCCGACCATTCGCTCCTATGAGCCCGGCGAGACCCACGTCGCAGCGGTCGCCCAGGAGATGGAGGAGCGAACTGCCTTCCTCGACGACATCCGCTATCGCCTTGAACAGGCACAGGCGCTTCAGAAGCGTATCGATGACCAGCACCAGAGGCCGGTGTCCTTCCAGGTCGGCGATTAGGCTCTTCTTCGCCTTCGGCAGCAGGCAGCAGCATCACTCCCGCGCTCGGCAACAGGGAAACTCAAGTCGCGATACGTCGGGCCGTACCAGGTGACAGGACTCATCAATGAGGTGGTTCTGCGGCTCTAGCTTCCTCCCAGCGCTCGCCTTCATGATGTATTCCATATCGGCGTCCTCAAGAAGTTTGTTGGTAACCCGCCAGCCGATCCACCATTGCTGCCTCCGCTCCTGCACGGTGTTGTGGTACCTGCACCTGCCTGGGTGACTCGAGCTCGGCTGGCCCGGGTGTTAGACACTGTAATTAGGGGTATGGCACAGGGGTATATTAGTCATTAGAGAGGGATTAGGGTTAGGGGTAGTTTAGTCTTTTCTCCCCTCCTAATCCCTCTATATAATCACACCTGTACCTCAGCTTTTCAATCATCTCAATACAATCATCATTAGCCTCTTTCATGGTATCATTAGCTAGGAATAATCAGGATTAGGGCTAACCCTAATCCTAATGGGCCAGCCGCCGCAGCCCTGGGCGCACGCCGCCGCCACCCCACCCTGGGCCAGAACCACCGCCGCCCCCGAGCAGCCGCCCGCCGCCGCCCCTGAGCAGCCGCCCGCCGCCGCCCCTGGTGCGCCGCCCGCCGCCGCCAGGGCGCCGCCAGCCGCCGGATCTGGGCTGCGCACGCAGGGGGGGCGCCGCCTCCTCTAGAGGACAGCGCGCGGAGGCCCGGATCCGGGGCCGCGGCGCCCTGGATCGGGGCGGCCCCGCCCGGATTCGGGCCGCCCCCACCCGGATTGGGGCCGTGCGCGCACGGGGGGGGGGGGGGGGGGGCGTCACCGCCCCTCTCTGGGCCGCCGCCGCCCCTGGGTGCTCCGCCCCTAGGGGGTCCGCCGGCCCCCCTGGAGGGAGCGCCGCCCCCTGGCTTGCCTGGGCCGCCAACGCCCCTGGGGGCTCCGCATCCGCCCCTGGGGGGTCCGCCAGCCCCACTGGAAGGGGCGCCACCCTCTGGACTGCTGAAACTGGAGGAACAGCAGCTTCTGGAGGGGGCGCCGCCTTCCTAGGAGGAGCCACAGCCCCCAGGCCCCTCGCTGCTGGTTCTGCAGCCGCCCCCTCCTTCTCGAGAACCGGTCCAGCCGCCGGTGAACCCCTTGTCGGTACCTCCAGAAACCCCGCCACCGCTGTTACCTTCATGGCAGGTACCTCCGCGCTACGGGACGCCACCGGCCTTGAAATTGACGGGAGCACCACGGCGATCCCGCCGATTCCGTTCCCAGCCGCCGGTACTACTATGGAGAACACAGCTTCTTCCTACGGCACCGACACTGCGGAGACATCTGACATCGCCGCAGCATTGGCCGCCTCTCGCGAGCGCGAGCGGGCACTCGCCCTTGCCCTAGAGCAGGAGCGTGCCTCCGTGGCATCACTATCCCACCAACTTGAGGAGAGTGCTCGCCGATCAACGAGTGCTATCCATGAGCCTCCCTCGGACGCTGGTACGTACTTGACTTCGCTTGTGGCCGCTCTTCATGCACAGGCCGCAGGGATTCAGAACATCCGGACGCTCGTGCCGGTTATTCTCAGTTCCGAGTCCACCTCATATGCCCGGTGGCGTGATATGGTGCTCCTCACGCTGAGGCGCTACTGCCTCGATGACCACGTCCTCCAGGATGAGTCTTCAGTACAGGTGTCCTGGATTAGCATGGACAGCCTGGTACTATCCTGGATCCTTGGCTCCCTGACAGAGGAGCTACAGGACATCGTCAGGCAGCGCGGTGGCGGTACTGCTCGGCAGGCCTGGCTAGTACTTGAGCAACGGTTTCTAGGGAACCGTGCGACTCGAGCCCTCCACATAAGCACTCGGTTCCAGAACACCGTCCAGGGGGATCGTTCCATCTCCACCTATTGTCGGGAGATGAAGGGCATGGCGGATGCCCTACGTGACCTTGGTGAGCCGGTCACTGACAGCGCTCTTGTCCTTCGGGTCCTTCAGGGCCTGAACGAGCGCTATTGTCACCTACGGACATGGCTACTTCGACTGGAGCCACTACCTACCTTCGAGAAGGTATGGTCTGATCTTGAACTTGAAGAGATCACTGCAGGAGGCTCTACTGGCTCTGGATCTGCCACAACTTTCTATGGCTCCGGGCAGTCCCCGCGTCCACCCTTACCAGCAGCTGGTGGATCGCCGTCACGTCCACCTTCTACTCCTACCAGTACAGGAGGTGGAAACCGTCGTCGCCGAGGAAAGAACGGCGGCCGTGGTGGCAGCAGTGCAGGCAGCACCCCCACGGCTTCGACTACTGGAAGTAGTGGTGGTACCGGCCAGGGAGGTGCACCCTGGCCCACGCCCTACAACCCGTGGACTGGCCAGATCTACATGTGGCCTGGACCGTCCCCAGGCTCTCAGCCTCCACGACCACCGCGTCCTCAGCCGGCGTTTGCGGCTACCCCCGGCTACAGTGGACCAGCCCACAGTGCTGGTAGGCCGACAGCTCAGGCCTATAGTGGGCCTGGCTACTCTTCAGGCGGGCAGTCAGCCCCGACCTACGGAGGCACTGACTACCCTGTTGGGAACTCGGAGTCATCGGCACCCCTTCAGGAGCCACCGTCGACGTGGGATCGACAGTCGCTTGCTTCCTCCTTCAGCACCATGCACCTTACACCACCTGGTGCCGACTGGGTAGTTGATTCCGGAGCATCATACCATACCACTCCTAATTCCGGTATACTCTCTTCCACCCATCCTCCCAATCCCTCTTTTCCTTCATCTATCGTTGTTGGAAATGGGTCCGTTCTTCCGGTCACCTCAGTAGGTGATTCCGGTCTTCCGGGTACTTTCCAACTTAAAAACATTCTTGTTGCTCCGGATATCATTCAGAACTTACTTTTTGTTCGCCGTTTTACCACTGACAACAATGTTTCCATTGAATTTGATCCTTTTGGTTTGTCTGTGAAGGATCTTTCCACCCGGCGACCTCTTTTCCGATGTGATAGCTCGGGGCCCCTATACACACTTCGGCTTCCTACTTCCGCTGCATCACCGCCATTTGCTTTGACTACGACAGCTTCATCTACCATCTAGCATCGCCGGCTTGGCCACCCTGGTGCAGATGCTATGTCGAAGCTGTCCAGTAGCTCAGTTATCTCGTGTTCTAGGGGTACACATGACTCTCTATGTCATGCCTGTCAACTTGGTCGCCATATTCGCCTCCCTTTTCCCACATCTGTGACTCATGTTGAGCACTCATTCGATCTTATACATTGTGATTTGTGGACTTCTCCCATCTCCAGTATATCGGGCTTTAATTACTATTTGGTGATAATTGATGATTTTTCTCACTTCTCCTGGACTTTTCCATTACGATTGAAGTCTGAAACTTTCGTCACTCTTTCTCACTTCTTCGTTTGGATTTCTACTCAATTCGGGCGTACCATTCGAGCTGTCCAGTGCGATAACGGACGAGAGTTTGATAACTCTGCGTTTCGTAATTTTCTCTCCGCACATGGGGTACAACTACGCATGTCTTGTCCGTATACCTCTCCTCAAAACGGCAAGGCAGAGCGCATGATTCGCACCATTAATGATGTCATACGCTCTCTGATGTTCCAGGCATCTATTCCAGCCCGATACTGGGTGGAGGCTCTTCATACCGCCACACTTCTGATCAATCGTCTTCCCACCAAAGCGATTCGTGCCTCTACCCCCTACTTTGCTCTATATGGCACCAATCCTCTTTATGATCACCTTCGAGTTTTCGGATGCGCTTGCTACCCTAATCTTTCCGCCACCGCCCCACATAAGCTTGCGCCCCGCTCGACACGGTGTGTTTTTCTCGGGTATTCCCTTGATCATAAGGGTTACCGATGCTTAGATCTCACTATCCACCGTCTTTTGATCTCTCGGCACGTCGTCTTCGACGAGTCATCTTTTCCTTTTTCCACCACCTCTTCTGATTCCACCACAGAGCTGGACTCTCTTTTTCCTACTGACCCCGAGGCTGCCTCCCAGTTGCCTTGGCCTATTTCTTCTGCAGGATCGACACGAGCTACATCCCAGACGCCCTCGACACCGATTGCTGCACCTCGTGTGGCATCGATGTCTCAGGCGTCACCCGCTGCACCCCGTGTGGCATCGACGCCTCCGACGTCACCTGCTGCGCCACACCCGGCCTCGGCTTCCCCGACACCATCTACTGTACCCCAGGAGCCCTCGGCGTCTCCAGCTGTACCACGTACGGCACCAGCGGCACCACCAGCGAGTACGACGCCACCAGCCGCGCCACGCGCGGCACCAACGACGTCTTCTCGCTTTGCTGACCCCGCACTTGTCTACCAGCGACGAGCGCGGGGAGAGGCTCCTGCTCCGACGATGCCACGCGCGACATCGAGACCCACTCTCGTCTATCCACGACGAGAGAAGATGGTTGTACCCGACCGGCCGGTGTACAACCCCCCTCTACTTCACAGGGATCCTGGTCACGTCCACCCGATGGTGACTCGACGTGCATCCGGGAGTCTTCGACCAGTGGAGCGGTTCGATAGTACCGCTTTCTCGTCGACGACGACTCCACCGACCGAGCCTTCTTCGATCTCGCCCATACCTACTTCCGTGCGTAGCGCCCTCGCCGACCCTAACTGGCGCCGCGCTATGGAGGAAGAGTATGAGGCCTTGCTTGCCAACCGGACCTGGGACTTGGTTCCCCGTCCGGGCCGTGGCAATGTTGTCACAGGCAAGTGGATATTCACGCATAAGAAGAAGGCGGATGGCACCTTGGAGAGATACAAAGCTCGTTGGGTACTCCGGGGCTTCACTCAGCGCCCTGGAGTTGACTACGACGAGACTTTCAGCCCGGTGGTGAAGCCGGCGACAGTTCGTACCGTACTGTCGCTAGCTCTCTCACGTTCTTGGCCTGTCCACCAGTTGGACGTCAAGAACGCATTCCTCCACGGTACACTGACCGAGACGGTGTACTGCAGTCAGCCGGCAGGATTTGTAGATTCAGCTCACCCAAACATGGTCTGTAAGCTGAACAAATCCCTGTACGGACTGAAGCAGGCACCGCGAGCCTGGTACAACCGATTCGCCTCTTTCTTGGTCTCACTGGGGTTTGTTGAAGCTAAGTCGGACACTTCGCTGTTTGTCTATCGACGGGGCAGTGACACAGCTTACCTCTTACTGTACGTCGATGACATTGTACTAACAGCATCCAGTCCGACTCTGCTTCAGCGAACCATTTCTGCCTTACAGCAGGAGTTCGCTATGAAGGACCTGGGCCGTCTCCACCACTTCCTGAGTATTACGGTCGAGGACCGACCAGGCGGCCTATTCCTTCACCAGCGACAGTACTGTCTGGATATCCTTCAGTGGGCAAGCATGGCTGATTGCAAGCCGTGCTCCACTCCAGTGGATACTCAGGCGAAGCTCTCCGCCACCGACGGGACACCCGTCTCTGACCCCACTTCTTACAGGAGTCTTGCAGGTGCTCTCCAGTACCTAACCTTCACCAGGTCGGATATCTCATATGCGGTTCAGCAGGTGTGCCTCCACATGCATGACCCGAGGGAACCGCATCTCACCGCTGTCAAGCGGATTCTTCGGTACCTACGAGGCACCCTCGACTACGGCCTCCTTCTTCGACGTGACACGGCCTCCGAGCTGGTCATGTACACAGACGCTGACTGGGCAGGCTGCCCGGACACACGACGCTCTACTTCTGGATACGCCGTCTTCCTGGGCGGCAACCTTGTCTCCTGGTCCTCGAAGCGACAGCCCGTAGTGTCGCGCTCGAGTGCAGAGGCGGAGTATCGCGCCGTGGCTAACGGCGTAGCTGAGGCCCTCTGGCTTCAGCAGCTACTTCAGGAGCTCCACACTCCCGTCATCAAAAGCACCCTCATCTACTGCGACAACGTCAGCGCCATGTACCTCTCCACCAACCCGGTCCAGCATCAGCGCACGAAGCATGTGGAGATTGACCTTCATTTTGTTCGTGAGCGGGTAGCACGGGGCGAGGTTCGGGTACACCATGTCCCGACGACGACGCAGTTCGCCGACATCTTCACGAAGGGCCTCCCGTCATCGTTGTTCTCCGAGTTTCGGTCCAGTCTCAACATCTGCAGCGGCTAGATGTTGTGACTGCGGGGGGGTGTTAGACACTGTAATTAGGGGTATGGCACAGGGGTATATTAGTCATTAGAGAGGGATTAGGGTTAGGGGTAGTTTAGTCTTTTCTCCCCTCCTAATCCCTCTATATAATCACACCTGTACCTCAGCTTTTCAATCATCTCAATACAATCATCATTAGCCCTCTTTCACCGGGGAGTACGCCAGGCGCTCGTGGAATGGCAGGGAGAACCACCTGCTTCAGCTATGTGGGAGGATCTGGACGACTTCCGTGCTCGGTTCCCTTCCTTTCAGCTCGAGGACGAGCTGGACTTCGAGGCGGGGAGAGATGTCATGTACGGTTGCACATATGCCAGGCGCGGACGCGCCCGCGACGTGCGCCGCGCGGCTGAGCGCGCTGGGCAGGCGCCCAGCAGGGGTTAGCCTCTTGGGCTAAAGATAGAAACTTAGCAAGTTGCTTTGGAAATTCCTAGAATAAAGGATAACCTTCCTTATTTCGGTTGGGCTATATATGCTTGTAATCGTTGGACAAATAGAAGGCAAGAATTTACTTCCCTAATCTCTTCTCTCTCTGCTAAGCCTGCGGCTGAAGGGTTAACCTCGCCGGAGAAGACGCCCGACGGCTACGAGCTGCGTAGCCGCGGTCCAGTCAGTCGGGGGTTCGGCGCCCTTGACACTTGCCAACAGCTTCATTGCATGATTTCAATTTTTCCAACACGTATTAAATATAAACCTGATAGGGATTGGGGATGGGTGTCAGAATTTCACTTAGAGTGATAATTAAGTTGGTTTATCAGATTAAATCACACAAATAAGCAATAACATACAGCTAAGTCTTGCGAGCCCTCACACTAACAAAAGTCATTACTGCTTATGCCAACATGGATACAATGGTTCTTATGATACTGTTTTTTAAACAATCTTTTGCAAGCTCTCAATAAGATACTACAAAATAGCATCATGCTTATTTGTTCCAAGAGGTTACGAGCCAAGTTTTGAATATCTCTCTCAACCCAGACGTTTGGACAAAACCTTACGGTGTCTAGAGATAACTGGTCACCCCAGCGGAGCATGCATTACAATTTCAAAGTTCCAACAGTAAAAGATAAAATGGTTGTTAAATCTGGCTTAGTTTCTCTGAATCAATTGGATATACCCAAAAGGAATATGCACCAACTATTATTTTACAGTCACCTGTTAGCACCTATCCAGCCTGAGAAATCAGTTTCAATCCAGTCATCCCTTACACGCCCAAAGAGATCTACTAGAGACTCCCTATCTTCTTGCCACTCAGCTATAATAGTTGGCTTAAGTTTTAACCAGCTCCCCAATATTTCTTGTATCGTAAGCCCATCTGCAACCTTGCACATATAACATTGGGATAAAATTTGATCAAACTAGAAGTCTAGAATCATCTATCTGTTGGAAGTAAGACATAAGTATGGTAGTATCTGGTGATGATATCATTATCATCAACACTCTACAGACAAAATGTTAATGAACTTACTGATGATTTCCGAACTGAGGATACCCGGATTTCAACTAGCAACCTAACAAGCAACAGATTCTCATATCCTGTTTCCACCACTGGACGGAGCTGAAATAGCGGAGAGGTATTCTAATTAAATAGTGAACCATAACCAGTGAGATTATGAAAAATGTGATGTTCCCCACATGGGACCAGTATGAGAAAATGATACTAACATGCTTCATGAGTATACGAAACTCAAAAAATTCATAGCTAGCTTCAAATCTTTTTTTTTGAAAAAAAAAATTAATTGTCACTGGAGGTGTATGACTCTGAATTGTTGTAAATAGATATGTGTGGACTAAACAAATTCCTCCTAATAACTTCAATATTTTTATAGGCGACAGCTTGATGCACTAAGCATACAAGTTGAGGGGCCAATTCAAAATCAACCATATGAACAATAAGCAAGATGCATCATTACAACACACTAAACTTAATAACCCATCATACGATCTTTGTTAAATGATTTAGTTGTCTGTTCTTTTCATAACATTCGTGTCTGCTGAAGTTTCCAAATGATTTGGTCAAGAAACTGACAAAATACTTGCACGTTATGACATTACCACATTGAAACTACGACCTGCCCACTTCTGTACCGGTGTATCCCCATTCCCAAGAGATTTTTTATTTTTTAGGATATCTAACTAATGAACGTACTTCCAACTAATAAATACGTCCAAAATCACCAATAAATAAGTGCATTTGCACACGAAAGATGTAGCAGAATGCTAAATGGAGCCTAAGATCGGCAGTATATCCTAATATGTAGCTGAAACTACATATCAGCTAAAAGGATGAACCGCTACCATAACCATCCGGACATGGATTGCAAGAATAATGTATGGACGAAAAGGAGGATTACAGTGTACATCTGCTCCACAATCCATTTCTCCATGGCAGCGTCGACCTGCTCAAACACCCACGGCCACCTCACCTTCGCGGCCTGCCAAAGCACACGAAATACAGTGTCAACATATTTAGTGCGCCTCAAGCACTCAGGAAACATGACGGCTTAGGAGGCGCAGACCTTGACGGCGGAGAGGGAGCTCTCGCCGCAGCTGTCGCAGAAGACGCCGTCGAAGTCGAGGGCGTACAGATCGCCGCCCATCGCGGTGCCCACGGACCTACGCCTTGCCGCTATTCCTCCTCACCGTCCTGCTGCAAGGACGAATTGGAATGAGGTCTTTGAATTTCTCTTCCGATAGTGAGCTTGCTTTGGACTTGTTCTGGTTCGGGATACCTGGCTGATTAGGGAAAATGACAAGGGGACATCTCTCCTCCACACAAGGGAATAAAAAAAATTAGAGCATCTCAAGATAGGCCCAAAAAATAAAAGTCTACGTACGCTCTCAAATATAGGCTAAAGTCTAGTTCACCCCGCAACTTCTAAACAAGGTATTTAACACCCTAACTTTTAGAAGATTATTTAAATAACCCCCTAACCTGGTTTTACAGTGTGATTTTGTCACCATGGTAGCTGATGTGGCATATTTTGCATGTGTAAATAGCGGGCCACACGTCAGCGAGAGGAGTCGAAATATTAAATCAGAGCAAAGAAATCATAGCTGAAAATTAAATAGTAAAAATAGTCAAAAATATCATAGTTGAAACTTAGAAAAATAACATTATTAAAAAAGGGGTCTTACCATTCACACAAGAGCTTAGTTTCAGCAAAAAGAAAAATTAGCTCTGATGTGAGTGGTAAGACCCCTCTTTTTGCTAATGTTATTTTTTCTTTCTAAGTTTCAACTATGATATTTTTTACTATCTTTTCTATTTAACTTTCTACTCTGATTTTTTTCTCTAATGTAATGGTTCGACCTTCCCTTACTGATGGCCCACTATTTAAAAACATGCCACATCAGCTGACATGGTGGCAAAATTACCCTGCAAAACCATGTTAGGGGTTATTTAAATGGTTTTCTAAAGTTTAGAATGTTAAATACCTGGTTTAGAAGTTGATGGGGTGAACTAGACCGCATGCTATATGTGAGGGGGGTATGTAGACTTTTTCGCCCAAAAAATAGATCCCAAAAATTATTTTTTGGAGTTAACCTAAAAAATAATAAAAACTAATTTCTCTCTCCTGTTTTAAAAGTTTCTCTGAAAGTAGATCTAAAAGTACTTTTACCTTGCAAGGTCTCTGATGCAATTGTGCAAAAAATTCTCCTAGACCACATAATCTTCATTCTACAATTACTGTATTTTTACACTTAAACCCTCACATCTAGTAACATAAGTTGAAAAAAGTAAACCGTGAAGGTGGAAGAGTTTAAGTGTAAAATATATTCATCGTAGGATGAAATTATATGATCTAGAAGAGATTTCTGCATGATTTCACCATAAAGTTGTTTGCACTCTAGTCGTTCCCTTTAGTTAGACCACGTTAATATTTGAGGTCACGATAACATTTTCTTTTGGAAGTAGGAGGATTGGTGCCCCCAATTCTTCCCGTTTGTAACTATGAACAAGGAAAATACAAAAAGATGTAAAATAACAGGGAAGGTTTTCGGCCATATTGAAGATGTGTTTTTGGCATAAACTCTAATTATTTGATTTAGGAGGAGGTTTTGGGTCTTTTGGAGATGCTTTTAGGGATGCTTTCCAAATTTGGAAAACAATTTTTGAAGGAAAAGAAGAAATTGGAAAAATCATTTCAAATAATAAAGACACATTCTGGGTTACCTCCTATATATATTCTACAATAACGATACTTTATTTGTTTTTTAATTGATCCATTATATTAACCTTTTAGTTCAAAATAAACTAAAAAAGTCGTCCTATATTATAAATTAAACAAACTATAATTCTATCAAGATGTATCTTATGTTCTTACATAAATCTTTGATGCGTTAAAAACGATAAGCAGTTTTGTGCATTTGTTTGTGGAGCTTACAAGATTGAATGAGCATTCATTTCTTCCCAAACCGTGATTCCAAATTAAAGTCGGTCCCTTGGTGCAAACTAAGGATCTACTATATGGAAGAGCTTCTCTACCAGAGATTTTATGCGAGAAGTTGAACTTTTAAAAAAAGTAATTATGTGACAGAAAGTGGTTCTTTAGTATTCTCTAGGATAAAATTTTAAATCAGAATAGAAAATCGTACCACAAAATTAAGAGAAGATATTTGTCAGTGTTTTACCACCGCTATTAATCGAAGTTGCGTGTTTTATGTCTGGATGGAGGGGTAATAAAGATAATGATTTATACTGGTTCGGACAACGTGTCCTACGTCTAGTCTTGGGTGTTCGTCGGCCTTGTATTAGCTCAGGCGTTTCGAGGAACCGTGGTTACAAGCGGGGCTGTCCCGCGTGTGGCGAAGGGAAATCCTAAGTGTGGCATGTGCGTGAGCTACGTTCGATGTGCGAGGGAAGGTACTGAGCCTCCTCTTTTATACATCGGACGCCTATACCTACCCGTCGGCTCCTCAAAAGGGGGCGGGGGTTTACATGGTGTGTTAGTGCATGAGGCAGCCCAAAGTGGTGCAGGAGCGATGAGTACACCTGCTCCCGTCTAATCTACGGTCTGTCTACTTTTTGTCTCTGTACACCCGCACTGAGCGGAACGGGACGAGTGGTGATGATGGCCCAGCGTCATGCTTGCCTTGTCGCATGAGGCCTCCCACTCCATCTTGAATTCCTTCTGCCACTCCGTCACATCGTCATAAGCCTCTCGTCTGCCTCCGGTATCGGCTCTAGCCCGGATTATTTTCACTCTAGCCTTGTTGGCCGAGCTTGAAGGTCGGATGTCTCTTCCGACCTTGGAGGTCGGCTCACTCCTCGGGCCCGAGTCTTGTGGTTGCGTCATCCTAAGTCTGGACCTTAGATTGGGGCCCGCGGAGCCACGTGTCCCCTCACAACAAGCTAGTTGGTTGCCTCTTGGGTACCGTGGGTACGTTACCCCGCCATTAGCCCCCGAGCCTTCGACTGACTTCCTTCTGAATCGGTCAGAGGCATGTTCTTATGTGTTTCTGTTCGTGGCTACGTCTGAGCTCAAAGCCTTGCACATCGAGCCCATCGTGACCTTGAGCCGTTTGATAGTCCCCGAGCCCTCCCTTGCGGGTTGGGCTTGGTTCGTTTAGCGAATCCGCTTCTCCCCATCCTTAAAACGTTCAAGGGCTTGGAGGGATTGAGCCAGATAGGAATCTACTTCGATTGTCGAATTCCCGGACTTGGTGAGCTGCCTAATGGGTGAATCCAAGTGGAACCCCACTGCCTCTCCACAAGGACGGGGGAATCAGGTTGGTCTGATCGAGGATCGGTGCCTGCATTCCATAAGAACCCTCATGGTACACTTGCACAAATCCTAGGCTGTTCGCCGGCCTGGGCGGCTCTATGCCGACCCTTCGGGAGGTTACCGAGAGTCGCCAAGATAAGTATCGAATATCAGACTTAGAGATGTAAAGGGTGTCGGATCCCCCAAGTGCGCCATTGATGGCCATCTCCATCGCCTGTCCATCGCTCGGGTTTGTTTTTAGCGGTCCTTTCAACCTGCATGGCAGGTATACCTTAGAACCCAAAACCTTAACCGGGCCCCAAAAATGGGCCATAAAAAGTTACCCACTTACCAGCGTCTTCGATTCCTATGCCCCGTCGACGTCGCGTTGAAGGTAGGCGAGGGGGCACGATGGAGAGGCAGTTGGGAGGAGGGAAAACGGTGCACGGCTCTTCAAATCATCTGAACACCGAGAGAGGTAATCGGTCTGGCTAAAGTTATTGTGGGCATCGCATCCTTGAAATTTTGGGAGGTGTGCACATCTTGCGATTGGGCAGTGTTACTACGGGGCGGACGTGTTCATGGGCCCCGATGCCTTTCGTCATTACCATCGTGGGCGTACTACATAAACTGTCCCCGAGGCACAAGGCCTTTCTTTTACCGTGCGCCCTTGTTTTCCACTCCTCTCACGCTCTTGCTCCCTTGCAAGTTTTCCTAGCGTTAGAGAAAACGAGAAGGTTGAGGAAGAGTTCGAGCAGTCCCCCTTTTTTCTTCTTCGTCTTCTTTGATGTCAATCATGTCGAACTGGATGAAATCCCTCATCACCGTCAACCGTCTAACTTCCCTGGGCGAATGGGGGGGATCCTTTCAGCATTGGACCTTTAGCGGATCCGCATTCCATCCGAGGAGACGGTGTCAGTGCCACGTGAAGGCGAGGTTGACAGCTTCATCGACTTCCATCTCCGTGGGCTGCGACTTCCGACGCATGAGTTCCTCCGCGCAACCCTCTTCTACTATTTCTTGGAGCTTCATCACTTAACGTCGAGTGGAATCCTCCACATCATCATCTTCTGCATGTTGTGCGAGGCATTTCTAGGGATTGAACCCCACTTTGAGTTGTGGAGGCGTTTCTTCTAGGTGCGGCCGTCTTTCATGGATTCTTTGATTCCGGCGGTCGGTGGCATCTACATCCAACTTTGACAGGCTCAGCCGTGATACTTCGACCTCTCGCTCCCAAAGTCCGTGAAGAACTGGCGCCAGAACTAGTTCTACATCCGCAATGACGGTCCGGAGTTTCCATCTTTCACGGGCCAGCCGCCCACCGCTCAGGTTCAATGGCAATGGGGGGTTACGGAGATGGACATGCGGCAGGTCACCGTCATCTTGGAGCAAGTTGAGGCGCTGCAAGCGGAGGGGCTAACCGGCGAGGTCGTCTTGCAAAACTTCCTCGAGCGGAGGATTCAATCTCTTCGTGCCCGTGCCCATGCCCTGTGGCAGTACACCTAGCTTGATGATCCTACACGTGGGTCGACAGAAGAGGCCCCCGAATCTGAAGTTTGGTGGAGGTTTAGTGACCTCATTGGGAAGGGCGTGGAGGACGGTGGTCATCATCCGCGTCCTCTCTCCGCGGTTCATTGCTTCTACTCGAGTAAGCATCCGACATACATATCGTATCTTGTCATAGGTTTCTCTAGTGCTCCAGTCCGTCCTAATGTCGCAGCGTCTCATTTAGGGGCTTGGAGGCATAGTCAGTTTACCGAAGCTGCCCGAGGACAAGGTGGAGAAGGAGGGGAGGGTTGGACGCGACGCAGCCCTGAAGAAGAAAAAGGATGACCGTAGGGCCAGCCACAACCGCTGCCAGAGTAGGTTAGAGGAACATCGGAGGGTGGTGCGGGCCGTGAAGGCTGCTAGGGAGGCTAACCCTTCCATGCCCTCCAAATTGGCTTCCGCTTCCTCCGGGATAGATGACTCTTCAACGCTTAGGGAGCGGTGGAGGAGGAGGGCTAGCGATGACGTTTCGCCCACGAATAGGACCTTGATGGGCGAAGGGAGCGGCTCTTCCTTGCCTCCCGCCTAGGCTTCCAGAGGTTTGGCTAAGGCCAAGAGTTCCATGGCCGCGGACCCGAGGGTTCGGACGGAGGGGCCGAGGCCAGACGACCGGACTTCCACGGACCATGCTCCGACGAAGACTCCATCGGTGCCCATCGCCTAGGCTCCCATAGCTCAGGTCACGGCGGGGCGGTCGGCTGTGGAAGGCCCGATGGCTCGGACGGAGGGTCATCCGCCGCTCGTTCGATTACCCCGGTCGTCCTCTGAGGCGTCGGGCTCCGGGTGGTTACGGCTCTGATTCGTTCTCAGTTGAAGAGGTTCCCCCCCCCCTTAGCCTTCCTCCTTCTCATCATTCCGGCCTCTCCTACTTTGGTTTCTTGACTTCTTTCTTTGTTACTTGCTGCAGGATGTACCAGCCGGGTGTCCTAGCCTCGTTGGGGGCTTCGCCACCCCCGTCCTCCATTGCACCATCGAACAAACCGGTCAGATAGCCGTCAGGGGATGCGGAGCAGATTGTAGAGGTGGCGCCCTCTCTCCCTGTCATTGCGGAGTATTAGCTAGCCTCGTCGATTCCGGCCGACCCGGAGTCGGCCCTGGCCACGGTAGCTTCGGCTGAGGGGGGTGAGGCTCCGGGCCTGATCGTGGTGGCTCCGCTTGAAGGGGGTGAAGCCTCCCTCCCGAGGCGCAGCCGGCCGCTGCTGAAGTGGAGGTTGCCCTCGTGGAGTCGTCCCTTGAGGCGTCACCAGTCTGGGATGAG
Organism: Neostapfia colusana; assembly: GCA_030760725.1. Classification (NCBI taxonomy): domain Eukaryota; kingdom Viridiplantae; phylum Streptophyta; class Magnoliopsida; order Poales; family Poaceae; genus Neostapfia; species Neostapfia colusana. Next base: position 84,398,599 of record JASWHV010000008.1, on the reverse strand, counting down.
TCGCAGGGGGTGGCGATGGAGAAAGAGTCCATGGCAGCGGTTGTTCGGACCCTGCCCACTGTCGACCGCCAAGCTTTGGAGCCCAAGGCTTTGGTAGAGGTAGCTCCAGTCGTGTCCTCGAGTCTGGTTCTTGAGGGGTTGGGCTTCCTTCGGTGACCCTCTAGCTCCTGTGACAGTGTGGGTCGGGTGGAGGACGTTCCCCTTCCCAGCTCTTGGCTTGCCGAACGGTGGATGTCATGCTTTTCCTTCACCTAAGGCTGCTCTTCCCGACCTGCCTCCCCTTGTTTGATGGTATCCCTCAGTCAATGAGTGCCGAGCCACTGAAGGTCATGAGGCAGTCGATCGCCTCGGGGAAGGCGTGCTCCTCCACGGGCTCGGCAATAGCCTGCATGGGCCTTTTACCTTTGTTGTTCGGGGGACCTGGCTCCTTTCCAAGAAAATGCTTGAGGATGACGCGATCCTTGAGGGTGTGTCTGACCGGGAAGGCATGATTGGTGCACGACTTTTCCTGCAGCTTTTTGAAGTGGTCGGCCTGCATATGGGCTGGCCTCTTGCCTTCCCGACGTTGGACCATCATGACCAGTTCCGAGTCTGCCTTAGTTTGATGTCACCGTTTGTAGATTCCGACCCTCTTCCTCATTCATACTTCTAATGAGGTGTGGGGTCTTTCCTCACATCGGGTGTCCTTGGCATCGCCTGGTCAAAGATCACCTCGACCGTCTCTTCTCCTGAGGCGTGGTTGGTGGCGACATCAAGTAACTCCATGGTGGTCCTCTTCTTGATGCAGTTGAGCTTATGCACTAGAGACTTATAGGTCGCCCTATATAGGAATGCTCCAAACATCCTCGTTGACGACGTCAGGAAGCTTGTTGCATTTCTTGAAGAAACACCTGATGTAATTACTCGAGGTTTCGCCCTGCTTCTGTCGGCACGCCTTGAGATCCCATGAATTTCCAGGACGCATGTAGGTACCTTGGAAGTTACCGACAAAAAATGTCCTTTAGCTCTTCCCAGCTTTGGATACTGTCTGTCGGGAGGTATTCAAGCCAAGCCTGAGCGGAGCCTACCAAGTAGATGGGGAGGTATTGGTTGATGAAGTGATCATCCATCGTCCCACAAACTCTGCATGCCAAACAGTAGCCGTCTAGCCACACGTTGCGGTTTGACTCTCCGTCGTACTTGGTGATGTTAGTCGAGGCACGGTAGCGTAACGGGAAGTGTACGTTGTGTATCTTCCTTAAGAAGGCCCTAGGCCCAGGAGCGTTGGGGCTCGAGCTTCGGTCCTCGCCGTCGTTGCAATGCCCACCCCGATGTGGCTGATGTCGTCGTTCGGGGTACTGCTCCGCCGCCTCCTCCCGATCCCTCTGCGATACTCGAGGACCCTGCGCAGGTCAAATAACCCTGTCACTTGCGCGTCGAGCTTCGTGAAGGATTAGACGAGCAGGTCTTCTTGGCGTGGCTTGGTGCGCAGACACGCGGTGTCGCTACAGTGCTATGAGCGTGCCCACGGGATCTGGTGTGGATGGACGTCATTTTCCTGCACGCAGGAGAACTCTCGGCGTGTTGAGCCGTGACCCTCTCTAGTAGTGAACTGAGGTTCTGATACATGCGTCGCGCCTCCGACTCTTCGGGCTCCGGGAGACTACGCACCATGGCTGCTGCGGCCACCACATTCTGGCTCAGCCGCTCAAAGCGCGACAGATCGTGTTGGCTGGCAACAATGCTCACCCATACTTGGCAGCCGCGCACTCGCGTGACGCCTCCAGCACGGCGTGGTCCGTGTTTAGCTGTGCCCTCTCTACCTCAGGCGTTGCGCGACGCGCCTTGAGCCGTTCGATCCGCTCCTGTGCAGCCACGTGCTCCTCCCCATGGTTCCGACGTAGTGCTTACTGGTGCATGGGTACTGGTGAGAGCGGTGTATCAATGCGAGGAGCGGTCAGGGAGGTGTTACCAATTTATGTGAAGTAGCACTCGCTGGAAGAATAGTAGCACTCCTCGAACCTAGCTTCGGTAGCGTGGTTGTAGCAGGTCATGCCCTTCTGGAGAAAGGATGGCGATGTCTCATCAACCTTGCCCACGAAGCTTCCCTTGGGGATATGGTCGACGACGTCAATGGTCGCGTTGTCCATCAACTGTAAAATGCCGCTGTCGTCTGTGTTGAACTCCAGGCTCCCGAACCAGAAAGCCTGGCGGGGCGCGAAAACAATGTCGGCCTCGAGCCTGTTTTCTGGGACAATGACAAACTCGAGGCTGCTGAAATGAAACATCGTCGGCACGGAAGCTTGAGCTCACGAAAGCCATCAAAGAATATAAAACAAAAACACAAAGCAGCCCCCTTCTTGGAGCGCCAACTGTCGGTGTTTTTACCACAGGCTAGTAATTGAATGTTGTGCGTTTTATGTCTGGATGGCTAGCTAATAAAGACAATGATTTATACTGGTTCACACAATGTGTCCTACGTCCAGTCTGGGGTGTTCGTCGGCCTTGTATTAGCTCAGGTGGTTCGAGGAATCGTGGTTACATGCAAGACTATCCAGCGTGCAAGAACAAGGAGAAATCCTAAGTGTTGCTTGTGCATGAGCTGCGTTCGCTGTGCAAGGGAAGGTTCTGAGTTGTGGCAACTGTAAGTGTTTTTACCACTGGCTAGTAATTGAATGTTGTGCGTTTTATGTATGGATGGCTATCTAATAAAGACAAAGATTTATACTAGTTCACACAATGTGTCCTACGTCCAGTCTGGGGTGTTCGTCGGCCTTGTATTAGCTCAGGCGGTTCGAGGAATCGTGGTTACATGCAAGACTGTCCAGCGTGCGAGAACGAGGAGAAAGTCTAAGTGTCGCGTGTGCATGAGCTGCCTTCGCTGTCCGAGGGAAGGTTTTGAGTCTCCCCTTTTATAGCTCGGATGCCTATACCTACCCGTCGGCTCCCCATAAATGGGGGGGGGGTTACATGGTGTGTCAGTGCCTGAGGCGGCCAAAGTGGTGCAGGAGCGATGAGTACACCTGCTCCCGTCTAGTCTATGGTCTACATCTACTTTCCGTCCTTGTACACCCTCGTCGAGCGGGATGGGACGGGTGGTGATGATGGCCCGGCGTTGTGCTTGTTCTGTCGCACATGGCCTCCCACTCCATTTTGAATTCCTTCTTCCGCTCCATCACGTCATCATTTAAGCCTCTCGTTATCCTCTGGTTCGGGCTGTAGCCCGTATTATTCTTAACTACGGCCTTGTTAGCCTAGCTCGAAGGTCGGATGTCTCTTCTGACCTTGGAGGTCGGCTCACTCCTCAGGGCCGAATCTTGTGATTGCGTCATCCTAAGTCCGTGCCCTAGGTTGGGACCCGTGGAGCCACATGTCCCCTCACGACTTGCTAGCTGGTTGCCTCTTGGGTACTCTAGGTACTTTACCCCGTCACTATTGTTTTCAAGTTATATAGTCCTTTAGTTTATTTGAGTTGAGCATTTTGTATAATCAGTCTGAAATCACTTATTCTATAGCAGTTAATACAACTTCAATGATTTTTATAACCAGGTCCTTAAAGATGTATTAGACGACCCTAAACAAATGTTTTCTATTGGTATGTATGCACTCTTCATGCACCCATCCCTATCAAGTATCATGAGACAACAACCCTATATTTCAAGATATATTTGACTCATTTCACTTTTATGGACAAGGGCTGGCTTGTTAGCTTTGTTTTGCAAAGATAGTCCGGAGACAACAATACGCTCTCTAAAGTACTCCTTCCATTCTAAAATAAATGTGTAAGTGAATCTAGGCATCCCCATGTGGGTTTTGGATGATCGTTGACAAATAAGTGAAGAGCTAATCAAATTTGCTAAGTGAGAGTAGGTCACATGAAGAAAAAGGAGAATAAAATAAAAAGGGAAAAAGGTGGCTTTGATGAGAAAAAGAAGGAGTGTTATTGAAAATACCCAATTAAAGGAGAAAACTTAGCCTCATTGTTTAAGTCTAGAGTGTATGTGAGAGACACCTCTAAGAACTCAATAGTAGTGTAGGGAGGATGAGTAAAAGCACGCATTCCAAAACAACGGACTAGTCCAGACAGGAACGGACTAGTCCGATATCTACAAACACGTCCGATATTCCACGGAGAAAACCTCTCTATGTGACATCGGACTAGTCCGGATCATAATGGACTAGTCCTGTGCAGCCACACGTGTCCGATTTCCAGCAGCTTATCCTCCTTTGTGTGACGTCGGACTAGTTCGTGCACCATAGACTAGTCCGTATTCAAACGGACAAGCCCTCTCCGTGTGACATCGAACTTACCCAATGTCATACGGACTAATTCATATGATTAGGGGTTTAACTCATTTAAACCCAACTGGCGGCGGCACACAATTTAAAAGAGAACATCGGACTAGTCCGATGTTGATAATGGACTAGTCCGGACTCCTCAGATCCCAACAGAAACATATCGGGACCTCTATAAAAAGGATACCCCCGACTCATTTAAAACGTGTGTCGAACCCAAGCGCTGCCACTGCATCTAAGAGCACAAAAACACTCCTCTCCACATGTTCTAAAGCCCTAATAATCAAATTCTTGGGATTTGGGAGATTGGAAAAGGGAGAGGGAAGATTTCATCTCCATTGAGCTCTTAGTTTGATTTCTCTCACACACTCATGTTCATTATTGTATATTTTTCGAGTGTGTTTATCTTCCAATTGTTGTAAACTTGTGGGAGCCCTCAACTTGTGAGGAAGCCCCATAAACTAGTCTGGACTCTATAGTTTAACACTTTTGAATTAGGTGTTTCAGGAGTTCAAAAAGCATATTCAACCCCCTCTAGGCACATTCAATTGGTATTAGAGCCACACCCTCCATCAAGAGACTAATCGCTTGGAGATACGATGGCCAACGAGAAGGAAAAAAAAATTCCCCAAAAGCTCACCAACGAAGGTTCTCAAGACACTAAGATGTTCGACGTGCTCAAGGAGTATGAGCATGATGATGAAGAAGTCTGTCAGCTCAAGGCACTTCTAAGGAAGAGAGTCATGAGCCAAAATGGGCAAAAAGGAAGAAGACAAACCAAAGAATAGTGGTCATCAAGACTACTACAGATATCCTTTTAATTATGAGTGTCTTAAATCTAACAACCATTATCGTTCCATTCCCATGGGGAAGCCTCCGCATTTTGATGGAAATGATTACACAATGTAGAAGCATAATATGAAGATGCATCTCATTTCCTTAAACCCAAGTCTTTGGTATATTGTGTGTACACGTTTAGATATCCCGAACACCGACAATGAGCTCTCCCCGGAGCGAGCTCAAGCTGTCCACTGCAAGGTACAAGCTGCCGCGATGATCACTGCGAGGGCCCCAACGGCCTTGTCGAGCCAGGATCACGCTGAGGGGTACTGCGTTGCACAACACCGGATAACGCACATCAAAGATACAAAGCGGAAGCAAAGTTTTATTACATAAATAGGTTTATGAACATTTGTACAACAAAATATGTTCCGTCTACACTCACGGGCGTAGACTACGCATCGAGTTCACGTTCAGCCCGTGAACGTGTCCTCGCTAGCACACACACACACTAACACGGCGGCGTGCATGACTCCCGCTCGACGGGGTTCCCCTCCTGGGGTTCCGTCTCCTCCTCGGGAGTCCCTTCCTCATAGACCCCTGCAAAAGCTTCAAACACAAGCAGTGAGCACGATGGATCAGCAAGACTGACCCGTCTCTCCTATCTATGAAACTTCTACATGAATGGCTATAGGGTACATGAGGTAAAAATAAGTGGCAAAGGACTCACCTAATTAATGGAACCTTATTTTCAAGTTTTAGCAGCCGGTTGTGGAGAACCTTACGCCAAGGCACATGAGAGAGCCGCAATCAAACAAGAAACACATTTCTCTCATGTACTTTGCCAAAAGTTGAAAAGAACTTTAATTAGCTCTAAACTACAACAAGACATTAACAAGCAAAGTATTTCTTTCAAATCAGCAACCTTTTAACATGTATCTAGCATGTTCTTTCTACATCACGGTAGATGAACAAGTGATATTCACTGACCGTGAGGGACGACGATTATAATCGATTTACACCTGCAGGGTTACCCGAATAACCCGTCACGTATGCCCGTACTCGATGTTGCCTACAGCAACCATCACGTACGTCGTACGCAACCACCTTTCACCCGTCAGCCAAATGTTGAACCGGTCCAATCGTCCAGAGCAAGAGGTCTCTGCGCGAGCATCCACAGTGCCGCCAACCGATTTACACCTCGAGATCTCAAGCTACCCTCTGAACGACCAGCTACGCCTCAACACCCAGCTACTCGAGTTACATCGGTTTCCCGGTTCCCATATAGCCGGTAGATCTTCGGTACTGTTCTAGCTTGTTCAACAGGCCCGCACACGGCTCAGTCCTCAATCGACACAAGTGGAGCTATAGCAACCAGGACCCAAAGTCCTGCTGCCCTTACTCTCTGCTCGGTCTCATTTTTCTTGCCATGTGTTTCATTTGCTATCTTTACCCGAGCGATGTGCCTCTAGCCTATTCTCGCAAGTAGTTCCAACTACTCGACTTGTACCGAATCCTACACTGTCTTAGCATTGCAGTAGTTGACGAGGTTTTCAAACATAATCCCAACCCAGGGTTTTCTTGGCTATGCATTTGGTTTTCAAACAAGACTCTAATGCAAGAATTTATTGAGTGCTCAAAGTAGGCTCTCAAAACAGTAAAACTTGTAAAAAGGTTAATGCAAACCGAAGCTTGCCTTGCTGATCTTGGTCGTAGGCTAGCTGTTCTTCTGGAGTGACGAAGTCTAAGACTTCGGGTTCCTCCTCAACCTTAGCGACTACATATGACAAATACAAATATGTATCAATTTAAATGTATTTGTGTTGAAGTTAAACTTGTGAGAGTTATAAGTCTTGATATACAGACCCAATGACTCTGAAATTTTTACTGTGGTCTAGATACAACCTAAACAGAGACTTGGCCAAGTTTCGTTTGCAACAAAGCTCATTTGAGCCCTCCACAAATAATTATGTAGTTGGCCTTAATTGGAGCTCCTAGGGTGTTCTAGGGATTTTCATGGAGCAAGCCATGACTTTATGAAAATTAGATTTTCAGAGGGTTCTGATGGAGGTTGTTTCACTTAATTTGAAGGTTCCTAACTAAAGATATGAGCTGTAAGGGCCTCAGTTTTGGACACATAACTGAAGTGTTCTTCACCATACACACACACCTCATTTGAGGAAAGATGATGAACACAAATGAAGAGCAAGTAACCACCATCAACATGCTCATTAGAGAACAAACTCACACATTGCAAAAGTGGTATTTTCCACATGTGATATAGGTGGGCTGGACATATGAAAACTCCTACACATTGCTAAGAATGTCCATGCCAAGTTTCACCCAAATTCAAAACCTTTTTGAGGTCATTTTGGGTATAGCTAGAAAGAGGGCAGTTTGAAACCATATTCAAATTCAAACTGTTTTTATCCCATGAATTTAAAAGTGGGAGGCATATTCTTACTCAGCACATTTTTGTGAGCTCACACACCAATTTTCACTCCATTTGGAGTTGATCTTGACATGAGCTAAGTGGGGCAAATTCAAACTTTATTTGAATTCAAAACTGAACTTGTGCTGAAAATTCATTCAAACCAAACCCAATTTGAATTCTACTCAATTTTAATGTCTCATGGGTGAATAATTTGAATCACCATGGGTATTTTGGGACTCACAGTTTACAACAGTGATTAGGAGTGAATTTCAGAGGTTAAAACCCCGGGTGGGACCCACATGTCAGCCACTGAAGCAAAAGAAACCGACTGAGAGCTCAGCTCGGGTAACCGCGCGCGCTGCAGCTGCCGCCACGGCGAAGAAACGGCAAAGCCACCAGCTGCTTGCTGATCTCAGCCGCGGAACCGACTCCCTGGGTCTTTATCTACCCGCCCGAGCGGTCACCGGCGCCTTCCACTGCTGCCTCGTTGCACTTCCACCCAAAACACCGAAACACCTCGCCGCCCGAGTGAACCTTCGGTTCCTCATCGCCCGGCCAATCCAGTGACCCTCCCGGCGATCTGAGACCAGCACCGGGTGCGCCAAGTCATCTTCAATGCCCTCGCATCGGTTCCAGATCCTGCGCAGCCTTCCCCGAGCTCCACCGCGGCGATCTTTGCCCTGCCGGTTCAGCTCGAGCCGCCGCTGCGGGAACCGCCCTTCCGGCCACCACAGACCACCGTTCACGGAGCTGTAAACAGCAAAGAGGTTCGCCTTCAACCCCTCTTTCTTTTCCGTAAGCTCCGGCGGCGTGACAAGCGCTGCTCAAGCCGGAATTTCATGTTTTCGCGACGGTGTGCAAAAGTGAGGTTTGCACCGATCCGAGAAATTCATAAGCCACACTGCATCACTCATCCTCTTGTAGAGAGGATCACTTCTAGTAGCCTGTGTGGATCCATAGGAGCAAGAACCACGAAGAACCGTGGAGGGAAACCGCTGTTCTTCGAGTATTAGTAGAAATCCCGATTTCCGGCCTAGATCGCACGGTGACAGCCCAACGCAGCCTTTCCCGAGCTCTGTAGAGCTCATGTCGACCTTTCCTATGGTCCACTGATGCTCGACGACCCTTAGCTTGATCGGGGGAGGTGCTAGGGAGGGTGGACAACGCGACCGAAGTTCTCCCGAGGCTGCGCCTCGTCGCCGACCAGGTGACGGCCGTTGTCATGACGAGCTGACCCCAGAATCCTGTTCCCCGAGTGAAAGTAGGCAGGGGCAGCCAAAATCGTGAAGTTTGGAGCTTTACAGAAGCCGGCGGCAAGCCCTCCGGCGAAGTTCCCCAGCGGCAGAGCGCGGGCGTCGCGAGGTTGAAGAAGGGAGTGGACCCCAGCAGTCAGCGACCGATATTTTAAATCGGGATCGGGCTGCGGCCGAGATCGACTGTGCTGGCGCGCAAATACCCTGCGGGCCTCAGTGTGCCGGACACCTCCGCGCTCAACACGTGTCCCCGCGGGCCCCCGCGAGTTTAAACTTTTCCCCCGATTTGCAGAATTCTTCCAAACTTCAAATCCTCATAACTTTGGCTAGAAAGCTCCAAATCGAGTGAACCAAATTTTGCTGGATTCAGATCTCTGAGCACTTTCCAGCAAATCAAGTTTCACTTCATGAAAACCCCTATTTCTCCAGAATTAATTCCTCAAAATTTAAAATGTTAGGAATTTTAACTGGAGAATCCTTTGGAGGAAAATCCTGAAATTTTGCTGGGATGTTCACCAACATATCCCTGAACTACCATAAAAATTTCAGATCCATTTGAGCTCATTTGATCCACCTAATGGTGTGATTAGTGAAACTGTTCCAGAGAAAATAGAAAATGTTCAGAAACATTTTCAGAATTTTCTCTGAAATTGTTTAGCTCATATCTTTAATTAGGAACCTTCAAATTAAGTTATACCAACTCCATTAGAACCCTCTGAAAATCTAGTTTTCAGAAAGTCATAGTTTGTTTCATGAAAATCCTTAGAACACCCTAAAAGCCTTCAATTAAGGTCAAGTACATGATTAATTGTGGAGGGCTCAAATGAGCTTTGCTGCAACTAAAACTTGACCAAATCTCTGTTTAGGTTGTAACCAAGCCCCAGAAAAAGTTTCACAGTCATTAAGTCTGTCTAGAGGGACTTATAAGCCTCACAAGTTTAAAAGTGAATACAAATGCATTTAAATTAATACATGTACTGCTTCTATCATGTAGTCGCTAAGGTCGAGGAGGAACCCGAAGTCCTAGACTTCGTTACTCCGGAGGAACAGCTAGCCTACGACCAGGAGCAGCAAGGCAAGCTCCGGTTTGCATTAACCTTTTACAAGTTTTATTGTTTTGAGCTCATACTTGATTACGTTATTCTTTGCATTAGAGTCTTATTTGGACACCCAACTGCATAGCCAAGAAAACCATGGGTTGGGATTAGGATTGAAAACCCCATTAGCTACTGCAATGCTAAGATAGTGTAGGATTCGGTACAAGTCGAGTAGTTGCAACTACTCGCGAGCATAGGCTAGAGGCACTCGACTCGGGTAGAGATAGCACATGATACACATGGCAAGAAAGATGAGACCGAGCAGAGAGTAAGGGCAGCAGGACTTTGGGGCCTGTGTGCTGTAGCTCCGCTTGTGTCGATTAAGGACCAAGCCGTGTGCGGGCCTATTGAACAAGCTAGAACAGTACCGAAGACCTACGGCTATATGGGAACCGGGAAACCGATGTAACTCGGGTAGCTGGGTATTGAGGCATTGCCCGTCGTTCATAGGGTAGGTTGAGAGCTTGAGGTGTAAATCGGCTGGCGGCACTGAGATGCGCGTGCAGAGACCTCTTGCTCGGGACGATGGGACCGGTTCAATATTTGGCTGACGGGCGAAAGGTAGTTGCATACGGCGTCCGTGATGGTTGTTGTAGGCAACATCGAGTACGGGCGTAAGTGACGGGTTGTTCGGGTAACCCTGCAGGTGTAAATCGATTATAATCACCGTCCCTCACGGTCAGTGAGTACCACTTGTTCACTGTACCGTGACGTAGAAAGAATAGGCTAGTTACATGTTAAAATGCTGCTGATTGAAAGATGGACTTTGCTTGTTAATGGTTTGTTGTAGTTTAGAGCTAACTAAAGTTCTTTTCAACTTTGGGCAAAGTACATGAGAGAAATGCGTTTCTTGTTTGATTGCGGCTCTCTCATGTGCCTTAGCATAAGGTTCTCCACAACCTGCTGCTAAAACCTGAAAATAAGGTTCTACTAATTAGGCGAGTCCTTGCAAATGATTTTTTTTCATGTAACCCATTACCCCTCATGTAGAAGTTCCATGTTTAGGTGAGACGGGTCAGACTTGCTGAGCCTTCGTGCTCACTGCTTGTGTTTGAAACTTTTGCAGGGTTCTATGAGGAAGGGACTCCCGAAGAGGAGACGGAACCCCAAGAGGGGAACCCCGTCGAGTGGGAGTCGTGCACGCCGCAGAGTTAGTGTGCGTGTGTGCTAGCAAGGACACGTTCAAGGGCTGAACGTGGGCTTGATGCGTAGTCTACGCCCGTGAGTGTAGACTGGAACTATTTTGGTGTAAACATGTTCATAAACTTGTTTATGTAATAAAATTCCGCTTCCGCTTCGTACCTTTAACGTGTGTTATCCGGTGCTGTGCAACGCAGCACCCCTCAGCGTGATCCTGGCTCGACAAGACCGTTGGGGTCGTGTCATGAGCTAAACAATTTCAGAGAAATTCTGAAAATGTTTCTGGACATTTTCTACTTTCTCTGGAATAGTTTTATTAATCACACCATTAGGTGGATCAAATGAGCTCAAATGGATCTGAAATTTTTATGGTAGCTTATAGACATTTTGGTGAACATCTCAGCAAAATTTCAGAATTTTCCTCCAAAGGGTTCTCCAATTAAAATTCTAATCATTTTAAATTTTGAAGAATTAATTCTGGAGAACTAAGGATTTTCATGAATTGAAACTTGATTTGCTGGAAAGTACTAAGAGAGCTGAATCCAACAAAATTTTGTTCACTCGATTTGGAGTTTTCTAGCCAAAGCTATGTGGGTTTGAAGTTTAAACTAAAACTGAAAATCGAAGAAAAGTTTAAACTTCTGCCCGTGGGTCCCACACACAGTGCTTCGTCTTCCTCCTCGCGCCAAACACCAGGCGGCGGTGGTCTCCGGCGAGACTCACCGGAGCCGAGTTCCCGGCCACCTCACGGCCTGAAACTCGCCACCTCTCCATTTTCTGACCTCCTGAGCTTGACTGTGAGCTCGCCGGCCACTGGCGATGGCCGGAAACCTGCGCGCACCGGCGACAGCACCCGCTAGAGTTTCGGCGAGGTCGGATAAGCTCTGTCCTCCACCAAAGCATCAGGTTTTTGGCTCTACAGCATCAGGGAAGCCTGAGGAAGCTGGAAATGGTAGCCAACCTTGGTGAAACTGCCGGCAACCCCGAGCTCCACGGTAAACCAGGAATGTTTTCCATGGCGGCCCAAAGAACTGCCCTCTCCGAGCTCATTCTCCATGATTTTACTTGGTTTTGCTTCGAGGAGAGGCGCTAGGGAACGTACTAGCTACTTACAAACGAGCTCAGCTGGTAGTGGTATATGTGAGCCAAATTTGGCTCACAACCGAGCTCGGTTGTTTTCTACTAGGGTTCAGTAAACTGGAAAATTCACGCTATACGGTGGATCATTTGCTGAACGGAAAGAAGCTACACGACCTAGAGAAGCTAACACACCTTTCTTGTGTAGGAAGAGCAGAGGCGAAAGTGGCCGTGGCGTCCTGTCCACGGTGAACCGAAACGATCGCCGCCACAACTCTCAGTAATTTGTCGGTGTGCTTGGAACTGTGATCACCCCGAGCTACCAAACCTTGGTACGGTGAGAGAAATAGCTAGAGCACGACAGTGCGCTGATGCTTGCGGTGTAAACCTCGAGCAATCGATGATCAACCGACTGTGGCGAGGGAAAACACCGAGAGCGCAGCCGGCGGCTGTGTTTTTCGCAGGAACGGAGCAGAGAGCGAGGGAGTGTGGGCTATCGGTGAAGAAGATCGCCTTTGGCAGCTCGTGGACTGATAAGGGCTGGCCGCACGCCGAACAGCAGGAGCCGGCGCCGATTTCACATGGGGAACCGGTCGATCAGCACGCTGGTGCTCTCCCGTGCGAAGCAGACTCGAGCAGAGGCGGTTCTTCGAGTTTGAGTGGCTAACAGGGGGGTCCCACCTCACATTTTAACCTCCAAACTTTAATTTTCCTACTGCTCTAAACAGTAGAGACCCAAATAACCTTGATAATTTGATCAAATTTCCAAATGGCTACTGCACTTTGAATAATTCAAAATGGAATTCAATTTGATCAAATTTTCAGCAAAGGTTTAGTTTAAAATTCAAATCTAATTTGAATTTGGCCAAATAGCTCATGTCAAGATCAACTCCAAATGGAGTAAAAATTCGTGTGTGAGCTCACAAAAATGTGCTGAGTGTGAATATGGATCAAACTTTTGAAATCATGGGATAAAAGTAGTTTGAATTTAAATTTGAGTTCAAACTAGCCTCTTTCTAGTTACACCCAAAAATACCTCAAAAAGGTTTTGGATTACGGTGAATTTTGGCATGAGCATTCCTAGCAAGGTGCTGGAGTTTTTCATATGCTCATACCCTAGATGATGCATGTGGGAAATGCCACTTTTGCATTTTGTGAGTTTATTCTCTAATGAGCATGTTGATGGTGTTTACTTGCTCTTCAAATGTATTCATAAAGTTTCCTCAAATGAGGGTTGTGTGTGGTGTGATGAAAACTTTGAATATGTGCCAAAAACATAGGCCCTTACAATCACCTCATCATTGAGCCGAGAGGAGTTCAATAAGGTGGACGGACTTGAAATTGGCAAAGATATATGGGACACTCAGAAGACTGCACATGAAGGAAATCGCTCTGTCCGTGAAGCCAAAATTGAGATGATTGAGGGGGATCTAGGGAGAGATTCGCCATCAAGGATGGTGAAACTCTCCAAGAGATTTACAATTGCATGAGGTTCTTATCAACAAAAACAGATTCTATGGAAGCAAAAAGTGGACTGACCATGAAGTGGTCAAAAGAATGATTTGAGCTTTTACGCCAAGGAACTTCACTTTGTGCTCCATGATCCGAGGAAGCCCGAGGTTCCACAAAATGACTCCGGATGAGCTATTTAGAAAAATCATCGATTAGGAGATGACGGAGAAAAAATCTCAATATGTGAAGAGTCTTGCCGAGCTCACCTCTTCCAAGAAGAAGGAAGTCACACTAATTAGGCGAGTCCTTGCAAATGATTTTTTTACCTCATGTAACCCATTACCCCTCATGTAGAAGTTCCATGTTTAGGTGAGACGGGTCAGACTTGCTGAGCCTTCGTGCTCACTGCTTATGTTTGAAGCTTTTGCAGGGTTCGATGAGGAAGGGACTCCCGAAGAGGAGACGGAACCCCAGGAGGGGAACCCCGTCGAGTGGGAGTCGTGCACGCCGCAGAGTTAGTGTGCGTGTGTGCTAGAAAGGACACGTTCAAGGGCTGAACGTGGACTTGATGCTTAGTCTACGCCCGTGAGTGTAGACTGGAACTATTTTGGTGTAAACATATTCATAAACTTGTTTATGAAATAAAATTCCACTTCCGCTTCGTACCTTTGACGTGTGTTATCCGGTGCTGCGCAACGCAGCACCCCTCAGCGTGATCCTGGCTCGACAAGACCGTTGGGGTCGTGTCAGCATGGTATCAGAGCTCGCTTGAGGTTTAACGCACTACCAAGGTCATCTTTTTCAAAAATCCAGTGAGGAACGAGTTAGTAGCCCATATAAAGATGTTATTAGCATATAGAAAGTGGCATATTAACTTATTTGATTATGTCAGAAAATCGTGCATCTCAGGACGTGTATGTCTTGGGGGCTGCACGTAAGCACTGTCCACCAGTGCGCACAAGCTGAAGGGTGGAGCCCCACGGGTGGCAGGTAACCCGACCCGCTTTAGTATCCTCTACGACTCTTTATGTCGTTTGGGGTATTCGAGCAACGTCTGTCTCTGGCGTGCGTGGTGCAACTTGTGAGACCCCATCACGTGGTCTGAAACGTGAACACGTAACTCAAGGCGTGTTTGGCTTGAGAACATCCGGGCGAGTGATGACGGCCGGTTGTACGAACTGTATGGATTCCGGGCTCGGTGTGCAGCCGAGTCTGATGATTGTTTGAGTTTCTGCAGGTAGCCTGACCACGAAATGGTAGACGTGTAGCATCCATGTGCGAGTGACGTTTAGTGCCACTGAATTAACGAAGCCGGCTAAGTCCGGTACAGGTTTTTCTTTGTGAGGACGTAGTGCCGACATAATCTGGTGATGCATCGATGTCACACCCCATTAAATGAACAACGTCATTTAAAACTTGAAGGTTTTGATCTAAAGTAGTAAAACTTGATGTAACTCCTTCCCTTGAACAGGATATTCAAAGTTAACAAGTTTTCAACTTATAGGTTGTTAAGGACAGAGCACTCTGTGTTCAGCTGAATCAAGGCTGAAGTTAATCAGAGGTTATAGGTTGAGTTGTTTCGAGGTTGGGGTCATATGATACATTTCTGGAAAGCTTTGGAAGAGCTTTGCAACTTTTCTGTTGCAGTCCAGAGGTGTTTCATCCCTTAACCAATCGAAAAGAGCAGTAGAGTTGAAACTGTCCAGAAAACAGGACAGAGTAAAGACTCTCTGTAAACTCTCTGTAAATTAAGCATAACTTCCTGCTTAAAAATCCAAAAATAGAAAATGAGGTAGTTCTGGAAAGCTTATGAGATGGGTTACAACTTTGTAAACAGAAAGTTCTGTCAGATTGAGAGCAGAATTAACTGGAATTCTTGGATCAAATCAGTACCTAAAGCAGGGAGGTGCTGTCCAGTTGTTTCCAGAAATTCTGTTAACTTTGACATCTCATAACTTTTGAACCAGGACAGATCTTAGGCCAAGCAAATACTTTCTGGAAAGCTATTGAAGTTAGATTTAACTTTGATGTTGAGCTCCAGAATTGGTTTTGCTTTCAACATGGCCTAAATCAGGTTGATATGGAAACTGGTCAGGGCTGTCATAGGAATAGCAGATCAGAAGTCAAATTTGTTTAAAATTTGAACTGTGTTTCCAAGTTTTATAGGTTCAATGACATGTCTTATGTTATAACTCAGTGGTTTACTGTTTAAATAAATATTTGACATTTCGCAAATATAGTTTTACAGATGACAGCAGATAAGCAATTGGAGAACGGGTGGGGGGTGTCCCACTGTTCTCACCGTAGCGGCTACCCGGAAGCGTTGTGGCAAATGCTCCAATATTTCGGGTATGACCAGATGCCGCAGTACTTCGCCAAGGAAGAAGGCGAAGAGGGGAAAAAGATGTGGACGATCCATGTCAAAGTCCCTGCAGGACCTACGCCACCCGGTTGGGTGCCGTTCACCGTCACGGTGAGAGGAAGACAACCGGAAGGGATGTGGCAGATGGCAGCCCGTGACACCATGTCACGTTTCTGCCTACTACACGTGCAGGCTATGGAGGGCACTCCATACGCGCTCGTTCCGGTGGAGGGACAGGCTCAGCATGTGTGGGAAGAGAGGTACCTGAAGGCAACGGACGCGAGTTGCCCAAGGTACAACCCCGCGGAGGCAAATCTCAGCCTCCAGATGAGGGCGGGAAACGCCGTGATGGACAGCCAAGCTGTTCATACGGAGCATCTCGCCACAAAGCTCAAGGAGAGCACAAGCCGTGGAGACCATTTAGAGAGTGCTCACAGCGCACTCTGCAATGTGCTCCTTCCGACGATCAAGCAACTGAATGAACAACACAATCAGTTGCGTCGTCTGAAGAAGGCAAGGAAAATGAGCCGTGTTGACATCGCGGCATTGCAAGAAATGGTACAGAATCTGACCCAGCAGAACGAGGACCTTGCTCAAGAGCGAGACGACGCTATTGAGAAAGGGCAAGGCTGGGAACAAGACTACAACCAAGTCATGGACGAGGTGCATGCATTGCAGGACCTTGTACCTCCGGTGTTAGGCGTACCGGTGGTCTTCGGTCTTCCAGCAATGGGAGAACCCGGATTGGGAGAAGAGGTGGTAGATCCAGAGCCACCAGCAGAGGTACCGGAGGAGGACGACCCACAGGAGGTCGAGTTCTACTCCGAGTAAGGGGTTACAGTTGCCATGTAGGGCAGCCAGGGTAGTGTAACCCAACTTTTGTAATCAGTGACATGTCGTGTAGACAGTAGCGTATGTATAGGTAGTGATGACATGAGCACGACTTCTCGGAGACCTTAGAATAATGTATCTTGTATAAAGTTTATGCTTTATCAATATATGTGAGTATTGTGCAAATTATTCATGTGTCACTTCAATACCTACTGTTGCATATGGAAATTTTTAAGTAAGACATGTGCTAATTGCTGCTGTTTTGAATTTCAGAATGACGCGTACTCGTGCCAACCCGGACGTTGGGGGTACTAGTCCAGGGGGAGAGACCTCCCAACAGCCTCCCGAGGACTCCTCGGGACAGCAGCAGCAACAGCAACAGCAAACACCGCCACGCCACTGCCAACGGTTACATTGGCCGACATCGTCGCGGCAATGGCGGGTTCACATCAGCAGCACACGGAGTTGCTACAAACTCTTATTGCCAATACGTCTCGCCCAGAGAGACGTCAAGACCGTGAGGAGCGTCAACAGAGCTCCTACTCCGACTTCCTGGCGACTCATCCCCCTGTATTCTCAAGGGCGGATGAACCTCTTGACGCGGACAACTGGCTCCGCGCAATAGAGACGAAGTTTGGGCTGCTCCAGATAAGCGAGCAGCGCAAGACTCAGTTCGCGGTCCAGCAGCTCCAAGGATCCGTGAGTGCGTGGTGGGCCAACTTCTGTGCTTCACAGCCCACCGACCGAGTGATGACCTGGACGGAGTTTCGGACGGCCTTCAGGGCCTATCATATACCGCCAGGTTTGATGAAGAGGAAGACACAGGAATTCCTACACCTGCAACAAGGGAGCAGGAACGCGCTGGAATACTCCAGGGCGTTCAACGATCTCGCGCTCTACGCGTCGTATCATGCAGATACTGACGAGAAGCGGTGGGGCCACTTTTACCAGGGGCTTAACCCGCTCCTGAAGGACAAGTTGGCGATGTTCAATCGTGGCAGCCTCAACGACATCATTGATGCTGCGATTGTTCAGGAGGACTCCGGCAAGGAGTTAGCAGCGGCGGAGCGAAAGCGAAGCGCGCCGCAAAGCAGTGGAGAAGGAGGAGGTCCTTCTCAGAAGTTTCGGATGGTGAATCGCCCACCATCAGGTCCACGCTGGCAGCCACCACAGCGGTCGATGCCGTTCCACAGCCGACCGTACTCTTCACCGGCATTCAGGACGGCACTGCCAGTACCACCTCCACAACAACAACAGCAGCAGCGGACGATGCCGCGTGCGTATGCACCTCAGCAGCACATGCCGGGCTTTCGTCCCTCGAGCACTACACCAGCAGCGGCCAGATGTTACAAGTGTGGTCGTCCAGGACACTTCGCGAGCAGTTGCCCAGAGAGGCAAGGCGGCGGAGTGACACCACAGTTTCTGGGGAGGAATCAACCCTGGAATCCTACTAATGCGCGGCGGGCAAACCCTAGGCCCGGCACCGTCCACCAGCTTGCCATTGAGGACGTGCCGGAGGGCGAGCCAATCCTTGTGGGTATGTTCCAACTCCACCAGCATCCCGCTATAGTACTGTTTGATTCAGGCGCCACGCATAATTTTATTAGCCAAGCTTTCATTGCTAAACACAGCTTGCCAATACTACCCACCGATAGTCCATATTTAATTTGTTCACCGGGTGGGAAGATTTCAGCAAGCGTAATGGTCTCCAAAGCACCATTATGCTTAGCGGGTAGAGTGTACCCCACGTCTCTCATTATCTTAGAGGGATAGAAGGTCGATGTCATCCCAGGGATGTCGTGGTTAACCCGCCACGGCGCTGTTTTAGACACCGTCCTTCGAGTCGTGCACTTAAACTCAGAAGTGCACGGGTCTCACTCATTATTTCTGGACAGTCCAGAAATAAAGCTTCCAAGTGTCTATCAAGCCACAACCATCAGATCGGAAGATATTCCAGTGGTCCAAGAGTTCCCTGACGTATTCCCGGATGATTTGCCGGGGATGCCGCCTGATAGAGAGGTGGAGTTCAAGATTGAACTTGCACCGGGAACCATGCCAATATCCCGAAGGCCGTACAAGATGGCGCCCAAGGAGTTGGCTGAACTGAAGACTCAGCTCACGGACCTTCTGGAGAAGGGTTTTATTAGGCCGAGCTCCTCGCCATGGGGCTGTTCGGCATTATTTGTCAATAAGAAGGATGAGACATTGCGACTTTGCATGGACTATCGTCCATTAAATGCCATAACCATCAAGAACAAGTACTCATTGCCACGGATCGACATGTTGTTTGATCAGTTGGTCGAAGCAAAGATCTTTTCCAAAATGGACTTAAGATCCGGGTACCATCAGATTAAGATAAGGGCTGAGGACATTCCGAAGACGGCTTTCTCGATGAGGTACGGACTTTATGAGTACCTGGTCATGTCCTTCGGCCTCACCAATGCTCCAGCTCACTTCATGTACTTGATGAAATCGGTATTCATGCCGGAGCTGGACAAGTTTGTCGTGGTCTTCATCGACGACATCCTGGTATATTCCAAGTCGGAGGAAGATCACAAGAAGCATCTGTGTATAGTCTTGCAGCGGCTGCGGGATCACAAGCTATACGCAAAATTCAGCAAATGCGAGTTCTGGATATCGCAAGTGCCTTTCCTCAGGCATATCATCTCAGCGGAGGGTATCGCTGTAGACCCGAGCAAGATCACTCAAGTGCTGAATTGGAAATCCCCGAGAACTGTTCACGAGGTACGGAGTTTCCTCGGACTCGCGGGATATTATCGGAGGTTCATTCCGAACTTCTCGAAGATTGCCAAGCCTATGACAGAGCTGCTGAAGAAGGCTACCAAATATGTTTGGAGTCCAGCATGTGAAGCAGCATTCAAGGCTTTAGTCAAGCACCTGACATCAGCACCGGTTTTGGCACAGCCAGACACAACAAAACCGTTCGATGTGTACTGCGATGCATCTGACATTGGGCTCGGATGTGTGCTGATGCAAGACTGAAGAGTGGTCGCGTATGGATCACGGCAGCTTAGAAACCATGAGCAAAATTATCCAACTCACGACTTGGAGCTCGCTGCCGTGGTACTTGCACTAAAAATGTGGAGGCACTACCTACTCGGTAACCTCGTACATTTATATACCGACTATAAAAGCCTCAAGTACATATTCACTCAGAAGGAGCTGAACATGAGGCAGCGAAGATGGTTAGAATTGATAAAGGATTACGAAATAGAGATTCATTATCATCTGGGCAAGGCAAACGTAGTGGCGGATGCGCTGAGCCGCAAGTCACACGTCAACAATCTGACCATCACACCGTTGGAAGAGAGCGAACCACCACTACATGTGATTCCACACGGAGCTGTCTACAACCTAGCTTTGATCCCCACCATCCGTGAAGAGATAGCGACAGCTCAGAAACATGACAAGGGCATGTCACATTTGCGGAGACGTGTAGATAGTGGGGAGCTGAAATGTTTCCGGAAGGACGGAGACGGCGTCCTATGGTTCAAGGACCGGATCGTCGTACCCCATAACCCGGAATTACGAAAGAAAATCTTTGATGAGGCTCACTTGTCAAAGTTCTCTATTCACCCCGGCAGCAACAAGATGTATCAAGAACTCAGAAGCAAGTTTTGGTGGACACGGATGAAGCGAGAGACTGCAAAATACGTGTCCGAGTGTGATACATGTCGAAGGGTGAAGGCAGACCACATGCGGAAACCGGGACTGCTGCAACCACTGGGCATTCCTGCCTGGAAATGGGAGGACGTGAGCATGGATTTCATCGTCGGTTTACCCACCACTTTTCAGAAGCATGATTCTGTGTGGGTGATCATCGATCGGCTCACCAAAGTTGCCCATTTCATCCCGGTTAACACAAACTACAACGCCAAGAAGTACGCTGAACTATACATCTCACGGATCCTATGCTTGTACGGCGTACCCCGTTCCATCATATCAGATCGGGGCACTTTATTTGTATCCCGTTTTTGGGAGCAGCTGCACGCTGCCTTGGGGACGAAGCTGATCCGTAGTTCAGCATACCACCCACAGACGGATGGGCAAACGGAGCGGGTGAACCAGATCTTAGAAGACATGGTATGAGCTTGCACTATCAACCACGGCAAGAATTGGGATGATCACTTGCCGTTAGCCGAGTTCTCGTACAATAATGGGTACCAAGCCAGCATCAAGATGGCACCTTACGAGGCGCTATACGGTAGGAAGTGCCGCACACCATTGAACTGGTGTGAGTCTGGCGAAAGGGTTACCTTCGGGATTGACCTCGTCAACAATGCGGAAGAAAAGGTTCGACTGATTCAGGCGAAACTAAAAGCCGCTCAATCCTGTCAGAAACAGTATGCGGACCAGAGAAGGCGCCCATTACAATTCGAAGTTGGAGATCACGTATATCTACGGGTATCTCCAATGAAGGGCGTAAACAGATTTGGGGTGAGAGGAAAGTTGGCACCCCGATTCATCTGTCCATTCCAGATTACCGAAAGATGTGGATCAGTGGCATACCGGCTGAAATTACCAGAAGCACTTTCTGATTTGCACGACGTCTTTCACATTTCCCAGCTGAGGAAGTGTCTTAAGCTATCAACTACCATTCAGCTGGAGGATATTGAAGAACTGCAACCGGATCTCACCTATAGGGAGGAACCGGTGCAGATTATCGACGAAAAGGCCCGAACCACACGCAACCGTACGTTGTGGTTCTACAAGGTTCTATGGAGTAATCACTCCATGGACGAAGCGACATGGGAGAGCGAAGAATTTCTTCGTGCTAACTACCCCGACTTTTTCACGTCGCAGACCCGGTAATTTTCCACCGTCCTCTCTCTCATTTTCACCTTATAATCTCGGGACGAGATTCTTTTAAGGGGGGAGGAATGTAAGGGCATCAGTTTTGGACACATAACTGAAGTGTTCATCACCATACACACACACCTCATTTGAGGAAAGATGATGAACACAAATGAAGAGCAAGTAACCACCATCAACGTGCTCATTAGCGAACAAACTCACACATTGCAAAAGTGGTATTTTCCACATGTGATATAGGTGGGCTGGACATATGAAAACTCCTACACATTGCTAAGAATGTCCATGCCAAGTTTCACCCAAATTCAAAACCTTTTTGAGGTCATTTTGGGTATAGCTAGAAAGAGGGCAGTTTGAAACCATATTCAAATTCAAACTGTTTTTATCCCATGAATTTAAAAGTGGGAGGCATATTCTTACTCAGCACATTTTTGTGAGTTCACACACCAATTTCCACTCCATTTGGAGTTGATCTTGACATGAGCTAAGTGGGGCAAATTCAAACTTTATTTGAATTCAAAACTGAACTTGTGCTGAAAATTCATTCAAACCAAACCCAATTTGAATTCTACTCAATTTAAATGGCTCATGGGTGAATAATTTGAATCACCATGGGTATTTTGGGGCTCAATGTTTACAACATTGATTAGGAGTGAATTTGAGAGGTTAAAACCCCGGGTGGGACCCACATGTCAGCCACTGAAGCAAAAGAAACCGACTGAGAGCTCAGCTCGGGTAACCGCGCGCGCTGCAGCTGCCGCCACGGCGAAGAAACGGCAAAGCCACCAGCTGCTTGCCGATCTCAGCTGCGGAACCGACTCCCTGGGTCTTTATCTACCCGCCCGAGCAGTCACCGGCGCCTTCCACCGCTGCCTCGTTGCACTTCCACCCAAAACGCCGAAACACCTCGCCGCTCGAGTGAACCTTTGGTTTCTCATCGCCCGGCCAATCCAGTGACCCTCCCGGCGATCTGAGACCAGCACCGGGTGCGTCAAGCCATCTTCAACGCCCTCGCATCGGTTCCAGACCCTGCGCAGCCTTCCCCGAGCTCCACCACGGCGATCTTTGCCCTGCCGGTTCATCTCGAGCCGCCGCTGCGGGAACTCCCCTTCCGGCCACCACAGCCCACCGTTCACGGAGCTGTAAACAGCAAAGAGGTTCGCCTTCAATCCCTCTTTCTTTTCCGTAAGCTCCGGCGGCGTGACAAGCGCTGCTCAAGCCGGAATTTCATGTTTTCGCGACGGTGTGCAAAAGTGAGGTTTGCACCGATCCGAGAAATTCGTAAGCCACACTGCATCACTCATCCTCTTGTAGAGAGGATCACTTCTAGTAGCCCGTGCGGATCCATAGGAGCAAGAACCAAGAAGAACCGTGGAGGGAAACCGCTGTTCTTCGAGTTTTAGTAGGAATCCCGATTTCCGGCCTAGGTCGCACGGTGACAGCCCAACGCAGCCTTTCCCGAGCTCCGTAGAGCTCATGTCGACCTTTCCTATGGTCCACTGATGCTCGACGACCCTTAGCTTGATCGGGGGAGGTGCTAGGGAGGGTGGACAACGCGACCGAAGTTCTCCCGAGGCTGCGCCTCGTCGCCGACCAGGTGACGGCCGTTGTCATGATGAGCTGACCACAGAATCCTGTTCCCCGAGTGAAAGCAGGCAGGGGCGGCCAAAATCGTGAAGTTTGGAGCTTTACAGAAGCCGGCGGCGAGCCCTCCGGCGAAGTTCCCCGGCGGCAGAGCGCGGGCGTCGCGAGGTTGAAGAAGGGGGTGGACCCCAGCAGTCAGCGACTGATATTTTAAATCGGGATCGGGCTGCGGCCGGGATCGGCTGTGCTGGCGCGCAAATACCCTGTGGGCCTCGGTGTGCCGGACACCTCCGTGCTCAACACGTGTCCCCGCGAGTTTAAACTTTTTCCCCGATTTTCAGAATTCTTCCAAACTTCAAATCCTCATAACTTTGGCTAGAAAGCTCCAAATCGAGTGAACCAAATTTTGCTGGATTCAGCTCTCTGAGAACTTTCCAGCAAATCAAGTTTCACTTCATGAAAACCCTTATTTCTCCAGAATTAATTCCTCAAAATTTAAACTGTTAGGAATTTTAACTGGAGAATCCTTTGGAGGAAAATCCTGAAATTTTGCTGGGATGTTCACCATAGTATCCCTGAACTACCATAAAAATTTCAGATCCATTTGAGCTCATTTGATCCACCTAATGGTGTGATTAGTGAAACTGTTCCAGAGAAAATAGAAAATGTTCAGAAACATTTTCAGAATTTTCTCTGAAATTGTTTAGCTCATATCTTTAATTAGGAACCTTCAAATTAAGTGAGACCAACTCCATTAGAACCCTCTGAAAATCTAGTTTTCAGAAAGTCATAGTTTGTTTCATGAAAATCCTTAGAACACCCTAAAAGCCTTCAATTAAGGTCAAGTACATGATTAATTGTGGAGGGCTCAAATGAGCTTTGCTGCAACTAAAACTTGACCAAATCTCTGTTTAGGTTGTAACCAAGCCCCAGAAAAAGTTTCACAGTCATTAAGTCTGTCTAGAGGGACTTATAAGCCTCACAAGTTTAAAAGTGAATACAAATGCATTTAAATTAATACATGTACTGCTTCTATCATGTAGTCGCTAAGGTCGAGGAGGAACCCGAAGTCCTAGACTTCGTTACTCCGGAGGAACAGCTAGCCTACGACCAGGAGCAGCAAGGCAAGCTCCGGTTTGCATTAACCTTTTACAAGTTTTATTGTTTTGAGCACATACTTGATTACGTTATTCTTTGCATTAGAGTCTTATTTGGACACCCAACTGCATAGCCAAGAAAACCATGGGTTGGGATTAGGATTGAAAACCCCATTAGCTACTGCAATGCTAAGATAGTGTAGGATTCGGTACAAATCGAGTAGTTGCAACTACTCGCGAGCATAGGCTAGAGGCACTCGACTCGGGTAGAGATAGCACATGATACACATGGCAAGAAAGATGAGACCGAGCAGAGAGTAAGGGCAGCAGGACTTTGGGGCCTGTGTGCTGTAGCTCCGCTTGTGTCGATTGAGGACCAAGCCGTGTGCGGGCCTATTGAACAAGCTAGAACAGTACCGAAGACCTACGGCTATATGGGAACCGGGAAACCGATGTAACTCGGGTAGCTGGGTATTGAGGCATTGCCCGTCGTTCATAGGGTAGGTTGAGAGCTTGAGGTGTAAATCGGCTGGCGGCACTGAGATGCGCGTGCAGAGACCTCTTGCTCGGGACGATGGGACCGGTTCAATATTTGGCTGACGGGCGAAAGGTAGTTGCATACGGCGTCCGTGATGGTTGTTGTAGGCAACATCGAGTACGGGCGTAAGTGACGGGTTGTTCGGGTAACCCTGCAGGTGTAAATCGATTATAATCACCGTCCCTCACGGTCAGTGAGTACCACTTGTTCACTGTACCGTGACGTAGAAAGAATAGGCTAGTTACATGTTAAAATGCTGCTGATTGAAAGATGGACTTTGCTTGTTAATGGTTTGTTGTAGTTTAGAGCTAACTAAAGTTCTTTTCAACTTTGGGCAAAGTACATGAGAGAAATGCGTTTCTTGTTTGATTGCGGCTCTCTCATGTGCCTTAGCATAAGGTTCTCCACAACCTGCTGCTAAAACCTGAAAATAAGGTTCTACTAATTAGGCGAGTCCTTGCAAATGATTTTTTTTCATGTAACCCATTACCCCTCATGTAGAAGTTCCATGTTTAGGTGAGACGGGTCAGACTTGCTGAGCCTTCGTGCTCACTGCTTGTGTTTGAAACTTTTGCAGGGTTCTATGAGGAAGGGACTCCCGAAGAGGAGACGGAACCCCAAGAGGGGAACCCCGTCGAGTGGGAGTCGTGCACGCCGCAGAGTTAGTGTGCGTGTGTGCTAGCAAGGACACGTTCAAGGGCTGAACGTGGGCTTGATGCGTAGTCTACGCCCGTGAGTGTAGACTGGAACTATTTTGGTGTAAACATGTTCATAAACTTGTTTATGTAATAAAATTCCGCTTCCGCTTCGTACCTTTAACGTGTGTTATCCGGTGCTGTGCAACGCAGCACCCCTCAGCGTGATCCTGGCTCGACAAGACCGTTGGGGTCGTGTCATGAGCTAAACAATTTCAGAGAAATTCTGAAAATGTTTCTGGACATTTTCTACTTTCTCTGGAATAGTTTTATTAATCACACCATTAGGTGGATCAAATGAGCTCAAATGGATCTGAAATTTTTATGGTAGCTTATAGACATTTTGGTGAACATCTCAGCAAAATTTCAGAATTTTCCTCCAAAGGGTTCTCCAATTAAAATTCTAAACATTTTAAATTTTGAAGAATTAATTCTGGAGAACTAAGGATTTTCATGAATTGAAACTTGATTTGCTGGAAAGTACTAAGAGAGCTGAATCCAATAAAATTTTGTTCACTCGATTTGGAGTTTTCTAGCCAAAGCTATGTGGGTTTGAAGTTTAAACTAAAACTGAAAATCGAAGAAAAGTTTAAACTTCTGCCCGTGGGTCCCACATACAGTGCTTCGTCTTCCTCCTCGCGCCAAACACCAGGCGGCGGTGGTCTCCGGCGAGACTCACCGGAGCCGAGTTCCCGGCCACCTCACGGCCTGAAACTCGCCACCTCTCCATTTTCTGACCTCCTGAGCTTGACTGTGAGCTCGCCGGCCACTGGCGATGGCCGGAAACCTGCGCGCACCGGCGACAGCACCCGCTAGAGTTTCGGCGAGGTCGGATAAGCTCTGTCCTCCACCAAAGCATCAGGTTTTTGGCTCTACAGCATCAGGGAAGCCTGAGGAAGCTGGAAATGGTAGCCAACCTTGGTGAAACTGCCGGCAACCCCGAGCTCCACGGTAAACCAGGAATGTTTTCCATGGCGGCCCAAAGAACTGCCCTCTCCGAGCTCATTCTCCATGATTTTCCTTGGTTTTGCTTCGAGGAGAGGCGCTAGGGAACGTACTAGCTACTTACAAACGAGCTCAGCTGGTAGTGGTATATGTGAGCCAAATTTGGCTCACAACCGAGCTCGGTTGTTTTCTACTAGGGTTCAGTAAACTGGAAAATTCACGCTATACGGTGGATCATTTGCTGAACGGAAAGAAGCTACACGACCTAGAGAAGCTAAAACACCTTTCTTGTGTAGGAAGAGCAGAGGCGAAAGTGGCCGTGGCGTCCTGTCCACGGTGAACCGAAACGATCGCCGCCACAACTCTCAGTAATTTGTCGGTGTGCTTGGAACTGTGATCACCCCGAGCTACCAAACCTTGGTACGGTGAGAGAAATAGCTAGAGCACGACAGTGCGCTGATGCTTGCGGTGTAAACCTCGAGCAATCGATGATCAACCGACTGTGGCGAGGGAAAACACCGAGAGCGCAGCCGGCGGCTGTGTTTTTCGCAGGAACGGAGCAGAGAGCGAGGGAGTGTGGGCTATCGGTGAAGAAGATCGCCTTTGGCAGCTCGTGGACTGATAAGGGCCGGCCGCACGCCGAACAGCAGGAGCCGGCGCCGATTTCACATGGGGAACCGGTCGATCAGCGCGCTGGTGCTCTCCCGTGCGAAGCAGACTCGAGCAGAGGCGGTTCTTCGAGTTTGAGTGGCTAACAGGGGGGTCCCACCTCACATTTTAACCTCCAAACTTTAATTTTCCTACTGCTCTAAACAGTAGAGACCCAAATAACCTTGATAATTTGATCAAATTTCCAAATGGCTACTGCACTTTGAATAATTCAAAATGGAATTCAATTTGATCAAATTTTCAGCAAAGGTTTAGTTTAAAATTCAAATCTAATTTGAATTTGGCCAAATAGCTCATGTCAAGATCAACTCCAAATGGAGTAAAAATTCGTGTGTGAGCTCACAAAAATGTGCTGAGTGTGAATATGGATCAAACTTTTGAAATCATGGGATAAAAGTAGTTTGAATTTAAATTTGAGTTCAAACTAGCCTCTTTCTAGTTACACCCAAAAATACCTCAAAAAGGTTTTGGATTACGGTGAATTTTGGCATGAGCATTCCTAGCAAGGTGCTGGAGTTTTTCATATGCTCAGACCCTAGATGATGCATGTGGGAAATGCCACTTTTGCATTTTGTGAGTTTATTCTCTAATGAGCATGTTGATGGTGTTTACTTGCTCTTCAAATGTATTCATAAAGTTTCCTCAAATGAGGGTTGTGTGTGGTGTGATGAAAACTTTGAATATGTGCCAAAAACATAGGCCCTTACAATCACCTCATCATTGAGCCGAGAGGAGTTCAATAAGGTGGACGGACTTGAAATTGGCAAAGATATATGGGACACTCAGAAGACTGCACATGAAGGAAATCGCTCTGTCCGTGAAGCCAAAATTGAGATGATTGAGGGGGATCTAGGGAGATTCGCCATCAAGGATGGTGAAACTCTCCAAGAGATTTACAATTGCATGAGGTTCTTATCAACAAAAACAGATTCTATGGAAGCAAAAAGTGGACTGACCATGAAGTGGTCAAAAGAATGATTTGAGCTTTTACGCCAAGGAACTTCACTTTGTGCTCCATGATCCGAGGAAGCCCGAGGTTCCACAAAATGACTCTAGATGAGCTATTGAGCAAAATCATCGATTAGGAGATGACGGAGAAAAAATCTCAATATGTGAAGAGTCTTGCCGAGCTCACCTCTTCCAAGAAGAAGGAAGTCACACTCAAAGCGACTTGCAAACTAAAAGGAAAATAAGCCCATGAGGTGCAAGATGATGAAGACAGCGATGATGTAAGCACCGATATGGACGACAAAGAAATTGTTCTCTTCATCAGAAAGTTCAAACGCATGATGAGGAGAAGAATAGGTGACAACTCAATGAAGGCAAGAACAAAGACAAAGGAAAATCCAAAGCTCGGTGAACTTGCTACAATTGTGGCGAATTTGGACACTTTATGGTTGATTGCCAATATGAAGAGAACAACAAGAAGAATAAAGAATATAAGCCACAAGACAAGAAAATGTTCTAGAAGAAGAAGCATGTGGTCCAAGCACATGTTGGCAAGGAGTGGGACTCAAACGACGAGTCCTCCTCCAAGGATGAAGATGGGGTGACGACCATTGCCATCAAGAAGACTACCATGAAGACCACTCTCTTTCCAAACTTGGGAGGATGGAAGGTCTCGAGACACACTTGCCTTATGGATAAGGAAGGCACTCCTTCGGTGCATCTAAATGGGTTCTCGATAGCAGATGCACCAACCACATGACCGGAGAAAAGCAAATGTTTGTGTAATATGAAGAAAATGAGGATCCAAGTAAAGGTATCTATTTTGGTGATAATAGTCAAGGAAGGGTGCTCGGAACTGGTAAAATAGCTATATCACCTCAACACACTCTTTATCAAGTTTTACATGTTGATTCATTAGATTATAATCTCTTGTCCATATCTCAGCTATGTGACAAAGGTTATAATTGTTTGTTCACTAACGAGCGTGTGACCATTTTTAGAAGAACGATGACTCGGTTGCATTCAAGAGTATGTTAAAGGGAAAGCTCTATCTCGTGGACTTCACCACGAATAAAGCTCAACTTGACACATGCTTGATTGCAAAGACGAACATGGGTTGGCTGTGGCATAGATGGTAGCTCATGTTGGTATGAGAAATCTGCAGAAACTTCCAAAAGTGGATCACATCCGAGGTTTGAAGAATGTTGTGTTTGAGAAAGACAGACCATGCAGCGCGTGCCAAGACGGAAAACAAGTTGGAGCACCTCACCCCACGAAGAACATAATGACAACTACAAGACCGTTGGAGCTACTACATATGGACCTCTTCGGCCTGATCGCCTATATTAGCATCAACGGAAACAAATACGGTTTAGTAGTTGTACATGATTTTTCTAGATCCACTTGGGTATTTTTCTTGCATGATAAGGGAGAAGTACAAGGTGTCCTCAAGGAATTCTTGAGAAGAGATCAAAATGAGTTCTTCTTGAGGATTAGGAAGATAAGGAGCGCCAATGACACCAAGTTCAAGAATACCCAAGTTGAAGACTTTCTTGATGAAGAAGGCATCAATCATGGATTTTCGGCTCCCTACACCTCCGAACAAAATGGGGTAGCCAAAAGAAAGAATATAATTGAGATGGCGATGACAATGCTCAATGAATACAAGACCTCGGACAGATTTTGGGCGGAAACGGTTAACACCGCGTGTCATGCGATGAATCGATTCTATCTCTGTCGACTCCTTAAGTAGACTCCATATGACGTTCTTACCAGTAACAAGCCTAATATTTTGTATTTTCAAGTCTTTGGAAGTAAATGCTACATTCTAAACAAGAAGCCTAGAAATTTGAAGTTCACTTCAAAATATCATGAAGGTTTCTTGATGGGTTATGATTCAAACACTTACACCTACCGTGTCTTCAACAAAACCTCTGGGATTATTGAAGGTGCACGTGACGTAGTTTTTATGAGACTAACGGCTCCCAAGTGGAGCAAGTTGATCATCGTGTGCTAGATGAAGAAGTTCTGTGGCAAGCCTTGAAAAGGATGCCACTTGGATATGTTCGACCTCAAGAGCAATCTCAAGATCCAAAAGAGCCATCTTCATCACAACCGGAGCCACCAACACAAGATCAAGGTCAACCTCAACAAATCAAGATGATCAAGACCAAAATGGAAGCAATGATCCAGGGGGAGAAGAAGAAGATGAGAAAATGAGGATGTAGACACAAGTTCCAAAATTCCACACCCAAAAGTGCGCCAGAGCGTCCAACGGGATCACCCCGTCGACAATATCCTTGGAGACATCTCCAAGGGGGTAACTACTCGGTCTCGTGTTGGAAATTTTGGTGAACATTACTCTTTTATTTTCTCTTTGGAACCATATAGGGTCGAAGATGCACTACGAGATCCGTATTGGGTGATGGCAATGCAAGAAGAGCTAAATAACTTCAAGAGGAATGAAGTGTGGGAACTTGTGGAGTAACCAAACGCAAATGTTGTGGGAACAAAATGGGTGTTCTGGAACAAACAAGACGAACACGGCGTGGTGACAAGCAACAAAGCACCACTTTTGGCCAAGGGGTACTCACAAGTAGAAGGATTAGATTTTGATGAGACTTTTGCTCCCGTAGCTAGGCTTGAATCTATTCGAATATTATTTGTTGGAACCTCTTCGATATCCACACTGCCCGGGAATCGCATTGGGTGGTGCCGTACGATGCGGCACCCAACAGCACACGTATAAAGACATCATATTACATAAAACATAAATTTGATTCATTTCCACCTCGAGAATTTTACATCGGGAGAAAGCATTTCTTGTTTGATTATCGACTTCCGACGTGAGGTGCCCAAGGTTATTCTTAATCTGCTGCTAATAAGACCTGAAAATAAGGATCCACATTTAGGTGAGTCCTTTATGCAATTTACTATCATGTGTTATGTCTTTACCCTTATGTAGAGTTTCATGATTAGGTTCGACGGATAAGTCTTGCTGAGCTTTATGCTCACGGATACTATACTAGTTATTTTGCATGTAATAATAGCTACACTATTGAGTACGGTTGTCTGATGAGACTCGGAATCCTCCGAGTAGTAAACTCATGGAAACCCTTGCCGCTGCATGATGTCGTCGTGTTGCTAGTGAGAAGCTTCCGTGGGCTGGATGCCTTCTTTGTTGCTTAGATAGATATAAGACAAACATGAGTTGTATTAGTCTTCTGCTGTAGTGTACTTTGAGGTAAAGTATTTGTGACATTAACTCTTTGTAAGCTTCCACAATGTTTTATGTAATATGATGTCCTTATACTTGTGCTATTGGGTGCCGCATCGCACAACACCACCCAATACAATTTCCGGGCAGTGTGGATCCCAAAGGGGTCCCCACAGAGTGTGGTATCAGAGCCACATTAGGAATAGCGCACTAAATAAGGATTGCATTACGAGAAAAACTTAGGATACAGTGAGAAAACGGTACTAGGCCCACATAAGGACTACTATATTAGCATAGTATGAAGGTGGCAAGCTAACTTATGTGATTATGTCGGAAAATCATGGATCTCACGACTTTCAATGTCTTGGGAGTGCATGTATGCGCTGTCCACCAGTGCGCACAAGCTGAAGGGTGGAGCCCCACAGGTGGCAGGTAACCCGGCCAGCTCATATGTTCTCTACGACTCTTCATGTCGTTTGGAGTACGTGAGCAACGCCAGTCCCCGGCGTGCTGCGGGCAAGTAGGTGGAGACCCCATCACGTGGTTGGTAATGCGAACATGTAGCTCAAGGCGTGTTTGGCTTGAGAACATTCGTGACACTAGCGACATACGGGCATATGAAACTGTTTATGGAGTTGGGTTCAGTGTGCAGCTGAACCTGATGATTGTGTGTTTTATGCAGGTACATTAACCACGAAATCCATATTACGAGTAGAACACGTTTGCGAATGACCTTCTTAGTGCCACCTATGGATACGTATATGCTGGTGTAATCCGGTTAGGATTTTCTTTTGGTGAGACAACGTAATGCCGACATATGTCTTACGGTGCATCGACACCGTACTACACTTGATAATCTTCTCTCTTACGAGAAATGATTCATGAACTAACTTTCAACTAAAATGGAAGTTTTGAGACAAATATTAGTTACTGAGCTCTTAATTTGAACTAAAATGGAAGAATTGTATTGTATGTTGATATACAACTGTGATAAAAACAGCCA
Source organism: Neostapfia colusana (assembly GCA_030760725.1). Lineage (NCBI taxonomy): Eukaryota > Viridiplantae > Streptophyta > Magnoliopsida > Poales > Poaceae > Neostapfia > Neostapfia colusana. The sequence goes on along the minus strand of JASWHV010000008.1, from coordinate 84,366,369 downwards.
CATTCAGAGGAGATGCTGGCAAATTTTATCCAGAAATTCTATCCACTTTGAGCAACCATAACTTTTGATCCAGAAATTATCAGGAGGCATGTAAATACTTGTTGGAAATATATTGAAGTTAACTGTAACTTTGGTGTTCAACTGGAGTTATGAAAATGCTGTTAACTAGATCAAAATCTGGGTTAAGTGCAGAAAGGTCTGTCTGTACAGAAAAGAGGACTGGTTATGCCTACTTTAAGGATATGTGTAAACATGAATTTTTGTTATACTTTAATAAAGTTTTAGCATGTTCATGTTTTACATACCTTCACATACTGCTGAGATCAAGTTTTGACTCCCCTCAAAATTATACTTCTGCAGTATGGTGCGTACTCGCTCTTGGAGTAACGCCGAAGGTTCTCGCCGAGACGGTGATGATTCGACTCCACCGCAGGCACTGCCATCAACAGTATGGGTGAATGTCATGTCTCAGATGGTAAAGTTGAATCAATAGAGCACAAGATTACTCCAAGCCTTGGTACAGCAAGGCATACATCAAAGAGCGTAACAAGTCGTTCCATCTCGGAACGCCTATTTGGATTTCTTGGCGACTCAACCGCCAATCTTCACGGAGGCCCGAACCCGTGGAAGCAGATCAGTATATTCGTGTAATGGAGTCCAAATTTGGAGTGTTCGAGTGTAATGAACATCAGAAGACATTGTTTGCCGCTAAGCAACTCCATGGAGCCGCCGGAAATTGGTGGGTTGAATATCTCGCCACCATTCCGGAAGGCCATCAAGTGGCATGGACTGAATTACGTAAAGCTTTCCGTGCTCGTCACATATCTATGGGTATTATCAAGACTAAGCGGGAGGAATTCAAGAAATTGAAGCAAGGGGATATGAATGTTCTTGAGTATGTCAAGATGTTCAACCACTTGGCACAATACGCTCCCAATTATGTGACGACCGAAGCGGCGAGGTGTGATTATTTCTTCTATGGCCCGAGTGCCATATTAAGGGATAAATTGGACTTGTTCAATAAAGGCAATTACACCTAGTTGGTCAGTGCGGCCATCCTGCAAGAACAGACGACACTCGAGTGTCAAGCAGAAAAGAGGAACAGGAGTGATGTTCAAGACAACACAAGCAATGTTCCTCGTAAATACAGTTTAGTGTATCGAACACCATCCAATGAAATATGGCAGCCACCTGTGCGATCAACTCATCAAGATGTTGCTGGTCAAGAACCAAGTCTTGAAGCACACCTACAGCCGCAGCAACGAGTAATTTCTGGTGCCTCATTGCTGTAGCCAAGTACATCCACTTCTCAACCACAAGGCACCAAAGAACCGGAGAAACATCCGCGTTCTAATTGTTGCCATTTTGGGCATTTTACTCAAGAATGTCGGAAGAAATTTTGGAACAACGGACAACCATCATCATCAGGTGGTATGCCGTCACGTGCTCAAGTAGACAAGACAGCGTTGCAAACCAGGAGTGTGCAACATCTAGCTATTGAGGATGTCCCGGAGGGAGAACCGGTATTAGCGGGAATGTTCACTATCAAAGACATACCCGTTCTCATAATTTTTTATTCCGGTACTACCCACAGATTCATCAGTAAATAATGTGTGGATCAGCACCAATTATCCACCGATACTCCCACAAATAGTTATCTTATACGTTCACCAGGAGGAAGTGTCTCTGCGAGTCAAATTGTTCCCCGAGCAGCTCTATGTTTGGGAGGAAAAATATATCCCACATCTGTTTTTGGTATGTAAACTGAACTTGTGAGTTTAAGATCATAACCATGGGTGGTCAAACATGTTATGCAATCACATCACTTTGTTCATTTGAATTTAAATGGGGTTATCACAAAAAGAGGATTTCAAACTGTTGGTTCAAATTTTATATTTGCATCATCCAAGTTTAAAATCTGATTCCATAATTGAAATCCTCAGCTCCAAATTAGTGGGAATGCATTTTTTGATAAAATTTGGTGGTGTTTGACTAGGTATTTAAAAGGGGACATTGAATAGCATTTAAATTCAAATTTCCGATGACTCCATGGAGTTGTTGAGCGGCAAAAAATGTCTTCTGATGTTCATTGCACTCGAACACTCCAAATTTGGACTCCGTTACACGAAGCCACTGATCCGCTTCCACGGGTTCTGTAGCCTCCATGAAGATTGGCGGTTGAGTCGCCAAGAAATCCAAATAGACGTTCCGAGATGGAACAATTTAAATTTGATTCATTTCCACCTTGAGCAATTTACATCGGGAGAAAAATTTCTTGTTTGATTGTGGTCCTCCGATGTGAGGTGCCCAAGGTTATTCTTAATCTGCTGCTAATAAGACCTGAAAATAAGGATCCACATTTAGGCAAGTCCTTTATGCAATTTACTATCCCGTGTTATGTCTTTACCCTCATGTAGAGTTTCAGGATTTGGTTTGACGGTTAAGTCTTGCTGAGCTTTATGCTCATGGATACTATACTGTTTTGCAGGTAATAACAGCTACGCTATTGAGTACGGTTGTCCGATGAGACTCAGAATCCTCTGAGTAGTAAACTCATGGAAACCTCTGTCGCTGCATGATGTCGTCGTGTTGCCAGTGAGAAGCGTCCGCAGGCTGAACGTCTTCTTTGTTGCTTAGTTAGAAATAAGACAAACGTGAGTTGTATAGTCTTCCGCTGTAGTGTACTTTGAGGTAAAGAATTTGTAAAATTAACTTTGTGAAATTCTGCAATGTTTTATGTAATATGGTGTCCTTATATGTGTGCTGTTGGGTGCCGCATCGCACGGCACCACCCGATGCGATTCCCGGGTAGTGTGGATCCCGAAGGGGTCCCCATAGAGCGTGTTATCAGAGCCGCATTGGGAATAGCAAAGTAAATAAGGACTGTATTACGAGAAATACTTAGGATACGGTGAGAAAACGGTACTAGACTGTAAAAGTCCCAAAAACGTGTATGAATAAAAACTAAAGTTTGAGTTCATATGTGTGGCAATGACAGGAAAAATGGGACTTGCTAAAACTTTTCTTCATGCAAAGTAATACATGGATGAACATCCAACATGAGGTTCACCTTTTTATTTAAAAATGTTGAACCAATAAGGAGTTAAATACCTCTTTGCATGTAAGTTTAAAATTCAGATTTGAAATTCAAAGTTCACACATATGGTGACCCAAAAAACTTTGAATTAACATGCAGCCATATAGTTGAGTTTTTAGGGAAAAGGTTATCACCAACTTTTCAATTGTAGGGTGGGCTCAAAGGAGAGCTAAAGAGACGGAATTGCAAATTCTAAACCAAATTCAGATTTAGTCTTGCAAATTCAAACTAAATTTGAAGAATTCAAATTCTAGCCCACCTTTTTAAATTTTAGCATTCTGGGGATTGAAAAGATCAGCTTGAACAGATATTTGGGAGGTACATGTGGAGTGGGACCCACCTGTCATAGAGCTAAAAGAGGAGACTTACTCACTAAGTTTTGCTCTCAGTGGGAAATTTTACCGAACAGCTCGCGAGCGCCACCGAGCAGCTTGCAACGCCAGCTCCTGCTGCCGGTCTCCACGCGTTGGCGCCCCAGGGTGGGTTCTCACCGCTTCAGCAACGTTATCTCTCCCTCCTCGGACCAAGCCAACAGCAGTTGCTTCCTCTCCTCATGATCAGCAGGGCGCTGTTTTTCCTTCACCGGCGCTGCTCCATTGCCCCTGTCTCCCGGCCAGACCAGCGCCTCTCCGGCAGGCTCAAGAGGTCACAGAGGTGCGCCAGGAGGTACTGATCCTCATCCCGTCGTCCTCTTGCTCTCCCCCGACGCCGGCTCGCCGGAATTCGAGTTTTGGCGCCGGTGCACGTATAAAACAGCATGTGTTTAATTCGGGAAATTCTCCCAAACCGATTGATCACACCTCCTACAATTCAAACCACAGCAACTAGATGCCCTAGCGCCCTCCCACGCCGAAAACCAAAGGAAACCGACCCTCCTAGGCCCCGGGCGACGAGAAATCATCGCCGGCGGCCAAAACTGCCATGGTCCACGGTGAGGACTAGGTTGCAGCCACTTCCTGCATGATCTGATCCCCGTTCCATGTTCCTAGAGCCATAGGGATGCTGTAGGACATCATAGCTCGCCGGGAGATGCCTTGGACACGCTGGAACGCGTCCATGTCGAGCTCCCGAGCCGCCCCACCGGTGCCGACCCACCTACAGCCGTTTTCATGCGGGGAAACCTTGCCCGGCAGCTGCGCCACGTTCCCAGGAGCATGTAGGGCGAAACCGGAGCTCATTTGGTGGAGAAATGAGGGAGAACGAGCCATGCCAAGTTTTCTGCTGGTGTGCACCGCGGGCTCTGGCGGGAGGTTGAAGAAGCACCTGACCCGTGGGCCCCACGCGCTACTGTGCTGTTTAAAAATCAAACAGAGAGTTGTGCAAACTTGTAAAATGCATAACTTGGTGTAGGAAGCTCCAAAAATAGTGAGATAAATTTTGTTGGATTCCTTTAAGAGAGTACTATCCAGAGGTACAACCCAATTTGTATGAAACGAATTATTTAATTCTGGAAAATTCTTGGAAATTTTTCTGAAAAAGAATTATAGAGGGAGTTTGGTTTATCCAAAAATACCCAAATTTTGCCAGAATATTCTTTAGCATATTGTTGACCTTATAGCAAATTTTCAGCTCATTTGAAGATCATTTGAGTAGGAATTTGCTAAAAACAATCTGCTGTGTCATAAGAGTCCAGAAACATTTTCAGAAAATGTTTCCCACTTCAAAAATCTGTTCTGAGCAATCCATAGCTCCAAAAATCATAGGAAAATTTAGGAAAGCTCTCTGGGACATACTTGGAATTGTAGTTCACTTAGTTGGGCATGAAAATGCACATTACTACAGAATTAATTCTATTAAGTACAAATGCTTAAAGAATTGTTCTGGGAGAACTACCCAAGTAAAAGGGCTGAATTTTGGACCAGATGACTCTCATGTGATCAAGAACTCACATGTAAAATATCAGCCCAAGATGAGTCCTGGAACTCCCTGTTCTTATTCTCCATACTTATGTATAAGGGAAAAATACATAAGAGATATTGTGAGAATTATGGGGGACACAATATGACTCCACATTAGCTGCAATTTGGCAAGCTAAATCCTTAGGTAGTATAGAACCTGCTGTAAAAGTCTTGAGGCCATTGGAGTTCTTGTTCTCCAGTTGCACTCAAATCCTTTCAGCTTATCTATTATGTTCATTAGAGAAAAGGGTTAGTGTATAGCTAAGGGCCTTAAGGTCAAATTAGTTTAATTCTGTTCTTTGCACAACAGAGGCAAACCAAGCCATGCTTGGCTTTTCCACACAACCTCTGTTCTTAAGAAAGTAATTCTATAACTTCTTTCCATTACATCCCATGAAACATATGCATATGCATCTCAATAGGAACCACAACGAAGGGGACTCAAAGGAGTGATTCATTGAAGTGGATCAAGCTCCGGAGAGTCAAGGGTGGATCTGCAAGGATACTAACTGCTATTATACGACTACCCTGCAAAACAGGCAAGCTCCGGTTTGCATTTAACAGCTGTTAAGTTTTTATTTTGTATCCACCTTTGGTTAAGATTTGAACTGTGCATTAGGTCTAGTGATTGATACTCCTCTTGCATAGCCAAATGACCCATGGAGTATTGGGTAGGTGTCTTTCACCGTGTAGAACTGCCATGCTTAAGTACGGTTCGGTAGAAGTCGAGCGGTGAGATGCTACTCGCAGATTTAGGGACAACAGGGGCATACGAGATTGGTTCGTAATTGAATTAGCAAGTTAAAAGTTGAGACCGGAAGGTTGTAGGAGCAGCAGGACATAGGGGCCTGGGTGCTGTAGACCTGTCCGTGTCGGTCAAGGACCGATCCGTATGCGGCCCTGTTGAACAAGTTTGAGTTGTGTACCGGACTCATGCTGGCTATATGGGACCCAGTAAACCGATGTACCTCGGGAAGCTGTCGTTGGGACTTTTCGGGTCGCCTCAGGCGGACGGCCGGTGTGCAGTATGTGGGGAATATTCTCATGACATCTCACGTCGGAAGGTGCACCATGAGAGTAGCTACTGTACGGGGCGACTTGATCGATTCAGCGGGGGTGAAACGGGGGAAAGGCTGCCACGTACGACGTCAGTGATGGTTGTTGTAGGCAACGTCGAGTACGGGCGTACGTGTCGTGTAGTCCGGGTGTTATTGATTCGAATCACCGTCGCTCGCGGAATGGACCGAGCATACTTGTTCTCACAGTCGTGACGTAGTAAGAACTTGCATGAGAAAGGAACTAATCATATTGATGTGAAGTATTATACTAGTGTTGTATTGGATCTCGATGAATAGGCTAGTGCAAACTCGATTCTTTTATGCCATGAGCAATTTACATCGGGGGAAAGCGTTTCTTGTTTGATTGTGGACTCCCGATGTAGCGTGCCCAGGGTTACTTAAAATGCTGCAATTAATACCTGAAAGTAAGGATTCACTTTTAGGCGAGTTAATTATGCTTATGCCATCCTATGTTAGGTTCATAACCTCACTTAGAGTTTCATGTTTAGGGAGACGGTTAAGTCTTGCTGAGCGTTATGCTCACGGATGCTATCCGAGTTGTTTTGCAGGTAATTGACTCGCTGATTATGAGAAGGGGTGCCGATGAGACTCGGGAACCTCCGAGTGCTTACTCTAAGAGCATCCTCGCCGCTGCAGATTGTCTTCGTGTTGCTAGTAAGAAACGTCCGCGGGCTGGACCGTTTCTTTGTTGCTAGTTTAGATATGAGTCGTGAGAGTGATAGTCTTCCGCTGTAGTTTACTCTGATATACTTATTTGTAAAACAATCTTGTACGCTTCCGCAAACTATTTATGTAATATGATGTATGTTCATCGACCCGTGTGCTGTTGGGTGCCGCATAACACGGCACCACCCGACGAGGTCCCGTGGGGCCGTCTCAGCGTGGCATCTGAGCGCTGTCACACATGGTATCAGAGCCGCGTTGGGAACAGAACACGGGTTGAGCATCATATTATGTCAAAAACTTAGGATACGGTGAGATAACGGTACTAGGCCCACATAAGGACTACTATTAGCATATTATGAAGGTGGCAAGCTAACCTATTTGTTATGTCGGAAAATCGTGCATCTCGGGACGTTTATGTCTTGGGGGGTGCACGTATGCGCTGTACACCAGTGCGCACAAGCTGAAGGGTGGAGCCCCACGGGTGGCAGGTAACCCGACCCGCTTTAGTATCCTCTACGACTCTTCATGTCGTTTGGGGTATTCGAGCAACGTCTTCCCAGGCGTGCGTGGTGCAATTTGGGAGACCCCGTCATGTGGTCAGTAACGTGAACACGTAGCTCAAGGCGTGTTTGGCTTGAGAACACCTGGGCGAGTGATGACGGCCGGGTGTACAAACTGTTATGGATACCGGGTTCGGTGTGCAGCCGAACCTGATGATTGAGTGTGTTTTATGTAGGTACTGACCACGAAAAACCTTAGTGCGTGTAGAACACGTTTGTGAGTGATCGTTTTAGTGCCACCTAATGATACGTGTATGCCGGTGTAATCCGGTTAGGTTTTTCTTTGGTGAGGCAACGTAGTACCGTCATATGTCTTACGGTGCATCGTCACCGTACTACACTGGATAGTATTCTTACCTATGAAGAAATCATTCATGACTAACTTTCAAACTAAAAATGGATGTGATAAAGCACATATTAGTTACTGAACTCTTCATTTGAACTAAGTTTCAAAGAAGAGAATTACTAGGCTTCTTTTGATCTCAAAAACAGAGTGCTCTGTTCTGGCAGAAGTTTTGCCGAACTTTCACAGAGCGTAACTCTGATTAGTTGGACCCAATGGAGGTGTTTGATACGGTTCTGGAAGGTTTATTAAGTGCTCTACAACTTTTCTGTAGAACTCCAGAGCCAAATCCGACACCAACTTGGTTGAACGTCCAGATGAATGCAAACTGTTCAGAAAACAGAGCAGATGCAAACTTCTCTGGATGTTTCGGTAAATTGGTCATAACAATCTGTAGAAAATTTTATAAGGGTCATGTAATACACCGTTGGAAAGGTTATGAAACTTACAACGATTTTGTAGTTCATAGTTTGTTCAGAGTTGTACCCCAGTTGTATGTAAAACTGTGATGAAAACAGCCACATACAAAGGAGGTGCTGGCAAATTTTGGCCAGAAATTCTGTCAACTTTGAACAATCCTAACTTTTGTTCCAGAAATGATCTAGGGGCATGTGAGTACTCGTTGAAAATATACTGAAGTTAACTTTAACTTTGGTATTCAACTTGAGTTATGAAAATGCTAGTAACTGGATCAAATTCTGGGTTAAGTACTGAAAGGTCTGTTTTGTACCGAATGAGGGACTGGATATGTTGGCTTTAGAAAGATGTGTAAACATGAAATTTTGTTATGCTTTCATAAAGTTTTAGCATGTTCATGTTTTACATACTTTCACATACTGCTGAGATCATGTTTTGACTCCCCTCAAAAATTATCTTTGTGCAGTATGGTGCGTACTCATTCTCCGAGTAGGGTTGATAGTTTTCGTCAAGAAGATGATGACTCGACTCCACCACGGGCACCGCCATCAACGGTATGGGCGGATGTCATGGCTCAGATGGTCGAGTCAAGTCAAGAGAACACAAGACTACTCCAAGCCTTGGTACAACAGGGCTTACTCCAGCGTGCACAACAGGACGTTCCACTTCGGAACGCCTACTTGGATTTCTTGGCGACACAACCGCCAATCTTCACGGAAGCCCATGAACCAGTGGAGGCTGATCAGTGGCTTCGAGTTATGGAGTCCAAGTTTGGAGTGTTTGAGTGCGACGAGTATCAGAAGACATCATTTGCAGCTCAACAGCTCCATGGAGCCGCCGGAAATTGGTGGTTTGCGTATCTCGCCACCGTTCCAGAAGGCCATCAAGTGGAATGGACGGAATTTCGTGAAGCATTCCGGGCTCGTCACATTCCTATGGGTTTTATCAAGGCCCAACAGCAAGAATTCAGAAACTTGAAGCAGGGGGACATGAGTGTCCTCGATTATGTCCGAAGATTCAACCTTCTGGCACAATATGCTCCTGCTTATGCGACGAGCGAAGCTGCAATGTGTGACTACTTTTTCTATGGCTTGAGTGCCATACTAAAAGAGAAGTTAGCTTTATTCAATCAAGGCAGTTACACCGAGTTGATCAGTGCTGCTCTGCTGCAAGAACAAGCGACACTTGAGTGTCAAGCAGAGAAGAGGGACCGGGAGGATGTGCAAGAAGACACACCAATCGTTCCTCGTAAATACCGTGTGGTGTATCACACACCATCCGATGAGATATGGCAAGCACCAGGGAGATCAACTCCGTACAGATTTCCTGCTCAAGAGTCATGTCTTGAAGCAACACCTTTGCCTCAGCAACGAATGACATCTGTCGCATCATTGCTGCAGCCAAGTGCCTCAACTTCTCAACCACAAGTCAACGAAGAACCGGGGAAACCTCCGTGTTCTTATTGCCACCGTTTTGGGCATTTTAGGCAGGAATGCCGGGAGAAGTTGGTAAACACCAGACAGCCATCATCATCAGGTGGTATGCCGCCACCTGCTCAAGTCCATGTAACAGCATTGCAATCCGGGAGTGTGCAACATCTGGCTATTGAAGATGTCCCGGAGGGAGCACCGGTGTTAGCGGGCATGTTCACTCTCAAAGACGTGCCCGTGCTCATACTTTTTGATTCCGGTGCAACCCATAATTTTATCAGCAAAACATGCGTGGATCAGCACCAATTATCCACCAATACCCCCACAACGAGTTTTCTTATACGTTCACCGGGAGGGAATATCTCTGCCAATCAGATTGTGTCCCGAGCAGCTTTGTGTTTGGGCGGAAAAATATACCCAACAGCCCTGATTATGTTGGATAGGCAGAAGATAGACATTATATTGGGGATGTCTTGGTTAAATCGTCACGGTGCCGTTCTCAATATCGGTAACCGGACTGTCCAGATTGACTCGCCGATTCACGGACAGCACACACTGTTTTTAGACAGCGAGGATCCAGATATGGTAGAGGCCTACCACACGGAAGCGCTGAAGCTTGAAGATATTCCGGTGGTACGTGATTATCCCGACGTATTTCCCGATGACTTACCGGGCATGCCGCCCGAACGGGACGTCGAGTTCAAAATTGAACTGGCGCCGGGAACGACGCCTATTTCACGAAGGCCTTACAAGATGGCACCTAACGAGCTAGCAGAGTTGAAAGAGCAACTGAAGGAACTTATGAGCAAGGGTTTCATACGACCAAGTTCTTCACCTTGGGGTTGCTCAGCGCTGTTCGTTAAGAAGAAGGACGAAACACTACGGCTATGTGTTGATTACCGTCCTCTCAATGCTGTCACAATAAAGAACAAGTATCCTTTGCCCCGCATTGACATCCTGTTTGATCAACTTGTGGGTGCAAAGGTATTTTCGAAGATGGATCTTCGGTCGGGCTATCATCAAATCAAGATCCGACCGGAGGACATACCGAAGACAGCTTTCTCGACGAGATACGGACTCTACGAGTACCTCGTCATGTCATTTGGGCTAACCAACGCTCCGGCACACTTTATGTATTTGATGAATTCTGTATTCATGCCGGAGCTAGACAAGTTCGTTGTGGTATTCATCGACGACATATTGGTTTACTCCAAATCTGAAGAAGAGCATGCTGAACATCTGCGCATTGTGCTACAACGGTTGCGGGAGCACCAGTTATATGCCAAGTTCAGCAAGTGCGAGTTCTGGATCGATCAAGTGCCTTTCCTAGGCCATATTATTTCAGCAGAAGGTATCGCCGTGGACCCCAGCAAGATTGAACAAGTGCTGAAGTGGGAATCTCCCAAATCGGTCCACGAGGTCCGAAGTTTCTTAGGTTTAGCGGGGTATTATCGGAGGTTTATTCCGAGCTTCTCAAAGATTGCTAAACCAATGACGGAGCTGCTGAAGAAGGGCACTAAATACATTTGGAATACAGCATGTGAAGCCGCATTCAAAACTTTGGTGAAATATCTCACAACGGCTCCAGTTCTTGCTCAGCCGGACACGACGAAGCCATTTGATGTATACTGCGATGCATCCGGCATCGGTCTCGGCTGCGTTCTGATGCAAGAAGGGCGTGTAGTCGCCTATGGGTCTCGTCAACTGCGAAACCACGAGCAGCATTATCCAACTCACGATCTTGAGCTTGCTGCTGTGGTGTTGGCGTTAAAGATGTGGAGGCATTATCTACTGGGTAATCTTGTTCACCTCTACACCGACCATAAGAGCCTGAAGTATATCTTCACGCAGAAGGAGCTGAATATGAGACAACGGAGATGGTTGGAGCTCATAAAAGATTATGAAATAGAGATCCACTATCACCCGGGAAAAGCCAACGTGGTTGCCGACGCGCTTAGTCGGAAAGCCCACGTTCACAACTTAGCGGTTGCTGAGTTGGAAGATGAAGAACCCAGCCTCCGTGTCATTCCGTATGGCGCACTTTATAATCTCGCGCTCATTCCAACAATCCGTGAAGAGATTGTTGAGGCTCAAAGAAGAGACAGAGGTATGTCTCACATACGGAGAAGACTAGACAACGGAGAGGTGAAATGTTTCCGGAAGGATGAGAACGGTACAATATGGTTTAACGACCGTATAGTGGTACCGCACAATATGAAACTCCGGAAGAAAATCTTGGATGAAGCCCACCTGTCGAAGTTTTCCATTCATCCCGGAAGTAACAAGATGTACCAAGATTTGAAACAGAAATTTTGGTGGACAAGGATGAAGAGGGAGATTGCTAAATACGTATCCGAGTGTGATACGTGTAGACGGGTCAAGGCTGATCATATGCGGAAAGCCGGACCGCTACAACCTTTGAAGATACCGGCATGGAAATGGGAGGATGTGAGTATGGACTTCATCGTCGGATTACCGCTCACATCCAAGAAGCATGACTCGATATGGGTGATCGTCGACCGGTTGACGAAATCAGCTCATTTCATACCGGTGAACACTCATTATCGAGCAAGACAATACGCGGAGTTATTCATCTCCAGAATTATATGTTCACATGGTGTTCCAAAGACCATCATTTCAGATCGAGGTACGCTGTTTGTTGCTCGATTTTGGGAGCAGCTGCATGCCTCGTTGGGCACCAAGTTGATTAGGAGCTCCGCATATCACCCTCAAACTGATGGACAAACGGAGAGGGTGAATCAACTGCTCGAGGACATGTTGAGAGCATGTGCCATCCACCACGGTAGGAATTGGGACGATCACCTACCGCTGGCGGAGTTTTCATACAACAACGGTTATCAAGCGAGTATTAAAATGGCACCGTATGAAGCTCTCTATGGCCGGAAGTGTCGCACACCACTGAATTGGTGTGAGTCCGGCGAAAGAGTTCTGTTTGGGATTGATCTTGTCAACGAAGCCGAAGATCGAGTTCGGTTGATACAAGAGAACTTAAAGGCTGCACAATCCCGACAGAAGAGCTACGCTGACCAAAGGCGTAGGCCATTACATTTTGGCATCGGGGAACACGTTTATCTTCGTGTATCTCCGATGAAGGGAATTCACCGGTTCGGTGTAAAGGGGAAGCTCGCTCCCCGTTTTATTGGTCCTTTTGCTATCACGGAGAAGTGCGGACCCGTAGCCTACCGGCTGGAATTACCGGCAAGTCTAGCGGGTGTTCATGATGTATTTCATGTTTCACAGCTGCGGAAGTGCCTCAAATTCACCGCTGCTGTTCGCACTGAGGACATCGACGAGTTGAAACCGGACCTGACCTACACCGAGCGACCGGTCCAGATTTTGGATGAAAAGACCCGGGTAACCCGGAACCGGACGATCCGATTTTTCAAGGTACTGTGGAGTAATCACACCGCGGAAGAGGCGACGTGGGAAAGTGAAGATTATCTCCGCACCAACTACCCGGAACTTTTATCTTTGTACAGTTTGTAATTACCTCTCCCGTCTCGTTCCTCTTTTGTAATCTCGGGACGAGATTCTTTTAAGGGGGGAGGAATGTAAAAGTCCCAAAAACGTGTATGAATAAAAACTAAAGTTTGAGTTCATATGTGTGGCAATGACAGGAAAAATGGGACTTGCTAAAACTTTTCTTCATGCAAAGTAATACATGGATGAACATCCAACATGAGGTTCACCTTTTTATTTAAAAATGTTGAACCAATAAGGAGTTAAATACCTCTTTGCATGTAAGTTTAAAATTCAGATTTGAAATTCAAAGTTCACACATATGGTGACCCAAAAAACTTTGAATTAACATGCAGCCATATAGTTGAGTTTTTAGGGAAAAGGTTATCACCAACTTTTCAATTGTAGGGTGGGCTCAAAGGAGAGCTAAAGAGACGGAATTGCAAATTCTAAACCAAATTCAGATTTAGTCTTGCAAATTCAAACTAAATTTGAAGAATTCAAATTCTAGCCCACCTTTTTAAATTTTAGCATTCTGGGGATTGAAAAGATCAGCTTGAACAGATATTTGGGAGGTACATGTGGAGTGGGACCCACCTGTCATAGAGCTAAAAGAGGAGACTTACTCACTAAGTTTTGCTCTCAGTGGGAAATTTTACCGAACAGCTCGCGAGCGCCACCGAGCAGCTTGCAACGCCAGCTCCTGCTGCCGGTCTCCACGCGTTGGCGCCCCAGGGTGGGTTCTCACCACTTCAGCAACGTTATCTCTCCCTCCTCGGACCAAGCCAACAGCAGTTGCTTCCTCTCCTCATGATCAGCAGGGCGCTGTTTTTCCTTCACCGGCGCTGCTCCATTGCCCCTGTCTCCCGGCCAGACCAGCGCCTCTCCGGCAGGCTCAAGAGGTCACAGAGGTGCGCCAGGAGGTACTGATCCTCATCCCGTCGTCCTCTTGCTCTCCCCCGACGCCGGCTCGCCGGAATTCGAGTTTTGGCGCCGGTGCACGTATAAAACAGCATGTGTTTAATTCGGGAAATTCTCCCAAACCGATTGATCACACCTCCTACAATTCAAACCACAGCAACTAGATGCCCTAGCGCCCTCCCACGCCGAAAACCAAAGGAAACCGACCCTCCTAGGCCCCGGGCGACGAGAAATCATCGCCGGCGGCCAAAACTGCCATGGTCCACGGTGAGGACTAGGTTGCAGCCACTTCCTGCATGATCTGATCCCCGTTCCATGTTCCTAGAGCCATAGGGATGCTGTAGGACATCATAGCTCGCCGGGAGATGCCTTGGACACGCTGGAACGCGTCCATGTCGAGCTCCCGAGCCGCCCCACCGGTGCCGACCCACCTACAGCCGTTTTCATGCGGGGAAACCTTGCCCGGCAGCTGCGCCACGTTCCCAGGAGCATGTAGGGCGAAACCGGAGCTCATTTGGTGGAGAAATGAGGGAGAACGAGCCATGCCAAGTTTTCTGCTGGTGTGCACCGCGGGCTCTGGCGGGAGGTTGAAGAAGCACCTGACCCGTGGGCCCCACGCGCTACTGTGCTGTTTAAAAATCAAACAGAGAGTTGTGCAAACTTGTAAAATGCATAACTTGGTGTAGGAAGCTCCAAAAATAGTGAGATAAATTTTGTTGGATTCCTTTAAGAGAGTACTATCCAGAGGTACAACCCAATTTGTATGAAACGAATTATTTAATTCTGGAAAATTCTTGGAAATTTTTCTGAAAAAGAATTATAGAGGGAGTTTGGTTTATCCAAAAATACCCAAATTTTGCCAGAATATTCTTTAGCATATTGTTGACCTTATAGCAAATTTTCAGCTCATTTGAAGATCATTTGAGTAGGAATTTGCTAAAAACAATCTGCTGTGTCATAAGAGTCCAGAAACATTTTCAGAAAATGTTTCCCACTTCAAAAATCTGTTCTGAGCAATCCATAGCTCCAAAAATCATAGGAAAATTTAGGAAAGCTCTCTGGGACATACTTGGAATTGTAGTTCACTTAGTTGGGCATGAAAATGCACATTACTACAGAATTAATTCTATTAAGTACAAATGCTTAAAGAATTGTTCTGGGAGAACTACCCAAGTAAAAGGGCTGAATTTTGGACCAGATGACTCTCATGTGATCAAGAACTCACATGTAAAATATCAGCCCAAGATGAGTCCTGGAACTCCCTGTTCTTATTCTCCATACTTATGTATAAGGGAAAAATACATAAGAGATATTGTGAGAATTATGGGGGACACAATATGACTCCACATTAGCTGCAATTTGGCAAGCTAAATCCTTAGGTAGTATAGAACCTGCTGTAAAAGTCTTGAGGCCATTGGAGTTCTTGTTCTCCAGTTGCACTCAAATCCTTTCAGCTTATCTATTATGTTCATTAGAGAAAAGGGTTAGTGTATAGCTAAGGGCCTTAAGGTCAAATTAGTTTAATTCTGTTCTTTGCACAACAGAGGCAAACCAAGCCATGCTTGGCTTTTCCACACAACCTCTGTTCTTAAGAAAGTAATTCTATAACTTCTTTCCATTACATCCCATGAAACATATGCATATGCATCTCAATAGGAACCACAACGAAGGGGACTCAAAGGAGTGATTCATTGAAGTGGATCAAGCTCCGGAGAGTCAAGGGTGGATCTGCAAGGATACTAACTGCTATTATACGACTACCCTGCAAAACAGGCAAGCTCCGGTTTGCATTTAACAGCTGTTAAGTTTTTATTTTGTATCCACCTTTGGTTAAGATTTGAACTGTGCATTAGGTCTAGTGATTGATACTCCTCTTGCATAGCCAAATGACCCATGGAGTATTGGGTAGGTGTCTTTCACCGTGTAGAACTGCCATGCTTAAGTACGGTTCGGTAGAAGTCGAGCGGTGAGATGCTACTCGCAGATTTAGGGACAACAGGGGCATACGAGATTGGTTCGTAATTGAATTAGCAAGTTAAAAGTTGAGACCGGAAGGTTGTAGGAGCAGCAGGACATAGGGGCCTGGGTGCTGTAGACCTGTCCGTGTCGGTCAAGGACCGATCCGTATGCGGCCCTGTTGAACAAGTTTGAGTTGTGTACCGGACTCATGCTGGCTATATGGGACCCAGTAAACCGATGTACCTCGGGAAGCTGTCGTTGGGACTTTTCGGGTCGCCTCAGGCGGACGGCCGGTGTGCAGTATGTGGGGAATATTCTCATGACATCTCACGTCGGAAGGTGCACCATGAGAGTAGCTACTGTACGGGGCGACTTGATCGATTCAGCGGGGGTGAAACGGGGGAAAGGCTGCCACGTACGACGTCAGTGATGGTTGTTGTAGGCAACGTCGAGTACGGGCGTACGTGTCGTGTAGTCCGGGTGTTATTGATTCGAATCACCGTCGCTCGCGGAATGGACCGAGCATACTTGTTCTCACAGTCGTGACGTAGTAAGAACTTGCATGAGAAAGGAACTAATCATATTGATGTGAAGTATTATACTAGTGTTGTATTGGATCTCGATGAATAGGCTAGTGCAAACTCGATTCTTTTATGCCATGAGCAATTTACATCGGGGGAAAGCGTTTCTTGTTTGATTGTGGACTCCCGATGTAGCGTGCCCAGGGTTACTTAAAATGCTGCAATTAATACCTGAAAGTAAGGATTCACTTTTAGGCGAGTTAATTATGCTTATGCCATCCTATGTTAGGTTCATAACCTCACTTAGAGTTTCATGTTTAGGGAGACGGTTAAGTCTTGCTGAGCGTTATGCTCACGGATGCTATCCGAGTTGTTTTGCAGGTAATTGACTCGCTGATTATGAGAAGGGGTGCCGATGAGACTCGGGAACCTCCGAGTGCTTACTCTAAGAGCATCCTCGCCGCTGCAGATTGTCTTCGTGTTGCTAGTAAGAAACGTCCGCGGGCTGGACCGTTTCTTTGTTGCTAGTTTAGATATGAGTCGTGAGAGTGATAGTCTTCCGCTGTAGTTTACTCTGATATACTTATTTGTAAAACAATCTTGTACGCTTCCGCAAACTATTTATGTAATATGATGTATGTTCATCGACCCGTGTGCTGTTGGGTGCCGCATAACACGGCACCACCCGACGAGGTCCCGTGGGGCCGTCTCAGCGTGGCATCTGAGCGCTGTCACATAGACCCACATAAGGACTACTATATTAGCATAGTATGAAAGTGGCAAGCTAAGCTATGTGATTATTTCAGAAAATCATGCATCTCAGGACTTTCTATGTCTTGGGGGTGCATGTATGCGCTGTCCACCAATGCGCACAAGCTGAAGGGTGGAGCCCCATGGGTGGCAGATAACCCGGCCAACTCATATGTTCTCTACGACTCTTCATGTCGTTTGGAGTATGTGAGCAACGCCAGTCCCCGGCGTGCTACGGGCAAGTAGGTGGGGACCCCTTCACGTGGTTGGTAACGTGAACATGTAGCTTAAGGCGTGTTTGGCTTGAGAACGTCCGTGTGACTGATGACATACGGGCGTATTAAACTGTTTATGGAGCCGGATTCAGTGTCGCTCTGTGGGACCCCTTCAGGATCCACACTACCCGAGAATCACATTGGGTGGTGCCGTGTGATGCGACACCCAACATCACACGTGTAAGGACACCATATTACATAAAACATTGCGGAAGCTTACAAAGAGTTAATATTACAAATACTTTACCTCAAAGTACACTACAACAGAAGACTAATACAACTTACGCCTGTCTTATATCTAACTAAGCAACAAAGTAGACATCCAGCCTGCGGAAGCTTCTCACTAGCAACACGACAACATCATGCAGCGGTAGGATTTCCCATGAGTTTACTAGCCGGAGGATTCCGAGTCTCACCGGACAACCGTACTCAAGCGTAGCTGTTATTACCTGCAAAACAACTAGTATAGTATCTGAGAGCATAAAGCTTAGCAAGACTTAACTGTTGAACCTAATTGTAAAACTCTACATGAGGGTAAAGACATAACACAGGATAGTAAATTGCATAAAGGACTCGCCTAAATGTGGATCCTTATTTTCAGGTCTTATTAGCAGCAAATCAAGAATAACCTTGGGCACCTCACATCGGGAGTCCACAATCAAATAAGAAACGCTTTCTCCCAATGTAAATTGCTCAAGGTGGAAATGAATCGAATTTTCACTAATCTAACCATACAAGATAACAGTACTTTGCTACTATCAAATTTAAAACGATAGTGATTAGTTCTTATCTCAATGCAAGTCTTTACTACGTCAAGACTGTGAGAACAAGTATGCTCAAATATCCGTGAGTGACGGTGATTCAAATCAAAAGACGCCAGACTACATGACATGTGCGCCCATACACGATGTTGCCTACAACAACCATCTCGGACGTCGTACGTGGTAACCTTTCCCAAGTTTCACCTACGGCGAATCGATTCGATCGTCCTGGACAGTAGCCTCACCTCATGGTGCACCTTACAACGTGAGATGTCATGAGCCAGTTACCCACTACTGCGCACCGGCCGAACGCCTGAGACGACCGAAAAAGTATCAACGCAAACTTCCCGAGGTACATCGGTTTACTAGGTCCCATATAGCCAGCATGCGTCCAGTACACAACTCAAACTTGTCCAACAGGGCCGTACATGGATCAGTCCTTGACCGACATGGACAGGTCTAACGCACCCAGGCCCCTATGTCCCGTTGCTCCTACAACCTGCCCGGTCCCAACTTCAGCTTGCTAACAAATTCTTAAACCAATCCCATGTGCTCCAATCTCCTATTCATGCGAGTAACGTCCAACCACTCGACTTCTACCGAATCCTAATTAAGCACGGCAATTTCTACACGATGAAATGACCACTACCCAAATACTCCATCGGGTCTCTGGTCATGCAAGAGGAGTATCAAATCATCTAGACTTAATGCACAAGTAAATCCTAACCACTACAGTGTATACAAAGTAAAAACTTAATCGCGATTAATAGTGTATATATATATCAGTTATAATCTTCTATCCCTTGAGGCTTGATCAGCTGATCCATTTGAGTTAGCTCCAAGCTCCTCTTGATGATTAATCCATGTCAACTAAACATCATGGCAATGCATATGCAAGCAAGTATGAGAGTTTTACTCAAAACCTAGTTAAACTGAAAGAAATAACAGAAATGAGTTTAAAACAGGAGTTGATGTGATGAGGAGTTCTAAACTTGTGATTGGTTTGATAGAAGAATTGCTCTCAACAATATCCCTATGATTTATTCTATACATAAGAATGGAGAACAAGAACAGGAAGATCTAAGGCTCAACTTAAGCTGAAACTTTGCATGTGAGTTCCTGGTCACAAGAAATTATTTTGGTCCAAAATTCAGGACTTCTCATTGAGTAGTTCATCCAGAATAATTCACTAAGCAGTTATGCTAAAATGAATTAATTCTGAAGTAATTTGCATTTTCATGCCAAATCAAGTGAACTACAATTTCAATTAGATCTCATAGAGCATGCCTGAATCATAGGTTTTTTGGAGCTAAGAATTGTCCAGAATTGATTTTACTGTGAGACCTATGTGTGCTGAATACATTGGCAATTAGGATAAAAGTTAGCATTAACATTCAAAGTTTTGAATATTGCCAAAACATTCTTCTGTGGCAAGGTCCGACAAGTTCTTTGTTAGGTCCGCCAAGTGTTGTCAAGGTCCGACGCAAGGTCCGGAGAGCTTCTGTGAGGTCCGGAGCTTGTTTTTAGGGAGCTCCCGTGAAATTCAACTCGTAGAACTGCAGCGTCTTGTTTTTGCTTTTAACTCGCAATGTTTCAAACTTGCTTTATGGGAAGGTTTGCTTAGTATTAATTTGCTAAGTTTTTAGTGTGTTTTGGTGGTTATGGCTGTTATCATTTGATATGGTTTGCAACATGCTTATGTGACGTGCTCATGTAAGGTGTTGTGGTTTTCAAACTAACGTGTGTCAAGTCGAGGACTTGTGCTCGGAAGAATTGGTTGTTTATTCATGTGCAGGTGTCGCTTGAGTTCAAGACATGACTGGTGACGGGATCCTTGGACTAGTCTCAGGAAGGAGATGAGGTTCCAACAACCAAGTTCGGGAGGAGCTGTGGTTGAGTTGATCGGGAGGTCGCGCAGCATGTTTGGATCAAGGGCAGTGCATATGAAGATTGCGTATACGTCGTTGGAAGGTGTTTGCACGTGTGCAAGGAGTGCATGGACATGGCAACATTGTTCCAAGGCGTGATGAAGAGAAGTGGACGTAAAGAATTGGTCGGAAAGGTCCAACCGGCTGGATTGCGTACTCAGGCTGAGGCTGAGTCGGATATGGCTCAAATATGGAAGATTTGAGTTGGTTATGATAGGATTTCGTGCTAGGCACGAAGTTGAGTTGTTTTAGGAATGTTTAGGACGTTCCTAAGGTGTTTAGAAGTCTCACGATTGCTTCTATCTACGAATAGGAGAGTCCTGAGCAGTTATGGTAAGTTAGAATACGAGTCCAATTAGGAGTAGGAGTCCTAGATTGGATTGATTAGCCTGAGGGCTGGCTATAAAAGCAAGGGAGGCCAGAGCTCTCGTGTGTAGAGAACTTTGGGCTGTTCCTCCTGTGTTTCTATTGAATAAATTTCATAGTTTCGAGGAGTTTTTGTGCCTTGTTCGTCCGACTTGTTTTTCGTCAAGTCTTTCTCGCCGAGTTTCTGGACAGACCGACGTTGCTTCGGTGTTTCGTTCATAACTCGAGTTTTACAGATCCGATTGACGTGATTCTTTTTGGGTTGTCTTCAAAACTCAATTATCTATCATCTGTGAAATTTTCACGAGCTTCGAATCTGTAGTTTTTGAGATACACGAGTTTCTTTTTAGCGTTGCAGATCTGTTTTATATCGGGTAGAACAGATTGAACTTCGTTTAATGTTTTGATCGTATCTCAAGTTTTACTTCGTGTTTTCAAGTGATTCTTGTTGCATTAGATCCGTGACTTGATTCTCTACCTCTCTAGTCAATTTGTCACGGTCGAACATGTTTGAAAACACTTGCACACACGGTTTCTTTAACCGATTGATTTTTTGCTGAGGTGTTTTTGTTGTTTCCGCTGCAAAAAGTTTTAATCTACCATTCACACCCCCTCTGGTAGCTTTTCACGTGCTCTTCGATCCTACATTTACAAAGAGGGATCATTTTCTGAAAAAGTTTCTGAACAATTTGTAGTACATCAGTTTGCACTCTAACAATTTCTACTCAAATCAACTCCAAATGAGCTGAAACTTTGCTAGAAGTTCAAAAATATACTAAAGAATATTCTGGGAAACTTTGGATGAACCAAACTCCCTCAATAATTCTTTTACAGAAAATCTTCAAAGAATTATCCAGACTTTATTATTGACTTGGTGAAAATTTGGATAGATATTTCCAAACAGAATCTAACCCAATTTGGAGTTTCCTAGCAAAAGTTATGAATTTCTAAAGTTTAGCTAGAATCTGGATTTTCTTTTGAACTGTAAATGCAACCAGTGGCTGACAGTTGGGCCCACGGGGATTTAAATGGACCAACCACAGGCAAGCCACAACGGGACCACAGCCTATTAACCGTGTGGCCACACCGAATCCTGGTTCCTCAGAAGACCCTACAGAGGCAATTTCTCCCACTGACTTGCGGGCCTGGCATCCTTCTTCTTCCTCCCGACCGTTTTCCCGCACGCGCAGCCCCCCTCGCCGGCCTCGGGTTCCCACTGCCTCCGGGCCTAATACTCGCCGCCTAGGGGTTTCATGGGACGAGAAACCCGTCTGTGGGGTTGGGTTGAGCTGCCGGTTGCCAAAAGTGGTCTGGTGACGTGTGGCGGCTCCGTGAAACCTTCGGCGACGTCGGCCGTCCTCTGTAGCCCTCCAAAAGCTCGGTTAGTCATCTCTACAACACCAGTGCATCCTAGGGAAGATCTACATGGAAGAAAACAAGCTCGGGGAGGTCCTCTACTTGGGTTTCACCGTGCGCCCGAAGTGTGCCACCATGAACGAGTTCGGAAAACCTCAAAATGGGCCGCCTACATGTGGTTTCAAGCTAGGGTTGCGAAGGGGAATCGATCACTAGCTAGTCTAGCTCACTTGTGCACAAGTTGATGAACCCTAAACAGGAATTGAGCAAGAATTTCATGGATTCTTACCGGAAGGTCCGTTTGTGTGCGCCGGAAGAAAAACGCCGAATCGGGGCTTGATGGTCCACGGCTTGAGCAGTGGTTTGGGGAGGAGCAGCGTGAAGGTCCGGTGCTCCTCTGGGTATCTTTGCTCGAGCATGAAAACCTCCGATGTGGGATGTCCACGTGAGCCCGAGTTGTGGTGAAGCTTGGTCGCTGTAAGGAAGACATGTTCTAGGGTTGGAAAGCTCGACACTTGATCACTTTCACGCCAGGGAGGTAAAGGACGAGCACTTGGTGCGGTTTTGTTGCTTAGTCGGGCTCTGTACGCGAGACTTCGCCGGTTCTCGATCAACTGACAGAGGCGGCGGCGGTCGCGGTTCAGTTCTTGTGCGAGGGAGAACAGGCCTTTGGTGTTTTGGTTTTGTGAGCAAAAGATCACGTCGGGAGCTACTAAAGCCCATGAGCTGGTCGCCAGCGTTGCTTCAAGCAGCTAGGAGGTGGCTGATCGATCTCCCTCGGTGGTGCTCGCTGCAGCCTCGGGTTGGTTGATTGAAAACACAGGAACTGAGGACTTCGAGTGTAAGTTAAGTGTTCCAATGACAAGTGGGGTCCACCATTCCCCCCCTCCTTATCCTCTCAGAATTCTCTCCAATTTGGCAGGTGATCAATTCAAATGTATAGCTAAATTTTTGGGATCCATTTGTACATGTGACAAAGTTTCATCCAAATTCTAATTTGAATTTGAAATCAAATGCTATTGAATGTCCCCTTTTAAATACCTAGTTAAACACCTCCAAATTTTATCAAAATTTGCATTCCCACTAATTTGGAGCTGAGGATTTCAATTATGGAATCAGATCTTAAACTTGGATGTTGCAAATATAAAATTTGAACCAACAGTTTGAAATCCTGTTTTTGTGATGACTCCATTTGAATTCGAATGAACAAATTGATGTGATTGCATGACCATCCATGGTCATGATCTGAACCTCACAAGTTCAGTTTACATATCAAAAACAGATGTGGGATTTTACATTATTGGCCTATGCTACTCACCATAATTTCAAGTTGTACCAAATGGATGTCAAAAGTGCATTCCTCAGCGGTCCAATCAAGGAGGAGGTGTATGTGGAGCAGCCACCCGGGTTCGAGGATCAAGAACTCCCCAACCATGTGTACAAACTGTGTAAGGCTCTCTATGGCCTTACACAAGCTCCTAGAGCTTGGTATGAGTGCCTTAGAGATTTTCTAATTGATAAGGGTTTTTAACTGGGAAGCTGATTACACTTTATTCATAAAACATTTTGATAATGATGTATTCGTTTGCCAAATATATGTCGATGACATAATATTTGGTTCTACTAATAAGTTATTTTGTGATGAGTTTAGTAATATCATGATGCACAGGTTTGAAATGTCCATGATGGGCGAATTGAAGTTCTTTCTAGGCTTTCAAGTGAAGCAACATAGAGAGGGCACTTTCGTTTCCCAAACGAAGTATATACAAGATATCCTCAAGAAGTTCAATATGGAATTCAAGCCCATCAAAACTCCAATGGCGACCAATGGACATCTTGATCTCAACGAACATGGTCCGAATGTTGATCAAAAGGTATATCGTTCTATGATCAGTCCCTTATTGTATCTTTGTGCATCTAGGCCTGATATCATGTTGAGTGTGGGTATGTGTGCAAGGTTTCAAACCGCTCTGAAGGAGTGTTACTTGACAGCTGTAAAGAAAATCTTGAGATATTTAGTTCATACACCCAACCTAGATCTTTGGTATCCAAAGGGGTCAAAATTCAATCTCATCGGATACTCCGATGCGGATTATGCCGGATGCAAAGTGAATAGGAAAAGTACCTCTAGGATTTACCAATTCTTGGGTAGGTCCCTAGTGTCATGGTCGTCCAAGAAACAAAATTCCATTGCCTTATCCACAGCCGAAGCGGAGTATGTTCAGCCGGGAGTTGTTGTGCACTTCTTTGGATGCGACAAATTCTAAGGGATTATGGTTATAATTTGAACCATATTCCGCTCTTATGTGACAACGAGAGTGCCATAAAAATAGCCCATGACCCTGTTGAGCATTCTAGAACCAAACAAATTGACATCCGACACCACTTCTTGATAGACCACTCTATCAAAGGAGACATTGTAATTTCACATGATAGAACCGATAAATAACTAGCCGATATTTTCACCAAGCCATTAGATGAGAAAAGGTTTTGTGAGCTTAGGAATGAGTAAAATATCCTTGATTCTCGAAATGTGGCTTGAAATGTTGCATATCTGATTGCTAGTAATCTAAAACTTCAAAATATCAACATGATTACGAAAGTGATCCCCTATCTCCTTTTAACTCTAAAACTATTTCAAATATTAGTTCTTGGTGAATTACGATCATAGTATGATTATTGCTTGCTTGCTGACCATATTCATCAAGAATATTCTCTAAAACTATAACTTCATGACCAACATTAGGTTCCATCTAAAACCTCCTCGAAAATATTACCTTATCTCTCTGTTTGAACCGGACTACGTTTTCATACCGGTTAAGTCCGGTGTCCTTACTAGTCCGGCTCCAGTCCCGTTATACTGGACAAGTTCAGGGTACAGCGGACAAGCCCGGTGTTCCCGTGACTTGACCTTTCAAATCAGCCCGAGTCTCTCTTCCTCTTCCTCACGTTCCCCCTGACTCTCTTTCGTTTCACTCAAGCTCTCAAGGCCATTTTTGTCCCCTCTGCCAAAACTTTGATTTTTTGAAGGGGAATGCTTGGAAGCACGAAGGGAAGTCCACCCGGACTTCTCCGCACTTGGGATTCGCTCTACTCCGCGAATCGATCCCCTCTTGGTAAATCCTTGCCCCAACCCTAATCTTCAACCTTTTCTAGGGTTTAGGCCAAATCCTTCATGCTCAAGGGTTTCAATACCACTTAGTATGCTCTACATTGTCGTTTCCCTGCACATTGAACCTTGTCCCAATAAATTTAAAGATTTTCGATAGCTAGGTTTCATGCTGATGAACACCGGAATAGTCCGGGTTTCATGCGGACAAGTCCCGTTGTTAACAGAATTAAGCCTACAATGTCGATTTCATCGAGTTATTTGGACCAATCCTTGTTCGTCTGTTCTCATATACTCCTATGTTGTCAGGAATCATGTCAAACTCCGAGAGCAGTGCCTTTAGTGAGCCAGAACTTGAGGAGGCACATCAAGCCGCATATCGAGAGGCAAAAAGTGTCCAACAAATGAGATCTAAGAAAAGGAATGATCGTGATGCAAATGAAGCTCCTGCTGCCTCAAGACGCAAAGTACTTGCTAAACAGCTGGAAAGCAACAGAGGCAAAGAGAAAGCTGGCCCTAGCACCAAGGGCAAAGAAAAGACCGTCACTAGCAAGAGAAGCAAAGGGAAAGGGAAAGGGCCTGCTGGAACCTCTGGACCAATTGGTCTATTTGAAATGGCTCCTCCACTCCCGGACTGCAATAGAAATCTCTCCATCAACCCATTCAAAGGAAAAGGAAGTGACAAAGCAAGAAAGTACCGGACGGAGAACGTGTATCAATATGAAAAAATGGCAGCAGATCCACGGTTCTGGAGCGACTTTCATTGTGACTTTTATAGAACCGTGTATCTCAAGATGAAGAATCCCGTAGCAAAAAATCAATGGATTGATTGGGATTACATGGGAGAGGAGCATGTTGAGGTCTTTGACCAGGTCTTAGCTGCTGTGGAGCTCCATGGTTTGAAGGACCTCAAGGCCTTCAAATATGATTGGAACAATGAAGTTGTCGCTCAATTCTACTCCGCATGCTATTTATCACAGCAGAATGCTATGAAAGTTACTTGGATGACACATGGCAAACAGTATACAATTTCATATGTGGAATTTGCCGAGTGTCTAGATTTGGAAGTGTGAGACCTATGTGCTGAATACATTGTCAATTATGTTAAAAGTGAGTGTTTACATGCAAAGTTTTGAATATATTTGAGAAGCTCACTTTGGATTGTCCAAACTTATAGAACTCGTTTCGGAATGTCCAAACTTGTCGCACACATGATCTGCACGTGTTTTTTTCACTTTGGACTGTCCAAACTTTTCTTTGTGTAATGGATAGTGGCTATTTTGGACCGTCCGAAATTTCTACGTGCTGAAAAAATTGTGCGGCTGTTATGTTTTTAACTTGCAATGTTTCAAACTTGCTTTTTGGCTTATGGGAAGTCTGCTTAGTATTCATTTACTAAGTTTTTGATGTGTTTGGCTGATCATGGTGGATATTATTTTGCTATGTTGGCAACATTCTTATGTGAGGTGCCCACATAAGGTGTTGTGGTTTTCGGTCTAATGTGAATCAAGTCGAGGACTTGTGCTCGGAAGATTTACTTGTTTATTCATGTGCAGGTGTTGCTTGAGGTCAAGACATGGCTGATGATGGTGATCCATTGAACTAGTCTTAGGGAGGAGATGAGGTTCAACAACCAAGTTCGGGAGAAATTGTCGTTGAGTTGATCGGGAGGTCATGCAGCATGTTTGGGTCAAGAAAAATGCATATGAAGATATCGTGGACGTTTTGGAAAGTATTTGCACGTGCGCAAGGGGTGCATGGACGTGGAAGCATTGTTCCACGGCGTGGTGAAGAGATATGGACGTGAAGATATGGCCGGAGAGGTCCAACTGACTGGATTATGCCTCAGGTTCCGGCTGAGGTGGTTATCGTGTGTTTATGGAAGGTTTCGAGTTTGTTTTGGTTAGATTTCATGGTAGGCATGAAGTTGAGTTGATTTAGAAATGTTTGGGACGTTCCTAAGGTGTTTGGAAGTCTTAAGATTGCTTCTATCTGCATATGGAAGAGTCTTGAACAGTTATGGAAAGTTTTGGTTGAAACTGAGTAGGAGTAGGAGTCCTAGTTTAGATTGGGTTGGCCTAAGGTCTGGTTATATAAGCAAGAGAGGCTAGAGCTCGTGAAACACGACTTTGGGCTGTTCCTCTTGTGTTTTTGATCAATAAAATTTGTAGTTTAGAGGACCTTTTGTGCCTTGTTCGTCCGACTTGTTTTTGGCAAGTTTTTCTCGTCCAGTTTCTGGACAGCCAGATGTTGCTTTGGTGTTCCAATCATAACTCGCGTTTTACTGATCCAATTGCCATGATTCTTTTTCCGTTGTCTTCACAACGTGATGATGCATAATCTTAAGAAATTTCACGGTCATTGGATTTTTGGTTTTTGAGTTACACGAGTTTCTTTACAGCGTTGCAGATCTGTTTTTTACTCGGGTAGAACAGATTGAACCTTGTTCAATCTTTTGATCATAACTTGAGTTTTACTCGATGAATTTTCATGATTCTTGTTTAGATGTCTCCGTGACTTGATTCTCTATAATACATACTACTTTTGTAATGGTTGAACACGTTTAGGTCGATCACACATACTTGTTTCTTTAACAGATTGGTTTCTGCCGAGGGGTTTCGTAGCTTCTGCTGAAAATGATTTAATCTACCATTCACCCCGCCTACAAATGGTATAAGAGACACGATGCTCTAATATATGGGATTTGCACATGTTTTTACTAATCAACATGGATAAATACTCTGCAAAACCCTGTGTTTTTTATGGCATTGATTTTCAGTTTTGGAAGGCTCGCATGGAGGCTTACATACAGGCGCAAGATTTCGCGTTATGGGAAAAGGTCTTCAAGCTATTTGTCATGCCTTCAAACTATGAAGTTACGACTGCCAACATGGGAGATGTCGACAACAATAACAAGGTGCACAACTTGATTATTCAAGGATTAACTCAAAGCGACTTCGACCGTGTTGCACACCTCCGATCTACGTATGATGTGTGAAAAGCACTATGCGACTACCACGAAGGATACAACACGATCAAGGAGGTAATACAAGATATATTCAAGAAAAAATACATGCATTTTGAGATGCAACCCAGTGAGTCGATCGATGACTTCTTTGTTCGCTTTAATAAAATTCTCAGCAACTTGCGTAGCGTCAATGTTAATTTTTCATATGCTGAAAATGCTAGGCAATTGTTAGATGCATTAGACATGTCAATTTGGGAGATGAAACTTACATCTATTTGTGAGTCCACTGCCATGATTAAACTTACTTTAGATGTGCTATATTCTAAGTTGTAAACTCATGAACTTGACATAATTTCACGTAAAAACCCCAAAAAAGTCTCTTGCATTTGTCTCACAACGTGACATGACTAGTTCTAGTCCATATTTATCATGTGGAACACTTGATTTGCTATTCTCTCTAACCTTTGAACAGATTGAAGAGTTTCCATAGGAGGGGCTACCACTTCTCTCTACTCGGTTCTCAAAAGCATTGCAAAATATGAGAACTAGAAGGAGAGAAAGTGCTGGTTCACAACGATGCTTTAAGATAGGATATTTTCATGTACTACTTCCTGTGATGAAAATCAAACCAAGTTCAAGTCTGTGAGACCTATGTGTGCTGAATACATTGGCAATTAGAATAAAAGTGAGGATTTATATTTAAAGTTTTGAATATTGCGAAATACCCGCTTCGGAGTGTCCGAACTTTCACTCACCATGAGCTGCACGTGAGTAGACACAGTTGACCTTTACAAATGTGCTTTTAGGAGTAACTGTTACTCTTTACTCAGTTCAGATTGTCTGAACTTTCTCATTGCATTTCAGGAGTAATTGTCACTGTAGAGCAACTGTTTTCATAGTGTTTAATTTTCAGCCACTCTGTTTTTAACTTGCAATGTTTTGAAATTGCTTCTTGGCTTATGGAATGTTTGCTTAGTATTCTCTTACCTAGTTTTTAATGTGTTATGGCTGATTATGGTTGTTAATACATTGCTATGGTTTGCAACATGCTTATGTGAGGTGCTCATGTAAGGTGTTGTGGTTTTCGGACTAACGTGAGTCAAGTTGCGGACTTGTGCTCGGGAAAAAAGTGGAGTTTGTTCATGTGCAGGTGTTGCTTGAGGTAAAGACATAGCTGGTGATGGAGACCCTTAAACTAGTCTTAGGGTGAAGATGAGGTTCAACAACCAAGTTCGGGAGGAATTGTGGTTGAGCTAATCGGGAGGTCACACAACATGCTTGGGTCAAGAACAATGCATATGAAGGTGTTGTGAACGTTTTGGAAAGTGCTTGCACGTATGCAAGGGGTGCATGAACGTGGCTACATTGTTACAAGGCGTGGTGAAGAGATATGGAAGTGAAGATATGGTTGAAAAGGTTCAACCGGCTGGATTTTGTGCTTAGGCTGCGGCTGAGGCGGTTATGGTTCGTTTATGGAAAGTTTCGAGTTGGCTATAATTGGATTTCATGTTATTCACGAACTAGAGTTGTTTTAGTAATGTTTGGGACGTTCCTAAGGTGTTTGGAAGTCTGAAGATTTTTTCTATCTGCGTATAGAAGAGTATTGAGCAGTTTTGGAAAGTTAGAGTTTGAATCGAAGTAGGAGTACAAGTTCTAGTTTGGGTTGGGTTGGCCTTAGGTCTGGTTATATAAGGAAGGGAGGCCGAGGATCGTGGCGAGAATGTCTTGTGGCTGCTTCTTTTGAGTTTTGATTAATAAAATATGTAGTTTAGAGGAGATTTGGTGCCTTATTCGTCCGACTTGTTTCAGACAAGTTTTTCCTCGGCGAGTTTCTGGACAGACCGATGTTGCTTTAGTATTTCGATCATAACTCACGTTTTTTGGGTTGTCTTCAGAACTTGATTATCTATCATCTATGAAAATTTCACGGTCATTGTATTTGTGGTTTCTTTTTAGCATTGAAGATCTGTTTTAAAATCGGGTAGAACAGATTGACCTTCGTCTAGTCTTTTGATCATAACTCAAGTTCTATTTAGTGTTTTCACGTGATTCTTGTTGCAGTGACTTCGTGACTTGATTATATAGAATCGCCACTAGTTTAGTCACGTTTGAACATGTCAAAAAGATCTGCACACACGGTTTCTTTATAAGATTGATTTTCCGCTAAGGGGTCTTTGTAGCTTCCGCATAAAAAGTTTTAATCTACCATTCACCGCCCTCTGGTAGCTTTTCGAGTGCTCTTCGATCCTACAATTGGTATCCGATCCACGGTGCTCTAATCTCATTGATTTGTACGTGTTTTCACTAGTCAACATGAAGAAATACACCGCAAAACCTTGTGTGTTCGATGGCGTTGATTTCCAGGTTTGGGTGGCTCGTATGGAGGCTTACATACAAGCGCAAGGATTCGCCATATAGTAAAAGATCTACAAGTCCTTCCACGTGCTATAAAACGATCAAGTTACGGCTGGGAACATGATGGATGTCGACAACAATAACATGCCTCGCAACTTCATCATCCTAGGATTGACTCAAAGCGACTTCGATCGTGTTGCACATCTCCGATATGCATATGATGTGTGGAAAACACTTTGCGAATACCACGAAGGATCCAACACGATCAAGGAGGTAAGGAAATATATGTTCAAGAAAGAATATATACACTTTGAGATGCAACCAGGTGAGTCCATCGACGATTTATTTGCTCGCTTTAATAAAATTATCAGTAACTTGTGTAGTGTCAATATTAATTTTTCCGATGCTAAAAATGCTAGGCAATTGTTAAGTGCATTAGACATGTCAATTTGGGAGATGAAAGTTATATCTATTCATGGATCTACTGTCATGAGTACAATTACTTTAGATGTGCTATATTCTAATTTGAAAACTTATGAAATTGACATAATCTCACATAAGAATCCCAACAAGTCTCTTGCTTTTGTTTCACAATGTGACATGCCTAGATCTCGCAATTCTTCATCTTGTGGTACATTTTATTTATTGTCCTCTCTAATCCTTGAACAGATTGAAGAGTTTTCGGAGGAGGAGCTAACACTTCTCTCTACTTGGTTTTCAAAAGCATTGCAAAATGTGAGAACAAGAAGGAGAGGAAGTGACAACTCTCAACGATGTTCCGAATGTGGTAAGACAGGACATTTTCTGATAGATTGCCCTAAACGTTCAGGTCCTACTTTCCGTGATGTAAAACTAACAAGGACGAAGCACACCTTGACAACTACAACAAGAAAAAGAACATTTTCACTCAACATAAAGTGATGGACAAAATTTTCTCCGCAATTAAAGAGTACTGCTTGAGTGGCGTTGATATTAGAAGTGATGAATATGAAGACACCATGGCAAATGCGTGTTTCATGGCTAGTAAATCAAGTTCAAGCTCGGAGGAAGACAAACAAATCAGTGACAATGAAGAGGTAAATCCCTCTTACGATAAATTGTTTGATGCTCTTTATCGTGCAACTACCGTAGTTAAGAAAAAGGATAAAAAACTTAAGCAAAGTGATGTTAAAATTGAAACCTTGAGCAACCAACCTAGCCTTATGTGAGGGCAAAGTTTTTGCACACATCCAAAGTGTTCATCACACCACACAAACCTCATTTGAGGAAACTTTATGAACACTTTTGAAGAGCAAGTAAACACCATCAACATGGTTATTAGGGAATAAACTCATAAAATGCAAAAGTGGCATTTCCCACGTGCATCATATAGGGGATGGGCATAGAAAAAACTCCTACACCTTGCTAGGAGTGCTCATGCCAAATTTCACCAAATCCAAAACCTTTTTGAGGTCTTTTTGGGTATAACTAGAAAGAGGGTAGTTTGAACTCAAATTCAAATTAAAACTACTTCCATCCCATAAGTTCAAAAGTGGGAGGCATATTCTTGCTCAGCACATTTTTTGAGCTCATACACCAATTTTCACTCCATTTGGAGTTGATCTTGACATGAGCTAAGTTTAGTAAATTCAAACTCAATTTGAATTTCAAACTGCATATGTGCTGAAATTATATTCAAACACTCCACAATTTGAATTCTATCCAATTAAAATGGCCAGAGGGTAGATAATTCAAATGACCAAGGTTATTTGGGTCTCTACTGTTTAGAGCAGTGGGGAAAATTCAATTTCAGAGGTTAAAACCAGAGTGGGATCCACATGTCAGCCTCACTAGTGTTTTAACCGACTCAAATCACCGAGGCTTGGTTCTTGCGAGCGCCCACGCGAGCGCCACGGCGATGCACGACCACTGCCACCTCCTGGTCGCCGATCAGAGCCACGAAACGACGTCCTCAGCTATTTAGCTGCGAGCTGCCGACGGCAGCAGCCCATTTTCGCGTCGCCTCAACGTTTCCAGTGCTGAGAAACCCGAGCCGATTGCCGCACAGCTCCACCTCACCACCTCGCCGTCGACCGACCAAAGCAACCCCTTCCACCGCAAGATCAGGCCACAAACGGCACCGCCGGTCTTTGCTTGACGTGCTACAGCCCTCAGCTGCTCGTGATCAGCTTCACTTGAGCTTGTCCGAGCCGATCTTCCATCGCTCTGTCAACCCGGCAGCTCCTCCGACTCGACGCCGTCGCCTGAGCAGCTCTAAGCCTCTCCAGCGCGACAAACGTGTCTCTGAGGTTAGCGTCAAAGTCTAGTAGCTCTCCCCAAACTCCCTAGGTCCCTTTTAGCGCCGGTTAGCCAGAATTTCAATTTTTCTCGATGATCACTGTCACACCCGGTTTCTCCGAAGAACAACCGAGTGAATATCACATGTATGCCAGGATCATTTTCTCATACATGTGATGACAAATAGTGAAGCATCATTTATTACAGGCCAGGTGTCGAATATAAATATGTCTTACAAAGCATACGTCTCGATGGACGACAATAAGTTCATAACATGTAAATAAAATAGCAGCGGAATAATATTTCTTGTGGGCTCCGTCACAGGCGTTGCCCGGGGGACGCCATGAACCTAGAATCCTTCTTCGGGTCCGAAGCCTTGATCATTAAACACCACATCATCCCCTTGACCTGAGCAGCAATTTAAACCAACAAGTATACAAGTTTGAGTACCGATGGTACTCAACAAGTGTGGGAAAGTTACGTCATGCATGGCTAGAGCAAGGAGAGGTTGAACTCATGGTTAAAGCACTACACAATTATTACCTACCACCTTAGCTTATTAAGCACCTACATTACTGCACAGGTGAAATGGTCCCAATCTCCCATCCCATCATCATAATCAAATAACCATAACATCATTTCCAATGTTAAGCTCCCCGCTTAACATCCACAACTTCCAAAGTCATTATCCTCTAACCATGAATAAGTCCAAGCTGCTCTTGACCGTGAGCACGGCTGTCATGACAGTTTTGACTCTGCAGAGTTTGCACCACTGTACCCACATGTAGTGCTTTCATCCCCCGTTGCCGGGTGGACTAAAAGAACCTTCATTATGCCAGTGGCTACGAACCACATTCACACTTCCCAGGTGTGTAGCCAGGAGATCACTACAAAGCCTTTACAAAGGGATTCCCGACGAGCATGGGCCCACATAGGTTTCACCCCTAACAGCATACAAGAGGCTCCAACCCCGCTGCAGTGGCCCCCTCTTGAGCCTTGCGGTTCATATGGTAGTCCAACTGACACCTATTCCCCACACCATCCAACACACCCATACTACGCCGGGGATACACCTAATTAATTAGCCAAGCTGCCTCATCTCAGCATGTGGTTGGCACGGTAAAGCCAGGTTACATGCTCCATGAACCGGTCCTTAGGATCCAGGCAAGTACTAAACACAAACCTGAGTCTCATGCACCCAGCACCAACCAAATCATCCAACTTGCCTCGATCCCTACCTCTACATAACTCATAACATCTCATTCAATAGTAAGATAGATAAATTGATGATCTCATATCCCGATTATCTCATTCTAAGCATGGCTAAGCATAAGCATATAAATAAATGACATGACAAAATAAATCCCAACCCAAGCTACAAGGAAACAAGATAATGCAATTCTAGGGAAACTTCCTAGCATGGGTTTCATATTTCAATTGACAATGCAAATAATTCTATCTACACATCCTAGCATAGGATCAAAGTGGTCAAGGACACTTGCCTTCTTCTTGCTGCTCTGAGAATGGAAAGTCTTGGTCTTGGAAGGGGAGAACTTGCTCTAGGGCAGGTTCTACTCATGCCAACACACATAGCAAAAGAAAACAACAATCCATAAGACATAGTTCACACTTTCACTCCACACACACATACATATGATAGTCATTCACATTTCTAAGTGTTATGGTTACTCTAGATGTGTTGATTCTTAGCCTACATGCACTTTTAAACATATGTATATGATTTCTAACTTTTGTATTCAGATTTCTGTTTGCACACTATATATGAATTTTCAATTTGAATAAATTATTTATATTTAATTAATATACTTCTTAACTACCAAGTTTGCATGGAAGGTAATTTCCTACTCCAAATGGGTTTTCAGATCTTCTACCAATCCTAAACTTAAGTCTTTGGATTTGGAGACTTCATTTATCATTTTCTAGTCATGCACACCTATTTTCCTATATTTTCCAGATTTATTTTCTATGACTAAAAGTAAATTTTAATATTTAAATAGTAGGGCATATCATCTAAACAGAATAGGTTCTGATCTAAAATATTAAATAATATATTTTTGAACTTCTCCTCTGATGTGAACTAATTTAAATTTATTTTACCAATTTTCAGAATTATTTCCTAACCTAAAAATGTGTCCCTACAACTAATAAATGTGAACAATCAATTAGACAGATTCATTTCAGCTTAAAATCTACTTTTAACTCATTCTAAAGTTTTCCAAGTGCTAGGAGAGTTTAAATTTGAATTTACAATGTGTTTGTCTCACCTTTTAAATTTAAATCCTAATCACATATTCAAATTTCTAAATTTAATATCATATAGGGTTAAAAAGGTAAACTCACCCCACTACAGGGTCTATTATATTATTTCATAAATTTCTAGGGGTCTAACTACACATAACAGAGGGGTTTTCCTAATTTTTATTAAGTACAGGGGCTAAAACTGATTTTTAAATGAATTTACGTGAATTTCTGAAGTTCCAGGGGCTAGATCAGAAGTTTCCGGGGCTAGCTCATGTTTTCCGAGATCCCCAGGGGGTAGCGCGTAAGAATCCCGGCCTTTATAATGTGGGGCCAATGTGGACCGTCCGATTTAAAACAGACGGCTCAGATTAGATCGCCGAACCGGTACGCGTGGGTTTTAATTCTACCGTACGATTTAAAATAGACGGCGCACAAGCGGCCACGTCGCCCTGGCCGGAGCCAGCCCGCGCTGCCCGGCGGTGCGCGGCGGCGGGAGGCGGCGATCTCGCCGAAAAACTTCGGATCTTCGTCTATTTCTCCTAAAACTGGAATTTCATGGCATAGATCGGTAGAGGGGAGGTCGGGGATCTCACCTCGGGGTTTTTCTTGAGCTCGGAGGTCCTGGAAGGCGGTCGGCGTCGAGGTCCGAGGTGGAACCGCTGCGGTGCTCGTCGGAGCTGTGCCTAGAGCGCAAACCACCGAGTTTTCTGCTCCTGCGTGATTCCCCGGAGGCGGTGGAACACGATCGGCGCGTTAGATCGGAAAATCCGAGCAGAGATCGAGAGAAAAAGGTGATCGGAGCTTCGGTTCTCACCGGGAGGAAAAACAGCCGATCGGGTGGGGAAAACGGGACGATGCCGGCGTTTATATAGACGGGGGAGGGCGGCGTGTCGGTTGTGATCGAGTTGGAGTCGTCTGGGACCAGAATTCGGCTGGGGTCACGGGTTTCTGGGGGTAGTTTTGATTCGGGAGAGAGAGGAGTCCCGGGGTCGGCCGAGCGCGCGCGAGGAGGAAGATGACGGCGGGCCCCGCGTGTCAGTGAGAGGGAAAAAGGGGCGCGCGGCTGTGGGCTAGCGCGGGGACTGGTGGGCCAACTGGTGGGTTTCGGCCCACATTCCGGTTGGGTTTTATTTTTCTTTTTCTTTTTCTTTTCTATTTTGATTTGAATTTGAATTCCAATTTAAATTTGAATTTCTGCACCACATGCAATACGTCCAAAAAATTTTAAATTCCCCTCTTAACAGAATTTTGGGGTGTTACAATCACCGTATAGAACACCGAGAACCAAAACTCAAAATTCGTCTCGATCACTTGATCACTGGTAATCCTGACCGAGCTGAAGCTAGAATAGCACCTCACGGTCACCTCAGCCAAATCCTAGCGGTGATGATCAACCCAGTGAGCAGAGCACTGAGTTTGGTCACCGCCGGTGAAAACGGCTTGGGTCGCCGGTGAAGTCTACTTTCCCGGCGATCTCCGGCCAAGAGGAGGGCAGGGTTAGCTTCCCCGTGCCCCAGTGGTGCTTGGCGACCCATTGGTTGATCGTGTTCACCGCCGAGACGAGCTAGCACCGTCGGACCCGAGCTCATCTTCCGCCTCCACCGTCGCCGACTAGGTTTCCGGCGATGTCGAGGTCCGAGAAGTTGCCCAGCGTGTGCGCCGTGCTCCGAGGATCACGTAGGAAGAAACCGTGTCGAAAATTAGGCAGTAGCGGCCGAGAACGAACCGCGCCACCGTCACTGGGCGTCGCGCGCTCGGGCGCTGGCGGGAGGTAGACAAAGACACTGTGCATGGGACCCACGTGCAGTGTTTTAAACATTTCCCCGATTTTTAGTTTTAGTTCAAACTTCAAACCCACATAACTTTGGATAGAAAACTCCAAATTGAGTAAACCAAATTTTTTTGGATTCAGCTCTCTGAGTACTTTCCAACAAATCAAGTTTCACTTCATGAAAATCCTTAGTTCTCCAGAATTAATTCTTCAAAATTTAAACTGTTTAGAATTTTAACTGGAGAACCCTTAGGAGGAAAATTCCGAAATTTTGCTAGGATGTTCATCAAACTATCCCTGAGATACCATAAAAATTTCAGATCCATTTGAGCTCATTTGATCCACCTAATGGTGTGATTAATAAAACTGTTCCAGAGAAAATAGAAAATGTCCAGAAACATTTTCAGAATTTCGCTGAAATTGTTTAGCTCATATCTTTAGCTAGGAACCTTCAAATTAAGTGAATCCAACTCCATTAGAACCCTCTGAAAATCTAGTTTTCATAACGTCATGGCTTGTTCCATGAAAATCCCTAGAACACCTTAGGAGCTCCAATTAAGGTCAAGTACATAATTATTTGTGGAGACCTCAAATGAGCTTTGCTGCAAATGAAACTTGGCCAAGTCTCTGTTTAGGTTGTATTCAAACCACAGTAAAAGTTTTAGAGTCATTGGGTCTGTCTAGTAAGACTTACAGTCCTCACAAGTTTAACTTCAATTCAAATGCATCTAGATTGACACATGTTTATATTTATCATATGTAGTCGCTAAGATTGAGGAGGAACCCGAAGTCTTAGACTTCGTCACTCCGGAAGAACAACTAGCCTACGACCAAGAGCAGCAAGGCAAGCTCCGGTTTGCGTTAACCTTTTTACAAATTTTTACTGTTTTGAGAACTTACTTTGAGCACTCACTTAATTCTTGCATTAGAGTCTTATTTGAAACCAAAATGCATAGCCAAGAAATCCCTGGGTTGGGATTAGGTTTGAAAACCTCGTTAGCCACTGCAAATGCTAAGGTAGTGTAGGATTCGGTACAAGTCGAGTAGCTGGAACTACTCGCGACAATAGGCTAGAGGCACATCGCTTGGGTAAGGATAGCAAATGAAACACATGGCAAGAACAATGAAACCGAGCGGAGAGTAAGGGCAGCAGGGCATTGAGGTCCTGGTGCTATAGCTCCGCTTGTGTCGATTGAGGACCGAACCATGTGCGGGTCTGTTGAACAAGCTAGAACAGTACCGAAGACCTACCGGCTATATGGGAACCGGGAAACCGATGTAACTCGGGTAGCTGGGTGTTGAGGCATAGCTGGTCGTTCAGAGGGTAGGTTGAGAGCTCGAGGTGTAAATCGGCTGGCAGCACTGTGTATGCGTGCGCAGAGACCTCTTGCTCGGGATGATTGGACCGGTTCAACACTTGGCTGACGGGTGAAAGGTGGTTGTGTATGACGTCCGTGATGGTTGCTGTAGGCAACATCGAGTACGGGCGTATGTGACGGGTTATTCGGGTAACCCTACAGGTGTAAATCGATTGTAATCGCCGTCCCTCACGATCAGTGAGTACCACTTGTTCACTGTACCGTGACGTAGAAAGAACAGGCTATATACATGTTAAAAGTTTGCTGATTTGAAAGATATACTTTGCTTGTTGATGTCTTGTTGTAGTTTAGAGCTAATTAAAGTTCTTTTCAACTTTGTGCAAAGTATATGAGAGAAATGTGTTTCTTGTTTGATTGCGGCTCTCTCATGTGCCTTAGCGTAAGGTTCTCCACAACCTGCTGCTAAAACTTGAAAGTAAGATTCTATTAATTAGGCGAGTCCTTTGCAACTTATTTTACCCCATGTACCCGAAAACCATTCATGTAGAAGTTTCATGTATAGGAGAGACGGGTCAGTCTTGCTGAGCCATCGTGCTCACTGCTTGTGTTTGAAGCTTATGCAGGGGTTTATGAGGAAGGGACTCTCGAGGAGGAGACGGAACCCCAGGAGGGGAACCCCGTTGAGTGGGAGCCGTGCACGCTGCCGTGTTAGTGTGTGTGCGTGCTAGCGGGGACACGTTCACGGGCTGAACATGAACTCGATGCGTAGTCTACGCCCGTGAGTGTAGAGGGAACGTATTTTGTTGTACAAATGTTCATAAACCTGTTTATATAATAAAATTTTGCTTCCGCTTTGTATCTTTGATGTGCGTTATCCGGTGCTGTGCAACGCAGCACCCCTCAGCATGATCCTGGCTCGACAAGGCCGTTGGGGCTGCATCAGCGTGGTATCAGAGCTCGCTTGAGGTTTAACGTACTACAAAGATCATCTTTTTCAAAAATTCTGTGAGGAACGAGTTAGTAGCCCATATAAGGATGTTATTAGTGTATAGAAAGTGGCATACTAACCTATTTGCTTATGTCAGAAAATCGTGCATCTCGGGACGTTTTGTGTCTTGGGGGGGTGCATGTAAGCGCTGTCCACCAGTGCGCACAAGCTGAAGGGTGGAGCCCCATGGGTGGCAGGTAACCCAACCCGCTTTAATATCCTCTATGACTCTTTATGTCGTTTGGGGTATTCCAGCAACGTCTGTCCCTGGCATGCTTTGGGCAATTTCGGAGACCCCGTCACGTGGTCAGTAACGTGAACACGTAGCTCAAGGCGTGTTTGGCTTGAGAACATCCGGGCGAGTGATGACGGCCGGGTGTAGGAACTGTATGGATACCGGGCTCGGTGTGCAGCCGAGTCTGACGATTGTATGAGTTATTTGCAGGTAGTCTAATCACGAAATGGTATACGTCTAGCATTCGTGTGCGAGAGACGTTTAGTGCCACTGAACTAACGAAGCCGGCTAAGTCCGGTACAGATTTTCTTTGTGAGGAACGTAGTACCGACATGAACTGGTGACGCTTTGACGTCACACCCCATTAAATGAGCAAATTCATTATAAAAATGAAAAGTTTCAATCTAGTGCACTAAAATTTTGATGTAACTCCTTCCCTTAATCAGGATATTCAAAGTTAACAAGTTTTCAACTTATAGGATACTAAGGACAGAGTCCCCTGTTTTCGGCTGAAGTTAATCAGAGGTTATAGGTTGAGTTCTTTTGAGGTTGGGGGTCGTATGATACATTTATGGAAATCTTTGGAAGAGATTTACAACTTTTCTGTTGATGTCCAGAGGTGCTTCATCCCTTAACCAATCAAAAAATGCAGTGAAACTGTCCAGAAAACAGGGCAGAGCAAACACTCTCTGTAACTCTCTGTAAATTGAGCACAACTTCCTGCATAAAAATCCAAAAATAGAAAATAGGGTAGTTCTGAAAAGTTTATGAGATGGGTTAGAACTTTGTAACAGAAAGTTTTGTCAAATTTGGTGTATAATTAACTGGAATTCTTGGATCAAATCAGTACCTCAAGCAGGGAGGTGCTGTCCAATTTTCTTCAGAAATTCTGTCAAATTTGACATCTAATAACTTTTGAACCATGACAGATATTAGGCCAAGTAAATACTTTCTGGAAAGCTATTGAAGTTAGCGTTAACTTTGATGTTGAGCTCCAGAATTGGTTTTGCTTTTAGAATGGTCTAAATCAGGTTGCAATGGAAACTGGTCAGGGCTGTTAGTTTGGGCAGCAGACCAGCAATCAAATTATTCTAGGTTTGAGTTGTGTTTCCAAGTTTGTATGAGTTCAAGGACATGTTTTATGTTATAAATCAATGGTTTACTGTTCAAGAAAATATTTTACATTTCTCAAATATGTTTCTACAGATGACAGCGGATAGACAATTGGAGAACGGGTGGGTGGTATCCCACTGTTCTCACCGCAGCGGTTATCCGGAAACGTTGAGGCAAATGCTTCAATATTTCGGGTACAGCGAGATGCTGCAGTTCTTCGCCAAGGAAGAAGGCGAGGAGGGGAACAAGACGTGGACAATACATGTCGAAGTTCCTGCAGGACCCACACCACCCGGTTGGGCGCTGTTCACCACCACGATGAGAGGTAGACAGCCGGAGGGGAAGTGGCAAGTGGCAGCCCGCGACACCATGTCGTGTTTCTGCCAACTACACGTGAGTGCTATGGAGGGCACTCCATACACGCTCGTTCCGGTGGAGGGACGGGCTAACTATGTGTGGGAGGGAAGGTCTATGGAGGCAACAGATCCGGGTTGCCCAAGGTACAATCCCGCGGAGGTGAACCTCAGCCTCCAGTTGAGAGCAGGGAAAGCCGTGATGGACAGCCAAGCTGTTCATACGGATTGTCTTGCTGTAAAGCTCAAGGAAAGCACCAGCCGTGGAGACCATTTCGAGAGTGCTCACAGCGCGCTCCGCAATGTTCTCCTTCCGACGATCAAGCGACTGAACGAACAACATAATCAGTTGCATCGTCTGAAGAAGGAGAAGCGGAAAAGCCATGTTGACATCACGGCTTTGCAACAACAGGTGCAGGCCCTGACCCAGCAGAATGAGGTCCTCACTCAAGAGTGGGATGGCGCTATTGAGGAGGGGCAAGGATGGGAAGAGGACTACAACCAGGCCATGGACGAGGTGCACACGTTGCAGGACCTCGTACCTCCGGTAATGGGCATACTGGTGGTAGGTGCCGTAACCGTGGTTTTGGGTCTTCCGGCAATGGGGGAACCCGAACCGGAAGAGGAGGTCATGGACCCGGAGCCATCAGCAGAGGTAGAGGAGGAGGACGACCCACAGGAGGTCGAGTTCTACTCTGAGTAGTGGGTTACCGTTGCCAAGTAGGGCAGCGAGGGTGGTGTAAGAGAAAAATTTTGTAATCAGTGACATGTCGGGTGGACAGTAGTGTATGTATAGGTAGTGACGACATGAGCACGACTTCTCGGAGACCCGAGAATAATGTATCTTATATAAAGCTTATGCTTTATCAATATATGTGAATGTTGTGCAAATTATTCATGTGTCACTTTAATACCTACTGTTTCATATGGAATTTTGAAGTATGGCATGTGCTGATCGCTGCTGTTTTAAATTTCAGAATGACTCGCACTCGTGCCAACCGGGACATTGGGGGTTACAGTCAGGGTGAAGAGATCTCCCAACAGTCTCCCGAGGATTCCTCGGGACAGAAGCAGCAGCAACAGCAACAGAAACAACCGCCACCACCACCGCCAACGGTTACATTGGCTGACATCGTGACAGTGATGGCGGGTTCTCATCAGCAGCACAC
Organism: Neostapfia colusana; assembly: GCA_030760725.1. Lineage (NCBI taxonomy): Eukaryota > Viridiplantae > Streptophyta > Magnoliopsida > Poales > Poaceae > Neostapfia > Neostapfia colusana. Next base: position 84,324,643 of record JASWHV010000008.1, on the reverse strand, counting down.
CGAGTTGCTGCAAACCCTTATTGCGAACACGTATCGACCCGAGAGGTGTCAAGATCGCGAGGAGCGCCAACAAAGCTCCTACTTCAATTTTCTGGCTACTCATCCCCCGGTATTCTCAAGGGCGGATGAACCCCTCGATGCGGACAACTGGCTCCACACGATGGAGATGAAGTTCGGGCTGCTCCAAGTGAGTGAGCAGCGCAAGACTCAGTTCGCGGTCCAACAGCTTCAGGGATCCGCGAGCGCTTGGTGGGCGAACTACTGTGCTTCACAACCCACCGAGCGAGTTATGACCTGGGCGGAATTCCGGACGGCCTTCAGGGCCTATCACATACCGCCGGGTCTCATGAAGAGGAAGACGCAGGAGTTCTTACGCCTGCAGCAAGGAAGCCGGAACACGCTGGAATACTCCAGGGCATTCAATGATCTTGCGCTATACGCTTTGTATCACGCTGATACCGATGAGAAGCGGCGGGATCATTTCTACCAGGGGCTTAACCCGCTCCTGAAGGACAAGCTGGTGATGTTCAATCGCGGCAGCCTCAATGATATTATTGATGCTGTGATTGTCCAGGAGGACTCTGGCAAGGAGTTAGCAGCGGCGGAGAGGAAGCGAAGCGCGCCGCCAAGCAGCGGAGAAGGGGGTGGCCCTTCTCAAAAATACCGGATGGTGAATCGCCCACCATCGGGTCCACGTTGGCAGCCACCACAGAGGCCGATGCCATTCCGCAGTCGACCATATTCTCCACCGGCATTCAGGCCGGCACTGCCAGCACCACCTCCGCAGCAACAACAGCAACAGCGGGCGATGCCGCGTGCATATGCACCTCAGCAGCGCATGCCGGGCTTTCATCCCCCAAGCACCGGCCAGGCAGCAGCCACATGCTACAAATGTGGTCGCCCGGGACACTTCGCCAACAATTGTCCTGAGAGGCAGGGCATCGGAGTTGCACCGCTGTTTCCGGGGAGGAACCAGCCCCGGAACCCTACTAATGCGCGGCGGGCAAATCCTAGGCCCGGCACCGTCCACCAACTTGCCATAGAGGACGTGTCGGAGGGAGAGCCCATCCTTGCGGGTATGTTCCAACTCCACCAGCATCCCGCTGTAGTGTTATTTGATTCAGGCGCCACGCATAGCTTCATTAGCCAAACTTTTATTGCTAAATACAGCTTGCAAATACTACCCACCGATAGTCCATACTTGATTCGTTCACCGGGTGGGAAAATTTCAGCAAGCATGACGGTTCCAAAAGCGCCATTGTGCTTAGAGGGTAGAGTATACCCTACATCTCTCATAGTTTTAGAGGGACAGAAGGTCGATGTCATCCTAGGGATGTCGTGGTTAACCCGCCACGGCGCTGTTTTAGACACCATCCTCCGAGTCGTGCATTTGAACTCAGAAGTGCACGAGTCACACTCTTTATTTCTGGACAGTCCAGAAATAAAACTTCCAAGTGGTTATCAGTCCACAACCATCAGATTGGAAGATATTCCAGTAGTCTGTGAGTTCCCTGACGTGTTCCTGGATGATTTACCGGGGATGCTGCCCGACAGAGAGGTGGAGTTCAAGATTGAACTTGCACCGGGAACCATGCCAATATCCCGAAGGCCGTACAAGATGGCGCCCAAGGAATTGGCTGAACTGAAGACACAGTTAACGGACTTGCTGGAGAAGGGCTTTATTAGGCCAAGCTCCTCGCCATGGGGCTGTTCGGCATTATTCGTGAAGAAGAAAGATGAGACGTTGCGGCTTTGCGTGGACTATCGTCACTAAACGCCGTAACCATCAAGAACAAGTACCCGTTGCCACGGATCGACATGTTGTTTGATCAGTTGGTCGAAGCAAAGATCTTTTCCAAGATGGACTTAAGATCTGGGTACCATCAGATTAAAATACGGGCTGAGGATATTCCGAAGATGGCTTTCTCGACGAGGTACGGACTTTATGAGTACCTGGTCATGTCCTTCGGCCTCACCAATGCTCCAGCTCACTTCATGTATTTGATGAATTCAGTATTCATGCTGGATCTGGACAAGTTTGTCGTGGTCTTCATCGACGACATATTGGTATATTCCAAGTCGGAGGAAGAACACACGAAGCATCTGCGTATAGTCTTGCAACGGCTGCGGGACCACAAGCTATACGTGAAATTCAGCAAGTGCGAATCCTGGATATCGCAAGTGCCTTTTCTCGGGCATATTATCTCAGTGGAGGGAATCGCTGTAGACCCGAGTAAGATCACACAACTGTTCATAAGGTACAGAGTTTCCTCGGACTCGTGGGATATTATCGGAGGTTTATTCTGAACTTCTCGAAGATTGCCAAGCCTATGACAGAGATGCTGAAGAAGGCTACCAAATATGTTTGGAGTCCATCATGTGAAACAGCATTCAAGGCATTAGTGAGGCACCTAACATCAGCACCGGTTTTGGCGCAGCCAAACACAACAAAACCGTTCGATATGTACTGCGATGCATCCGGTATTGGACTCGGATGTGTGCTGATGCAAGACCGAAGGGTGGTCGCGTATGGATCACGGCAGCTCAGAAACCATGAGCAGAATTATCCAACTCATGACTTGGAGCTCGCTGCCGTGGTACTCGCACTCAAAATGTGGAGGCACTACCTACTCGGTAACCTCGTGCATTTATATACCGACCACAAAAGCCTCAAGTATATATTCACTCAGAAAGAGCTGAACATGAGGCAGCGAAGATGGTTAGAGTTGATAAAGGATTACAAAATAGAGATCCATTATCACCCCGGCAAGGAAAAAGTAGTGGCGGATGCGCTGAGTCGCAAGTCACACGTCAACAATCTGACCATCACCCCGTTGGAAGAGAGTGAGCCACCATTGCATGTGATTCCACATGGAGCTCTCCACAACTTAGCTTTGATCCCCACCATCCGTGAAGAGATAGCGGCAACTCAGAAACATGACAAGGGCATGTCGCATTTGCGGAGACGTGTAAACAGTGGGGAGCTGAAATGTTTCCGGAAAGACGGAGACGACGTCCTATGGTTCAAGGACCGGATCGTCGTACCCCGTAATCCGGAGTTACGGAAGAAAATCTTTGATGAGGCCCATTTATCAAAGTTTTCTATTCACCCCGGCAGCAACAAAATGTATCAAGAACTCAGAAACAAGTTTTGGTGGACACGAATGAAGCGGGAGATCGCAAAGTACGTGTCCGAGTGTGATACATGTCGAAGGGTGAAGGCAGACCATATGAGGAAACCGGGACTGCTACAACCACTGGGCGTTCCTGCCTGGAAGTGGGAAGACGTGAGCATGGAGTTCATCGTCGGGTTACCCACCACTTTTCAGAAACATGATTCTGTGTGGGTGATCGTCGACCGGCTCACTGAAGTTGCCCATTTCTTCGGTCAACACAAACTACAACACCAAGAAGTATGCTGAATTGTACATCTCGCGGATCCTATGCTTGTACGGCGTACCCCGCACCATCATATCGGATCGGGGCACTTTATTTGTGTCCTGTTTTTGGGAGCAGCTACACGCTGCGTTGGGGACGAAGCTGATACGTAGTTCAGCGTACCACCCGCAGACGGATGGGCAAACCGAGCGGGTAAATCAGATTTTAGAAGATATGCTACGAGCTTGCGCTATCAACCACAGTAAGAATTGGGATGATCACTTACCATTGGCCGAGTTCTCGTACAACAATGGGTACCAAGTCAGCATCAAGATGGCGCCTTACGAGGCGCTATACGAGAGAAAATGCTGCACACCACTGAATTGGTGTGAGTCCGGTGAAAGGGTTACCTTCGGGATTGATCTTGTCAACAATGCAGAGGAAAAGGTTCGGCTGATTCAAGCGAACCTAAAAGCCGTCCAATCCCAACAAAAATAGTATGCGGACCGGAGAAGACGCCCATTACAACTCTAAGTCGGGGATCACGTATATCTATGTGTGTCTCCAATGAAGGGCGTGAACAGATTCGGGGTGAGGGGAAAGTTAGCACCCCGATTCATCGGTCCATTTCAGATTACAGAAAGATGTGGATCAGTAGCATACCGGCTGAAATTACCAGAAGCACTTTCTGGTGTGCACGACGTCTTTCACATCTCCCAGCCGAGGAAGTGTCTCAAGCTATCAACTACCATTCAGCTGGAGGATATAGAAGAACTGAAACCGGATCTCACGTATCGGGAGGAACCGGTTCAGATTATTGATGAAAAGGCCCAAACCACATGCAACAGTACATTATGGTTCTACAAAGTTCTGTTGAGTAATCACTCGCGGATGAAGCGACATGGGAGAGCGAAGGATTTCTTCACGCTAACTACCCTGACTTTTTCACGTCGCATATACGGTAATCGTCCACCGTCCTCTCTCTCATTTTCACCTCATAATCTCGGGACGAGATTCTTTTAACGGGGGAGGAATGTGAGGGCCTAAGTTTTTGCACACATCCAAAATGTTTATCACACTACACACACCTCATTTGAGGAAACTTTATGAACACATTTGAAGAGCAAGTAAACACCATCAACAAGGTCATTAGGGAATAAACTCACAAAATGCAAAAGTGGCATTTCCCACATGCATCATATAGGGGCTGGGCATAGGAAAAACTCCTACACCTTGCTAGGAGTGCTCATGCCAAATTTCACCAAATCCAAAACCTTTTTGAGGTCTTTTTGGGTATAACTAGAAAGAGGGTAGTTTGAACTCAAATTCAAATTAAAACTACTTCCATCCCATAAGTTCAAAAGTGGGAGGCATATTCTTTCTTAGCACATTTTTGTGAGCTCACACACCAATTTTCACTCCATTTGGAGTTGATCTTGACATGAGCTAAGTTTAGTAAATTCAAACTCAATTTGAATTTCAAACTGCATATGTGCTGAAATTATATTCAAACACTCCACAATTTGAATTCTATCCAATTCAAATGGCCAGAGGGTAGGTAATTCAACTGACCAAGGTTATTTGGGTTTCTACTGTTTAGATCAGTGGGGAAAATTTAATTTCAGAAGTTAAAACCGGAGTGGGACCCACATGTCAGCCTCACTAGTGTTTTAACCGACTCAAATCACCGAGGCTTGGTTCTTGCGCGCGCCCACGCGAGCGCCACGGCGATGCACGACCACTGCCACCTCCTGGTCGCTGATCAGAGCCATGAACCGATGTCCTCAGCTATTTAGCTGCGAGCTGCCGACGGCAGCAGCCCGTTTTCGTGTCGCCTCAACGTTTCCAGCGCTGAGAAACCCGAGCCGATTTCCGCACAGCTCCACCTCACCACCTCGCCGTCGACCGACCAAAGCAACCCCTTCCACCACAAGCTGAGTCCAAAAACGGCACCACCGGTCTTTTCTTGATGATCTACAGCCCTCAGCTGCTCGTGATCAGCTTCACTTGAGCTTGTCCGAGCCGATCTTCCATCGCTCTGTCAACCCGACAGCTCCTCCGACTCGACGCCATCGCCCGAGCAGCTCTAAGCCTCTCCAGCGTGACAAACGTGTCTCTGAGGTTAGCGTCGAAGTCTAGTAGCTCTCCCCGAACTCCCTAGGTCCCTTTTAGTGCCGGTTAGCCGGAATTTCAATTTTTCTCGATGATCAGTATAGAACACCGAGAACCAAAACTTAAAATTCGTCTCGATCACTTGATCACTGGTAATCCTGGCCGAGCTGAAGCTAGAATAGCACCTCACGGTCACCTCAGCCAAATCCTAGCGGTGATGATCAACCCAGTGAGCAGAGCACCTGAGTTTGGTCTCCACCGGTGAAAACGGCTCGGGTCGCCGGTGAAGTCTACTTTTCCGGCGATCTCCGGCCAAGAGGAGGGCAGGGTTAGCTTCCCCGTGCCCCAGTGGTGCTTGGCGACCCATTGGTTGATCGTGTTCACCGCCGAGACGAGCTAGCACCGTTGGACCTGAGCTCATCTTCCGCCTCCACCGTCGCCGACTAGGTTTCTAGCGATGTCGAGGTCCGAGAAGTTGCCCAGCGTGTGCGCCGAGCTCCAGGGATCACGTAGGAAGAAACCGTGTCGAAAATTAGGCAGTAGCGGCCGAGAAAGAACCACGCCACCGTCACTGTGCGTCGCGCGCTTGGGCGCTGGCGGGAGGTAGACGAAGACAATGTGCGTGGGACTGTAGGATCGAAGAGCACGTGAAAAGCTACCAGAGGGGGGTGAATGGTAGATTAAAACTTTTCGCAGCGGAAATAACAAAAACCCCTCAGCAAAAAATCAATCGGTTAAAGAAACCGTGTGTGCAAGTGTTTTCAAACGTGTTCAACCGTGACAAATCAAGTAGAGAGGTAGAGAATCAAGTCACGGATCTAATGCAACAAGAATCACTTGAAAACACGAAGTAAAACTTGAGATACGATAAAAACATTAAACGAAGATCAATCTGTTCTACCCGATATAAAACAGATCTGCAACGCTGCAAAGAAACTCGTGTATCTCAAAAAATACAGATCCGAAGCTCGAAAAAATTTCACAGATGATATACAATTGAGTTGTAAAGACAACCAAAAAGAATCACGTCAATCGGATCTTTAAAACTCGAGTTATGAACGAAACACCGAAGCAACGTCGGTCTGTTCAAAAACTCGGCGAGAAAGACTTGACGAAAAACAAATTGGACGAACAAGGCACAAAAGCTCCTCGAAACTATGAACTTTATTCAATAGAAACACAAGAGGAACAGCCCAAAGTTCTCTACCCATGAGAGATCTGGCCTCCCTTGCTTTTATAGCCAGCCCTCAGTCTAAACAATCCAATCTTGGACTCCTACTCCTAATTGGACTCGTATCCTAACTTACCATAACTGCTCAGGACTCTCCTATTCGCAGATAGAAGCAATCGTGAGACTTCCAAACACCTTAGAAACGTCCTAAACATTCCTAAAACAAATCAACTTCGTGCCTAGCACGAAATCCTATCATAACCAACTCAAATCTTCCATATTTGAGCCATATCCGACTCAGCCTCAGCCTGAGTACGCAATCCAGCCGGTTGGACCTTTCCGACCAATTCTTTACGTCCACTTCTCTTCATCACGCCTTGGAACAATGTTGCCACGTCCATGCACCCCTTGCACACGTGCAAACACCTTCCAACGACGTACACGCAACCTTCATATGCACTGCCCTTGATCCAAACATGCTGCGCGACCTCCCGATCAACTCAACCATAGCTCCTCCCGAACTTGGTTGTTGGAACCTCATCTCCTCCCTGAGACTAGTCCAAAGATTCCGTCACCAGCCATGTCTTGAACTCAAGCAACACCTGCACATGAATAAACAACCAATTCTTCCGAGAACAAGTCCTCGACTTGACTCACGTTAGTTCGAAAACCACAGCACCTTACATGAGCACGTCACATAAGCATGTTGCAAACCATATCAAATGATAACAGCCATAACCACCAAAACACACCAAAAACTTAGCAAATTAATACTAAGCAAACCTTCCCATAAAGCAAGTTTGAAACATTGCGAGTTAAAAGCAAAAACAAGACGCTGCAGTTCTACGAGTTGAACTTCACGGGAGCTCCCTAAAAACAAGCTCCAGACCTCACAGAAGCTCTCCGGACCTTGCAGGAGCTCTCCGGACCTTGCGTCGGACCTTGCCAACACTTAGCGGACCTAACAAAGAACTTGTCGGACCTTGCCACAGAAGAATGTTTTGGCAATATTCAAAACTTTGAATGTTAATGCTAACTTTTATCCTAATTACCAATGTATTCAGCACACATAGGTCTCACAATCTCCCCCTTGATGAATGCATTGGCAACACCAATTAAAATCCGAACATTGGCTTATGAAAAGTTTTGAAAAGCTTTGAAAACTCATTTCTCCCCCTTTATTAATTTCTCCCCATTTTTTAAAATTAGAGAAGGAAGAAAGTGTATAACATATGCAAAGTGTAAAAAGTGTATAACATATGCAAAGTGTAAAAAAATCTCTCCTTATACATATTTCTCCCCCTTTAACAATGTATTCAACAAGGTTCAAAAGAGAAAATTTTAAATGTTATGAGCATATTATAACATATACATACAAAACAAAGCTCATCCAAGTCATACTATCAGGTTACTTACACTATCACATCAATGAGATACATAAAGTAGTGTAAGCCATGCTAGAGATCAAATGTATTTTTCAGTTTAAGCAAGTCATGATCTCCCTTACTCAACTATTTCAAAACCTGAAAACATGACACTTGTTGCTGCATTTTTATTATTCATAATCATTTAAGGCACAAAGTTGATCATATGATATTTGCAAGAGATTATATGCCACATCAGCCTTATTCTAACCAACCAAGCCAAGCCTATGTCATTTGACAATCAGAAGCTTAAGGACATGGTTTTAGTCATACACAATTCCTTCCAAGTTCATATCTTAGTGCAATTATAAGCAATCTCAAAAGAAGAAGTGCGATGCATGCATATTCTCTTGATCTTTTCTTAATTTTTTATTTGAAAACTCAACATGTGAGCTGATCACTTGATTAATTTTTTATGATTAAAAGCACTTGTGAGCACGCAACAAGTTCAAAACAGCAAGAAAGTTCGATCATGACCAGATTTAGTGTAAGTAATTATTCCAATTACTAGTCATGGCAAAAACTACAAAATGTATAATATGAGTAATGTAGTAAGAACTTTCAGCCTGTAAAAGGAATCACAAAGTCATATATGTATGAAATACTATGCTCATATTATTTTAGTTTCAGATTCACACATAGACTTTCAAAGTTTCAAAAACTCTCCCTCAATTTAAGCCATGAGGATGCATAACCCCTATTTCACTACGAATGAAACAAAAACGAGTGAAATCCAAAGGTTTTGTAAAGATATCAGCCAATTGTTGTTCGGTATCGACATGGTGAAGCACAATGTTTCCTTTTTCAACATTATCACGAAGAAAGTGATACCTAATGTCAATGTTCTTAGTTCTAGAGTGTTTCACAGGGTTTTTAGCAATACAAATTGCACTAGTGTTATCACAAAACAGTGGAACACTATCTAAATCAACCCCATAGTCCTTAAGTGTTTGAACAATCCAAAGAATTTGTGAGCAAGCGCTAGCCGCAGCTACATATTCAGATTCGACCGTGGATTGTGCAACTGAACTTTGTTTTCTAGAGGACCAAGCAACAAGTGAATTACCAAGAAAATGACAAGCACCCGAAGTACTTTTCCTATCAATCCTACAACCCCCAAAATCAGCATCCGAAAAAGCTTTCAAAGAAACGGTTGAGGAAGACGGAAGAAAAATGCCAAATTCTTGAGTTCCATGTAGGTACCTGAGAATCCTTTTGATGGCTTGGCGATGTGAAGCACGTGGAGAAGCTTGAAAACGCGCACAAAGACATACGCTGAATTGTATGTCCGGTCTTGACGCCGTGCGATACAAAAGTGATCCAATCATACTTCTATATTCTTTTTTATCGACCGGGTCACCATCTTCGTCAGGTTCAAGTGTTGTTGCTGTTCCCATTGGCGTCCGAAGAGGCTTGCATTTATCCATGTTGAAGCGCTTAAGAAGGTCCTTTGTATACTTAGTTTGATGCACAAAAGTTCCTTCTTTTGTTTGCTTGATTTGCAGCCCCAAAAAGTATGTGAGTTCTCCCATCATACTCATCTCAAATTCTGAACTCATCATAGCTGAAAACTTGGACACGAGATCATGAGAAGCACAACCAAAGATAATATCATCCACATACACTTGAACGAATAATGAGTCATTGCCATGCTTAAGTACAAAAAGAGTTTTATGAACCTTGCCCAAGGTAAACCACTTTTCAAGTAAGAATGTTTTTAACCTATCATACCATGCTCTAGGGGCTTGTTTTAGACCGTACAAGGCTTTGGACAGTTTGTAAAGATGATTAGTAAAATTTGGATTTTCAAAACCCGGTGGCTGCTTAACATAAACCTCCTCCTCTATGTAGCCATTAAGAAAAGCACTTTTAACATCCATTTGATATAACTTGAAACCTTTAGATGCAGCAAATGCTAATAAAATTCTTATAGCTTCTAATCTAGCAACAGGAGCAAATGTTTCATCAAAATCTAGACCTTCAATTTGAGTGAAACCTTGAGCAACCAACCTAGCTTTATTCCTAACCACAACCCCATCCTCACTTTGCTTATTTTTAAATACCCATTTAGTTCCAATTAATGTGTGACCTTGAGGTGGAGGTACAAGTTTCCAAACATTATTTCTTTCAAAATTTTATAACTCTTCTTGCATGGCATTAATCCAAGATTTATTAGTGAGTGCGTGTGATATATCCTTGGGTTCAAAAGAAGCAACAAAAGCAAAATGAGCATGAGAGTTTGGATCGCAAAACCTGGACCGAGTGACTCGTTCATGCAAGCTTCCAATGATTTGTTGTGGAGGATGACTTTTGAGTACTCGGAGGGGAGTAGACACTTCACAAGCACCTTCTTCTTCATGTTCGGACCTTTGATTAGGAGAGCTTGTTGATTGAGGAAGGTCCGAACCAGCAGTAGTGACTGTTGGTGCTGGTTGTGGTGCAAAATCAGCAGCTTGATCGTTATTTACTTCCGAGTTTTCGGGCAGCAGTACCACTTCTTCATCTTCTTCAATAAAAATACTCTCCCCCTGCGGATATGGATCCGGACCTGCAATATCGGAGATAGTACTTGGGCTAGCTTCATCAAAAGAAACCTCGCAAGTCTCCACAATTTTGTTAGTGTCAAGTAAAAGCACACGGTAGCCTCTAGTATGAGATGGATAACCAAGAAACATGCCATCAACAGATCTAGCTTCAAATTTATCAAGATTACCATGTTTCTTAACAAAGCATTTGCAACCAAAAACCCAAAAGTGTGTAACACTAGGCCTATGTCCAAACCAGAGCTCATATGGGTTTTTTCCAAGCTTAGCACGCAAGAAAACACGATTTGAGACATAACAAGCGGTTCCAATTGCATCAGCCCAAATCTTTCTAGGAGTTTGATATTCATCAATCATAGTCCTACCCATCTCAACTAAGGTCCTGTTCTTTCTTTCTACGACACCATTTTGTTGTGGTACATAGGGTGAAGAGTATTGATGATCTATTCCATTTTCAGCACAAAAGTGATCAAAGGATTGGTTTTTAAATTTAGTTCCGTTATCACTTCTAATTGCTTTTAATGATCCTGGGTGATCCATAGATAATCTAAGAAATAAAGTTCTAAAATGACTAAAAGCTTCATTCTTAGATGCCATAAAATAAACCCAAGAATATCTGTAATAATCATCAACAATCACAAGCACATACCATTTACCTCCGAAGGATTGAACACGTGCCGGACCTACTGTGTCAAGATGTAAAAGTTGTCCCGGTTCAGCTGTCATGGTCATTGTGAGAGGGGCATGTGAACCTGCAACAAACTTAGCATGTCTACAAGAAGAGCACACAATATCATTGTCCTTTTTAAGCTTCGGCAGCCCACGTATGCGATCGAGAGCACTAACACGAGTGAGATGATTAAAGCCTATGTGACCAAGTCTACGATGCCAAAAATATAGATCCTTTGTATCATTAGCAACTAGACACCGATGCTTAGAAGTTGACAAATCAAAATCAGCTTTAAAGACTCTTCCAAACCTAGACATGTTAAACAAAAGCTCACCTTTTGAATCTACAACCTTGCAGCAATTTTTAGCAAAGCTAACCTCTAGATTTTCATCTAGCAATTGTAAAACCGAAAGCAAGTTGTATTTCAAATTTTTAACAAGTGCCACATCTTTCAATGTGTAGAGATTGTTTGTAGGATCAAAGAGCAGGTGAAAAGCTATCAGAGGGGGGGTGAATGGTAGATTAAAACTTTTCGCAGCGGAAACAATAAAAACCCCTCAGCAAAAAAATCAATCGGTTAATGAAACCGTGTGTGAAAGTGTTTTAAAACGTGTTCAACCGTGACAAATCAATTAGAGAGGTAGAGAATCAAGTCACGGATCTAATGCAACAAGAATCACTTGAAAACACGAAGTAAAACTTGAGATACGATCAAAACATTAAACGAAGATCAATCTGTTCTACCCGATATAAAACAGATCTGCAACGCTGCAAAGAAACTCGTGTATCTCAAACACTACAGATCCGAAGCTCGCGAAAATTTCACAGATGATAGATAATTGAGTTTTGAAGACAACCCAAAAAGAATCAAGTCAATCGGATCTGTAAAACTCGAGTTATGAACGAAACACCTAAGCAACGTCGGTCTGTCCAGAAACTCGGCGAGAAAGACTTGACGAAAAACAAGTCGGACGAACAAGGCACTAACGTCCTCGAAACTATGAACTTTATTCAATAGAAACACAAGAGGAACAGCCCAAAGTTCTCTACCCACGAGAGCTCTGGCCTCCCTTGCCAGCCCTCAGGTTAAACAATCCAATCTAGGACTCCTACTCCTAATTGGACTCGTATCCTAACTTACCATAACTGCTCAGGACTCTCCTATTCGCAGATAGAAGCAATCATGAGACTTCAAAACACCTTAGGAACGTCCTAAACATTCCTAAAACAACTCAACTTCATGCCTAGCATGAAATCCTATCATAACCAACTCAAATCTTCCATATTTGAGCCATATCCGACTCAGCCTCAGCTTGAGTACGCAATCCAGCTGGTTGGACCTTTCCGACCAATTCTTTACGTCCACTTCTCTTCATCACGCCTTGGAACAATGTTGCCACGTACATGCACTCCTTGCACACGTGCAAACACCTTCCAACGACGTACACGCAACCTTCATATGCACTGCCCTTGATCCAAACATGCTGCGCGACCTCCCGATCAACTCAACCACAGCTCCTCCCGAACTTGGTTGTTGGAACCTCATCTCCTCCCTGAGACTAGTCCAAGGATCCCATCACCAGCCATGTCTTGAACTCAAGCAACACCTGCACATGAATAAACAACCAATTCTTCCGAGCACAAGTCCTCGACTTGACTCACGTTAGTTCGAAAACCACAGCACCTTACATGAGCACGTCACATAAGCATGTTGCAAACCATATCAAATGATAACAGCTATAACCACCAAAAACACCAAAAACTTAGTAAATTAATACTAAGCAAACCTTCCCATAAAGCAAGTTTGAAACATTGCGAGTTAAAAGCAAAAACAAGACGCTGCAGTTCTACGAGTTGAACTTCACGGGAGCTCCCTAAAAACAAGCTCCGGACCTCACAGAGGCTCTCCGGACCTTGCAGGAGCTCTCCGGACCTTGCGTCAGACCTTGCCAACACTTGGTGGATCTAACAAAGAACTTGTCGGACCTTGCCACAGAAGAATGTTTTGGCAATATTCAAAACTTTGAATGTTAATGCTAACTTTTATCCTAATTGCCAGTGTATTCAGCACACATAGGTCTCACAATCTCCCCCTTGATGAATGCATTGGCAACACCAATTAAAATCCGAACATTGGCTTATAAAGTTTTGAAAAGCTTTGAAAACTCATTTCTCCCCCTTTATTAATTTCTCCCCATTTTTTAAAATCAGAGAAGGAAGAAAGTGTATAACATATGCAAAGTGTAAAAAAAAATCTCTCCTTATACATATTTCTCCCCCTTTGACAATGTATTCAGCAAGGTTTAAAAAGAGAAATTTTTAAATGTTATGAGCATATTATAACATATACATACAAAACAAAGCTCATCCAAGTCATACTATCAGGTTACTTACACTATCACATCAATGAGATACATAAAGTAGTGTAAGCCATGCTAGAGATCAAATGTATTTTCAGTTTAAGCAAGTCATGATCTCCCTTACTCAACTATTTCAAAACCTGAAAACATGACACTTGTTGCTGCATTTTTATTATTCATAATCATTTAAGGCACAAAGTTGATCATATGATATTTGCAAGAGATTATATGCCGCATCAGCCTTATTCTAACCAACCAAGCCAAGCCTATGTCATTTGACGATCAGAAGCTTAAGGATATGGTTTTAGTCATACACAATTCCTTCCAAGTTCATATCTTAGTGCAATGATAAGCAATCTTAAAAGAAGAAGTGCGATGCATGCATATTCTCTTGATCTTTTCTCAATTTTTATTTGAAAACTCAACATGTGAGCTGATCACTCGATTAATTTTTTATGATTAAAAGCACTTGTGAGCGCGCAACAAGTTCAAAACAGCAAGAAAGTTCGATCATGACCAGATTTAGTGTAAGTAATTATTCCAATTACTAGTCATGGCAAAAACTACAAAATGTATAACATGAGTAATGTAGTAAGAACTTTCAGCCTGTAAAAGGAATCACAAAGTCATATATGTATGAAATACTATGCTCATATTATTTTAGTTTCAGATTCACACATAGACTTTCAAAGTTTCAAAAACTCCCCCTCAATTTAAGCCATGAGGATGCATAACCCCTATTTCACTATGAATGAAACAAAAACGAGTGAAATCCAAAGGTTTTGTAAAGATATCAGCCAATTGTTGTTCGGTATCGACATGGTGAAGCACAATGTTTCCTTTTTCAACATTAGCACGAAGAAAGTGATAACTAATGTCAATGTTCTTAGTTCTAGAGTGTTTCACGGGGTTTTTAGCAATACAAATTGCACTAGTGTTATCACAAAACAGTGGAACACTATCTAAATCAACCCCATAGTCCTTAAGTGTTTGAACAATCCAAAGAATTTGTGAGCAAGCGCTAGCCGCAGCTACATATTCAGATTCGGCCGTGGATTGTGCAACTGAACTTTGTTTTCTAGAGGACCAAGCAACAAGTGAATTACCAAGAAAATGACAAGCACCCGAAGTACTTTTCCTATCAATCCTACAACCCCCAAAATCAGCATCCGAAAAAGCTTTCAAAGAAACGGTTGAGGAAGAAGGAAGAAAAATGCCAAATTCTTGAGTTCCATGTAGGTACCTGAGAATCCTTTTGATGGCTTGGCGATGTGAAGCACGTGGAGAAGCTTGAAAACGTGCACAAAGACATACGCTGAATTGTATGTCCGGTCTTGACGCCTGAGATACAAAAGTGATCCAATCATACTTCTGTATTCTTTTTTATCGACCGGGTCACCATCTTCGTCAAGTTCAAGTGTTTTTGCTGTTCCCATTGGTGTATGAAGAGTCTTGCATTTGTCCATGTTGAAGCGCTTAAGAAGGTTCTTTGTATACTTAGTTTGATGCACAAAAGTTCCTTCTTTTGTTTGCTTGATTTGCAGCCCCAAAAAGTATGTGAGTTCTCCCATCATACTCATCTCAAATTCTGAACTCATCATAGCTGAAAACTTGGACACGAGATCATGAGAAGCACAACCAAAGATAATATCATCCACATACACTTGAACGAATAATGAATCATTGCCATGCTTAAGTACAAAAAGAGTTTTATCAACCTTGCCCATGGTAACCCCTTTTCAAGTAAGAATGTTTTTAACCTATCATACCATGCTCTAGGGGCTTGCTTTAGACCGTACAAGGCTTTGGACAGTTTGTAAACATGATTAGGAAAATTTGGATTTTCAAAACCTGGTGGCTGCTTAACATAAACCTCCTCCTCTATGTAGCCATTAAGAAAAGCATTTTTAACATCCATTTGATATAACTTGAAACCTTTAGATGCAGCAAATGCTAATAAAATTCTTATAGCTTCTAATCTAGCAACAGGAGCAAATGTTTCATCAAAATCTAGACCAATTTGAGTGAAACCTAGAGCAATCAACCTAGATTTATTCCTAACCACAACCCCATCCTCACTTTGCTTATTTTTAAATACCCATTTAGTTCCAATTAATGTGTGACCTTGAGGTGGAGGTACAAGTTTCCAAACATTATTTCTTTCAAAATTTTCTAACTCTTCTTGCATGGCATTAATCCAAGATTCATTAGTGAGTACGTGTGATATATCCTTGGGTTCAAAAGAAGCAACAAAAGCAGAATTAGCATGAGAGTTTGGATCGCAAAACCTGGACCGACTGACTCGTTCATGCAAGCTTCCAATGATTTGTTGTGGAGGATGACTTTTGAGTACTCGGAGGGGAGTAGACACTTCACAAGCACCTTCTTCTTCATGTTCGGACCTTTGATTAGGAGAGCTTGTTGATTGAGGAAGGTCCGAACCAGCAGTAGTGACTGTTGGTGCTGGTTGTGGTGCAAAATCAGCAGCTTGATCATTTTTTACTTCCGAGTTTTGGGGCAGCAGTACCACTTCTTCATCTTCTTCAATAAAAATACTCTCCCCCTGCGGATATGGATCCGGACCTGCAATATCGGAGATAGTACTTGGGCTAGCTTCATCAAAAGAAACCTCGCAAGTCTCCACAATTTTGTTAGTGTCAAGTAAAAGCACACGGTAGCCTCTAGTATGAGATGGATAACCAAGAAACATGCCATCAACAGATCTAGCTTCAAATTTATCAAGATTACCATGTTTCTTAACAAAGCATTTGCAACCAAAAACCCTAAAGTGTGTAACACTAGGCCTATGTCCAAACCAGAGCTCATATGGGTTTTTTCCAAGCTTAGCACGCAAGAAAACACGATTTGAGACATAACAAGCGGTTCCAATTGCATCAGCCCAAATCTTTCTAGGAGTTTGATATTCATCAAGCATAGTCCTAGCCATCTCAACTAAGGTCCTGTTCTTTCTTTCTATGACACCATTTTGTTGTGGTACATAGGGTGAAGAGTATTGATGATCTATTCCATTTTCAGCACAAAAGTGATCAAAGGATTGGTTTTTAAATTCAGTTCCGTTATCACTTCTAATTGCTTTTAATGATCCTGGGTGATCAATAGATAATCTAAGCAATAAAGTTCTAAAATGACTAAAAGCTTCATTCTTAGATGCCATAAAATAAACCCAAAAATATCTGGAATAATCATCAACAATCACAAGCACATACCATTTACCTCCGAAGGATTGAACACATGCCGGACCTACTGTGTCAAGATGTAAAAGTTGTCCCGGTTCAGCTGTCATGGTCATTGTGAGAGGAGCATGTGAACCTGCAACAAACTTAGCATGTCTACAAGAAGAGCACACAATATCATTGTCCTTTTTAAGCTTCGGCAGCCCACGTATGTGATCGAGAGCACTAACACGAGTGAGATGATCAAAGCCTATGTGACCAAGTCTACGATGCCAAAAATATAGATCCTTTGTATCATTAGCAACTAGACACCGATGCTTAGAAGTTGACAAATCAAAATCAGCTTTAAAAACTCTTCCAAACCTAGACATGTTAAACAAAAGCTCACCTTTTGAATCTACAACCTTGCAGCAATTTTTAGCAAAGCTAACCTCTAGATTTTCATCTAGCAATTGTGAAACCGAAAGCAAGTTGTATTTCAATTTTTTAACAAGTGCCACATCTTTCAAAGTGTAGAGATTGTTTACTCTAACCGAACCTTTAGCAATTATGGGAGTAGAAGAGTTATCGACGAAAGTAACATTTTCTACACGTGACACAAAATAGAGAGAGGAGAACCATTCTTTGTTACCGGTCATGTGGCGTGAGCAACCTGAATCCACAATCCAAATGTTCTCCTTCCTCAAACGAAACCTACACAGCAGCACAATACATCGATTACTCAATACTAGGGTTAGTTAAAAGACTTTTAGGAATCCAGTACTGAGTCACACGACGTCCAGCAGGAATAACACGCGAAAGCTGAGAAGGTACAGCAGGTTTATGAGCCAAACATCGAAAATTTTTGTTCCCAACTACTGACTTAGAAGATGTGTTATATGTAGCACAAAAAACAGTAGGTCCGGGAGCAAGTTTTTGACTCATTACAGCAGGTTGCAAGCTCCGAACATTCGGTCTAGCAGATTTTGCTTAGTTGTTATGTGATCTAGCAAGTATTCTTTGTTTCTTATCGTGTTTAGCTAGTCTATAACAAAAATCCATGACATGACCATCTCTACCACAGTAGGTATAATGAAAAAATAACCTTATTATCATGTCTAGATGAGCAAGCAACACGTTTATTAGAACCCGATGGGACAGTACTCCTGCAGATTTGAAAATCACCTCTTTTTGTCTAGGAGCTGTTTGAATCAAACCGCTTCCTAATGACTTTACAACTTTAGGTGGGTGTGCCTTAGCATGAGCATGAGAATTAAAACCTAAACCAGTTTTATCATTACAAGACTTGGAAGAATTCAGCAGCAAGTTTAGGTTCTTATTTGCATTAGAAAACCGATCTAGTGTCCTATGCATGTCATCAAGTTTATTGGACAGATCAAAGCAGTTTTCACATGAAGTTTTTCCTTTTAGTTTGTAATTAGAACAATATTTAACTTCATGCACACGTAAAGCATTGTTCAAAATAGAAATCTCATTCATAGCATCATTTAGTTTCTTATTCAGATCATCACATGAAGAACAATGCAAATCAATTGTAGAACAACAAGCATCTTTCAAATTTTTATCATTAAGTGCAGCAAGCTCTTTGTTCTTTTCAATTTCAAGTTCAAGTTTATCAAGTGTAGATGCGTGTGCACTTCTTAAAGAGGATAATTGTTCATAAATCAAATCACATGAGGAACAAGAATCATCACTAGGAATCAAAGTTTTTAAACGATTAATTTCAGATTCTGGTGATTCAATTTTAACAGCATTGTTCCTAAGTTTTTTATCCTTTTTCTTTAATATAACAGTGGCACGAGAAATAGCATCACACATTTCTTCGCAAGTGGGACATACCTCTCCATCGTCGCTGTTGTGTTCTGCCTCCTCGGAGCTTGAACTTGACTTGCTCGCCATGCAGCACATATTTGCCATAGCTTCTTCATTTTCATCACTACCGGTGTCCACATCACTTGAGCCAAAATCTTGAAGTGCAGAGACCATACTATGCACTATGTTGCACATTGATAAATCTTTCTTCTTCTTATTCTTTGCAAACGATTTCTTCGGCCTTGTTTGCTTTTATTCACGTGAAGTCAGACCTGAAAGGTTAGGGCACTCCGTACGAAAATGTCCTGTCTTACCACATTCAAAACATCGTTGAGATCCGGAGCTTCCTCTCCTTCTAGTTCTCACATTTTGCAATGCTTTTGAGAACCGAGTAGAGTGAGTGCAAGCTCCTCCTCTGGAAACTCTTCAATCTGTTCAAGGGTTAGAGAGGACAGCAAAAAGAGTGCACCACTAGATGATGATTGACTAGAACTAGACATGTCACGTTGCGAAACAAATGCAATAGACTTATTGGGGTTTTTACGTAAGATGATGTCAATTTCATGAGTTTTTAATTTAGAATAAAGCACGTCTAAAGTAAGAGAACTCATGACAGTAGATTCACGAATAGATGTAACTTTCATCTCTCAAATTGACATATCTAATGCTCCTAACAATTGTCTAGCATTTTCAGCATCTGAGAAGTTAACATTGACACTATGCAAGTTGCTGAGAATTTTATTAAAGCGAGCGAAAAGGTCGTCAATTGACTCACCGGGTTGCATCTCAAAATGCATGTATTCTTTCTTGAACATATCTTGCCTTACCTCCTTGATCGTATTGGATCCTTCATGGTAGTCACAAAGAGCTTTCCAAACATCATATGCAGATCGGAGGTGTGCAACATGGTCGAAGTCGCTTTGAGTCAATCCTTGGATGATCAAGTTGCGAGCCTTGTTGTTGTTATCAACATCTCTCATGTTCGCAGCCGTAACATGATCTTTGGGTGGTACATCGAAGTTCTGGTAGACCTTTTCCCATATGGCGAAGCCTTGCGCCTGTATGTAGGCCTCCATCCGCGCCTTCCAAACCTGAAAATCGATGCCATTGAACACACAAGGTTTTGTGGAGTACTTCTTCATGATGGTTAGTCAAAACACGTGCAAATCACAAAGATTAGAGCACCTTGGCTCTGATACCAATTGTAGGATCGAAGAGCACGTGAAAAGCTACCAGAGGGGGGGGGTGAATGGTAGATTAAAACTTTTCGCAGCAGAAACAACAAAAACCCCTCAGCAAAAAATCAATCGGTTAAAGAAACCGTGTGTGCAAGTGTTTTCAAACGTGTTCAACCGTGACAAATCAAGTAGAGAGGTAGAGAATCAAGTCACGGATCTAATGCAACAAGAATCACTTGAAAACACGAAGTAAAACTTGAGATACGATCAAAACATTAAACGAAGATCAATCTGTTCTACCCGATATAAAACAGATCTGCAACGCTGCAAAAAAACTCGTGTATCTCAAAAACTACAGATCCAAAGCTCGTGAAAACTTCACAGATGATAGATAATTGAGTTGTGAAGACAAATAAAAAAGAATCATGTCAATCGGATCTATAAAACTCGAGTTATGAACGAAACACCGAAGCAACGTTGGTCTGTCCAGAAACTCGGCGAGAAAGACTTGACGAAAAACAAGTCGGACGAACAAGGCACAAACACTCCTCGAAACTATGAACTTTATTCAATAGAAACACAAGAGGAACAGCCCAAAGTTCTCTACCCACGAGAGCTCTGGCCTCCCTTGCTTTTATAGCCAGCCCTCAGGCTAAACAATCCAATCTAAGACTCCTACTCCTAATTGGACTCGTATCCTAACTTACCATAACTGCTCAGGACTCTCCTATTCGCAGATAGAAGCAATCGTGAGACTTCCAAACACCTTAGGAACGTCCTAAACATTCCTAAAACAACTCAACTTCGTGCCTAGCATGAAATCCTATCATAACCAACTCAAATCTTCCATATTTGAGCCATATCCGACTCAGCCTCAGCCTGAGTACGCAATCCAGCCGGTTGGACCTTTCCGACCAATTCTTTACGTCCACTTCTCTTCATCACGCCTTGGAACAATGTTGTCACGTCCATGCACTCCTTACACATGTGCAAACACCTTCCAACGACGTACACGCAACCTTCATATGCACTGCCCTTGATCCAAACATGCTGCGCGACCTCCCGATCAACTCAACCACAGCTCCTCTCGAACTTGGTTGTTGGAACCTCATCTCCTCCCTGAGACTAGTCCAAGGATCCCGTCACCAGCCATGTCTTGAACTCAAGCAACACCTGCACATAAATAAACAACCAATTCTTCCGAGCACAAGTCCTCGACTTGACTCACGTTAGTTCGAAAACCACAACAACTTACATGAGCACGTCACATAAGCATGTTGCAAACCATATCAAATGATAACAGCCATAACCACCAAAACACACCAAAAACTTAGCAAATTAATACTAACCAAACCTTCCCATAAAGCAAGTTTGAAACATTGCGAGTTAAAAGCAAAAACAAGACGCTGCAGTCCCACGAGTTGAACTTCACGGGAGCTCACTAAAAACAAGGTCCGGACCTCACAGAAGCTCTCCGGACCTTGCAGGAGCTCTCCGGACCTTGCCAACGCTTGGCGGACCTAACAAAGAACTTGTCGGACCTTGCCACAGAAGAATGTTTTGGAAATATTCAAAACTTTGAATGTTAATGCTAACTTTTATCCTAATTGCCAATGTATTCAGCACACATAGGTCTCACATTGTTTACTCTAACCGAACCTTTAGCAATTATGAGAGTAGAAGAGTTATCGGCGAAAGTAACATTTTCTACACGTGACACAAAAGAGAGAGAGGAGAACCATTCTTTGTTACCGGTCATGTGGCGTGAGCAACCTGAATCCACAATCCAAATGTTCTCCTTCCTCAAACATGAAACCTACACAGCAGCACAATACGTCGATGACTCAATACTGGGGTTAGTTAAAAGACTTTTAGTAATCCAGTACTGAGTCACACGACGTCCAGCAGGAATAACACGCGAAAGCTGAGAAGGTACAGCAGGTTTATGAGCCAAACATCGAAAATTTTTGTTCCCAACTACTGACTTAGAAGATGCGTTATATGTAGCACAAAAAACAGTAGGTCCAGGAGCAAGTTTTTGACTCATTACAGCAGGTTGCAAGCTCCGAACATTCGGTCTAGCAGATTTTGCTTGGTTGTTATGTGATCTAGCAAGTATTCTTTGTTTCTTATCGTGTTTAGCTAGTCTATAACAAAAATCCATGACATGACCATCTCTACCACAGTAGGTACAATGAAAAATAACCTTATTATCATGTCTAGATGAGCAAGCAACACGTTTATTAGAACCCGAATGGGACAGTACTCCTGCAGATTTGAAAATCACCTCTTTTTGTCTAGGAGCTGTTTGAATCAAACCGCTTCCTAATGACTTTACAACTTTAGGTGGGTGTGCCTTAGCATGAGCTTGAGAATTAAAACCTAAACCAGTTTTATCATTACAAGACTTGGAAGAATTCAGAAGCAAGTTTAGGTTCTTATTTGCATTAGAAAACCGATCTAGTGTCCTATGCATGTCATCAAGTTTATTCGACAGATCAAAGCAGTTTTCACATGAAGTTTTTCCTTTTAGTTTGCAATTTGAACAATATTTAACTTCATGCACACGTAAAGCATTATTCAAAATAGAAATCTCATTCATAGCATCATTTAGTTTCTTATTCAGATCATCACATGAAGAACAATGCAAATCAGTTGTAGAACAACAAGCATCTTTCAAATTTTTATCATTAAGTGCAGCAAGCTCTTTGTTCTTTTCAATTTCAAGTTCAGGTTTATCAAGTATAGATGCGTGTGCACTTCTTAAAGAGGATAATTGTTCATAAATTAAATCACATGAGGAACGAGAATCATCACTAGGAATCAAAGTTTTTAAATGATTAATTTCAGATTCTAGTGATTCAATTTTAACAGCATTGTTTCTAAGTTTTTTATCCTTTTTCTTTAATATAACAGTGGCATGAGAAATAGCATCACACATTTCTTCGCAAGTGGGACATACCTCTTCATCGTCGCTGTTGTGTTCTGCCTCCTCGGAGCTTGAACTTGACTTGCTCGCCATGCAGCACATATTTGCCATAGCTTCTTCATCTTCATCACTACCGGTGTCCACATCACTTGAGCCGAAATCTTGAAGTGCAGAGATCATACTATGCACTATGTTGCGCATTGATAAATCTTTCTTCTTCTTATTCTTTGCAAACGATTTCTTCGGCCTTGTTTGCTTTTCTTCACGTGAAGTCGGACCTGAAAGGTTAGGGCACTCCGTATGAAAATGTCCTGTCTTACCACATTCAAAACATCGTTGAGGTCCAGAGCTTCCTCTCCTTCTAGTTCTCACATTTTGCAATGCTTTTGAGAACCGAGTAGAGATGAGTGCAAGCTCCTCCTCTGGAAACTCTTCAATCTGTTCAAGGGTTAGAGAGGACAGCAAAGAGAGTGCACCACTAGATGATGATTGACTAGAACTAGACATGTCACGTTGCGAAACAAATGCAATAGACTTGTTGGGGTTTTTACGTGAGATGATGTCAATTTCATGAGTTTTCAATTTAGAATAAAGCACGTCTAAAGTAAGAGAACTCATGACAGTAGATTCATGAATATATGTAACTTTCATCTCCCAAATTGACATATCTAATGCTCCTAACAATTGTCTAGCATTTTCAGCATCTGAAAAGTTAACATTGACACTACGCAAGTTGCTGAGAATTTTATTAAAGCGAGCAAAAAGGTCGTCAATTGACTCACCGGGTTGCATATCAAAACGCATGTATTCTTTCTTGAACATATCTTGCCTTACCTCCTTGATCGTATTGGATCCTTTATGGTGGTCACAAAAAGCTTTCCAAACATCATATGCAGATCAGAGGTGTGCAACACGGTCGAAGTCGCTTTGAGTCAATCCTTGGATGATCAAATTGCGAGCCTTGTTGTTGTTGTCAACATCTCTCATGTTCGCAGCCGTAACTTGATCGTTGGGTGGTACATCGAAGTTCCGGTAGACCTTTTCCCATATGGCGAAGCCTTGCACCTGTATGTAGGCCTCCATCCGCGCCTTCCAAACCTGAAAATCGACGCCATTGAACACACAAGGTTTTGCGGAGTACTTCTCCATGATGGTTAGTCAAAACACGTGCAAATCACAAATATTAGAGCACCTTGGCTCTGATACCAATTGTAGGATCAAAGAGCACGTGAAAAGCTAACAGATGGGATGAATGGTAGATTAAAACTTTTCGCAGCGGAAATAACAAAAACCCCTCAGCAAAAATTAATCAGTTAAAGAAACCGTGTGTGCAAGTGTTTTCAAACGTGTTCAACCGTGAAAAATCAAGTAGAGAGGTAGAGAATCAAGTCACGGATCTAATGCAACAAGAATCACTTGAAAACACGAAGTAAAACTTGAGATACGATCAAAACATTAAACGAAGATCAATCTGTTCTACCCGATATAAAACAGATCTGCAACGCTGCAAAGAAACTCGTGTATCTCAAAAACTACAGATCCGAAGCTTGTGAAAATTTCAAAGTTGATAGATAATTGAGTTGTGAAGACAACCCAAAAGAATCACGTCAATTGGATCTGTAAAACTCGAGTTATGAACGAAACACCGAAGCAACATCGGTCTGTCCAGAAACTCGGCGAGAAAGACTTGACGAAAAATAAGTCGAACGAACAAGGCACAAACACTCCTCGAAACTATGAACTTTATTCAATAGAAACACAAGAGGAACAGCCCAAAGTTCTCTACCCATGAGAGCTCTGGCCTCCCTTGCTTTTATAGCCAGCCCTCAGGCTAAACAATCCAATCTAGGACTCCTACTCCTAATTGGACTCGTATCCTAACTTACCATAACTGCTCAGGACTCTCCTATTCGCAGATAGAAGCAATCGTGAGACTTCCAAACACCTTAGGAACGTCCTAAACATTCCTAAAACAACTCAACTTCATGCCTAGCACGAAATCCTATCATAACCAACTCAAATCTTCCATATTTGAGCCATATCCGACTCAGCCTCAACCTGAGTATGCAATCCAGCCGGTTGGACCTTTCCGACCAATTCTTTACGTCCACTTCTCTTCATCACGGCTTGGAACAATGTTGCCACGTCCATGCACTCCTTGCACACATGCAAACACCTTCCAACGACGTACACGCAACCTTCATATGCACTGCCCTTGATCCAAACATGCTGCACGACCTCCCGATCAACTCAACCACAGCTCCTCCCGAACTTGGTTGTTGGAACCTCATCTCCTCCCTGAGACTAGTCCAAGGATCCCGTCACCAGCCATGTCTTGAACTCAAGCAACACCTGCACATGAGTAAACAACCAATTCTTCCGAGCACAAGTCCTCGACTTGACTCACGTTAGTTCGAAAACCACAACACCTTACATGAGCACGTCACATAAGCATGTTGTAAACCATATCAAATGATAACAGCCATAACCACCAAAACACACCAAAAACTTAGCAAATTAATACTAAGAAAACATTCCCATAAAGCAAGTTTGAAACATTACGAGTTAAAAGCAAAACAAGACGCTGCAGTCCTACGAGTTGAACTTCACGCGAGCTCCCTAAAAACAAGCTCCGGACCTCACAGAAGCTCTCCGGACCTTGCAGGAGCTCTCCGGACCTTGCGTCGGACCTTGCCAACACTTGGCGGACCTAACAAAGAACTTGTCGGACCTTGCCACAGAAGAATGTTTTGACAATATTCAAAACTTTGAATGTTAATGCTAACTTTTATCTTTATTGCCAATGTATTCAGCACACATAGGTCTCACAAGGACCCACGTGCAGTGTTTTAAACATTTTCCCGATTTTCAGTTTTAGTTCAAACTTCAAACCCACATAACTTTGGCTAGAAAACTCCAAATTGAGTGAACCAAATTTTGTTGGATTCAGCTCTCTGAGTACTTTCCAAAAAATCAAGTTTCACTTCAGGAAAATCCTTAGTTCTCCAGAATTAATTCTTCAAAATTTAAACTGTTTAGAATTTTAACCGGAGAACCCTTAGGAGGAAAATTCCGAAATTTTGCTAGGATGTTCATCAAATTATCCCTGAGATACCATAAAAATTTCAGATCCATTTGAGCTCATTTGGTCCACCTAATGGTGTGATTAATAAAACTGTTCCAGAGAAAATAGAAAATGTCCAGAAACATTTTCAGAATTTCTCTGAAATTGTTTAGCTCATATATTTAGCTAGGAACCTTCAAATTAAGTGAAATCAACTCAATTAGAACTCTCTGAAAATCTAGTTTTCAGAACGTCGTGGCTTGTTACATGAAAATCCCTAGAACACCTTAGGACCTCCAATTAAGGTCAAGTACATAATTATTTATGGAGAGCTCAAATGAGCTTTGCTGCAAATGAAACTTGGCCAAGTCTCTGTTTAGGTTGTATCCAAACCACAGTAAAAATGTCAGAGTCATTGGGTCTGTATAGTAAGACTTACAGTCCTCACAAGTTTAACTTCAATTCAAATGCATCTAAATTGACACATGTTTATATTTATCATATGTAGTCGCTAAGGTTGAGGAGGAACCCTGAAAGTGCATCTAGGGTATCCCTTGTGGGTTTTGGAGAATTGATGACAAGCATATGAGATCCTAATGAAATGATTGCAGGACAAACAAAGTGAAATAGCTCGTTCACACAAAAAGGTGAAAAATAAAGTGCTGCCCGAAAAGGAAGACTTTAGTGGAATTTAGAAGAGCAAATTAGATGTAAATGTATAGGGTATGTGTGAGAGACACATCCCAAGAGCTCAGGACTTTTCGTAAGGGTAAGGGGCTAATAATCAACTAAAATCCACTGGACACCGGACTAGTCCGTTCATGAACCGGACTAGTCCGCTCATGTCTCTGTTGTCCTCTTTAGAGGACTGCGGACTAGTCCATCCAAGCGACAGGACTAGTCCGCTGAACTTTCTGGAACCCCACTTCATATAGCACTGGACAAGTCCGGTTTTAGACCGGACTAGTCCGGTTAACCCACTGGAAGTAGACCGGACAAGTCCGATCTTATACCGGACTAGTCCGGTATTAGGTTTTACAACGACAATGTTTTGGAAACCATATAGATGGGCGATCCACGGCCTCCCAAAAGAAACCCACGACTCATACTGCTGGAAACAAAAACCCTAGCGCCGCCACCTATCCCAAGAGCCCAAAAACACATCTCCCCACACATCTAAGGTGCAAAAAAGGCGAAAATCAATCAAATACTTGGATTTGGGATTGGGAGATCGTCGTTCCTTCGTTGTGAGCTCTTGGGGTTTGATCTCTCTACACTCATATTCTGCATTGTAATCCTTTTGAGTGTATTTTGATCGCTTTCTCATTGTAATTCTTGTGGGAGCCCTCAACGTGTGAGGTTGTCCCACAAACTCGGTGATTACCCGTGCTAGTGTAGTCAAGTCAGCCTTGTGTGGTGACTTGAAGAGGGAAAGGGTTAGAGATCCGGCTCTGTGTGAGCCTCCTCAACGAGGACGTAGATCTCTTGGTGAGATCGAACCTCGATAAAATTTGTGTCTCGCATGCCCTTTTTTTTTGTTGATTATAACATCTAGTTACTAAACTTCATAATTTGAGTTGCTAAGTCTCATTCACGGGCATAATCACACCTCACATTATAAAATCAAAATAGAATAATTGTTGTTCTTATTTCCGCTGCTAAACAAGTTAATTCTCCTGCACAACACTTATACAATCTACACACTTCAGGCACACCGGACTAGTCCGCTCACACAACCGGACTAGTCCGGTCAATCAAGTTTTTGACAACTACTTTAAGTGTCCAGGAAACTCTATAAGGCCTATTCACCCCCCCTCTAGGCCACATTCAATTGGTATCAGAGCCAAGTTCTCCATCAACGAGACTCACATCTCGGAGAGATCAATAGCATCTGAGAAGAACAACGATATCCCAAAGACGAACAACAACGATGAGGAGCAAGAAGCCAAAGCCTTCAATGTGCTGAAAGAAAGTCCACATGACGATGATGAAGTGAGACAGCTAAAGGCATTACTGAGAAAGAAATTAATGGCACAAAAGGGAAAAGAGGAAGAAAAGACGATGGGGAGTGGTCATCACGACTACTCCCGATATCCTTACAACTACAACCGTCTCAATTCAAATAATCATTATCTCTCCATTCCTATGGGAAGGCCCCCGCAGTTTGATGGAAGTGACTATACCATGTGGAAGTACAACATGAAAATGCACCTAATATCCTTGAATCCCAGCCTTTGGCATATTGTCTGCACAGGAATAGATATCCCAAACACGTATGAAGAACTCACTCTGGAATAAGAACAAGAGATTCACAGAAATGCACAAGCTGTTGCAGTAATCACATCGTCACTGAGCAGAGAAGAATTTACCAAGATCGATGGACTAGAGAGTGCAAAAGAAATCTGGGATACACTCAAAACAGCTCATGAAGGAAATAGGTCTGTACGTGAAGCCAAAATTGAGATGCTTGAAGGAGATTTGCTATTGAAGAAGGCGAATCACCTCAAGACATGTACAATCGGATGAAGGCACTCATTAACAAAATCCGTGCCTATGGAAGTAAGAAATGGACTGATCACGAGGTGGTCAAAAGGATGATAAGAGCCTTCATGCCAAGAAATGTCACACTTTGCTCAATGATTAGAGAAAGCCCCGGGTTTCATAAAATGACTCCCGATGAGTTATTGGGGAAGATCATAAATCATGAAATGATGGAGAAAGAGGCTCAATACGTCAAAGACTTAGCCGAGCTCACCTATTCTAAAAAGAAAGAAGTTGCTCTCAAAGCAACGTGCAGACCCAAACTCAAAGAAACCCGTAAAGACCAAGATGATGGAGATACAAATGACGTGAGTACCGACCTAGATGATGAGGAAATGGTACTCTTTATCAAAAAGTTCAAGCACATGATGAGGAGAAGACATGGCAACAACTCAAATGAAGGGAAAAGCAAGGATAAAGGAAAATCCAAGGCTCGACGTACTTGCTATAATTGTGGAGAGTACGGTCACTTCATGGTGGACTGCACTTATGAGGAAAACAAGAAGAAGAAGAAACAAAAGCACATGAAAAAAGAATTTAGAAAAAGGGGACAAGCTCATCAGGCTCACATTGGCAAGGAGTGGGACTCAAACGATGAGTCCTCCTCCGATGAAGAAGAGGAGATGGCCCCATTGCCGTTAAGAAACCCACCATGAGAGCTACACTCTTCCCAAACATGGGAGGACGGGATGTGACAACCATACTTGCCTTATGGCTAAAGAAGGCAAGAAAAAGGTTCGACTTACTTCTCCTGCGTTAAATACCTCTATTGATGACTTTGATAGCTCTAGTGATAATGAAGAAATGTTTAGAGGATTAAGTAAAACTGCTTTAAAGAAAATGGAAATGTTGTCGAACGAAATCTTTGAAAAGGAGGAACTTGTCAACCGACAAGAAGATATGCTCATCCGTGAAAGGAAGAGATATCAAGAAGTTGAAAAACTTCTTGAGCTTGAAAGAGAGAAGAACAAGTCACTTGAGGTTGAGCTAGCCTTGAGTAAGGAGACTTACTCAAAGCTAGAGGACTCACATATTGCAATCAAGGATGAGCTTGTTAGCTTGTCAAGAGTTAACAAGATCCTAGAAGTGCAAGTTGAGTCGCTAAAGCAAAGTGACTCATCTTCCTCCAAGAGCTCTTCCTCCAAAGATATGAGTTCGACAACAATTGGAACCTACACATGCTCTAGTAAGAAAAATATCATTTCTAATACTTCAACTTCTCATGATGTGCATCCTTCCCAAATCGGCATCTTTGATAAGGAGAAGATCAAATATGCACGTAGCGCGTATATGATCACTAGACCTCCCAACGTCAAAGATGGTCTTGGGTTTGACAGGAACAAACCCATATCCACTCTTAATCATGCAAAGAAAAGAATCACCTTTGTTAAGGAAAAATCACATGAATCTAATTTACAAATATTGTTTCGTACATTTGATGCTTCCTATGTTCCTATGAAAAACAAATATGGAAAAGTTATTGCTAAATACACAGGGCCACGCCACAGGAACTCAAAAACTTGTGTGTGGGTGCCCAAGACTCTTGTGACTAACCTGAGAGGACCCAAGCAAGCTTGGGTACCTAAAACCAAGGAATAATTCTGTTTTGCAGGCTTACTCCTCCGGTGGATCTAAGTGGGTGCTAGATAGCACATGCACAAACCACATGACCGGAGAGAGAGATATGTTTGTGGAGTACGAGTACAGCGAGGATCCAAGTGAAGGCATATACTTTGGAGACAACAGCCAAGGAAAGGTCCTTGGTAGCGGTAACATTGAAATATCTCCTCAACACACTTTATCTAATGTTTTACATGTAGACTCCCTAGATTATAACCTTTTGTCAATATCTCAACTATGCGACAAAGGTTATAACTGTTTATTCACTAATGAGGGTGTGACCGTTTTTAGAAGAAGCGATGGCTCGATTGCATTCAAGGGAATGTTGAACGGAAAGCTTTATCTTGTTGATTTCAACAAAGATAAAGCCGAACTCAACACTTGCTTGGTTGCTAAAACCAACATGGGATGGTTGTGGCATAGACGGCTAGCCCATGTTGGGATGAGAAATCTGCGAAAACTTCTAAAAGGTGGTCGCATCCGAGGTCTAAAGGATGTGGTTTTTGAGAAAGATAGGCCGTGCAGCGCTTGCCAGGCGGGAAAACAAGTCGGAGCACCACACACCGCCAAGAACATAATGACCACTACAAGATCACTGGAACTTCTTCATATGGATCTATTTGGTCCAATTGCCTACATAAGTATCGGCGGTAATAAATACAGTTTAGTAATTGTTGATAATTTTTCAAGATTTACCTGGGTATTTTTCTTATATGATAAATCAGAAACTCAGGGAATCCTCAAGAAGTTCTTGAAAAGAGCCCAGAACGGATTCTCATTAACCGTGAAAAACATCAGAAACAACGGGACAGAATTCAAGAATACACAAGTTGAAGAGTATCTCGATGAAGAAGGGATAAAGCATGAGTTCTCGGCACCCTACTCTCCTCAACAAAACGGGGTGGCCGAAAGAAAGAACAGAACATTGATTGAAATGGCGAGAATAATGTTGGATGAATACAAGACATCAGATCGATTTTGGGCAGAAGCAGTGAACACTGCTTGTCATGCCACAAATCGGCTGTACCTTCACCGATTACTGAAGAAAACTCCATATGAGCTCCTTACCGGTAAAAAGCCTACTGTTTCTTATTTCAAAGTTTTTGGTTGTAAATGTTTTATTCTGAACAAGAAACCGAGGGCTTCGAAGTTTGCCTCGAAGTCTGATGAAGGGTTCTTGCTCGGCTATGAATCGAATGCCTACGCCTATCGTGTCTTCAACAAGGTGTCCGGTCTTGTTGAAGTACCACGTGACGTAGTGTTCGATGAAACTAACGGCTCACAAGTGGAGCAAGTCGATAAGTGTATGCTAGATAAAGAGGAATCTCCATGTGAAGCGCTGAAGAAAATGGCACTTGGTGATATTCTACCACAAGAGCAAACGCAAGACTCAAATGCACAAGGTGAACCTCAACGAGGAAGCAATGATCAAGGGGGAGCTTTCACACAATATCAAGTGGAGGAAGATCAAGAAGATCAAGATAATCATGGAAGCAATGATCTAGGGGGAGACAATGAACATGAAGATGATGAAGAACAAGCAGCTACACAAGTTCCTCACCCAAGAGTACATCAGAGTGAACAAAGAGACCATCCTGTCAACAATATTATTGGTGATATTGCTAAGGGAGTAACTACTAGATCTCGCGTTGCAAATTTTTGTGAATACTATTCTTTTGTCTCTTTAGACGAAGCCTTAAGGGATCCAGACTGGGTGATGGCAATGCAAGAAGAATTGAACAACTTCAAAAGAAATGAAGTGTGGGAGCTGGTGGAAAGACCAAGGGCGAACATTGTTGGAACTAAATGGGTCTTTTGAAACAAGCAAGATGAACATGGAGTAGTAACAAGAAATAAAGCGAGGTTGGTGGCCAAAGGTTATTCTCAGGTCGAAGGTTTGGACTTCGACGAAACTTTTGCTCCCGTAGCTAGACTTGAGTCCATTCGTATTTTATTGGCATATGCTACTCACCATAATTTCAAGTTGTATCAAATGGACGTCAAAAGTGCCTTCCTCAACGGTCCGATAAAGGAGGAAGTTTATGTGGAGCAGCCACCAGGATTCGAAGACCAAGAGTATCCTAACCACGTCTACAAACTGCGTAAGGCTCTCTATGGCCTCAAACAAGCTCCTCGAGCTTGGTACGAGTGCCTTAGAGATTTCCTAACTCAAAATGGATTCAAAATTGGTAAAGCTGACTATACACTCTTCACTAAACATTTTGATGATCATCTATTTGTATGTCAAATTTACGTTGATGATATTATCTTTGGATCCACTAACAAGTCTTTCTGTGAGGAATTTAGCAAAATTATGACAGATAGGTTCGAGATGTCGATGATGGGCGAATTGAAGTTCTTCTTGGGATTCCAAGTGAAGCAACTGAGAGAAGGCACATTTATAAGCCAAACCAAATACACACAGGACATCCTCATGAAATTCAATGGACAAAGCCAAGCCCATCAAGACACCCATGGCAATCAACGGACATCTCGATCTCAATGAAGAAGGTCCAAATGTGGACCAAAAGCTATATAGGTCAATGATCGGCTCCTTACTTTACTTATGTGCATCTAGGCCAGATATTATGCTTAGCGTATGCGTGTGTGCAAGGTTTCAAGCCGCACCTAAAGAGTGTCACTTAATTGCTATAAAAAGAATCCTAAGGTATCTTGTGCACACACCAAACTTGGGCCTTTGGTATCCCAAAGGATCCAAGTTTAACTTGATAGGTTATTCCGATGCCGACTATGCAGGATGCAAAGTCGATAGAAAGAGCACTTCAGGGACCCGTCAATTTCTTGGCAGATCCCTAGTTTCTTGGTCATCTAAAAAGCAAAACTCTATTGCTCTTTCAACAGCAGAAGCAGAGTATGTTGCAGCAGGAAGTTGTTGTGCACAACTACTTTGGATGCGACAGACTCTTAGAGACTACGACTACAATCTAAATCATATCCCGCTTCTATGTGATAATGAAAGCGCGATAAAAATTGCACACAACCCAGTAGAGCACTCAAGAACTAAGCACATAGATATTCGTCATCACTTTCTTAGAGATCACTCATTAAAAGGTGACATTGAAATTTCACATGTTAGAACTGAAAAACAACTAGCAGATATTTTTACCAAACCATTAGATGAGAAAAGGTTTTGTGAGCTAAGAAATGAACTTAATATTCTTGACTCTCGAAATGTGGCTTGAAACACTGCATACCTGATTGCAACCTCAAATGTTATATTTTATTGTAAAACCCGCTCCTCATCTCTTTTTCTTCTATGAAAACTATTTCAATGAAGAAATCTTGCGAAATATGACCATTTTTTATTGTTGCTTGCCTACTGGTCGTAATTACCAAGATTATTGGCAAAAATTAGTGTCCTTGGATCACTTCTAAACACTACTATCTGCATCAAGTCTGTTGGAACCGGACTTGTCCGGTTGTCGACCGGACTAGTCCGCACAGACGACAATTAGGTTAATTCAGGGGCACCGGACTAGTCCGCTACCATGACCGGACTAGTCCGGTCAGTCGCATATAGAAGCAGTTGGCCGGACCAAACCCCTCCCTCTCCACTCATAAGCACTTTGTCTCACCCCCTCTCCTAAACCCTAGCCCCCAAAGTGATTTTCGAGTTGAGCCCTCAAACTCGGAGTTTTCTCCGTGAAAAAGCCTCTCCTCGACGAGTGGATTCTACTCTCCGGACTCATCCGGATAGACTCTTGCTCCTTCAACGCGAATCTTCAAATCTTGGTAAATTCCCCCCTAAAACCAAAATCTCAACTTTTCTAGTTCTAGCTAGTTTCCTTTGATTTCACAAGGATGTACATTGCCTAAATAGATTTATTCCTACCACTTTCCTGCCCTTATGTCCTTAGATAGGAGATTTGATTCAAATGAAACATTAGGGTTCTTATGCTAGGCCGGACTAGTCCGACGCTCAGATGCGGACAGGTCCGGTCCACCGGACAAGTCCGCACTCTGAAACTGGACAAGTTCGGTCTCTGACAGTTGAATCCCTACATTCCCATTTGAAGTCGATAATGCGTCCATTTGCATCTAATACTTGAACTCCTTATCAGGCATCATGTCTTCAGGCTCAGATGACGACTCTTTTCACCTTGACGAAGAAGTTCAACATGAAAGAGTGAGGAGAGCTAAGGAGGGAGTGATGAAGAAAAGACATGATGTCAATGTCCACTCTTCACCTTCCGACGAAAATTTGCCTAAGAAGAGGAAAGTAATTGTGAAGAAGCCTCGAGGGAAGGCTATGGCCGAGAGCTCCTCAGGACCTAAGAGGACTCTCAATAAAGGAAAAGGGCTTGCTAGTGGCCCCATTGGGCCTCTGAAAATGAAAAATCCCGTTCATCGCAACAGGCAACCTTCAGATAATGATTACACTAGAAAAGGGGGTGAACTAGCTGATAAATTCCGAAAAACAGAAGTGTATAATCAGCCCAGAGAGTCAGCTGACCCTAGATTTTGGAGTAATTTTCATGCTGACTACTATGAACATGTGTATCGGAAGATGAAGCATCCCATTGTCGAAAGTTAGTGGGTTGATATTGATTATCTTCAGTCCACGAGATGTCAAGCTTATCAGGAGGTTGTGGCAGCCCTCGAGCTTCATGGGCTAAAAGAACTATTCGCTTTCCAGTGTGACTGGAATGATGAAGTCATCACGCAATTCTACTCCACTCTCTACTTCGCTCGTGATGACAACAACAGGATGATCTGGATGACACATGGGTCTCAGTACACTGTCACATATGAAGAATTTGCATGGATCCTTCATCTTGAGCATACTTTGGACAATGAACTTGTGATTCACATCCTGAAACCACTGGAGAAGGATCAGCTAGACTTTCTCTATGATACAAGAATGCCATTCAGGCCTCCAACAACAAAATACATGAAGCCCTTCTTTGTAGTCCTCAATCGGATATTGAGGAAGACTATAGCTCCCAAAGAGGGAGATGCAAGGACTGTTCAGGGCACCCTCAGAACATTAATGAAGGTCATAAGCAAGAAGAGGAAATTTAATGTGTTTGAGTACATCTACAATGACATTGTCAATATCTCTATCAATCCCATCCGGTCTTGCGGCTATGCACCCTACATAATGTTCATGATTGAGAAAGTGACAGGATTGGAGTTCGTAAAGGATGTGGCTCACACTAGACTTAGGCCCCAAAAGCCTACTATATATTCTGCCCCTTCTGCTCCTGCCTCACCCGGAGAAGAAAGAAGATCCAAAAGAGCTCAAGAGGAGCCAAGATCTGAGGCTGCAGCTACCACTCATGCAACCTCCTCTGCTCGGGAATCCTCAAGTGGCATCTTCAAGATGCTATCTTCTATCTTTGCCTCTTGCCGCAAAATTGAAGTTAAGCAACATGAAGAGAGATTGGCCAGGAAGAAGCATCAAAGATATGTAAAAGCCAACATCCAAGCCATCTGTGCCAAACTGGAAATTGAGCCACAAGGGTCACTTGAGGTTTCTTAGGACTCAGCTGAAGACTTCACTGAAATGCCAACCTTCACTGACCAAGAGTTGAGCTCCCTTGGGTTTGGTGGTAGTTCAGCTGCTAACCCTCTACATGGTCAAGATGATGAAGATCAAGGTGAAGAGGAAGATGAAGATAGGACCGAGAGTGAAAGTGGGAACGACGATGAGTGATTCCACTCGATTTTTCCCTTTTTGGTGCCTTGATGCCAAAGGGGGAGAGATTATCTAGGATAAGTTATTAAGGACTTGTGATCGAGGACTTGTACTTATTTTTAAAACTATTGTAATATGACTATTTACCCTATGTGTGATGCTTACATCTATGGTTGTTATCTTTTATCCTCGTTCATCACATTTTTGTTGATCACACATTTGTTAGGCACCCCACCATAAGGTGTGTGTATATGAGAGAAGTTTTTCTTGTTTGTTATTCATTATTCTCATATATGCACACGTTATGAAAAATCAATTTTTCTCTTAATTGTGATATCTCAAATGGTTGTCATATCACCAAAAAGGGGGAGATTGAAAGTGCATCTAGGGTGTCCCTTGTGGGTTTTGGAGAATTGATGACAAGCATATGAGATCCTAATGAAATGATTGCAGGACAAACAAAGTGAACTAGCTCGTGCACACAAAAAGGTGAAAAATGAAGTGCTGCCCAAAAAGGAAGACTTTAGTGGAATTTAGAAGAGCAAATTAGATGTAAATGTATAGGGTATGTGTGAGAGACACATCCCAAGAGCTCAGGACTTTTCGTAAGGGTAAGGGGCTAATAATCAACTAAAATCCACTAGACACCGGACTAGTCCATTCATGGACCGGACTAGTCCGGTCAGCTTACTGGAATGCAACCGGACAAGTCCGGTTTTGGACCGGACTAGTCCACTCATGTCTCTGTTGTCCTCTTTAGAGGACTGCGGACTAGTCCATCCAAGCGACAGGACTAGTCCGCTGAACTTTCTGGAACCCCACTTCATATAGCACCGGACAAGTCTGGTTTTAGACCGGACTAGTCTGGTTAACCCATTGGAAGTAGACCGGACAAGTCTGATCTTATACTGGACTAGTCCAGTATTAGGTTTTACAACGACAATCTTTTGGAAACCATATAAATGGGTGATCCACGGTCTCCCAAAAGAAACACACGACTCATACTGCTGGAAACAAAAACCCTAGCGCCGCCACCTATCCCAAGAGCCCAAAAACACATCTCCCCACACATCTAAGGTGCAAAAAGGTGAAAATCAATCAAATACTTGGATTTGGGATTGGGAGATCGTCGTCCCTTTGTTGTGAGATCTTGGGGTTTGATCTCTCTACACTCATATTCTACATTGTAATCCTTTTGACTGTATTTTGATCGCTTTCTCATTGTAATTCTTGTGGGAGCCCTCAACGTGTGAGGTTGCCCCACAAACTCGGTGATTACCGTGCTAGTGGAGTCAAGTCGGCCTTGTGTGGTGACTTGAAGAGGGAAAGGGTTAGAGACCCGGCTCTGTGTGAGCCTCCTCAACGAGGACGTAGATCTCTTGGTGAGATCGAACCTCGGTAAAATTTGTGTCTCGCATGCCCCCTTGTTTTTTTGTTGATTATAACATCTAGTTACTAAACTTCATAATTTGAGTTGCTAAGTCTCATTCACGGGCATAATCACACCTCACATTGTAAAATCAAAATAGAATAATTGTTGTTCTTATTTCCGCTGCTAAACAAGTTAATTCTCCTGCATAACACTTATACAATCTACACACTTCAGGCACACTGGACTAGTCCGCTCACACAACCGGACTAGTCCGGTCAATCAAGTTTTTGACAACTACTTTAAGTGTGCAGGAAACTCTATAAGGCCTATTCACCCCCCTATAGGCCACATTCAAACCCGAAGTCTTAGACTTCGTCACTCCGGAAGAACAACTAGCCTACAACCAAGAGCAGCAAGGCAAGCTCCGGTTTGCGTAAACCTTTTTACAAACTTTTACTGTTTTGAGAACTTACTTTGAGCACTCACTTAATTCTTGCATTAGAGTCTTGTTTGAAACCCAAATGCATAGCCAAGAAAGCCCTGGGTTGGGATTAGGTTTGAAAACTTCGTTAGCCACTACAAATGCTAAGGTAGTGTAGGATTCGGTACAAGTTGAGTAGCTGGAACTACTCGCGACAATAGGCTAGAGGCACATCGCTTGGGTAAGGATAGCAAATGAAACACATGGCAAGAAAAATGAGACCGAGCGGAGAGTAAGGGCAGCAGGACTTTGAGGTCTGGGTGCTATAGCTCCGCTTGTGTCAATTGAGGACCGAACCATGTGCAGGTTGTTGAACTGTGAGGGCCCCATCCATCCCGATTACTCACGGGGACGGGGCACCTCGCCCGGGAATCGCATTGGGTGGTGCCGTGCGATGCGGCACCCAACAGCACACATAATAAATCACCATATTACATAAAACAAGCGGAAGCTTACAAAGTGTTGATTTTACAAATACTTCTCAAAATAATCTACAGCGGAAGACTATTACAACTCACGTCTCATACCTATGCTAAGGAACAGAGAAGGGGTCCAGCCCGCGGACCCTTCTCACTAGCAATACTATCACAGTAGCAGCGGCAGGAGTTGTAATGAGTTCACCACTCGGAGGGCTCCGAGTCTCATCGGACACCCGTACTTAGCAGCGTACAGTTATTACCTGCAAAACAACTTATGCAGTATCTGTGAGCACGAAGCTCAGCAAGACTGACCCGTCACCATAGTCATGAAACTCTACATGATGAAAATAGAGGGCTGAATATAGAAGTTTGCACCAAAGGTGACCTTGAGCTAAAGGAGAATCCCTACTTCCATTTTTAAGCCACTTTTATATGCCTCGCGCAATTTACATCGAGACTCCACAATCAAACAAGAAACACTTTATCTCGATGTCACTTGCCCGAGGTGAAATTAACTTTAGTGAGCTACCCTAGACTCATACGGACCTTGCGCCATCAACATCGAGATTCCACAATCAAACAAGAAATGTTTTGCCTCGATGCTACTAGCCCAAGGTGGAAATTAAATTTAGTGAAAGTGTTGATCATTCCTCATCTCCATTATGAGGATTACTCATAAAGCATATTAAATGTTTTCCCAGTTGATTACTACGTCACGACTCAGTGTACAAGTATGCTCACTACCGTGAGCGACGGTGATTGCAATAAAAAACACCCGGCTGACACGACACGTACGCCTGTACTCGACGTTGCACACAACAACCAGCATTGACGTCGTACGTGGCAACCTTTCACACGACACCCAAATGTCGAACCGGTCCCACCGACTGGGATTAAGTCTCTCTACGTCAAACCCTCATAGAGCCGACTTCTCTATCCTTTCAGCATCAGCATCAGATGGTGAGGTATGCCTCGACACCCAGGTTAACATGTTACATCGGTTTCCTGGGTCCCATATAGCCAGTATGCATCCGGTACACACCTCAAACTTGTCCAGCGGGGCCGCACACGAGAACGAGCCTTAATCGACTCAGACATAGACTAGGTTCACAGGACCACGTCCTTGATCCTTCCATCCACTGCCCGGTCTCCATTCCCAACTATGAGGATCAATTCCCAACTCTTCCGATTCATCCCCTTTAACCCCTGTTCACGAGTAGGAAACTGACCACTCGAGTTATGCCTCTTTTAATCCACTTTTGTTAATTTGAGATCAGTAGTAATAATCAATTGATAACCTACACTACATTATACTCAAGGGTATTCTGGGTTATGCATTTGGAGTTTCATACCATCTAGACCTAATGCAATAAATAAAATACTAGACATATGAAGTGAATACAAATAAAAACTTGTAAGTTTTGATGCAAACCGGGGCTTGACTTTGTTTTGCAGGGGACTAATATATATAACCCAGTTAGTGAAGACCACTTGGCTTGATCTCTTGCCTCCCTCCTTTGATCTCTACTCCAATGACTTCGAGTTCTTCACGTAGATGCTACACGTAATGAATATGCACATATGTTTAATTGTAAAGACTTTGCTATAAGTTCTAATAACAAGTTTTAAAAACTGGAACTCTGTTTAAGAATTTAAAATGACATGGGTGCTAGTAGTTTGGGTTTGTGTCTAAGCAACATGATTAAGTGCTAAGTGTTTTCTCCCTCTTCTATATTGATCACCTTAAGAGGTTAAACAGAACAGGGGTGATCCAGAGCTCCAATGGAGCTGAGAATTTTCATGTGGGTTCCTTGTCACAAGAAATTCCTCTGGACCAAAAATTAGCACTTTTCATTGAGTGGTTTGTTCAGAACAATTTCCTAAGCAATTAAGCAAAGAGGAATTAATTCTGAGGTGACACCCATGTTCATGCCAAACTTAGTGAACTACAATTTCAATTATAGTTATATAGTTTTCATGAATTTTTCTAGGATTTTTGGAGCTAAGATTTGCCCAGAACTGAATGTCAAAGTTTTGAAAATTCTCTGAAAATGTTCCTGTATTCAATTGAACACAACAACTTAAATTCTGAATTGCCCTGATTAAATCAACTCCAATTGAGCTGAAATTTTTACAGGGGTTCACTAACATAGACAATATTCTAGCAAAATTTGAGGATTTTTGGATTAACCAAACTCCCTCTAAAATTCTTTTGCTGAAAAGCTTTAAAGAATTTTCCAGAATTAAATAATGAGTTTCATAAAAATTGTGTTTCTTATTTGGATAGTAATCTATAAGAGGAATCCAACAAAATTTGTTTCACAATTTTTGGATTCTCCTACACCAGGTGGTGACCCTCCAAATTTAAACTAGAAACTGAAATCCCTGAAAAGTTTAAATGCCTGTCAGTGGGTCCCACCCGGCAGGCCTTCTTCTCCCTCGCGCCAAACAGGGACCGCGGCGGCGCCCTCCGGCGAGCGTCGCCGGAACAGCTTTCCGGGCCATCTCCCGACTTCAGACTCACCGCCCCACCGTAACTCGCGACGCTGAACTCGGCTCGGGTGTCGCCGATGGCCGTAGATCACCGGAACAGGGTGCCCAACGGTGGACGTGGCTGTTAGGGTTCCGGCATGGTCGGGAATGCGCTACACCGCGTCAAAACGGTCGGGAAATGAGCGGAGAGCACCGTGGGAGCTCGAGGGTGTCGAAATTGGCCGCCAAACCCCGTGAAAAGGTCGGCAACATGGAGCTCCACGGTGACCCGAGCTGTTTTTTCATGGCGGCCCGAACAACAGCAAGAACCCGGTCATTTCTGGCCCATATCCCTCGATTCTTGGTCAAGGAGGACCGCTAGGAAGTGAGGAAGGTGCGTGCAAGCTCGCCC
Organism: Neostapfia colusana; assembly: GCA_030760725.1. Classification (NCBI taxonomy): domain Eukaryota; kingdom Viridiplantae; phylum Streptophyta; class Magnoliopsida; order Poales; family Poaceae; genus Neostapfia; species Neostapfia colusana. The sequence goes on along the minus strand of JASWHV010000008.1, from coordinate 84,283,832 downwards.
GAGCTGGGGTGGACCGTGCAACCCAAATTTCGGGGTAGACCGACACCTACCCGCATGTACTAGCTTTAGGGAAACTGGGAAGTTCTCCACGCTCGATCGATCAATTGCTATACAGGTTGCAGCTACACGATCTGGAGGTTAAGGCGCACCTTTTTCGTGTAGAGAACGGGCGGTGAAAGCGCCCGTGGTATGCTGTCCATGGGGGCCGACCTCGGTTTCCCGCCGGTGGGCCTCGGTTCTCGGCGGCGATCGTCGAATTGTGGCCAAACGAAGCAACAACGCCACGAAGTAGCGTGTTGGGTAGCTGGAGCACGTGTTGGCGCTCACTTTTTGTGTGGGCGGCTCGAACAAAGGCCGAGCGGGCGCCGGTGTGCGGTGAAGAGTTGAGGAGCGGCGCCAATGAGAGAAACAGAGCGCGGTGCGCTGTCTGGTCATGAGGAGGAAAGCAAACACGCTCAGCTCAGCTGTGTGGGGAGTGGATCACGTAGAGAAGGGAGTGAGCTGCTGCCCGGTTGCCAGCGCGAGAGAGGAAAACAGGAGGTGGCTTCTCGGGCGGTGCCGCGCGCGGCAGCTGGTGCTGTTCGGGAGAATCCCTCGGTTGAGTGAGAGACAGAGGTGAAAAACTTGGGGGTTAAGTCTACTCAGCCCTATGACATGTGGGCCCCACAGGCAGTCCCTCTTCACCCCTCAAAAGATCCCCAAAACTTGGCAAGTGACCTACAAATGTTTGGAGTTTAAAACTGAGCTACATTTGGATAGTTGGGCAAATTCCATCCAAATTCAAATGTATGTTTGAATTCTTTTGCACATTTAAATCCCTTTTGGATAAATGGGTAGCAAACCTTTTCAAAAATTAATGAAACTTTGCCTACCCACTAATTTGGACCTAAGGAATCCAAATATGCAATTTGATTCTTGTGTTAGCTGCTGCAAACAAGAGTTTGAACACAACAGTTTTGAATTACCCTTGTGTCCTCCCCTCATTTGAAATTTGAGTTGAACACTCAGTTTAACTTCTGATTTTTAAACCCTTCCATTGCACTTGAGTACTTCAACTCTGTGGTCTTAATCCACCTAGGGTCCAAACATGCAAATGGCTCTAAGTGGATTTTAGAACAACCTCTCATGTGTTATCATATGTATAAAAAGTTTGAACCAATCCCCTTTTTCATACACATGACACCAATATTTGTGCAAACTCATGTTTCTTTGTATTCATACTTTTGGGACCTTTACATCCCTCCCCCTTAAAAAGGGAATCTCGTCCTGAGATTACAAAGAAAGATGAGGCGGAAGGTAATTACAAAATTTACGACAAAAGTTCCGATAGTTCTTGTGGATGTAATCTTCACTCTCCCATGCGCTTCTTCTGATGTGTGATTACTCCACAGGACTTTATAAAATTTTAAAGTCCGATTTCGAGTGATCCGGCTCTTCTCACTGATAATCTTGAGGGGCTGCTCGGCGTAGGTAAGATCTGGTTGCAATATCTCCATGTATCCCGAAAGAATCTCCGTCGGCTTCTTCAAACACTTTCTCAAGTGTGAGACATGGTAGATGTCGTGGATACCCGATAAGGATGGCGGCAGCTCCAATCGGTAGGCTACTGGCCCACACCGTCCTGTAATAACGAACGGACCCACAAAGCGAGGAGCTAGCTTTCCCTTGACCCCAAATGATGAATTTCCTTCATCGGGGATACTCAGAGATAGACGTGATCTCCGACTTCAAAACACAAGGGTCAGCGTCGCTGGTCCGCATAACTCTTCTGGCGAGATAGAGCGGCTTTGAGGTTTTCTTGAATCAACTGGACTCTATCTTCGGCATCTTTTACAAGATCAACGCCAAAAATCACCCTCTCGCCAAATTCATACCAATTGAGTGGTGTGCGGCACTTCCTGCCATAAAGTGCTTCGTATGGTGCCATTTTAATACTGGATTGGTAACCATTGTTGTAGGAGAACTCTGCTAATGGAAAATGTTTATCCCACTTCTTTCCATGATCTATGGCACATGCCCTCAGCATATCTTCCAAAATCTGGTTCACCCTCTCCGTTTGACCGTCAGTCTGAGGATGGTATGCTGAGCTTCTGATTAACTTTGTTCCCAGAGATTCATGTAGTTGCTCCCAGAAACAAGCAACAAATATTGAACCTCGGTCCGATATAATGGTTTTGGGGACCCCATGCAAGCACACAATTCTAGAGAGATACAACTCTGCATATTGCTTAGTATGGAATTCCGTATTCACTGGGATGAAGTGGGCTGATTTTGTTAAGTGATCAACAATCACCCAAATGGAGTCATGCTTTCTAGATGTGAGAGGCAGTCCGACAATAAAGTCCATGCTGATGTCCTCCCACTTCCATGCTGGAATACTTAACGGTTGTAGCATTCCCGCTTTCTTAATATGATCAGCTTTGACTCGCCGACATGTATCACACTCGGATACATACTTGGCAATCTCTTGCTTCATCCGAGTCCACCAAAATTTTGTTTTCAGGTCTTGATACATCTTATTGCTCCCTGGATGTATCGAGTACTTGGACATATGAGCTTCGTCCAAGATCTTCTTTCTTAGCTTCAGGTTCCGGGGTACCACGATACGGTTGTTAAACCATAACACACCTTGCTCATCTTCCCGGAAACATTTCATTTTATCCTCATTGATTCTTGCCCGGATTTTCCGCATTCCTTTATCTCTCTTCTGGGCTTGTACAATCTCTTCTCTAATGGTAGGCACAAGAGCAAGATTATACAACACCCCATACGGAATCATCCGCAAGCTTGGTTCTTCATCCTCATCCGGAACAACTGACAAGTTATTCACGTGGGATTTACGACTGAGTACATCAGTCACCATGTTAGCTTTGCCCGGATGATAATGGATCTTGAGCTCATAATCTTTGATTAATTCCAACCATCTCCGCTGCCTCATATTAATATCCTTCTGAGTGAATATGTATTTGAGGCTCTTATGGTCGTTGTAGAGGTGTACTAAATTCCCGAGTAAGTAGTGCCTCCACATCTTCAACGCAAGCACCACCGCAGCGAGTTCCAGGTCATGAGTGGGGTAGTTCTGCTCGTGGTTGCGGAGTTGACGAGCCCCATACGCGATCACGCGTCTCTCTTGCATTAAGACACAGCCAAGTCCAATGCCTGAGGCATCACAATAAACTTCAAATGGCTTTGTTATATCCGGTTGGGCTAACACCGGTGCTGTTGTGAGATGCTTCTTTAGAGTTTCAAATGCCTCTTCACAGGCCTCTGTCCACACATATTTGCTGCTCTTATTCAATAACTCTGTCATTGGTTTAGCCACCCTCGAGAAGCTGGGAATAAATCTCCGATAGTAACCTGCTAGCCCCAGAAAACTGCGGATTTGATGAACAGATGTCGGAGACTCCCACTTCAAGACTTGCTCAATTTTAGTTGGATCTACGGCCACACCCTCTGCTGAAATAATGTGGCCTAAGAATGGTACCTTGCTGATAAAAATTCACACTTGCTGAATTTGGCATACAGCTTATGTTCCCGTAAGCGTTGGAGCACCATGTGGAGATGTTTGGTGTGCTCCTCCTCCGATTTGGAGTATACCAGAATGCCATCGATGAAAACCACGACAAACTGATCCAACTCTGGCATGAATACAGAATTCATGAGATACATGAAGTGTGCGGGTGCATTTGTTAGCCCGAAAGACATGACTAGATACTCATAGAGCCCGTGTCTAGTCGGGAATGCCGTCTTCGGTATATCCTCCGCTCTGATTTTTATCTGATGATAACCGGACCGTAATTCCATCTTGGAGAATACTTTGGCACCCACCAACTGATCAAATAATATATCAATCCGCGGCAGTGGATATTTATTTTTGATCGTCGCTGCATTCAGCGGCCGATAATCCACACATAACGGAAGTGACTCATCCTTTTTCTTCACAAAGAGGGCTGAACAGCCCCATGGCGATGAGCTAGGTCGGATGAACCCTTTGTCCATTAAGTCCTTTAGCTGTTCTTTCAGTTCAGCTAATTCCTTCGGAGACATTTTGTACGGCCTCCGAGATATCGGTGTGGTTCCCGGTGATAACTCGATCTTGAATACCACGTCCCTTTCAGGTGGAATCCCTGGAAGATCATCGGGAAACACATCCGGGTACTCACGGACCACTGGAATATCTTCCAATTTCGTGGTCACACTGTGGTACACCACTGGATTTTTAGAATATATGGCTTCAAGTATGAGTGTTTGGAGACCGTAGATCGGAGAGTCGAAACTAACAATCCGTGGACCAATGTCAATAACAGCCCTGTGGTAGTTCATCCACGCCATTCCTAGAATCACATCGATCTTCTGCCCCTCTAACACAATGAGGGTCGTGGGGTATAATTTTCCACCTAAGCACAAGGTGCTTTGATCACCACTTCCGTTGCGGCTATATTCCCACCGGGGGAGTGGATCAGGTAGTGATCTTTTGGTGTAGAGGTGGAGATCTCAGATTTGCACACAAATGACCTGCTGATGAAATTGTGTGTGGCTCCAGAGTCAAATAAAATTAATACAGGCAGTTCATTGAGGGTGAAAATTCCCGCTAGCACTGGTGCCCCATCCGGCACATCCTCTAGAGCTGTATGATAAGTGCACCCGGATTTTGGTGCTGTTCCTTGAAGCTGAGCACGGGGTTGATTTATACCCTGCTCTGGTGTAGTTTCTCTGTGGCGTATCCTTTCTGGACATTTCCTGCTGATGTGACCCAAGTACCCGCACGTGAAGCACGGATTCTCAGCCGGTTCCTGGTTGCTCTGAGTATGGACACTGGTTGTATTCTGCTGCGGCAAGAACACTTGAGGAACAGAATAACGTGGCTGCATATACCGTTGTTGCAGTTGTCCGAATTCAGAGTATTGGGACGAACAACCTGAATATTGCTGGAGTCGTCGAGCCGGCTGCATCCGCTGACAGTTCAAGGTACTGTCTACTATCCGGTATTTATGAGGAGCACTACTGCTACTCTCCGGTGGTATATGGTTCTTTCTTTTCTCAGCCTGAACTTTCCGCTGAGCATCTTCAACCATGATGGCAGCACTCATCAATTCGTTGAAGTTGTTTCGATCAGCTAAAACGAGTCTTTCCTTTAACTTGGGATTAAGGCTGCGGAAGAACCATTCACACTTTTGTGCCTCAGTGTTCACATGTTGAGGCGCATATTGTGCCAGCTTATTGAACACTCGTGAATGCTCGTCTGCATCCCTCCCTCCTTGTTTTAAAGCCAGAAACTCCTCGAGTTTCCTCTGAATTATTCCGGAAGGAACATGATATGCAAGAAATGCTTTCCGGAATTCTGTCCATGTAAAATCATGTCCATCTGGTAGGGAGGCGAGTTGATTTGCCCACCAGGCACTGGCGGACCCGTGAAGTTGTTGCGCCGCATATAAAACCTTCTGATATTCGGTGCATTGGAGCAACCCGAACTTAGACTCAATGGTACGGATCCAGCTATCTGCCACCATAGGATCCTCAGCTTCAATGAAAACCGGTGGTTGAGTTGCCAAGAACTCAACATAGGAATTCAGTTGAGGTTGGCGCAAGTCTTCGTCTTGACATCCCCCTTGATGGGATGTATTCATCACCAGGGTGCGGAGCAAGTCGGTTCGCTCATCGCTTGCACCCGTCATGGCAACCAGAATGTCCGCCATTGTGACCGTAGGTGAAGGTCCTGGTGACGGCTGCGGTTGCGGAGCTCGCTGCTCCCGCTGTGGAGAGTTATCACCACCACCACCACTGGAACCACCCACCTGACTCATGGAACGAGTTCGCACCATTCTGCAATTGCACGAGTTCATTATCAGTTCAACACTATCACTTGATTTATTCCATAAACAAAGTAGTGCAACACTGATAATGAAATCTTAACATGTAAGCATAATGATTTAAGCGCAAACTGATGTAGCTAACCACAAGGATTTACAAACAGATTGACCGGTCCCTAAACAAACCAGATTTTGATCCAGTTAAAAGCATTTTCATAACTCATGTTGAATACCAAAGTTAAAGTTAACTTCAATATATTTCCAATGAGTATCCAAATGCCTCCATATCACTTTTGTATCAAAAGTTATGATTTCGCAAAGTTGACATACTTTCTGGATAAAATTTGCCAGCATCTCCTTTGTATGTGGCTGACTTTATCACAGTTGTATACATAGATACAATATGAATCTGAACCAACTTTGAACTACAACAATGTTGCATATCTCATAACCTTTCCAAAGGTGTGTCACAGGCCCCTTAGGGATTTTTCTACAGGAAGTTATGGCTTAAAAACAGAAAGGTCCAGAGAGTTTTTTTCAGCTGTCCTGGTTCTGGACAGTTTGCCTTCAACTGGACTTTTCACCCAATTAACGTGTGATTTGCTCTGGAGGTCCACAAAGAAGTTGTAGAGCACTTAAAAATCTTTCCAGAACTGTATCATACCCTTTAATTGGTTAAAGCTACTCAGAGTTATGCTCCGTTAAAATTCAGCAAGAATTCCTGCCAGAAACAGAGCACTCTGTTTTTGAATTCTTTGAAACCTAAACCTTCTCTCATTTGAATCTAAGCTCAAAATAAGAGTTCAGTAACTACTATTTGTTTCAAACTTCCCTTTTTAGTTGAAAGTTAGCTCATGAATCATTTCTTCATAGGGAAGAGATTATTAAGTGTAGTACGGTGTCGATGCACCGTAAGAAACATGTCGGTACTACGTTCCTCACCGAATAAAATCCTAACCGAATTATACCGGCATATACGTCTCAATTGTGGCACTAAACGGTCTCTCGCACACGTGCACTACACGGCATACGTACGTGGTTAGTACCTACAGAAGACACTCAATAGTGGTGCACTCAAAGGTTGTTTCATTTCAGGCAGTTCCATATTTGAGAGTAAATACAAATGCCCGTATCATTGCCATACAGCCGTCCTTAAGTTAAGTCACGTCTCAAGGTACGTGATCGTGTTTCAACACCACACGATGGGGAACCCGAGTATATCATGAATGGGTCATCACGGTTGAGAATGTTATCAACCCAACGGATACCACCTACTGCCCTGCAGGGCACGCCGATGGCAAGCGCTGTGTATGTCCCCCTGGGCTATTTCCAGACGAACATACTATCGCGTTACTGACCACACGATGGGGTCTCCACTTACTTGCCTAATGCACGCTAGGGATCAGCGTTTCATATGAACTCAGGAACATGAAGAGTCCAAGAGTTTCATATTGACATCTCACACCAAGCTGTGAGACTATCCCTGAACCACATTCCTCGTTAGAGGAGCCAACCGAAATTGAACCGCTTTTGGTGGCGTTCCTTACCATTCTTACCTGAGCGTAGGTGCGTCGTTACATAATCAAAAATTCAGAATTATAACAAGTATGTTAGTACTGCCACTTTACGTAAATATACTACTATAGTCCTTATGTAGGCCTAATACCGTTTCCTCACCGTATCCTACGTTTTTGTCGTAATGCGATCCTTATTCCGTGCGCTATTACCAATGCGGCTCTGATACCACGCTGTGAGGGCCCCGTCCGTCCCGATCACTCACGGGAACGGGGCACCTCGCCCGGGAATCGCATTGGGTGGTGTCGTGCGATGCGGCACCCAACAGACAAATAATAAAGCATCATATTACATAAAACAAGCGGAAGCTTACAAAGTGTTGATTTTACAAATACTTCTCAAAATAATCTACAGTGGAATACTATTACAACTCACGTCTCATACCTATGCTAAGCAACAGAAAAGGGGTCCAGCCCGCGAACCCTTCTCACTAGCAACACTATCACAGTAGCAGCGGCAGGGGTTGTAATGAGTTCACCACTCGGAGGGCTCCGAGTCTCATCAGACACCCGTACTTAGCAGCGTACAGTTATTACCTGCAAAACAACTTATGCAGTATCTGTGAGCACGAAGCTCAGCAAGACTGACCCGTCACCCTAGTCATGAAACTCTACATGATGAAAATAGAGGGTTGAATATAGAAGTTTGCACCAAAGGTGACCTTGAGCTAAAGGAGAATCCCTACTTCCAGTTTTAACCCACTTTTATATGCCTCGCGCAATTTACATCAAGACTCCACAATCAAACAAGAAACGCTTTATCTCGATGTCACTTGCCCGAGGTGAAATTAACTTTAGTGAGCTACCCTAGACTCATACGGACCTTGCGCCATCAACGTCGAGACTCCACAATCAAACAAGAAATGTTTTGCCTCGATGCTACTAGCCCAAGGTGGAAATTAAATTTAGTGAAAGTGTTGATCATTCCTCATCTCCATTATGAGGATTACTCATAAAGCATATTAAATGTTTTCCCAGTTGATTACTACGTCACGACTCAGTGTACAAGTATGCTCACTACTGCGAGTGACGGTGATTGCAATCAAAAACACTCGGCTGACACGACACATACGCCTGTACTCGACGTTGCACACAACAACCAGCATTGACGTCGTACGTGACAACCTTTCACACGACACCAAAATGTCGAACCGGTCCCACCGACTGGGATTAAGTCTCTCTACGTCAAGCCCTCGTAGAGCCGACTTCTCTATCCTTTCAGCATCAGCATCAGACGGTGAGGTATGCCTCGACACCCAGGTTAACATGTTACATCGGTTTCCTGGGTCCCATATAGCCAGTATGCATCCGGTACACACCTCAAACTTGTCCAGCGGGGCCGCACACGAGAACGAGCCTTAATCGACTCAGACATAGACTAGGTTCACAGGACCACGTCCTTGATCCTTCCATCCACTGCCCGGTCTCCATTCCCAACTATGAGGATCAATTCCCAACTCTTCCGATTCATCCCCTTTAACCCCTGTTCACGAGTAGGAAACTGACCACTCGAGTTATGCCTCTTTTAATCCACTTTTGTTAATTTGAGATCAGTAGTAATAATCAATTGATAACCTACACTACATTATACTCCAGGGTATTCTGGGTTATGCATTTGGAGTTTCATACCATCTAGACCTAATGCAATAAATAGAATACTAGACATATGAAGTGAATACAAATAAAAACCTGTAAGTTTTGATGCAAACCGGGGCTTGACTTTGTTTTGCAGGGGACTAATATATATAACCCAGTTAGTGAAGACCACTTGGCTTGATCTCTTGCCTCCCTCCTTTGATCTCTACTCCAATGACTTCGAGTTCTTCACGTAGATGCTACACGTAATGAATATGCACACATGTTTAATTGTAAAGACTTTGCTATAAATTCTAATAACAAGTTTTAAAAACTGGAACTCTGTTTAAGAATTTAAAATGACATGGGTGCTAGTAGTTTGGATTTGTGTCTAAGCAACATGATTAAGTGCTAAGTGTTTTCTCCCTCTTCTATATTGATCACCTTAAGAGGTTAAACAGAACAGGGGTGATCCAGAGCTCCAATGGAGCTGAGAATTTTCATGTGGGTTCCTTGTCACAGGAAATTCCTCTGGACCAAAAATTAGCACTTTTCATTGAGTGGTTTGTTCAGAACAATTTCCTATGCAATTAAGCAAAGAGGAATTAATTCTGAGGTGACACCTATGTTCATGCCAAACTTAGTGAACTAAAATTTCAATTATAGTTCATATAGTTTGCATGAATTTTTCTAGGATTTTTGGAGCTAAGATTTGCCCAGAACTGAATGTCAAAGTTTTGAGAATTCTCTGAAAATGTTTCTGTATTCAATTGAACACAGCAACTTAAATTCTGAATTGCCCTGATCAAATTAACTCCAATTGAGCTTAAATATTTACAGGGGTTCACTAACATCCTAGAGAATATTCTGGCAAAATTTGAGGATATTTGGATTAACCAAACTCCCTCTAAAATTCTTTTTCTGAAAAGATTTGAAGAATTTTCCAGAATTAAATAATGAGTTTCATACAAATTGGGTTTCATATTTGGATAGTACTCTATTAGGGAAATCCAAAAAAATTTGTTTCACAATTTTTGGATTCTCCTACACCAGGTGGTGACCCTCCAAAGTTTAAACTAGAAACTGAAATCCCTGAAAAGTTTAAATGCCTGTCAGTGGGTCCCACCCAGCAGGCCTTCTTCTCCCTCGCGCCAAACAGGGACCGCGGTGGCGCCCTCCAGCGAGCATCGCCGAAACAGCTTTCCCGGCCATCTCCCGACTTCAGACTCGCCGCCCCACCTTAACTCGCGACGCTGAACTCGGCTCGGGTGTCGCCGACGGCTGTAGATCGCCGGAACAGGGTGCCCGACGGTGGCCGCGGCTGTTAGGGTTCCGGCGTGGTCGGGAATGCACTACACCACGTCAAAACGGTCGGGAAATGAGCGGAGAGCACCGTGGGAGCTCGAGGGTGTCGAAATTGGCTGCCAAACCCCGTGAAAAGGTCGGCAACATGGAGCTCCACGGTGACCCGAGCTGTTTTTCCATGGCGGCCCGAACAACAGCAAGAACCCGGTCATTTATGGCCCATATCCCTTGATTCTTGGTCGAGGAGGACCACTAGGAAGTGAGGAAGGTGCGTGCAAGCTCGCCCGAGCTGAAATGGACCGTGCAACCCAAATTTCAGGGTAGACCGACACCTATCCGCATGTACTAGCTTTCGGGAAACTGGGAAATTCTCAACGCTCGATCGATCAATTGCTATAAGGGTTGCAGCTACATGATCTGGAGGTTAAGGCGAACCTTTCTCGTGTAGAGAACGGGCGGTGAAAGCGGCCGTGGTGTGCTGTCCACGGGGGCCGACCTTGGTTTCCTGCCGGTGGGCCTCGGTTCTCGGCGGCGATCGTCGAATTGTGGCCAAACGAAGCAACAACACCGCGAAGTAGCGTGGTGGGTAGCTGGAGCACGTGTTGGCGCTACTTTTTGTGTGGGCGGCTCGAGCAAAGGCCGAGCGGGCGCTGGTGTGCGGTGAAGAGTTGAGGAGCGGCGCCGATGAGAGAAACAGAGCGCGGTGCGCTGGCTGGTTGTGAGGAGGAAAGCAAACACGCTCGGCTCAGCTGTGTGGGGAGTGGATCACGTAAAGAAGGGGGTGATCTGCTGCCCGGTTGCCAGCGCGAGAGAGGAAAACAGGAGGTGGCTTTCCGGGCGGTGGCGCGCGCGGCAGCTGGTGCTGTTCGGGAGAATCCCTCGGTTGAGTGAGAGACAGAGGTGAAAAACTTGGGGGTTAAGTCTACTCAGCCCTATGACATGTGGGCCCCACAGGCAGTCCCTCTTCACCCCTCAAAAGATCCCCAAAACTTGGCAAGTGACCTATTCAAATGTTTTGGAGTTTAAAGCTGAGCTACATTTGGATAGTTGGGTAAATTCCATCCAAATTGAAATGTATGTTTGAATTCTTTTGCACATTTAAATCCCTTTTGGATAAATGGGTAGCAAACCTTTTCAAAAATTAATGAAACTTTGCCTACCCACTAATTTGGACCTAAGGAATCCAAATATGCAATTTGATTCTTGTGTTAGCTGCTGCAAACAAGAGTTTGAACACAACAGTTTTGAATTACCCTTGTGTCCTCCCCTCATTTTAAATTTGAGTTGAATACTCAGTTTAACTTCTGATTTTTAAACCCTTCCATTGCACTTGAGTACTTCAACTCTGTGGTCTTAATCCACCTAGGGTCCAAACATGCAAATGGCTCTAAGTGGGTTTTAGAACAACCTCTCATGTGTTATCATATGTATAAAAAGTTTGAACAAATCCCCATTTTCATACACATGACACCAATATTTGTGCAAACTCATGTTTCTTTGTATTCATACTTTTAGGACCTTTACATCCCTCCCCCTTAAAAAGGGAATCTCGTCCCGAGATTACAAAAGAAAGATGAGGCAGAAGATAATTACAAAATTTACGACAAAAGTTCCGGATAGTTCTCGTGGATGTAATCTTCACTCTCCCATGTCGCTTCTTCTGGTGTGTGATTACTCCATAGGACTTTGTAAAATTTTAAAGTCCAATTTCGAGTGATCCGGCTCTTCTCGTCGATAATCTTGAGGGGCTGCTCGGCATAGGTAAGATCTGGTTGTAATATCTCCATGTCTCCCGAAAGAATCTCCGTTAGCTTCTTCAAACACTTTCTCAAGTGTGAGACATGGAAGATGTTGTGGATACCCGATAAGGATGGCGGCAGCTCCAATCGGTAGGCTACCGGCCCACACCGTCCTGTAATAACGAACGGACCCACAAAGCGAGGAGCTAGCTTTCCCTTGACCCCGGATCGATGAATTCCCTTCATCAGGGATACTCAGAGATAGACGTGATCTCCGACTATATGGGAACCGGGAAACTGATGTAACTCGGGTAGCTGGGTGTTCAGGCATAGCTGGTCGTTCAGAGGGTAGGTTGAGAGCTCGAGGTGTAAATTGGCTGGCGGCACTACGGATGCGTGCGCAGAGACCTCTTGCTCAGGACGATTAGACCGGTTCAACACTTGGCTGACGGGTGAAAGGTGGTTGTGTACGACGTCCGTGATGGTTGCTGTAGGCAACATCGAGTACGGGCGTACATGACGGGTTATTCGGGTAACCCTGCAGGTGTAAATCGATTATAATCGCCATCCCTCGCGGTCAGTGAGTACCACTTGTTCACTATACCGTGACGTAGAAAGAACAGGCTACATAAAAGTTTGCTGATTTGGAAGATATACTTTGCTTGTTAATGTCTTGTTGTAGTTTAGAGCTAATTAAAGTTCTTTTCAACTTTGGGCAAAGTACATGAGAGAAATGCATTTCTTGTTTGATTGTGGCTCTCTCATGTGCCTTAGTGTAAGGTTCTCCACAACTTGCTGCTAAAACTTGAAAGTAAGGTTCTATTAATTAGACGAGTCCTTTGCAACTTATTTTACCCCATGTACCCGAAAACTATTCATGTAGAAGTTTCATGTATAGGAGAGACGGGTCAGTCTTGCTGAGCCATTGTGCTCACTGCTTGTGTTCGAAACTTTTGCAGGGGTTTATGAGGAAGGGACTCCCGAGGAGGAGACGGAACCCCAGGAGGGGAACCCCGTCGAGTGGGAGTCATGCACGCCACCGTGTTAGTGTGTGTGCGTGCTAGCGGGGACACGTTCACGGGCTGAACTTGAACTCGATGCGTAGTCTACGCCCGTGTGTAGACGGAACGTATTTTATTGTACAAATGTTCATAAACCTGTTTGTGTAATAAAATTTTGCTTCCGCTTTGTATCTTTGATGTGCGTTATCCGGTGCTGTGCAACGCAGCACCCCTCAGCGTGATCCTGGCTCGACAAGGCCTTTGGGGCCCCGTCACCTTATTTCTGGACAAATACAATGGCTGTGAAATTTTCACATATGATATATAATCAAGTTGTGAAGACATCCCAAAAAGAATCACGTCAATTGGATCAGTAAAATGCGAGTTATGATCGAAATTCCAAAGCAACACCGGTCTGTCCAGAAACTCACCGAGGAAAAACTTGTCTGAAACAAGTCGGACAAACAAGGCACCAAAGCTCCTCTAAAATACGAATTTTATTGATCAAAACACAAGAGAAACAACCACAAGTCGTTCTCTCCATGAGCCTTGGCCTCCCTTGCTTATATAACCAGCCCTAAGGCCAATCCAATCCAAACTAGGACTCCTACTCCTACTTGGATTCAAGCTCTAACTTTCCAAAACTGCTCAAGACTCTTCTATACGCAGATAGAAGCAATCATAATACTTCCAAACACCTTACAAACGTCCCAAACATTCCTAAAACAACTCTACTTCGTTCCTAATATGAAATCCTATTATAAACAACTCGAAAATTTCCATAAACGAACCATAACCGCCTCAGTCGCAGCCTAAGCGCAAAATTCAGCCGGTCGAACCTTTTCAACCATATCTTCCCTTCCATATATCTTTACCACGCCTTGGAACAATGTAGCCACGTCCATGCACCCCTTGCATACGTGCAAACACTTTCCAAAATGTTCAAAACACCTTCATATGCATTGTTCTTGACCCAAACATGCTGTGTGACCTCCCGATCAGTTCAACCATAATTCCTCCCGAACTTGGTTGTTGAACCTCATCTTCTCCCTAAGACTAGTTCAAGGATCTCCATTACCAGCCATGTCTTGACCTCAAGTAACATCTGCACATGAACAAACATCCACTTTTTTCCGAGCACAAGTTCGCGACTTGACTCACGTTAGTCCGAAAACCACAACACCTTACATGAGCACCTCACATAAGCATGTTGCAAACTATAGCAATGTATTAACCACCATAATCAGCCATAACTCATAAAAACATAGTAAGAGAATACTAAGCAAACATTCCAAAAGCCAAGTAGCAAGTTCGAAACATTGCAAGTTAAAACACAGAGTGGCTGAAAATTAAATACTATGAAAACAGCTGCTCTGCAGTGACAGTTACTACTGAAATTAAATGAGAAAGTTCGGACAATCTGAACTAAGTAAAGAGTAACAGTTACTCTAAAAACATATTTGTAAAGATCAACTGTGTCGACTCACGTGTAGCTCATGTGAGTGAAAGTTCGGACACTCCAAAGCGGGTGTTTCGGCAATATTCAGAAGTTTGAATGTAAATCTTCACTTTTATTCTAATTTCTAATGTATTCAGCACACATAGGTCTCATAACTAGAATCTGAAATTAAATGTTTAAGAACTTTGATTCCTAGTGATGATTTGTGATCATCTTGCAATCTGATTTATGAACAATTGTCCTCTTTAAGAAGTGCGCACACCTCCACACTTGATAGGCTTGAAATTGAAATTGAAAAGAACAAAAAGTTTGCTGCACTTAATGATAAAAACATGAAAGATGCTAGTTGTTCTACAATTGATTTGCATTGTTCTAGCAGTGATGATCTTAATAAGAAACTACATGATGCTACAGATGAAATTTTTGCTTTGAACAATGCTTTACGTGTTCATGAAGTTAATTCTTGTTCTAATTGCAAACTAAAAGGAAAAACTTCATGTGAAAGCTGTCTAGACTTTTCCAAGAAACTTGATGACATGCATAGGACACTAGAACGGGTTTGTAGTGCAAATAAGACCCTAAACTTGCTGCTGAATTCATCCAAGTCTTGAAAAAACTGTTTTAGGTTTTGATTCTCATGTTCATGCTAAGCACATCCACCTAAAATTGTAAAGTCATTAGGAAATGGTTTGATTCAAACAGTTCCTGAACAAAAAGAAGTGGTTTTCAAATCTGCAGGAGTGTTGTCTCATTCGGTTTCTAATAAAAATGTTGTTTGCTCATCTAGAAATGAGCATAAGGCTAACTTTGATTGTACATACTGTGGTAGAGATGGTCATGTCATATATTTTTGTTATAGACTAGACAAACAACATAAAAAGGAAAGATTGATTGCTAGATCACATAACAACTGAGCAACACTTGTTGTACATTCTGAATCGAATGTTAGGAACATGCAAACTGCTGTAATGAGTCATAAAAATGCAAAGATTTCTCCTAAACCTACTGTTTTTCGTGCTACACATAACACACTTTATAAATCAGTAGTTGGGAACAAGAATTCTCAAAATTTGGCTCATAAACCTGCTGTATTTTCTCAGCTTTCGCGTGCTATTTCTGCTGGACGTCGTGTGACTCGGTACTAGATTCCTAAATACCTTTTGACTAACCTAAGTATTGAGTCATCGACGTATTGTGCTGCTATGTAGGTTACACGCTTGAGGAAGGAGAACATTTTGATTGTGGATTCAGGTTGCTCACGCCACATGACCGGTAACAAAGAATGGTTCTCCTCCCTCTCTTTTGTGTCACGTGTAGAAAATGTTACTTTTGCCGATAATTCAACAACTCCTATAATTGTTAAGGGTTTGGTTAGAGTAAATAAACACTACACTTTTGTAAGGGCCCAAGTTTTTGATTTGCTAAAAGTGTTCATCACACCCACATCTCACCTCATTTGTGGTAATCACATGAACACAACTGAAGAGCAAGTAACCACCGTAAATAGATGTATTAGGAGATGAACTCACAAAATGGAAAAGTGGTATTTCCCACATGCATCATATAGGTGCTGAGCATATGATTAACTCCTAAACTTTCTGAGGAATGCTCATGCCAAATTTCACCCCAATCCAAACCTGTTTGAGTTACTTTTGAGTACAATCATGAAAAGGCTAGTCTGAATTCAAATTCTAATTCAAACTCCTTTCATCCCATAAACTAAAAATAGGGATTCATATTTACACTCAGCATATTTTTATGAGCTCACACACCAATTTTCACTCCATTTGGAGTTGATCTTGACATGATCTATTTTGAGAAAATTCAAACCAAATTTGAATTTCAACTTCACATGTGCTGCAAATGCATCCAAACCAGTTTAAAATTTGAATCATTCAAATTCAAATGGGCGTTGGGTGATTTGATCAACTCACAAAGGGCATTGAGGTCCCCAATATTAAGAGCAGTAAGAATTCAAGTTTTTGGGACAAAATTGGAGCTGTGGGGCCCTCCTGTCAGCCACACAAATCAACTGAACCACCTCACACCGAGCTACTCGGGTTCTTGCGCGCGCTCACGAGGACGCCACGGCGAGAAGCGCTTCCACCTCCTATTTTCGGATCCTGGATGTTAAGCACTCACGCCCAGCCTCCTTATCTTCACCCCGGACAGCTCAAAGTTGATTTCTTCACTGCTTCGTCGTTCTTCCGCACAGGAAACGCGTCGCACATTGCCGCATCCCCGAAGCTCTCTGCTCCACCGTCGACCGGCCAAACTTGACACTTTCACACCGAGCTGAGGCCGCAAACGGGATCGCCTACTAACCTTCGGCATTCTCGATGCAGCCCCGAGCCGAATAACGGTTTCCTTCGATCTGTAACCGGTGATCTTCCTCGGGACAGAGCTAAGTCGCCGGCAGAAGTCTTCATGCCCTGCCGAACTACGGCCGTTCAAGCTTGAACAACCGATCACAGATGTTAGTCAACCACCCTGGTTCCTTCTCCTAGAACCGGCTCAACGCCGGTGAGCTGGAATTTTAATTTTTGCTTCAGCCGCCGTATAGAACAGCTAGCACCAAATAATAAAATTCATTCTGAAGGTTTGATTATCCGATTAGACGGCCTAGCTAGAGCTAGAGTAGCACCAAACGATCACCTAGGCTGAATTCTAGCGACGATGATCCATCATGTGAGTGTAGCACTGAGCTTTCACCACCGCCGGTGAAAACGGCTCGGGTCACCGGTGAGGTCTACCTTCCCGGCGATCTCCGGCCAAGAGGAGGGCAGGGTTAGCTTCCTCGCGTCACAGAGGTGCTTTCAGACCCTTTAGTTGGTCATGTTCGCTGCCGAGATGCGTGCTCACCGTCGGACCCGAAACAAATTATGCCGCCGCCGTCGCCGATGAGGTTGCCGGTGATGCCGAGGTGCACGGAGTTGTCCGGCGTGTGTACCACGGTCTGAGGAAGGTGTAGGAGGAATCCGTTTGAGAAAACATCCGGTGTAGGCCGAGAAAACGTGCGCCACTGCCTCTGTTCGTCGCGCGCTCGGGCGCCAGCGGGAGGTTGAAGACGACACTTTGTTGTGGGCCCCGGGTGGCAGTAGTTTAAACAATTCGAATTGATTTTCCAGTTTTCCGTCCAAAATTTTAGAAGCCCATAACTTTGGCTAGGAGTGTCCAAATCAAGTGAATAATTTTTTTTGGATTCAGCTCCCTGAGTACTGTCCAGCAAAACAAGTTTCACTCCATGGAACCCTTTATTTCTCCATAATTAATTCTCCAAAATTTAAATTGTTTAGAATTTTAACTGGAGATCCCTTTAGTGGAAAATTCTGAAATTTGGCCAGGGTGTTCCTTGTAATATCCCTGAGCCACCATATAAATTTCAGATCCATCCGAGCTCATTTAATCCATCTAATGATGTGATTAAGGAAATTGGTCCAATGAAAAAGATAAATGTCCAGAAACATTTTTCAAAATTTCTCTGAACTTGTGCAGCTCATATCTTTTGCTAGGATGCTCCAAATTAGATGAAACCAATTCCATTAGAACCCTCTGAAAATCTAGTTTCCAGAAGTTATGGCTTGTTCCATGAAAACCCCTAGAAAACCATAAGAGCTCTAATTATGGCCAAATACACATTTAATTGTTCAGGGATCAATGAGTTTTGCTTCAATTGAAATTTGGCAAAGTCCCTATTTAGGTTGCCACCAAACCTCAGTAAAAATTTCAGAAGCAAAAGGACTGTCTAGCTATACTTATAGTCTTCACCATATCAAATTCAACTCAATTGCATTTAAATTGACACACATTGTATGTTTATTTCGTATAGTAGCTAAACTCAAAGAAGACCCGGAGGTTCTGGACTTTATTACTCCGAAAGAACAGTTAGCCCACGACCAGCAGCAAGGCAAGCTCCGGTTTGCATTAACCCTTTTATAAAGTCTTATGTTTTGATTACTTACTTATGCATTTCCTACAAATGTGCATTAGTCTTGATTGGAAACCCAATTACATAGCCAAGAAAAGCATGGGCTTTGGTCTTAGGATTTAAACCTCGAGTAGCCACTGCAATGCTAAATTGGTATAGGATTCGGTACAAGTCGAGTAGTTAGAACTGCTCGCGAGAATAGGCTAGAGGCACACTACTCAGTTAGAGATAGACAATGAATCACATGGCAAGAAAATGATACCGAGCGTAGAGTAAGGGCAGCAGGACTTTGGGGCCTGGGTGCCATAGCTCTGCTTGTGTCAATTGAGGACCGAGCCATGTGCGTGCCTGTTGAACAAGCTAGAATAGTACGAAAGACCTACTGGATATATGGGAACCTGGAAACTGATGTAATTCGGGTAGCGATCTGTTGAGGCATTGCCTGTCGTCCAGAGGGTAGGTTAAGAGCAGCGAGGCGTAAATCAGCTAGCAGTCACTGCGGATGCTCTGCATAGAGACCTCCTGCTTGGGACGATAGGACCGGTTCAACACTTGGCTAACGGATGGAAGGTGGTTGCGTACGACGTCTGTGGTGGTTGCTGTAGGCAACATCGAGTACGGGCATACGTGACGGGTTATTCGGGTAACCCTGCAGGTGTAAATCGATTATAATCATCGTTCCTCACGGCCAGTGAGTACTACTTGTTCACTGTACTGTGACGTAGAAAGAACATGCTAGTTGTCATGACAAAATGTTGTTAGTTGAAAGCTTTACATTGCTTGTTAATGAAATGCTTTAGGTTAGAGCCAATTAAATATTTTTTCAACCTTAGGCAAAGAACATAAGAGAAATACGTTTCTTGTTTGATTGTGGCTTTCTTACGTGTCTTAGCACAAGGTTCCCCACTAACTTGAGGCTAAAACTTGAAAGTAAGAGTCAACTAACTAGGCGTGTCTTTTGCAACATACTTTCCTATTATATACTGCAAACCTAACATGTAGAGTTTCATGTGTAGGTGAGACGGGTCAGTCTTGCTGAGCCATCGTGCTCACTGCTTGTGTTTGAAGTGTTTGCAGGGTTCTATGAGGCAGAGGCTCCCGAGGAGGAGACGGACCCCCAAGAGGGAAACACCGTCGATTGGGAGCCGTGCACGCCGCCGTGTTAGTGTGCGTGTGTGATAGTGAGGACTCGTACACGGGCTGAATGTGAACTCTTTTTGCTTAGTCTACGCCCGCGAGTGTAGACTTAACATTATTTTGATGTAACTATGTTCATAAACAAGTTTATGTAATAAAATTTCGCTTCCGCTTATCGCCTTTTATGTGTGTTATCCGGTGCTATATATCGCAGCACCCCTCAGCGTGATCCTGGTTTGTTGGGACCGTCGGGTCCTCACTACCTGGTATCAGAGCATCGTTGAGGTTTAACACACATAAAAAGGTTAAATTTTCAAAAACTCGGCGGGGAACGAGTTATTAGTCCATATAAGGATGTTATTAGTGTATAGAAAGTGGCAATACTAACCTATTTGATATGTCAGAAAATCATGCATCTCGGGACTTCATATGTCTTGGGGGTGCATGTAAGCGCTGTCCACCAGTGCGCACAAGCTTAAGGGTGGGGCCTCATGGGTGGCAGGTAACCCGACGAGCTTTAATCTCCTCTACGACTCTTCATGTCGTTTGGGGTATTCGAGAAACACCCTTCCCATGCATGCTACGAGCAAGTAGGGGAGACCCCGTCACGTGGTTAGTAACATGAACACGTAGCTCAAGGCGTGTTTTGCTTGAGAACACCCGTGTGGGTGACGACGGATGGGTGTATGGAACTGTCTTGGGAGCGGGTTCAGTGTGCAGCTGAACCTGACGATTGTGTGAGTTTATTGCAGGTAGTCTAAACATGAATCAGTAGACGAGTAGCATTCGTGTGCGAGAGACATTTAGTGCCACTGAATTAACGAAGCCGACTAAGTCCGGTATACGTTTTTCTTTGTGAGGAACGCAGTACCGGCATGATTGTGGTGACGTTCGATGTCACACTCCACTAAATAATTAACATCATTGCAAAACTTGAAAATTTTGATATAGAGCACTAAAACTTTGAGTTAACTCCTTCCCTTGATCACATTTCCAAAGTAAGCAAGCTTTCAACATATGTAAGTGTAACAGCTCTCTAGGATCATAGACTGACCCCACATACCACCACTCGTCTTTTCTGCACAACTGTGGTGGTGGTGAAGCAGGTGGGCTTCCGGAAAAGAAGGTATACCTTGATATTATGAGTACTCTATCAATCCTATTAAGCCGGGAGTCAGGATATCACAGTAAGTCTAGGAACAGAGTCCTATGCTCTCAGCTGAAATAATGCTGCAGTTATAGAGGTTAGAGGTCGAGTTGTTTTGATGTTGGGGTCGTATGATACATTTCTGGAAATCTTTGGAAGAGCTTTAAAACGTTTCTATTGATGTCCAGAGGTGTTTCATCCATCAACTGATCGAAAAATGCAGTAGAGTTGAAACTGTCCAGAAAACGGGACAGAGCAAATACTCTCTGTAAAATGAGCATAACATCCTGCATATAAAATACAAAAATAGAAAATGATAGAGTTCTGAAAATGTCATGAGATAGGTTACAACTTTGTAACAGAAAGTTTTATCTAATTTGGTATAGAATTAACCAGAATTCTTGAATCAAATCAGTACCTCAAGCAGGGAGGTGATGCCCAATTTTCTCCAGAAATTCTGTCAACTTTGACATCTCATAACTTTTGAACCAGGATAGATATGATGGCAAACAAATACATTCTGGAAAGCTATTGAATTTAAATTTAAATTTTATGTTGAGCTCCAGAACTGGTTTTGCCATTAGCATGGTCTAAATCAGGTTAAAAGAGAAACTGGTCAGGGCTGTTAGTTTGGGCAGCAGACCAGAAATCAAATTTATTTAAGTTTGATTTATGTTTCCAAGTTTTATGAGTTCAATGACATGTTTTATGTTATAACTCACTGATTTACTGTTGAAATGAATATTTCACCTTTTCAAATGCTGTTCTACAGATGGCAGAGGATAAACAATTGGAGAACGGATGGTTTTTATCCCATTGTTCTCAACACAGCAGATATCTAGACTTGTTGAAGCTAATGCTTCAATATTTCGGATATATGGAGATGCCGAGTTACCTCACCAAGGAAGAAGGCAAGGAGGGGAACAAAACATGGACTGTCCATGTCGATGTTCCAGCAGAACATACGCAACCAGGTTGGGCACCGTTCACCGTCACGGTGAAAGGGAGACAACCGGAAGACATGTGGCAAGTGGCAGCTCGCGACGCTATGTCGCGTTTCTGCTAACTACACGTGAGAGCTATGGAGGGCACTGTAGGGAACCCCTTCCCGGATCCACACTCCAGGATACACGTTGGGTGGTGCCGTGCGATGCGGCACCCAACAGCATACACGAAAAGAAACCATAAACATACAAAGTTTTATTTCTCAATATAGTGTCATTTACAACATAATGTACCACGAAGGTACATGTAGCGGAATATACATACACACGTACTCTCAGTCCTAGCTATGCGAAAGAGAAGACGCCCAGCCCACGGACGCTTCTTACTAGCTTCCACAAAGGTGAGTGCAGCGGCAAGGTTTCCGGTGAGTCTCCGATGTCTCACTGAACAACCATCTTCATAGGAAATTTTAAATAACCTGCAAAACACTAATAATGCAACCGCGAGCACGATGGCTCAGCATGACTTAACCGAAACTCCTAACCATGAAACTCTACATGCTGAGATTAATAATATAGGACAAATATGTTACAATAACGACACACCTACATGTTAATCCTTACTTTCAGTTTTATAGCAGCAGATTAATATGCCTTAGGCAGCCCTCACATCGGAAGTCCACAATCAAACAAGAAACACTTTCCTCCGATGTGGTTATGCCCAAAGTGGGAGATAAACTTAGTGAGGTCTATAACTATAGCATACATGGTTGGCAATACAATGAGCTTAAAAACTTGACAACAGCAATGATTCATCTCACTTCATCTTGAAGTAATTACTACATCACAATGCAGTGAACAAGTGGTACTCCTATAACCATGAGGGACAGTGAGTCGAATCAGGACACACCCGGAACACACGACACATACACCCGCCTCGAAAGACTCACACATGAGCTCTTTCTTACGTTGTATGCAGCAACCTTTCACCCGTCACTCCAATGCCGAACCATTTCTATCGACCCATCAGAAGGGCCACTACCTGGAACACGTCGAAGTTGCTCTGCTAGTGGGTTTACACCTCTGACACCAACCCCCAAAGGACGGCGGTATAAGTTTCGACACGAGAGTACCCGAGTTATATCGGTTTCCTGGACCCCATAATTCCAGTATGCATCTGGTACTGCTCAAGCTTCCTCAACAGGGCGGCATACACATCGGTCCTTAACCGATAGAAACAGAGCTACGGCAACACAGGCCCAACGTCCTGCTGCTCCTACTCTCTGCCTGGTCTCATTTTCCATTCTAGTTCTTCCATTCTCTAGAATCATACCCCGTTGAACCAATTTCCTAACCTCGTGAGTAGCTTCCAACTACCCGACTTGTACGGTTCCTATACAACTTAAGCCTAGAAGAAAACTACACGAAGTTAACCTGTTCTACCCCTTAACTCCAAGGGTTTGTGGGTCATGCATTTGGAGTATCGATCACCCTTGACCTAATGTACAATACATACTAGACCAATGAAAGTGATACAAAGTAAAATATAACTAAAAGTTGTTAAATGCAAACTGGGGCTTGCCTTATGTTGCTGCAGGTTTGATTCTAAATTAAAGTCAGTAGCTTGTCAACTATTAATGCCTTAACTTGCTGTTCCGAGTCGAATGCCTCGTCGAGCTCCTTCGTCGTGTTTCCTACCGATATGAATATGCACAATTTTACATTGCAAGTAAAGACACTATAAAACAAAAGTGTTTTATGACTTAAGAAGAGTTCAGATCGACTAAGACTCAAGAGTTGGGTCTGGTTATGTGTTGGAACAGAGGAAAGACATTTTGAGAAGTGGATGTTTTTGGACTAAAGTCAAATAGCTATTTATAATGGGCATAAGCTATATATTGGAAAGAACCAGCAGAAAACTGGAGAAGACGATCTCAACTTGCTCTAAAACTTTTACAGTGGTCCATAGATCATACAGAGGTATGACTTGCAAAATTTCAGACAAAGTTGATGTAAGATGTGGCCCAAAGAATTTTCTTAGCTATTTAGCTTCTCTGAATTCCTACAGCAATTCTAGGATCTTGTCATGCTCCAAATATTGTTTTTCAGAAACTTGGGAGTCTTATGAGTCTATAGGACTTGGTTTCACCATTTTTGGAGCTTTCTGCACAGAGATATGGAATTTACAAGATTGGGCTAAAAGCTGCAAAATGTTTATGTTATTTTTCCTAATTTTCAGAGACATACAAGATTGAATCATCATTTGGCCTAGCAAATGAGGTCCAATGCCTCTGAAATTTTAACTCAAGTTCATGTATATTTGGAAGAATGTCCTTCCCAAAATTGGGAATTTTCCAATGAACATAACTCCTGTAATTAATTCTCTAATATTTTATTTAATTGAATTAATGAGCCAAATCCAGGGATTTTCATAACAATTGGGATGCACCTCTAGATAGCACTCACTAAGAGGAGTCCAATTAAATTTGTTGGACAATTTTTGGAGGTTCCTATCAAAAGTTATGAAAATTTGAATTTGAACTAAAATTGAAAATGAAGAAAATGTATAAACCCTTGCGCGAGGGCCCCACCAGTCGGGTTCCTTCTTCCTCACGTGCGGCAGAGCTCGGTGGCGGCGCTCTCCGACGAGATCCGCTTGTATGGCCTCCCCTAGAGCTCAAACTCGCTGCCCCTTACTTTAGGAGCACGGGGAGCTCATCCATGGGGTCGGCCGAGGACCCCGATCACCAGAAAGGTGTCCGCGACGAGCGGCGGCTCGACTTCGGCGATGTCTAACTTGTGCTATGATGGCTCAAATGCTTCGGTTTTTCTTCCTAGAGCACCGCGGTGGATCCCTCATCACTATCATGAGCTCAAATCAGCTCAAAAGTGGCTGCACGCATGAGTTCATCGGCGACCTAGGGCCAAAACTGGCGGCGGCTCAGAATTCTCGAAGAACAGCGCCAAAACTCGATGGTTTTTGATCCTAGAGGAGCGTGGGAAGGTCTAGGTCATGGTTGTATCTCAGCACAATCTTTGGTGGAGTGATTACTATGAATTTTGAGTTTTTGTGCGGCTCGGTTCTATGAACACCGAAGCAAATAACGGGGAAATTCTCCCTCGGCGATGCATGAGAAGAGGACAGGTTTGCACGGCCGTGTTGAGCACCTGAGGGTGGTCCTTTCATGTAGATCGTCGGCCACGAGAAACCTTGTATCGTGCGGTCGCCAGGGAACTGAAGCAATCGGCGGTGGTGAGTTTTCTTCGGCTGTGCGAGGCAGAGGGTGGAGGCGAGGGGAAATGGTTCACGTGGACAGTAGAGTTGCTTCACTCGGCGTTCTTAGCCACAGAGCAGGAGATGGCACAGCGCGGGAGTCGATTGGCGCCGAGGCCGGGAGGTGGCGCGCCCTCGGTGAAGAGAAACAGAGCACGTGAAAGGACTTCATGTGTGTCACTGTCCGGTGGGGTCCATGGCTCATCTCCCTCTTATCCCCCAATTCTGTTTAAAATAGCAAATGAGCTCCAAATTTGATCAAACCTGGAGGATAGGACAAAAGAAATATGAACAACACAATGGTGCAGTCGAATTTGGATTTCGTGAAGTCGAAATTCGAAACTGAAGTTTAAATTCAAATTCAAACCGTCTCCCGTTTTAATTCCAAAAAATAGGGAATCCTTTCCAAATGAGCTGAAAATTTGCCGGGCTACCCATGGATGTGTGGAGACCCAAATTGTGAATTTAGATCTCCGTGTTTGGAAATATTTGACAAGTTTAATTTAGACTTGGAGCTCACACCTTTAAATTCAAAAGTTTAAATTCCCCCCTCATTTTCTCAGTGTGATTTGAAGCTCCACTTGCTAGAATTTTGGGATTTCACATCCCCCCCTTAAAAACAATCTCGTCCCGTGATTCATAAAGAAGAGATAAAGCGGTAGATAATGATGAGGACATCACAACAGTGGATACTCACATTGATATACAAGGACCAATCACAAGAGCACGAGCACGATTACTAAATCAGCAGGTGAACTCGTTCCTAACTTCCTACCCATGTGATTTCGAGAATGGATTGCTATTTAATGATTTAATTATTATTAGGAACCATGGACATGATCAAAAAGTAAAGGGAGGAGGATTTGGGGATGTGGAGAACCAGATGGGACGTCCACATGTTGATGGAAACAGTCGCCAACTCGGACTCGAGTTCAACTCAGAGTCCAGGAGCAGTCCATCTTAAAACGGACGCCCAGGATGCATACGGACTCCGTTTTCGACGTTCTACATATGCATGGAAATATGAGAAGATAAACTTTCCAATGGTTCTGGCCCCACATTAAAATTCGCCAGGAGTCATTGGAAATTGTTGAAACAAATCAAATTCGGAGTTCTGTCCGGTGTTGCACCACCGTATTGGGCTTTTGGACCTTGTATCCGGTATGAGTCCATTAGGGACGCATCTAAGGGTCTTATGGACGAACCCTAGCCTTTAAATACTGCAGACGCCGGCCATATTCGGTGGGTTTTGCTTAGATTAAACACTTTCGCCATTCTACGGTTTGTGAGACCCCATTTTTGCAATTTCAGATTGCATCTTCATCGTTCTTGCTTGTGTTCTCGGTTGCACCTGCAGGAATAGCCTTCTTGGCGAGGTCAAGCGTGTGAAGCACGGTTGATAACCAACGGAGCAGTGGTGTAGTGATTGCAGGGGTATTCGGGTATGCTCGAGTGCCTCGGATCATCAACGTCGAGATCTCCACTTCAATCGACCTACCTTTCGGAAGATCGGGCCTAAACCACTCATCAATTGGTATCAGATTTCAGGTTTCCCGTGAGGTACTTTGATTTCCCACTAGATTAGTTTTTGTTTTTCATACCTAGAGTCCACAGAAAAAGCCACAAAAAAACATATCGTGTTTACCGATTCCTACACCATAGTGCCTGCAATTTTTGTTTTTCAGTTTGCATTGTTGAGTTTGCATTCGTGTGGTCGAGTCTTGTTGCTGGTTTAGCTTTGTGTTTTTTGGGTCGTAGTTATCGGTTTTCTTCCTTGTTTTTATTGCTGCTCACCTAATCCACAATCCCTAAACAACAAACCGAGCCACCAAGATCATCAGTTTGCCCTAGCTAGCCGCCTTGCGTGAACTCCCGCATCACCAACCCTAGAACAGGTGACAAACCATTGTGCCAGTCCTCCTTGATTCATCACACAACATCTCATCAGGCGCCGTTGCTAAATTCTGATTGTTTCTCACATCCTATTGCGAGATCTTCTTCACAACCGAGTTTGAATCAACATAAAATACAGTAACTCCAGTAGCCTACCTTAAAACGGCCATAACTTTTGCATACGAACTCGATATCGGGCAATTTTTTTTAAATTGATCTACTCAAAATTTCGCAACCGATTTTCCACGGCTTTGCCGTGTTCGGCGAAATTTGTTTGGCCAAATTCCCCGGCCTCCGAAGTTTTAATTTTAAAGAATCTTCCTGATTTTCTGTAGGCCACATCTTGCATCCAATTGAGCTGCAAAGTTGTGTTCTTTCTATTTTCATGCTCCCGAGTAAACAAAAAATATCAAAAAAATATTAAAAAAAGAAAAAAATAGTGAGAAGAGCACATATATTAAAGCATTGATAGCACACACTTGAAAACAGTTGGCCTATACACTTGTGCTGTACTTGTTGGTTATATCTTCCTGATTTTCTATTTGCCTTTCTACTACCTTGTATTGTACTAGGCCTAGAACACTTGTTAACCAGCAACAGTTCCTACATTGAATACTTATTAAACTTTGTTTTTGCTGTTAACGATTTTTGCTTATTAGCCACCATATTGTGCCATCCAAGCTCTACTTTTCCCCTTGAGCAGAACAGGTACCTTTGCAATCACTCCACGCTTCATTGGTTCTCACCGTCCACCGTTTACCACCTGCTATGTTGGTAAGAACACTTGTAAGAACGTGGTAAGACGCTTGAGAGAGAGAGAGATTGTTTCCTTCCTTCCACTTTTCACATTGCCACCATCCTTTGTAGTTGATAGGGATAACATCTTTTTGTTGTCTTTTGTTTACTACTAACAATGGCAGAAGATAAAAGTGATGATGAATGTTTCAACATGCTGAGTTGCGTGACATGATGAGAGAAATGACAGATATGTTCACCATAACCCAAGCATCGACAGAGGCGTCATTGATGACCTTGAATCGCCAACTTGCTGATCTTGTTGTTCGGATGGATACTCTTGAGGCGCGGCTGCCTCTCGCTGAAGATCATGAAGACGGTGCTTATAATATGGAAGATCATAACAATCAACCACGACTTCCATGTTATCTACGAGGTATGGGAGGTAATAACCGTTATAATTACAATGATCGTCATAACAATTTTAATCGCCCTCTTGATGATCCTTTTGCTAAAGTCAAATTTACTATACCCTCTTTTTCTGGTGCTTATGATGCTGAGGCATATCTTGATTGGGAGATGACAGTAGAGCAGAAATTTAATGCCCACCTTGTTCCTGAATAACATAGAGTTCGTCAAACCACTAGTGAGTTTAGGGATTTTACTATCATATGGTGGAATGAACTTGTTAAAACTAGAACTGATCCTCCAACATGGGATAGATTAAAGGAAGCTATGCGTGTTCGCTTTGTTCCTCCTTCTTTTCAGCGGGACCTTCGCAAAAAGTTGCAGCGCTTAGACCAAGGTAACATGTCCGTAGAGGAGTATTATCAAGACTTACAAAAGGGTATGTTGCGCTGTGAGGTAGTAGAGGACATGGATGATAAAATAGCTTGTTTTTATGGGGGTTTGAGGCGTGAAATTCAGGACATTGTTGATTATAAGGAATATGATACTGTTAACAGATTATTCCAGTTGACTATGTTGGCAGAAAAAGAATTGCAGGGCCGCCAACAGCAGCAGCACCAACGCACGAGGAGCACCTTCACACCGCGTTCGACATCTACACCATCAAAAACAGCACCATCTTCGAGTTTTCCTACTGCCACTACACCATCTAATGGTGGCCAACGAACTTCATCTACTGCTCCATTTCCTCGCGCGCCGGAGGGCAGCAAGACGACACCATTCAAGCCTACAACTTCCACTCCTTCCATGAGTCAAACTTCCAACATTCAGTGTCACCGCTGCCAGGGAGTTGGTCATGTGATGAAAGATTGCCCTAGCAAACAAGCATACGTAGCACGAGATGATGGCGGGTATGATAGTACTTCGGATGTTGAAGATGAATATTCTCTTACTACTAACGTTGCAGGACCAAAAGATGACCACTATAGCACAGATGAAGAGGTACTTGGTACTGCAGCAACGGAAAATTATAGAAGCATAATTGTGCAATGTGCTTTGAGCTCCAAAGTTGAGGCGGATGACAAGCTACAGTGACACAATCTTTTTCACATGTTTCTCATCGTCAAGGACTGCCGTGTGCACACTATAATTGATGGAGGCAGTTGCAACAACTTGGTGAACACGGATGTAGTCAAGAAACTTGGGTTGACAACAAGAGCACACCCTCATCCATACCACATTCAGTGGTTCAAGAACAGCGGTAAGGTTAGGGTAACACAAACAGCGAGAGTACATTTTTCGATTGGCTCTTACCATGATTTTGCTGATTTTGATGTCGTACCTATGGATGCTTGTTCTCTTTTGTTGGGACGTCCTTGGGAATTTGATACGGATGCTATTCATCATGGTAGAACTAATAAATATACTTTGATGCATAAAGGAATGAAAATCACATTGCTTCCTATGACTCCTGCTGAAATTGTGCATTTGGAGAAAAGTAAAACACGTGATGATAAGACAATAAAATCACTAGACTCTGAAAAACAACAAGTAATTAAGTTAAAATCACCTTCGTTGCTCACAACTAAATCTGATCTTGCTGATTTATTTAATACCAAGGAGATGTACTATGCTTTAGTATGCAAAGAAGCCATGTTTTCGCTTCATAAAGTGTCCATTGCATTGCCTCCTGCTGTTGCTAACCTTTTGCAGGATTTTGCGGACGTGTTTCCCCCCGAGATACCCCCTGGATTACCACCTATGAGGGGCATTGAACATAAGATCGACTTGATTCCAGGGGCAAGTCTGCCAAATCGTGCGGCGTACAGGGCGAATCTGGAAGAGACAAGGGAAATTCAGCGGCAAGTTCAAGATCTTTTGAACCGCGGGTATATTCGTGAAAGCCTTACTCCTTGTTCTGTTCCAGTTCTTTTGGTTTCTAAGAAAGATGGTAGCTGGCGCATGTGTGTTGATTGTAGAGCGATTAATAACATCACCATTTGATATCGTTATCCTATTCCTCGCTTAGATGACATGCTTGATGAATTGAGTGGTGCTATTATTTTCACAAAAATTGACTTGCGTAGTGGTTACCACAAAATTAGAATGGCACTAGGAGATGAATGGAAAACTGCATTTAAAACCAAGTTTGGACTTTATGTGTGGTTAGTCATGCCCTTTAGTTTAACTAATGCACCTAGCACTTTAATGTGATTAATGAATGAGGTTTTACGTGCCTTTATTGGAAAATTTGTGGTGGTTTACTTCGATGATATCATCATTTACAGCAAGTCATATGCCGAACATCTTAATCATTTACGTGCTGTTTTCAATGTCTTGAGAGATGCACGTTTGTTTGGTAACCTCGAAAAGTGCGTCTTTTGCACCAATCGAGTTTCGTTTCTTGGATATGTCGTTTCGTCACAGGGAATTGAGATGGATGAGGCAAAAATTGTGGTGATTACTAGCTGGCCAACTCCATCAACCGTCACGCAGGTGCGTAGTTTTCTTGGTCTTGCAGGTTTTTATCGACGCTTTGTGTGGGATTTCAGCACCTCTCCATGAACTGACGAAGAAGGGAGTGCAGTTTCGATGGGGCGAACAGCAGCAACAAGCTTTTGATGTTCTCAAATCAAAGATTACACAAGCACCATTGCTACAACTTCCTGATTTTGACAAGACATTTGAGCTAGAATGTGATGCAAGCGGCATTGGTATTGGAGGTGTTCTCATACAAGGAGGTAAACCCGTTGCATTCTTTAGTGAAAAATTGCATGGTCCTTCTCTGAATTATTCTACTTATGATAAGGAATGGTATGTCTTAGTGTGAGTTCTACAAACTTGGCAACATTACCTTTGGTCTAAGGAGTTTGTCATACATTCCGATCATGAATCTTTGAAGTATCTTAAGTGTCAAAACAATCTGAATAAACGACATGCTAAATGGATTGAGTTCATAGAATCGTTTCCATACATCATTAAGCATAAGAAAGGGAAGGAGAATGTTATTGTAGATGCATTATCTAGACATTACACCATGCTGTCCCAACTTGATCATAAAATATTTGGTTTGGAAACAATAAAAGGATTATATCCTACTGATTTGGACTTCAAAGATGCCTTTGAAAATTGTAGAGAAGGAAGAACTTGGAATAAATATGTACTACGGGAGGGCCTCCTCTATCGTGCTAACAAGCTATGTGTTCCTGCTAGTTCTGTTCGCCTATTACTTTTGCAGGAAGCACATGGAGGAGGTTTGATGGGACATTTTGGAGTGAAGAAAACTGAGGACGTGCTGGCCACACACTTCTTTTGGCCAAAGATGAGATGTGATGTCGAGCGCTACATGTCACGATGCACTACTTGCAATAAAGCTAAGTCTCGACTTAACCCACATGGTCTTTATATGTCTCTTCGTGTTCGTAGTGTACCTTGGCAGGATATTTCCATGGATTTTATTTTGGGATTGCCTAGGACTAAGAGGGGGAGGGATAGTATTTTTGTGGTTGTTGATCGTTTCTCCAAAATGACACATTTTATACCCTGTCATAAAAATGATAATGCCTCACACATTGCTGATTTATTTATGACGGAAATTATTCGTTTACATGGTGTGCCAAATACCATTGTTTCTGATCATGATGCAAAATTTTTAAGTCATTTTTGGAGAACTTTGCGGTATAAATTAGGAACTAAGCTGCTGTTTTCAACCACATGTCACCCACTAACCGATGGACAAACTGAGGTAGTAAATCATACTCTATCCACTATGTTACGGGCTGTTTTAAAAACAAATTTAAAGGGTTAGGAGGATTGTTTACCACATATAGAATTTGCTTACAACAGGTCAGTTCACTCTACTACAAAGGTAAGCCCATTCCAGGTAGTGTATGGTTTCAATCCCCGTGCTCCTATTGATTTATTACCTTTGCCTCCTTCTGAAACTATTAATTTGGATGCTACACAACGATCTGAATTCATTCTTAAGATGCATGAAACTACAAAGAAAAATATTGAAAGGATGAATGAGAAGTATAGAATTTCTGGTAGTAAAGGTAGAAAAGAAGTAAAACTTGAACCAGTGGACTTGGTATGGCTACATTTGATAAAAGAACGATTCCCTCACTTGAGAAAATCTAAACTTATGACACGAGCTGCTGGTCCTTTTGAGATTGTTGAAAAGATCAATGACAATGCATATAAGCTTGAGTTGCCTCCGGATTTTGGGGTTAGTCCCACATTTAACATTTCAGATTTACGACCATGTTTGGGAGAAAAAGATGATCTTGAGTCAAGGATGACTCCGATTCAAGAGGGGGAGGATGATGAGGACATCACAATAGTGAATACTCACATTCATATACAAGGACCAATCACAAGAGCACGAGCACGATTACTAAATCAGTAGGTGAACTCGTTCCTAACTTCCTACCCATGTGATTTTGAGAATGGATTGCTATTTAATAATTTAATTGTTATTAGGAACCATGGAAATGATCAAAAATTAAAGTGAGGAGGATTTGGGGACGTGGAGAACCAGATGAGATGTCCACAAGTTGATGGAAACAGTCGCCAACTCGGACTCGAGTTCAACTCGGAGTCTAGGAGCAGTCCATCTTAAAACGGACGCCCAGGATGCATACGGACTCCGTTTTTGATGTTCTACATATGCATGGAAAGATGAGAAGATAAACTTTCCAATGGTTCTGTCCCCACATTAAAATTCGCCAGGAGTAATTGGTAATATTTGAAACAAGTCGAATTCAGAGTTCTGTCCGGTGTTGCACCACCGTATTGGGCTTTTGGGCCTTGTATCCAGTATGAGTCCATTAGGGACGCGTCTAAGGGCCTTATGGACGAACGCTAGCCTTTAAATACTGCAGCCGCCGGCCATATTCAGTGGGTTTTGCTTATATTAAACACTTTCACCGTTCTACGGTTTGTGAGCCCCAATTTCACAATTTCAGATTGCATCTTCATCGTTCTTGCTTGTGTTATCGGTTGCACCTACAGGAATAGCCTTCTTGGCGAGGTCAAGCATGTGAAGCATGGTTGATAACCAACGGAGCAGTGGTGTAGTGATTGCAGGGGTATTCGGGTCTGCTCGAGTGCCTCGGATCATCAACGTCGAGATCTCCACTTCAATCGACCTACCTTTGGAAGATCGGGCCTAAACCGCTCATCAGATAAGGAGTTACCAGATATAAGTGGACAGCAAGTCCGGATATTTTGAACGGAGGTAATCTTCACTCTCCCATGTCGCTTCCTCCGTGGTATGATTGCTACATAGCACCTTATAAAATAGGAGCGCCCGATTCCTTGTTGACCGAGACTTTTCATCAATAATACGGATTGGATGCTCGGTATAGGAGAGATCCGGTTGCAATGTCTCGAGATCTTCAGTGCGGACAGCAAGGGTATTCAGGAGACATTTCCGAAGTTGGGACATGTGAAATATGTCATGCACCTCAGCGAGATTTGTCGGTAGCTCAAGCCGGTAGGCTACGGGTCCACATTTCTCTGTGATGGCGAATGGACCGATAAACCGGGGAGCGAGATTCCCTTTTACACCGAATCGATGAACTCCCTTCATTGGAGATACACGGAGATATACGTACTCTCCGACAATGAAGTTCAGGGGTCGACGTCGCTGGTCTGCAAAGCTCTTCTGTCGAGATTGAGCAGCCTTTAAATTCGCTTGTATGACCCGAACTCGTTCTTTAGCGTCATTTACAAGGTCAACCCCGAATGTTACCCTTTCACTTAATTCACATCAATCCAGCGGTGTGTGACATCTCCGGCCGTAGTGAGCCTCATATGGTGCCATCTTGATACTCGTCTGATAGCTGTTGTTGTATGAGAACTCCGCCAACGGTAAATAAGCATCCCAATTTCTACCGTGGTGGATGGCACACGCTTTGAACATATCTTCCAAGACTTGATTCACCCTCTCAGTTTGTCCATCAGTTTGAGGGTGATATGCGGAGCTTCCAAACAATTTTGTTCCGAAAGATGCGTGCAGCTGTTCCTAGAAACGAGAAACGAACAGTGCACCACGATCTGAAACTATTGTTCTTGGGACTCCATGCAGGCATAAGATCCGTGCAATGTATAACTCTGCATACTTCTTGGCGTTGAATCTAACATTTACCAGTATGAAGTGTGCTGATTTGGTTAATCAGTCAACAATTACCCAAACCGA
This sequence comes from Neostapfia colusana, assembly GCA_030760725.1. Lineage (NCBI taxonomy): Eukaryota > Viridiplantae > Streptophyta > Magnoliopsida > Poales > Poaceae > Neostapfia > Neostapfia colusana. The sequence continues at coordinate 84,249,701 of JASWHV010000008.1, read as the reverse complement.
ATCATGCTTCTGAGATGTGAGTGGTAACCCAACAATGAAATCCATACTCCCATCTTCCCACTTCCATGCCGGAATATTAAGGGGCTGTAGCAAACCAGGTTTCTTCATGTGATCGACTTTCACCCTCCGACACGTATCGCACTCGGATATGTATTTAGCTATTTCCCGCCCAAAACTTGTTTCTCAAATCTTGGTACATCTTGTTGCTGCCCGGATTAATGGAAATTTTTGATAAATGTGCTTCATCTAATATTCTTACAAAGCTTCATGTCTCACAGCACGACTATACGGTTCTTAAACCATAATGTACCGGTCTCATCTTTCCGGAAGCACTTAACATCTCCTTTTTCTATCCTCTTCCGGATATGTACCATGCCCTTATCTTTCTTTTGAGCCTCTACAATTTCATCTCGAATTCTAGGAATGAGGGCCATATTAAATAGCGATCCATAAGGAACCAAGCGCAAGCTCGGTTCTTCTTCTATTGCAGCTATGGTTAGGTTATGAACATGTGATTTCTGACTAAGTGCGTCGGCAACCATATTCGCTTTTCCAGGATGGTAATGAATCTCTATTTCATAGTCTTTAATTAACTCTAACCATCTTCGCTGCCTCATATTTAATTCCTTTTGTGTGAACATGTACTTTAAACTCTTGTGTTCAGTGTAGAGGTGAACTAAGTTTCTAAGTAAATAGTGTCTCCATATTTTTAGAGCAAGTACAACAGCAGCTAACTCGAGGTCATGTGTTGGATAATTCTGCTAATGATTCCAAAGCTGTCGGGATCCATATGCGACCACTCTCCCTTCTTGCATAATCACGCAGCCAAGGCCGATGCCGGATGCATCGCAATAAACATCAAAAGCTTTAGTTGTATCGGGCTGCGCCAACACTGGGGCTGTTGTGAGGTGCTTTACCAATGCTTTCAACGCCTCCTCACATGCTTCACTCCACACATATTTCTTGCCTTTCTTCAGAAGTTCCGTCATCGGTTTAGAGACCTTGGAGAAATTCGGAATGAATCTCCAGTAGTACCCCGCTAAACCAAGAAAACTACGGACTTTGTGGACAGATTTTGGCGAACTCCAATTCAGCACTTGAACAATTTTGCTCGGATCAACCGCAATGCCCTCCGCAGAGATAATGTGTCTAAGAAATGGCACTTGGTTGATTCAAAATTCGCACTTGCTGAATTTTGCATATAGTTTGTGATCCCATAGACGTTGGAGTATAATATGCAGATATTTGGCGTGTTCTTCCTCCGATTTAGAATATACCAAGATATCGTCGATGAAGACCACGAAAAACTTGTCCAACTCTGATATGAAGACTGAATTCATCAAGTACATAAAATGGGCCGTAGCATTAGTGAGTCCGAATGACATGATGAGATACTCATATAACCCGTATCTCATCGGGAATGCCGTCTTTGGTATGTCTTCCGCCCGGATTTTGATCTGATGATATCCGGACGGAAGATCCATCTTCGATAAAACCTTAGCACCCACTAGTTGATCGAAAAGCATATTGATACGTGGTAGTGGATACTTGTTCTTGATAGTTACGGCGTTGAGCGGATGATAGTCCTCACATAGCCTCAATGTCTCGTCCTTTTTCTTGACGAACAACGCGGAGCATCCCCACGGTGATGAACTGGGTTGAATGAAGCCTTTGCTTAGCAAATCATTTAGCTGCTCCTCCAGCTCCGCGAGTTCCTTCGGTGCCATTTTATATGGCCTCCATGAGATGGGTGTGGTTCTTGGTGCTAGTTCAATTTTGAACTCCACCTCACGTTCGGGCGGCATGCCCGGTAGATAATCGGGAAACACGTCCGGATATTCCCGGACCACTGGAATGTCTTCCAGTTTCTTAGCTTCAATGGTGTGTACAGCAGTAACTTCCGGTGCAACATTTCTCTGATCCAACGTGTGTTACCCGTGCCTCTTGGAATTCATCTGCACTGTTCATGAACTAATATCAAAGATAGCTTGGTGATGTGTCAACTAAGCCATTCCCAGGATTATGTCAATCTGCAAGCCTTCGAGGATGATAAGAGTAGTAGGATATATCCGCCCATCCAAACATATAGGCGCTCGAGCAACAATCCTGCCCGCTGTCCTACTACCTCCCGGTGAATTAATCTGATAAGATGTGGCCAAGGTGGTTGATGGTATTTGGTGCTTAACCACATAATCTTTGCTGATAAAATCATGTGTAGCACCCAAGTCGAACAACATGAACGTGGGCTGATCACGTAGGATGAACATACCCACAACACACGGGTTCTCCCACGGGAACATCTTCAACTTCCATATAGTTTACTTTTCCCGTTTTCAGTGCTGTCCTCCTTGGCTGACCATGGAATTTCTTTGAAGCTTGAGATGACATATGACTGCTGCTTTGCTGGGTCACTTGACCCTCCTGAGGAATATGCTCTACATCGCTACAAGTACCATATGATGCAAGCTCAAGATCTTCACAATATGGAAGTGGTTGATATACTTGTTCACTTTGCTGAGGTGGGGATGCACAAATACTCATTGGCTGCCGCCACAGCAGTGACCCCTTGTTGAGTATGGATGGAATTGGATTTGCGGTGGTCCGTCAAAAGACTGAATTTCCACCCCGGACGGAAAGCAATATATCACCAGTTGTTCTTGAGAATAATCATCCGTACTTGCCGGTGATAATCTTCTATTCCTCTTACTTTCCTTATGCTGGAGTTCAGCTATTTCTTGAATCATAGAGGCATTGACTAACTCGCTATAATTCCCTTTATTGAATAGTGCCACTTTCGCTCGAAGCTCCACATTGAGGCCTCGGAAGAAGTAATGACACTTAGCCGTCTCCTTATCCACATACGCGGATGCATATTGTACTAAATGGTTAAATTCCGTAAAGTACTCCATAACACTCATCCCTTCTTGCTTGAGTTCATATAACACTTCAACTCTGGTTTTGATGATGCCCTCATAGATATGACGTGCACGGAAAGCATCATGAAACTCCGTCCACGTCACACGATGGCCTTCAGCGATCTTAGCAAGAATTCAGACCACCAAGCCCCAGCGGATCCATGAAGTTGCTGAGCGGCAAATAAAGCCTTCTCATATTCATCACACTGGAGCATGTCCAATTTAGATTCAATAACTAGGAGCCAATAATCTGCCTCCAAGGCTTCTTTAGCTTCCGAGAATAGCGGTGGTTGTCTTGCTAGAAAATCCAAATAAGTGTTCAGTGTGGGATTACGCTGTAAAGTCTCTTGTCGGATGCCTTGCTGCACCAACATGTCAAGAGACTCAGCCATTTCTCCTAACACTTCCGCCAGTCCGGTTGATGATGGCGGTGATCGTCGATGCGACGAATCATTTTCATCCCGGCTGGAACCACCAACCTCATACCCGGAATGAGTATGATCCATACTGCAAGAGCGAGCAATTTACGGTTAATATCCAAGATTGTACTCAACTTGAACTCAAAATTATTAACCGCAAAAGCATCACACCAACAGTGCAGCATACATGAAGGAAACAAGGTTTTTGACAATTCCAAAATATAACCAATGATTGTTCAAGTTTGTCAAACACTTAAACCAACAACAAGGAATCATGAAAGATAACTACTGAATATGTCATGGAACTTAGAGAAGTATAAAAACCTTCATGGCCACAACATGTCTCAAGTTACATGGCCAATGAGCAATGCTCTGCTCAGAATGACCATTTGGCCTTAATCCCAGAATTTGATTATGAAAATGACAGTTTCATGTCTCAAGTTGAATATCAAAGTTATAGATAACTTCCATATATTTGCAACAAGTATTTATTTGCCTTCATATCAGTTCTGGATCAGGAGTTATGATATTTCAAAGTTGACAGAAATCTGGAACAATTTTTGACAGCAGCTCCTCTGAAAGTGGCTGTTTTGTCCGCAAGATTTCATAAAGTTTTACCCCAAATGTGAAATCACAAAATTATAGCAAGTGGAGCTTCAAATCGCACCGAGAAAATGAGAGGGAATTTCAACTTTTGAATATAAAGGTGTGAGCTCCAAGTCTAAAGTGAACTTGCAAAAATTTCCAAACTGGAAGATCTAACTCCACAACTCGGTCACCATACATCCAATAATAGCCCGGCAAATTTTCAGAGCATTGGGAAAGGATTTCCTAGTCACTGGAATTAAAACGGGAGACAATTTGAATTTGAATTTAAATCTCAGTTTCAAATTCCGATTTCACCGAAATCCAAATTTGAGTGCACCATTGTGTTCCTCACATGTCTTTTGGCTTATTCTCCAATTTTGATCAAAGTTGGAGTTTGATTGCTAATTCAAATGGAATTTTGAAAGAAATGACGAGGGGAGAAATGGGGCCCACTTGTCAATGAAAGGTTAAACTTACCCCCAAAGGCTCCTCCGCTCTTCACTCGGACTAGCCGAAAGCCTCATGCGCGTGCCACCTCCCGAGCTTTGCAGCCAACCGCCTCCACGTCCTACTTCCGCTCGTGGCTCGGCCTGATCCTTCCCGCGATGAGTACACCGACGCAAGTTCTTCTCTCTCACTCGCTCATGCGCTCCCTCACCCGCTCAAACATAAGAAACACGCTGCCGTGCTCTGCTTCTCATCACTGATCGCCGTCCGCTAGCGTTGGCGCCCAGCTGAGCTGTGCAGGAGCTGCCCCGGACTCCACTCGACGTCTCCCAACCCTCACCAGCCCGTGCCCAGCCTCCATCGATCGCTGCCACGCTGTTCTTCCTCCGCAAGTCCAAGCAAAGTTGTGCCTCACTGATCATTGGCGCCCGGACGTTCTGAGCTGTATCGTGGCCAACCTTCTGTGGCAAAAAGAGGCGCCCCAGACTGCTCTACACTCCGGTGAAAACCCCTCCTCTTTTCGTGGCATGTACGTGGTTGTTTGGCTGATCCCTTATCTGCGGATGAAGAGCTGGCTCATGATGCTGACTAGTTCTGTCAGGAGTCTGGGCCTCTGCACAGGATGCGGATGCCACTGGGTCATGCGGCTGAATGTGACGGACTGTTAGCTCAGCGTGTGGTATTTAATCAGCTTGTTAGTATGAACATAAGTCGCGAGGTGAGTCCAGTGAGAATAAACAAAGGCATGTGATTGCCGACCAAGTGTTCATGTACGGTGTGTCATGTTCTCTTATTCCTTCTGTCATTCGTGCGTTCGTCGTAAGTTCCATCAATTGGCATCAAAGCCTCGTTTGCTCAAAATCCTGACCGTAGCCATGGTGATGTTCCCGTCGGTGCAAGAGGAAGCAGCAGCATTTCGCTCACGTACCCGGTGCTGTCGCCGGCGAGCTACACCGCGTGGGTGATCAAGGTGGAGGCGATCCTCGATGCCCAAGGTCTGTGAGAGGCAGCGGCTTCCGCGGACGGCGTGGTGGTGGACAAGCGGAAGAACAAGACCGCGGGCGCAGCTCCTCCAAGCGCTGCCGGAGGACATTCTCATGCAGGTGTCGACGAAGCCGACGGCGAAAGAGGTTTGGGACAGCCTCAAATCGAGGTTCGTCGGCACGGATCAAGTGAAGGTAGCTCGTCTGTCCACGCTGAAGGGCGAATTTGATCGTGACGACGGCAAGACGCTCAATGAGTTCGCCGGCAAGGTCAGTGGCATGGCCGCGAGGTACCCCGGGATGAGATCGACGCTCGACGATGCTGCGATGGTCAAGAAGCTCCTCGACACCGTCCCATATTGGCTCTATCCTGCAGTTGCGGGGATCGAGCAGTTCTGCGACGTCGACAAGATGCCGTTCGAGGAGGCACTTGGCAGGCTGAAGGCGTTCGATGAGCATTGCCTTCGGCGAACTCATGGCCGCGAGACGTCTGCTGGCGATGGACGGCTACTGCTCACGGAGGCGGAGTGGAAGGCTCGGCAGAAGTCGAAGCGGTCATCGATCGGGAAGTGCTAGAACTGCGGCGCTCACGGTCACTTCGCCCGGGACTGCCACAAGCCAAAGAAGAAGAAGAAGGAGGAGGAGGAGGAGGAGGAGGAGGAGGAGGAGGAGGAGGAGGAGGAGGAGGAGGAGGAGGAGGAGGAGGAGGAGACACTGTTCGCCAACGCCGACGAGGAACCGGCGCTGCTGTGAGTCGGCGCGTTATGACGTCGGGTTTAGGGGGTGATTGTTAGGAATAAATCCGCCGCAGGTGTGTGCATGAGTTGTGTGTTTGTTTTCTTAGCATGTATGTGTGTGCGCACGTGTGCTGATGTGTCTGTAGCTGGCTCGCATGTGCGTATTTTAGCACATATGTGCGTACTGTGCTTGTGGCGTGTGTGTGCACGTTATGTGTTAGGTGTGTCCTAGTAGGTCTACTAGTTAGCACGTATGTCCGTGCTGTGCATAAACGTGTGTCGTGTGTGTGATCCTTGCATGTAGGCCACGGCAAGGATGCGGCAAGGTTGCAGCAGCGTGGTGGGCACTGGAGACTGCAAAGCGGGTGTAGACCAGCAAGACATAAACTCGTACGTTCTAGTGTGGCTGAAAGTACGGATCATGGAGCGAAGACTGGGCCAGGTGGTTAAGCCGTTCGAAGCCGGACACGAAGGCACACGATGTGCGTCGAGTTTGTGAGTCAGTAGTGTGCGTGTGTTGGATGTGTTCCAATGTGCCAAATGGTGTATGCACACGTATGAGATCTGCTGCATGTATGTGAGTGTGAGTGGCTCCTGGTGACCGGTTCGTATGGAGCGCCGGACTGCGGCAGCAGCGAGGTTGCATCGTTTGCCATGCAGCACGGTTCCAGTGAAGGGATAACCATGCATGTACGTGGTTGTTTGGCTGATCCCTTATCTACAGATGAAGAGCTGGCTCACGATGCTGACTAGTTCTGTCAGGAGTCTGGGCCTCTGCGCAGGATGCGGATGCCACTGGGTCATGCGGCCGAATGTGACGGACTGTTAGCTCAGCGTGTGGTATTTAATCAGCTTGTTAGTATGAACATAAGTCGTGAGGTGAGTCCAGTGAGGATAAACAAAGGCATGTGATTGCTGACTAAGTGTTCATCTACCGTGTGTCATGTTATCTTATTCATTCTGTCATTCGTGAGTTCGTCGTAAGTTCCATCAGAGTCATGGCCGTCGCTGCTGCTGTGGGGACGCCATTCTAGTCACCATCAGCCTGGTTTGATCCCATCATCAGGTTTCCCATCCCTCAAAACTCCAAGCGGCCTGAATCAAAAAAGTTCGATGGGGAATCCCAGTACCGGCGAGGGCGCCGCCATCACAGCCGCTGCTCGAGCTTCTGTTCTGAGGTTGAAGAAGGAACTGTGGAATGGGGCCTGCGCGCCAGAGTTTAAACTTTTTCCCTCAATTTCAGTTTCAGTTCAACTTTAAATGCACATAACTTTTGATAGGAACCTCAAAAAATTGTGAAATAAATTTCATTGGATTCCTCTCAGTGAGTAATATCTAGGGGTACATCCCACATTTTATGAAAATCACTGGATTTGGCTCATTAATTCATTTAAATAAAAAATTTTAGGAATTTTTACAGGAGTTCTATTTATTAGAAAATTCCCAAATCTGGGCAGGACATTCTTCCAAAAATAATTGAACTCCAGTAAAAATTTCAGAGGCATTGGACCTCATTTGCTCGGCCAAATGTGGTGTCCATCCTTTATGTCTCTGAAAAATAGGAAAATAAACAGAGCCCATTTTCAGACTTTTACCCAATCTTGTAAATTCCATATCTCTGTGTAGGAAGCTCGAAAAATGGTGAAACCAAATCCTATGGACTCATAATACTCCCAATTTTCTGAAAAACTAAATTTGGAGCATGACAAGATCCTAGAATTACCATAGGAATTCAGAAAAGCCAAATAGCTAAGAAAATTCTTTAGGCCACATCTTACATCAACTTTGTCTGAAGTTCTGCAAGCCATACCTCTGTATGATCTATGGAACACTGCAAAAATTTCAGAGCAAGTTGAGGTCATGTTATTCAGTTTTCTGCTAATTCTTTCCAGCTTCATATGTATGTCCATTATATAGCTCTTTGGAATTTATTCCAACCATCCACTGCTCAACATGTTCTGTTCCATCACATAGCCAAACCCGAATCTCGATTATTAGTTAATCTGAACTCTTCAAGTCATAAAACACTTTTGTTTTACAATTCCTTAATTGCAATATGATGTGCATATTCATCTCGGTAGGAAAAACGACGAAAGAGCTCGACGAGGCATTCGACTCAGAACAGCAACTTGAAGCTTTACTCGTCGCCAAGCTACTTACTTAAAAGTAGAAATAAACCTGCAGCAACATAAGGCAACCCCGGTTTGCATTTAACAGCTTTTAGTTACATTTTACTTTGTATCACTTTCATTGGTCTAGTATGTATTGTGCATTAGGTCAAGGGTGACCGATACTCCAAATGCATGACCCACAAACCCTTGGAGTTAAAGGGTAGAACAGGTTACATTCGTGTAGTTTCTGCTAGGTTTAAGTTGTATAGGATCCGGTACAAGTCGGATAGTTAGAAGCTACTCGCGAGGTTAGGATGTTGGTTCAACGGGGTATAATTCTAGAGAATGAATGTTCTGGAAAGGAAAATAAGACCGAGCAGAGAGTAGGAGCAGCAGGATGGTGGGCCTGTGTTGCCGTAGCTCTGTTTGTGTCGGTTAAGGACCGATGCGTATGCCGCCCTGCTGAGCAAGTTTGAACAGTACCGGATGCATACTGGAATTTTTTGGGTCCAGGAAACCGATGTAACTCGGGTACCCTCGTGTCGAAACTTATACGGCCGTCCTTTGGGGGGTGGTGTCAGAGGTGTAAACCCGCTAGCGGAGGAACTTCGACGTGTTCCGGGTAGTGGCCCTTCTAATGGGTCGGCAAAACTGGTTCGGCATTGGAGTGACGGGTGAAACGTTGCTGCATACAATGTAAGAAAGAACTCTAGTGTGAGTCTTCGAGGCGGGTGTATGTGTCGTGTGTTTCGGGTGTGTCCTGATTCGAATCACCGTCCCTCGCGGTTATATGAGTACTACTTGTTCACTTAGTTGTGACGTAGTAATTATTTCCAGATGAAGTGAGATGAATCATTGCTGATTTGAAGTCCTTAAATTCATTATATTGCCAACCATATATGCTATAGTTGTAGAGCTCACTAAGTTTATATTCCACTTTGGGCATCACCACATCGGAGGAAAGCATTTCTTGTTTGATTGTTGACTTCCAATGTGAGGGCTGCCTAAGGCATAATAATTTGCTGCTATTAAACTGAAAGTAAGGATTAACATGTAGACGTGTCTTTATTGCATCATACTTTTCCTATGTTATTAGTCTCTGCATGTAGAGTTTCATGATTTAGGAGTGTCGGTTAAGTCTTGCTGAGCCATCGAGCTCATGGTTGCATTATTAGTGTTTTGCAGGTGATAGAAAATTTGCTATGAAGATGGTTGTTCGGTGAGACATCAGAGACTCACCGGAAACCCTGCTGCTGCACTTATCTGTGTTGAAGCTAGTAAGAAGCGTCCACGGGCTGGACGTCTTCTCTTTTGCATAGTTAGGACCGAGAGTAAGTGTGTATATATATTCCGCTACGTGTACCTTGGTGGTACATTATTTTGTATGAAACTATGTTGATAAATAAAAGACTTTGTATGTTTATGGTTTTTTTCGTGTATGCTATTGGGTGCCGCATCGCACGGCACCACCTAATGTGTATCCTAGAGTGTGGATCCCGGAAGGGGTTCCCCACAGGCATGGTATCAGAGCCGCATTGATAATAGCACGCATGAAAAGAGCATATTTTCAAGAACTTAGAAGTATACGAGTGAGAAATGTATAGTATGCCCACATAAGGACTATCAATAGCATAGTTACTTAAGGTGGCAAGCTCACAGTGTGTTATTATTCAATATTTCAATTCTGTAACGACGTACCTACGTGGAGGTAAGCATGGTAAGGAACGCCACCGAAAGCGGATAAATTTCGGTTAGCTCCCCTGATAAGGAAAGTGGTTCAGGGTATAGGTCTCACAGCTTGGTGTGAGACGTCAATATGAAACTCTTGAGCTCTTCATGTTCCTGAGTTCATATAAAGCGCTGGTCCCTGGCGTGCATTAGGCAAGAAAGTGGAAACCCATCGCGTGGTCAGTAACGCGATAGTGTGTTCTTTTGGAAATAACCTAGGAGGACATACGCAGCGCTTGCCATCGGCGTGCCCTGCAGGGCAGTAGGTGGTATCTGTTGGGTTGATAAAATTCCCAACCATGATGACCCGTTCGTTCTCTACTCGGGTTCCCCGTCGGGTGGTGAATAACTCGATCATGTACCTTGAGACGTGACTTGACTCAAGGACGGCCCATATGGAAATGATACGGGGCGTATGTTTTTACTATGATATGGATCTGCCTGAAATGGAAAAACCTCTTGTGTGCATCATTATTGATTGTTTTTTCATCAGGTACCTTAACCACGAATAGAACATTGCGTTTAGAAAACGTGTGTGAGTGCTCGTTTTAGTGCCACCACTTGAGACGTATATGCCGGTGTAACGCAGGTTAGGATTTTTGATTTGGTGAGGAGACGTAGTACCGTGATATGTTCTTAACTGCATGAAAATGAAATTTTCAAGGAAAAGAGTAAATTTGGACTCTAGGATTCCATTAGGGGTTAATGAACTCCTATATTGAACTAAGAGTCAATTGGGAGTATAGTTTCCATCTCAAATATTTAGAAACCATGTCCCCTTTTTTTGGCAGAATTTTTGCTGAAAATGAACAGGGCATAACTTTTGTTTGGTTGAACCAATGGAGGTGATAGATACATTTCTGGAAATGTTTTGAAGTCTTCTACAACTTTTCTGTAGAACTCCAGAACAGAATCTCCCTCCAAATGGATCAAAATCTCAGATGAGTGTTAACTGTCCAAAAACAAGGCAGACCAAAAATGCTCTCTGGTATTTTCTGTATTTCGACCATAACTTCTTGTAGAAAAATTTCTAAGGGTCATGTAAGACACCGTTGAAAATTTTCTCATATGTTCTACGACTTTGTAGTTCAAAAGTTTCTACAGATTTGGGGTAGAACTTTATGAAATCTTGCGGACAAAACAGCCACTTTCAAAGGAGGTGCTGTCAAAATTGTTCCAGATTTCTGTCAACTTTGAAATATCATAACTTCTAATTCAGGATTTATATGAAGGCAAATAAATACTCGTTGGAAATATATTGAAGTTATCAAAAACTTTTATATTCAGCTTGAGATATGAAACTGCCATTTTCATAATCAAATTCTGGGATTGAGGCCGAATGGTCATTCTTAACAGAGCATTGCTCATTGCCATGTAACATGAGACTTGTTGTGGACATGAAGATTTTTATACTTCTCTAAGTTCCATGACATACTCATTAGTTATCTTTCATCATTCCTTTTTGTTGGTTTAAGTGTTTGACAAACTTGAGCAATCATTGGTTATATTTCAGATTTGTCAAAAATCTTATTCGATTTCATGTATGCCACACTGTTGATGTGAGGCTTTTGCGGTTAACAGTTTTGAGTTCAAGTTGAGTACAAGCTTGGATATTAACCGTAAATTGCTCACTCTTACAGTATGGATCATACTCATTTCAGATATCAGGTTGGTGGTTCCAGCCGGGATGGAAATGATTTGTCGCAGCAACAATCACCGCCATCATCAACCGGACTGGCGGAGGTGTCGGGAAGAATGGCTGAGTCTCTTGAGATGTTGGTGCAGCAAGGCATCCAACAGGAGACCTCACAGCAAAACCCCACACTGAATACTTATCTGGTATTCTCGGAAGCTAAAGAAACCTTGGAGGCAGATCATTGGCTCCGGGTGATTGAATCTAAACTGGGAATGCTCCAGTGTGATGAATATGAGAAGGCTCGCGGAAGGCCATCGTGTGACATGGACGGAGTTTCGTGTTGCTTTCCGTGCATGTCATATCTGTGAGGGCATCGTCAAAACCAGAGTTGAAGAGTTCTATGAACTCAAGCAGGGAGGCATGAGTGTTATGGAGTACTTTACGGAATTTAACCGTTTAGTACAATATGCATCCGCTTATGTGGATAAAGAGACGATGAAGTGTCATTACTTCTTCCGAGGCCTCGATGTGAAGCTTCGGGCGAAAGTGGCACAATGCAATAAAGTGAATTACAACGAGTTAGTCAATGCCGCTATGATTCAATAAATAGCTGAACTCGAGCATAAGAAAAGTAAGAGGAAGAGAAAATTATCACTGGCAAGTACGGGTAATTATCATCAAGAACAACCGCTGATATATTGCTTACCATCTGGGGTGGAAATTCAGTCCTTTGACGGACCACCTCAGATCCAATTCTGTCCATACTCAACAATGGAGGTTCAGCCACTGCTGCCACAGCAGCAAATGAGTATTTGTGCGCCCCCACCTCAGCAAAATGCACAAGAATATCAACCACCTCCATATTATGAAGATCTTGAGCTCGCATCATACGGTACTTATAGCGATGTAGAGCATATTCCTCAAGAGGGTCAACTGAACAGGCAGAGCAGCAGTCCCATGTCATCTCAAGCTGCAAAGAAATTCCATGGTCGGTCAAGGAGAACAGCACTGAAATTGGGAAATGTAAACTATATGGCAGTTGAAGATGTTCCCGTGGGAGAACCCGTGTTCGCGGGTATGTTCAGCCTACGTGATCAGCCAACGTTCGTGTTGTTCAACTTGGGTGCTACACATGATTTTATCAGCAAAGATTATGTGGTTAAGCACCAAATACCATCAACCACCTTGGCCGCATCTTATCAGATTAATTCACCGGGAGGTAGTAGGACAGCAGGCAGGATTGTTGCTCGAGCGCCTATATGTTTGGATGGGCGAATATATCCTACTACTCTCATCATCATGGAAGGCTTGCGGATTGACATCATCTTGGGAATGGCTTGATTGACACATCACCAAGCTATCTTTGATATTAGTTCACGAACGGTGCAGCTGAATTCAAAGAAGCACGGGCAAGACACGTTGAGGCTGAGAAATGTTGCACCGGACGTTACAGCTGTACACACCATTGAAGCTAAGAAACTGGAGGACATGCCAGTGGTCTGGGAATATCCGGATGTGTTCCCGAGGATCTACCGGGCATGCCGCCCGAACGTGAAGTGGAGTTCAGAATTGAACTAGCACCGGGAACCACACCCATCTCTCAGAGGCCGTATAAAATGGCACGGAAGGAACTCGGGGAGCTGAAGGAGCAGCTGAATGATTTGCTAAGCAAAGGCTTCATTTGACCCAGTTCATCACCGTGGGGATGCTCCATGCTGTTCGTCAAGAAAAAGGATGAGACTCTGAGGGTATGTGTGGACTATCGTCCGCTCAATGCCGTAACTATCAAGAACAAGTATCCACTACCATGTATTGATATGCTTTTCGATCAACTAGTGGATGCTAAGGTTTTCTCGAAGATGGATCTTCAGTCTGGATATCATCAGATAAAAATCCGGGCAGAAGACATACCCAAGACGGCATTCTCGACGAGATACGGGTTACATGAGTATCTCATCATGTCATTCGGACTCACTAATGCTCCGGCTCATTTTATGTACTTGATGAATTCAGTTTTCATGCCGGAGTTGGACAAGTTCGTCATAGTCTTCATCGATGATATCTTGGTATATTCTAAGTTGGAGGAAGAACACGCCGAACATCTGCATATTGTGCTCCAACGCCTACGGGATCACAAACTATATGCAAAATTCAGCAAGGGCGAGTTCTGGATCAACCAAGTGCCATTTCTTGGGCAAATTATTTCTGCGGAGGGCATCGCAGTTGATCCGAGCAAGATCGTCCAAGTGCTGAATTGGGGTTCACCAAAGTCAGTCCACGAAGTCTGTAGTTTTCTCGGTTTAGCGGGTTACTACCGGAGATTCATTCCGAATTTCTCCAAGGTCTCTAAACCGATGACGGAACTTCTGAAGAAAGGCAACAAATATGTGTGGAGTGAAGCATGTGAGGAGGCATTCAAAGCATTGGTAAAGCACCTCACGACAGCCCCGGTGTTGGCGCAGCCCGAAAGGACTAAGGCTTTTGATGTCTATTGTGATGCATCCGGCATCGGCCTTGTCTGCGTGCTTATGCAAGAAGGGCGAGTGGTCACATATGGATCCAGGCAGCTTCGGAATCATGAGCAAAATTACCCGACACATGATCTCGAGCTAACTGCTGTGGTCCTTGCTCTAAAAATGTGGAGGCACTATTTACTTGGAAATTTGGTTCACCTCTACACCGACCATAAATGTTTGAAATATATCTTCACACAAAAGGAGTTAAATATGAGACAGCGAAGATGGTTAGAGTTAATTAAAGACTATGAAATAGAGATACATTACCATCCTGGAAAAGCGAATGTGGTTGCCGACGCACTTAGTCGGAAATCACATGTTCATAACTTAACCATGGCTGCAATGGAAGAAGAAGAACCAAGCCTGCGCTTGGTTTCCTATGGGTCATTGTTTAATCTTGCCCTCATTCCTACAATTCGTGATGAAATTGTAGATGCGCAAAAGAAAGATAAGGGCATGGCCCATATCAGGAAGAGAATAGACAAAAGAGAAGCTAAGTGCTTCCGGAAAGATCAGAACGGTACGTTATGGTTCAAGAACCGTATAGTTGTACCACGGGACATGAAGCTTCGGAAGAAAATATTAGACGAAGCTCATTTATCAAAATTTTCCATTCATCCAGGCAGCAACAAGATGTACCAAGATTTGAGAAACAAGTTTTGGTGGACACGGATGAAGCGGGAAATAGCTAAATACGTATCCGAGTGCGATACGTGTCAAAGGGTGAAAGCAGATCACATGAAGAAACCTGGTTTGCTGCAGCCCCTTCATATTCCGGCATGGAAGTGGGAACATGTGAGTATGGATTTCATTGTCGGGTTACCACTCACATCTCAGAAGCATGATTCGGTTTGGGTAATCGTTGACCGATTAACCAAATCAGCACACTTCATACTGGTAAATGTTAGATTCAACGCCAAGAAGTATGCAAAGTTATACATTGCATGGCTCTTATGCCTGCATGGAGTCCCAAGAACAATAGTTTCAGATCATGGTGCACTGTTCATTTCTCGTTTCTGAGAACAGCTGCACACATCTTTGGGAACCAAATTGCTTAGAAGCTTGCATATCACCCTCAAACCGATGGACAAACCGAGAGGATGGATCAAGTCTTGGAAGATATCTTGAGAGCGTGTGCCATCCACCACAGTAATAATTGGGATGCTTATCTACAGTTGGCGGAATTCTCGTACAACAACAGCTATCAGACGAGTATCAAGATGGCACCGTATGAGGCTCTCTATGGCCGGAGATGTCGCACACCGCTGAATTGATGCGAATCCGGTGAAAGAGTGACATTCAGGATTGACCTTGTCAATGATGCTGAAGAACGAGTTCGGGTCATACAAGCAAATTTAAAGGCTGCTCAATCTCGACAGAAGAGTTATGCAGACCAGTGACGTCGACCGCTGAACTTCAACGTCGGAGAGTACGTATATCTCCGCGTATCTCCAATGAAGGGAGTTCACCGATTCGGTGTAAAAGGAAAGCTCGCTCCCCGGTTTATCGGTTCATTTGCTATCACAGAGAAATGTGGACCTGTAGCCTACCCGCTTGAGCTACCGACAAATATCACTGGTGTGCATGACATATTTCACGTCTCCCAGCTTCAGAAATGTCTCAAGAACACTATTGCTGTCCGCAATGAAGATATTGAGACATTGCAACCGGATCTCTCCTATACCGAGCATCCAATACGGATTATCGATGAAAAGTCTCGAACGACAAGGAACTGAACACTCCTATTTTATGAGGTGTTATGGAGCAATCACACCGCGGAGGAAGCGACATGGGAGAGTGAAGAATACCTCTTTTCAAACTACACAGACTTGCTGTTCGCTCATATAAGGTAATTCTTTCTTTATCGTCTTGTCTCTTCTTTTGGAATCTCGGGACGAGATTCTTTTTAAGGGGGGAGGGATGTGAAATCCCAAAATTCTAGCAAGTGGGGCTGCAAATCACACCGAGAAAATGAGAGGGAATTTCAACTTTTGAAAATAAAGGTGTGATCTCCAAGGCTAAAGTGAACTTGCAAAAATTTCTAAACCGGGAGATCTAACTCCACAACTTGGTTCACCATACATCCAATAATAGCCCGGCAAATTTTCAGAGCATTGGGAAAGGATTTCCTAGTTGTTGGAATTAAGACGGGAGACAATTCGAATTTGAATTTAAATCTCAGTTTCAAATTCCGACTTCACCGAAATCCAAATTTCAGTGCACCATTGTGTTCGTCACATGTCTTTTGGCTTATTCTCCAATTTCGATCAATGTTGGAGTTTGATTGCTATTTCAAATGGAATTTGGAATGAAATGAAGAGGGGAGAAATGGGGCCCACTTGTCAGTGAAAGGTTAAACTTACCCCCGAAGGCTCCTCTGCTGTTCACTCGGACTAGCCAAAAGCCTCACACGCGCGCCACCTCCCGAGCTTTGCAGCCGACCGCCTCCACGTCCTGCTTCCGCTCGTGGCTCGGCCTGATCCTTCCCGCGACGAGTACACCTACGCAAGTTCCTCTCTCTCACTCTCTCACGCGCTCCCTCACCCGCTCAAACATAAGAAACACGTTGCCATGCTCTGCTTCTCATCACCGATCGCTGTCCGCTAGCGTTGGTGCCCAGCTGAGCCATGCAGGAGCTGCGCTGGACTCCACTCGACGTCTCCCAACCATCACCAGCTCGTGCCCGGCCTCCTTCGATCGCTGCCACGCCGTTCTTCCTTCGCATGTCCGAGCAAAGTCGCGCCTCACTGATCATCGGCGCCCGGACGTTATGAGCTGTATCGTGGCCAACCTTATACAGCAAAAAGAGGCGCCCCAGACTGCTCTACACTCCGGTGAAAACCCCTCCTCTTTTCATGCACTACAGAGGAAGAATTTCTCTATTTACTGCAAGTGTATTCATAGAACCGAGCTGCACAAACC
Source organism: Neostapfia colusana (assembly GCA_030760725.1). Taxonomy (NCBI): domain Eukaryota; kingdom Viridiplantae; phylum Streptophyta; class Magnoliopsida; order Poales; family Poaceae; genus Neostapfia; species Neostapfia colusana. Next base: position 84,232,699 of record JASWHV010000008.1, on the reverse strand, counting down.
TTCAAAATTCGTAGTAATCACTCAACCAAAGCTTGTGCCGAGCTACAAACAGGTTTTAGATTTTCCCACGCTCCTCTAGTATAAAAACCATCGAAAATAATCAAGATTTAGCGCTGTTCTTCGAGAATTTCGAGCCGCCGCCGGTTTTGGCCCTAGGTCACCGATGAACTCTTGTTTGCAGCCATTTTTGAGATGATTTGAGCGCATGACGAGGCTTAGGGTTCTGCCACGGTGCTGTAGGAAGAAAAACCAAGTTGTTTGAGTCATTTTGGTGTGAGCTAGAGGTCGCCGGAGTCATGGCCGCCGCTGCTGCCGTGGGGGGTCGCCATTCCAGTCACCACCGGCCTGATTTGACCCCACCATCAGGTTTCACATCCCTCAAAACCCCCAGGCGGCCTGAATCAACAAAGTTGGATGGGGGAATCCCAGTACCGGCGAGGGCGCCGCCATCACAGCCGCTGCCCAAGCTTCTGTTCGGAGGATTGAAGAAGGAACTGTGGAGTGGGGCCCGCGCGCCAGAGTTTAAACTTTTTCCCTCAATTTCAGTTTCAGTTCAACTTCAAATGCACATAACTTTTGATAGGAACCTCCAAAAATTGTGAAATAAATTTCATTGGATTTAACTCAGTGAGTAATATCTAGGGGTGCATCCCAATTTTTGTGAAAATCCCTGGATTTGGCTCATTAATTCATTTAAAGAAAAAAACTGTAGGAATTTTTACAGGAGTTCTGTTAATTGGAAAATTTCCAAATTTGGGAAGGACATTCTTCCAAAATACTTGAACCCCAGTAAAAATTTCAGAGGCATTGAACCCGATTTGCTTGGCCAAATGGGGTGTCCATTCTTTATGTCTCTGAAAAATAGGAAAATAAACAGAGCCCATTTTCAGACTTTTACCCAATCTTATAAGTTCCATATCTCTGTGTAGGAAGATCAAAAAATGGTGAAACCAAATCCTATAGACTCATAAGACTCCCAAGTTTCTGAAAAACTATATTTGGAGCATGACAAGATCCTAGAATTGCCATAGGAATTCAGAGAAGCCATATAGCTAAGAAAATTCTTTAGGCTACATGTTACATCAACTGTGTCTTAAATTTTGCAAGCCTTACCTCTGTATGATCTATGGAACACTAAACATTTCAGAGCAAGTTGAGGTCATGTTATTCAGTTTTCTGCTAATTCTTTCCAGCTTCATATGTATGTCCATTATATAGCTCTTTGGAATTTATTCCAACCATCCACTGCTCAACATGTTCTGTCTCTGTTCCATCACATAGCCAAGCCCAAATCTTGATTCTTAGTTAATCTGAACTCTTCAAGTCATAAAACACTTTTGTTTTATAATTCCTTAATTGCAATATGAACTTGTGCATATTCATCTCGGTAGGAAAAACAATGAAGGAGCTCGACGAGGCATTTGACTCAGAACAGCAACTTGAAGCTTTACTCGTCGCCAAGCTACTGACTTAAAAGTAGAAATAAACCTGCAGCAACATAAGACAACCCCAGTTTGCATTTAACAGCTTTTAGTTACATTTTACTTTGTATCACTTTTATTGGTCTAGTATGTATTGTGCATTAGGTCAAGGTGATTGATACTCCAAATGCATGACCCACTAACCCTTGGAGTTAATGGGTAGAACAGGTTACCTTCGTGTAGTTTCTGCTAGGCTTAAATTGTATAGGATCCGGTACAAGTCGGGTAGTTGGAAGCTACTCGCGAGGTTAGGATGTTGGTTCAACGGGCTATGATTCTAGGGATTGAAAGTTCTGAAAGGAAAATGAGACAGAGCAGAGAGTAGGAGCAGCAGGACGGTGGGCCTGTGTTGCCGTAGCTCTATTTGTGTCGGTTAAGGACCGATGCGTATGCCGCCCTGCTGAGCAAGTTTGAACAGTACCGTATGCATACTGGAATTATGGGGTCCAGGAAACCGATGTAACTCGGGTACTCTCGTGTCGAAACTTATACTGCCATCCTTTGGGGGTTTGGTGTCAGAGGTCCGCTAGCGGAGCAACTTCGACATGTTCCGGGTAGTGGCCCTTCTGGTGGGTCGGCAGAACTGGTTCGTGTTGGAGTGACGGGTGAAAGGTTGCTGCATACAACGTAAGAAAGAGCTCTAGCATGAGTCTTTCGAGGCGGGTGTATGTGTCGTGTGTTTCAGGTGTGTCCTGATTCGAATCACCGTCCCTCGCGGTTATATGAGTGCCACTTGTTCACTTAGTTGTGACGTAGTAATTATTTCCAAATGAAGATAGATGAATCATTGCTGATGTGAAGTTCTTAAATTCATTGTATTGCCAACCATGTATGCTATAGTTGTAGATCTCACTAAGTTTATATTCCACTTCCGATGTGAGGGCTGCCAAAGGCATAATAATCTGCTGCTATTAAACTGAAAGTAAGGATTAACATGTAGGCGTGTCTTTGTTGCATCATATTTTTCCTATGTTATTAATCCCTGCATGTAGAGTTTCATGGTTTAGGAGTGTTGGTTAAGTCTTGCTGAGCCATCGTACTCACGGTTGCATTATTAGTGTTTTGCAGGTGATAGAAAATTTGCTATGAAGATGGTTGTTCGGTGTGACATCATAGACTCACCAGAAACCCTGCCGCTGCACTTATCTGTGTTGAAGCTAGTAAGAAGCGTCCGCGGACTGGACGTCTTCTCTTTTGCATAGTTAGGATTGAGAGTAAGTGTGTATGTATATTCCGCTGCATGTACCTTCGTGGTATATTAATTTGTAAATGACACTATGTTGATAAATAAAAGACTTTGTATGTTTATGGTTCTTTTCGTGTATGCTGTTGGGTGCCGCATCGCACGGCACCACCCAATGTGTATCCTGGAGTGTGGATCCCGGAAGGGGTTCCCCACACCAAATCTGTAGAAACTTTGAACTACAAAGTCATAGCACATATCCCAAACTTTCCAACGGTGTCTTACATGAACCTTAGAAATTTTTAGACAAGAAGTTATGGTCAAAATACAGAAAATTCCAGGGAGCATTTTTGGTCCGCCCTGTTTCTGGACAGTACATACTCATCTGAGATTTTCATCCATTTGGAGGGAGAATCTATTCTGGAGTTCTACAGAAAATTGTAGAAGACTTCAAAACATTTCCAGAAATTTATTCCTCACCTCCATTGGTTCAATCAATCAAAAGTTATGTACTGTTCGATTTCAGCAAAATTTTCTGCCCAAAACAGGGGAGGTAATTTCTAAGTCTTTGTGAATGATTCTATACTCCCTATTGACTCTTAGTTCAATATAGGATTTCATTAACCCCTAATAGAATCCTAGACTCCAAATTTACTATTTTATTTGAAAACTTCCTTTTTCATGCAGTTGAAACATATCACGGTACTACGTTTCCTCACCAAATCAAAAATCCTAACCGGTGTTACACCGGCATATACGTCTCAAGGGGTGGCACTAAAACGATCACTCAGACATGTTTTCCACACGCAATGTTCTAACGTGGTCAAGTACCAGCAGAAAACAATCAATAATGAAGCACACAAGAGGTTTTCCATTTCAGGCAGGTCCATATCATAGCGAAAACATACTCCCCGTATCATTGCCATACGGGCTGTCCTTGAGCCAAGTCACGTCTCAAGGTACATGCTCGCGTTTTCACACCACAGGACAGGGAACCCGAGTACAGCGCAAACGGGTCGTCACAGTTGGGAATTGTAACAACCCAACCGATACAACCTACTACCCTGCAGGGCACGCTGATGGTAAGCGTTGCGTATGTCATCCTAGGCTATTTCCAGAAGAACACACTATCGCGTTACCGACCACACAATGGGGTTTCCACTTTCTTTCCTAATGCATGCCAGGGAGCAGCGTTTCATATGAACTCAGGAACATGAAGAGTTCAAGAGTTTCATATTGACGTCTCACACCAAGCTGTGAGACCTATACCCTGAACCACTTTCCTCGTCAGGTGAGCTAACCGAAATTGATCCGCTTTCAGTGGCGTTCCTTACCGTGCTTACCTCCACGTAGGTGCGTCGTCACAGAATCGAAATACTGAATAATAACACACTGTTAGCTTGCCACCTTAAGTAACTATACTAGTAATAGTCCTTATGTGGTTATACTATATGTTCCTCACTCGTATACTTCTAAGTTTTCGAAAATACGCTCTTTTCATGCGTGCTATTCCCAATGCGGCTCTAATACCACGCCTGTGGGGAACCCCTTCCAGGATCCACAATCCAGGATACACATTGGGTGGTGCTGTGCGATGCGGCACCCAACAACATACACGAAAAGAAACCGTTAACATATAGTGTCATTTACAACATAATGTACCACGAAGGTACACGCAGCAGAATATACATACACACGTACTCTCGGTCCTAGCTATGCAAAAGAGAAGACACCAAGCCTGCGGACACTTCTTACTAGCTTCCACAAAGGTGAGTGCAGCGGCAAGGTTTCCGGTGAGTCTCTAATGTCTCACTGAACAACCATCTTCATAGCAAATTTTAAATAACCTGCAAAACACTAATAATGCGAACGTGAGCACGATGGCTCAGCAAGACTTAACCGACACTCCTAACCATGAAACTCTACATGCTGGGATTAATAATATAGGACAAATATGTTGCAATAACGACATGCCTACATGTTAATCCTTACTTTCAGTTTTATAGCAGCAGATTAATATGCCTTAGGCAGCCCTCACATCAGAAGTCCACAATCAAACAAGAAACGCTTTCCTCCGATGTGGTTATGCCCAAAGTGGGAGATAAACTTAGTGAGGTCTACAACTATAGCATACATGGTTGGCAATACAATGAGCTTAAAAACTTCACAACAGCAATGATTCATCTCACTTCATCTGGAGTAATTACTACGTCACAACGCAGTTAACACATGGTACTCGTATAACCGCGAGGGATGGTGATTCGAATCAGAACACACCCGGAACACATGGCACGTACACCCGCCTCGATAGACTCACACAAGAGCTCTTTCTTACATTGTATGCAGCAAACTTTCACCCGTCACTCCAATGCTGAACCAGTTCTACCGACCCATCAGAAGGGCCACTACCCGGAACACGTCAAAGTTGCTCCGCTAGTGGGTTTACACCTCTGAAACCAACCCCCAAAGGACGGCGGTATAAGTTTTGACTCAAGAGTACTCGAGTTACATCGGTTTTCTGGACCCCATAATTCAGGTATGCATCTGGTACTGTTCAAACTTGCTCAACAGGGTGGCATACGCATCGGTCCTTAACCGACACAAACAGAGCTACGGCAACACAGGCCCAACGTCCTGCTGCTCCTACTCTCTGCCCGGTCTCATTTTCCATTCCAGTTCTTCCATTCTCTAGAATTATACCCCGTTGAACCAATTTCCTAACCTCGCGAGTAGCTTCCAACTACCCGACTTGTACCGGTTCCTATACAACTTAAGCCTAGCAGAAAACTACACGAAGTTAACCTGTTCTACCCTTTAACTCCAAGGGTTTGTGGGTCATGCATTTGGAGTATCGATCACCCTTGACCTAATGCACAATACATACTAGACCAATGAAAGTGATACAAAGTAAAATATAACTAAAAGCTGCTAAATGCAAACCGGGGCTTGCCTTATGTTGCTGCAGGTTTGATTCTAAATTAAAGTCAGTAGATTTTTGATGATTAATGCCTCAACTTGCTGTTCCGAGTCGAATGCCTCGTCAAGCTCCTTCGTCGTGTTTCCTACTTATATGAATATGCACAGTTTTATATTGCAAGTAAAGACACTATAAAACAAAAATGTTTTATGACTTAAGAAGAGTTCAGATCGACTAAGACTCGAGAGTTGGGTCTGGTTATGTGTTGGAACAGAGGAAAGACATTTTGAGAAGTGGATCCTTTTGGACTAAAGTTCAAATAGCTATTTATAATGGACATAAGCTATATATTGGAAAGAACCAGCAGAAAACTGGAGAATATGATCTCAACTTGCTCTGACATTTTTACAGTGGTCCGTAGATCATACAGAGGTATGGCTTGCAAAATTTCAGAGAAAGTTGATGTAAGATGTGGCCTAAAGAATTTTCTTAGCTATTTGGTTTTTCTAAATTGCTATGGCAATTCTAGGGTCTTGGCATGCTCCGAATTTGGTTTTTCAGAAACTTGGAAGTCTTATGAGTCTATAGGAGTTGGTTTCACCATTTTTGGAGCTTCCTACACAGATATATGGAATTTACAAGATTGGGCTAAAAGCTGGAAAATGTTTCTGTTATTTTTCCTATTTTCAGAGACATACAAGATTGAATAATCATTTGGAGTAGCAAATGAGGTCCAATGCCTCTGAAATTTTTACTGGAGTTAAAGTATATTTGGAAGAATGTTCTGCCCAAAATTGGTAATGTTTCAATGAACATAACTCCTGTAATTAATTCCCTAAGATTTTTTAATAGAATTAATGAGCCAAATCCAGGAATTTTAATAAAAATTGGGATGCACCCCTTGATAGTACTCACTGAGTGAAATCCAATGAAATTTTTTTGACAATTTTTTGAGATTTCTATCAAAAGTTATGAGCATTTGAAATTGAACTAAAACTGAAAATGAAGAAAATGTTTAAACCCTTGCGTGCGGGCCCCACCAGTCGGGTTCCTTCTTCCTCGCGCGCGGCAGAGCTCGGTGGCGGCGCTCTCCGCCGAGATCCGTGGGAACTGCTCTTCCGGCCTGACACGACCCCATTGGTCCTGTCGAGCCAGGATCACGCTGAGGGGTGCTGCGTTGCACAGCACCGGATAACACACGTCAAAGGTACAAAGTGGAAGCGAAATCTTATTACATAAACAAGTTTATGAACAGGTTTACATCAAAATAAGTTCAGTCTACACTCACGGGCGCAGACTACGCATCAAGTGCACGTTCAGCCCTTGAACGTGTCCTTGCTAGCACACACACACACACTAACTCTGCGGCGTGCACGACTCCCACTCGACGGAGTTCCCCTCCTGGGGTTCTGTCTCTTCCTCGGGAGTCCCTTCCTCATAGAACGCTGCAAAAGCTTCAAACACAAGAAGTGAGCACGAAGGCTCAGCAAGTCTGTCCCGTCTCACCTAAACATGGAACTTCTACATGAGGGGTGATGGGTTACATGAGGTAAAAATCATTTGCAAGGACTCGCCTAATTAGTAGAACCTTACTTTCAAGTTTTAGCAGCAGGTTGTGGAGAACCATACGCTAAGGCACATGAGAGAGCCGCAATCAAACAAGAAACGCATTTCTCTCATGTACTTTGCCCAAAGTTGAAAGGAACTTTAGTTAGCTCTAAACTACAACAAACCATTAACAAGCAAAGTCCATCTTTCAATCAGCAGCATTTTAACATGTAACTAGCCGGTTCTTTCTACGTCACGGTACAGTGAACAAGTGGTACTCACTGACCGCGAGGGACGGCGATTATAATCGATTTACACCTGCAGGGTTACCCGAACAACCCGTCACGTACGCCCGTACTCGATGTTGCCTACAACAACCATCACGGACGCCGTACGTGACTACCTTTCACCCGTTAGCCAAATGTTGAACCGGTCCAATCGTCCCGAGCAAGAGGTCTCTGCACACGCATCTCAGTGCCGCCAGCCGATTTACACCTCGAGCTCTTAACCTACCCTATGAACGACCAGCTATGCCTCAACACCCAGCTACCCGAGTTACATCAGTTTCCTGGTTCCCATATAGCCGGTAGGTCTTCGGTACTGTTCTAGCTTGTTCAACAGGCCCGCACACGGCTCAGTCCTCAATCGACACAAGCGGAGCTACAGCACACAGGCCCCAAAGTCCTGCTGCCCTTACTCTCCGCTTGGTCTCATTTTCTTGCCATGTGTTTCATGTGCTATCACTACCCGAGTCGAGTGCCTCTAGCCTATGCTCGTGAGTAGTTCCAACTACTCGACTTGTACCGAATCCTACACTATATTAGCATGGCAGTAGCTAACGGGGTTTGAAATCCTAAAACCAACCCAAGGTTTTCTTGGCTATGCAATTGGGTTTTCAAACAAGACTCTAATGCAAAGAATAAAGTAATCAAGTATGTGCTCAAAACAACAAAAACTTGTAAAAGAGTTAATGCAAACCGGAGCTTGCCTTGCTGCTCTCGGTCGTAGGCTAGCTGTTCCTCCGGAGTAACGAAGTCTAGGACTTCGAGTTCCTCCTCGACCTTAGCGACTACATGATAAGAGAGGTACATGTATTAATTTGAATGCACTTGTATTAAGTTTGCACTTGTGAAGCTTATAAGACCCACTAGACAGACTCAATGACTGTGAAACTTTTACTGTGGCTTGGTTACAACCTAAATAGAGACTTGGTCAAGTTTTAGTTGCAGCAAAGCTCATTTGAGCCCTCCACAATTAATTAGGTCCTTAACCTTAATTGGAACTCTTAGGGTGCTCTAAGGATTTTCATGAAACAAAATATGACTTTCTGAAAACTAGATTTTCAGAGGGTTCTAATGGAGTTGGTCTCACTTAATTTGGATGTTCCTAACTGAAGATATGAGCTAAACAATTTCAGAGAAAATCCTGAAAATGTTTCTGAACAATTTTCTATTTTCTCTGGAACAGTTTCACTAATCACACCATTAGGCGGATTAAATGAGCTCCAATGGATCTAAAATTTTTATGGTAGTTCAGGGATATTTTGGTGAACATCCCAGCAAAATTTCAGGATTTTCCTCCAAAGGATTCTCCAGTTAAAATTCCTAACAGTTTAAAATTTGAGGAATTCATTCCGGAGAATTAAGGAATTTTATGAAGTGAAACTTGATTTGCTGGAAAGTGCTCAGAGAGCTGAATCCAGCAAAATTTGGTTCACTCGATTTGGAGCTTTCTAGCCAAGGTTATGAGGATTTGAGGTTTGGAAGAATTCTGAAAATCAGGGTAAAAGTTTAAATTCTCGGGACCCGTGGGGACACGTGTCGAGCGCGGAGGTGTCCAGCACACCGGGAATACCACACGTGTCGAGCGCGGAGGTGTCCGGCACACCGGAGCTCACAGGGTATTTGCACGCCAGCACAGCCGATCCCCGGCCACACCCGATCCCGATTTAAGTTCTTCAGCTGCTGACACGTGGGCCAGCCGGCTTCGTCTTCCTCCCGCTGTTCTTCTCGCGCCCGCGCCGCCGACCTCGCCGGAGCAGACTCGGGGCTCGCCGGCTCGCCGCTGCCGGACCTCCCATGGTCTGAAACTCGCCGCCAGGGGGTTGTCGACATCGAGGAACACGTCGGTGGTGTCAGGTCGGGCTGGGGGTGACCGGAAATAGCTCGGCGACGTGCCGCGGCCTCGGTTGAGGTTCGGCACCGTCGACCGTGGTTTCTAAACCCGCCAACACCTCGAACAAACAGCCCTACAGCATCAGTGTACCTTTAGGAAGCTCGACAAGGTGTCAAAAGGGTTCAGGGATGGCGGCAAGTCGGTCGGCACCGTGTGACTGATCGTGCCCGCCATGACCGCCCTCGATCGAGCTCGAAATTCGTCACTCCTAGACAGTTTCACGCTACGGATGCGGAAAAGAACTTGATCGCCGGCTAGTCCAGCGTCTATGTGCAAGATTTGATGACCTCCGAAAGATCATAGAGCGAGAATTTAAAGAAACCGTACCGGAAGCTCGGGTTACGGTCGCCGGAGAAAAAACTAGAAATTCTCTGCGGATTCTTCACGGTTGGCTTCCAAACTTGGAGGAGAGCAGCACGGTGGTCGCGTGCTCCTGTTGCCTCTCTTGCTGGACCGTGAAAACGCCTGTGGAACGCTGTCCACGGGCGCCTGACCTCCGGCTGTGGTTGAGTCACCGCTGTGGTGATCGCTCTCGGGCAAAGGAGGTTGGAACTCGGGGTTTCTGGTGTTGGGGAGATGGAGTGCGATCTCAGGTGGCTGTCTAGCAGCTCAGGGACGAAGGAGGAGATGGTTTTTCTTGTTTTCCTGATTGAGCAGAGAGCTGCGGCGAGAAACAATGCCGCTGCTCTGGTTTGGCCGCGAGAAGATAAAGCCGGCCGACTCCTGCTCGGCTGAGGCGGTGCCGGTCGCATGGGGGCGCGAGCAAGCCGCCCTGGGCGCCAGCGCGCGGAGAGGGGAAGCATCTGGTGGCGCCGGGAGCTGCTCGGTGGCACAGCCGACAGCTGCTCGGTGGAATTTCCCACCGAGACTCTGACTTTGGGTGCAAGTTTCTCCTTCTTCCCTCTATGACATGTGGGTCCCACCCAGGGTTTTAACCTCTGAAATTTGCTCCCAATCACTGTTGTAAACAGTGAGCCCCATAATACCCTTGGTGATTCAAATTATTCACCCCTGAGCCATTTGAATTGAATAGAATTCAAATTGGGTTTGGTTTGAGTGAATTTCAGCACAAGTTCAGTTTTGAATTCAAATAAAGTTTGAATTTGTCCCACTTAGCTCATGTCAAGATCAACTCCAAATGGATTGAAAATTGGTGTGTGAGCTCACAAAAATGTGCTGAGTAGGAATATGCCTCCCAATTTTAAATTCATGGGATACAAATACTCTGAATCTGAATATGGTTTCAAACTGCCCTCTTTCTATCTATACCCAAAATGTCCTCAAAAAGGTTTTGAATTTGGGTGAAACTTGGCATGGACTTCCTTAGCAAAGTGTAGGAGTTTTCATATGTCCAGCCCACCTATAGCACATGTGGGAAATACCACTTTTGCAATGTGTGAGTTTGTTCTCTAATGAGCATGTTGATGGTGGTTACTTGCTCTTCATTTGTGTTCATCATCGTTCCCCAAATGAGGTGTGTGTGTGGGGTGATGAACACTTCAACTAGGTGTCAAAAACTGAGGCCCTTACACGGCCTCCCCTAGGGCTCAAACTCGCGGCCCCTCACTCTAGGAGCACAGGGAGCTCATCCATGGGGTCGGCCGAGGCTCCCGATCACCGGAAAAGCGTCGGCTACGAGCGGCGGCGGCGGCGGCTCGACTTCGGCGACGTCGAACTCATGCTAGGATGGCTCAAATTCTTTGGTTTTTCTTCCTAGAGCACGGTGGTGGATCTCTCATCACCGTCATGAGCTCAAACCAGCTCAAAAGTTGCTGCACACATGAGTTCATCGGCGACCTAGGGCCAAAACCGGTGGCGGCTCGAAATTCTCGAAGAACAGCCAAAACTCGGCGGTTTTCGATGTTTTTTTGATCCTAGAGGAGCGTGGGTAGGTCTAGGTCATGGTTGTAGCTCAGCACAAGCTTGGTGGAGTGATTACTATGAATTTTGAGTTTTGGTGTGGCTCGGTTCTATGAACATCGAAGCAAATAACAGGGAAATTCTCCCTCGGCAATGCATGAGAAGAGGGAAGGTTTGCATGGTCGTGTTGAGAACCTCAGGGTGGTCCTTTTTCGTGTAGATCATCGGCCACGAGAAGCCTTGTAGCGTGTGGTCGCCGGGGAACCGAAGCAATCCGCGGTGGTGAGTTTTCTTCGGCTGTGCGAGGCAGAGGGTGAAGGCAAGGGGAAATGGTTCACGTGGACAGGAGAGTTTCTTCACTCAGCGTTCTTAGCCACAGAGAAGGAGCTGGCACAGCGCGGGAGTCGGTTGGCGCTGAGGCCGGGAGGTGGCGTGCCCTCGGTGAAGAGAAACAGAGCACGGCGAAGGACTTCACGTGTGTCACTGTCCGGTGGGGTCTATAGCTCATCTCCCTGTTATCTCCCAATTCGATTTAAAATAGCAAATGAGATCCACATTTGATCAAACTTGGATGATAGGCCAAAAGAAATGTGAACAACACAATGGTGCAGTCAAATTTGGATTTTGGTGAAGTTGGAATTTGAAACTGAAGTTTAAATTTAAATCCGAATTGTCTCCCGTTTTAATTTCAACAAATAGGAAATCCTTTCCAAATGAGATGAAAATATGTCGGGCTACCCATGGATGTGTGGAGAACCAAATTGTTGATTTAGATCTCCGTGTTCGGAATTTTTTGGCAAGTTTAATTTAGACTAGGAGTTCACACCTATAAATTCAAAAGTTTAAATTCCTCCCTCATTTTCTCGGTGTGATTTGCAGCTCCACTTGCTAGAATTTTGGGATTTCACAGGCACTCAATACGCGCTTGTTCCAGTGGAGGGACGAGCTAACCACGTGTGGTGGGAGAGGTACTTTGTGGTGACTGATCCGAGTTGCCCAAGGTATAATCCAGTGGAGGCGAACCTCAGCCTCCATTTGATGGCCAGGAAGAACGTGATGGACAACGAAGCTGTCCATACGGCTCGACTTGCCGTGGAGCTCAAGAAGAGCACCAGCCACCGTGACCATTTCGAGAGTGTACACAGCGCACCCTGTAATTTACTACTTCCGACGATTAAGCGACTGAATAAGCAGCACAATCAGTTGCGTCGTCTGAAGAAGGCAGGAAAGAAAAGCCGTGTCGACATCACGGCTTTGTAGCAACAGATCCAAACATTGACCCAGCAGGTCCATGGACGAGGTGCATGCTTTGCAGGACCTCGTACCTCCGGTAGTGGGCCTACCGATGGTAGGTGCAGTACCCGTGGTTTTGGGTATCCCGGCGATGCCGGAACCCGAACCCAAAGAGGAAGTCATGGACCCTGAGCCACCAGCAGAACTAGCAGAGGAGGAAGACCCGCAGGAGGTCGAATTCTACTCCGAGTAGTGAGTTTACCGTTGCCAAGAAGGGCAACGAGGGTGGTGTGTAATAACTTTTGTAACAGCGACATGTCGTGTAAGCAGTAGAGTGTGTATATGTAGTGATGACTTGAGCACGACTTCTCGGAGTTCCGAGAATGATGTATCTTGTATAAAGTTCTTGCTTTATCAATATATGTGAATGTTGTGCAATTTTCTCCATATGTCACTGCAGTGCCTACTGTTTTCTATGGAATTTTGAGTATGACATGGGCTGACCGTTGCTGTTTTGAATTTCAGAGTGACTCGTACTCGTGCCAACCCTGAGGTTGGGGGTTCAAGTCAGGGGGGAGAGGCCTCCCAACAGCCTCCTGAGACTTCATCGGGACAGCAGCAGCAGCAGCAGCAACCACAGCCACCACCGCCGCCAACGGTCACGTTGGCGGATATTGTTGCGGCCATGGCGAGCTCGCACCAGCAGCACACCGAGTTGCTGCAAACTCTGATTGCAAATACGTCCTGACCAGAGAGGCGTCAAGACCGAGAGGAACGACAGAAAAGTTCCTACTCAGATTTCCTTGCGACGCATCCCCCTTTATCCTCAAGGGCGGATGAACCCATCGATGCGGACAACTGGCTCCGCACGATGGAGATGAAATTCGGGCTGCTTGAAGTTAGTGAGCAGCAGAAGACACAGTTCATGGCCCAGCAACTTCAGGTGTCCGTGAACGCTTGGTGGGCGAACTTCTGCACCTCTCAACCCGCCGAGCGAGTGCTGACCTGGGCGGAGTTTCGGACAGCCTTCAGGGCCTATCACATACCGCCAGGCATGAAGAGGAAGACGCAGGAATTCCTCCACCTGCAGCAAGGCAACAGGAACACACTGGAGTATGCCAGGGCATTCAATGATCTCGCGCTCTATGCTTCCCATCATGCTGATATGGATGAGAAGAGGTGGGATTGCTTTTACCAGGGGATAAATCCGCTCCTGAAGGACAAGCTTGTGATGTTCAATTGCGGCAGCCTCAACGAGATGATTGATGCTACGATTGTACAGGAGGACTCCGGCAAGGAGTCGACGGCAGCGAGAAGAAGCGCAGCATGCCGCAAAGAAGTGGAGAGGGAGGTGGTCCCCCCAGAAATATTGGATGGTGTATCGCTCACCATCGGGTCAACGCTGGCAGCCACCGCAGCGACCGATGTAATTCCGCAATCGGCCGTATTCACCACCGGCATTCCGACCAGCCTTACCAGCACCTCCGCAGCAGCAACAGCAGTAGCGAGCGATGCCTCGTGCATTTGCACCTCAGCAGCACATGTCGGGCTTTCATTTCCCAAGCACCAGCCAGCCATCGACCACATGTTTCAAGTGCGGTCGACAGGGGCATTTCACCAATAACTGCCCCGAGAAGCAAGGCAACGGAATGGCAGCACAGTTTCCGGGGAGGAATCAGCCCCGGAATCCCATTAATGCGTGGTGGGCAAACCCTAAGCCTGACACCATCCACCAACTCGCCATAGAGGATGTGCTGGAGGGAGAACCCATACTTGCTGGTATTTCCAACTCCACAAACATCCCGCCATCGTTTTATTTGATTCAGGTGCCACACATAATTTTATTAGCCAAGCTTATATTGCTGAGCACAGTTTGCAAATACTACCCACCAAAAGTCCTTACTTGATTTGTTCACCAGGTGGTAAAATTTCAGCAAGCATGATGGTTCAAAAAGCCCCATTGTGCTTTGGGGGTAGAGTATACCCTACGTCTCTCATAGCTTTAGAGGGACAAAAGGTCGATGTCATCTTAGGGATGTGGTTAACCTGCCACGGCTCTATTTTAGACACCGTCCTACGAGTCGTGCATTTGCACCCAGAAATTCACGAGTCTCATTCATTATTTCTGGACAGTCCAGAAATAAAACTTCCAACCATATATCAATCCACAACCATCAGATTGGAAGATATTTCAGTAGTCCGTGAGTTCCCGGACGTGTTCCCGCATGATTTACTGGGTATGCCACCCGACCGGGAGGTGGAGTTCAAGATTGAGCTTGCACGGGGAACCATGCCAATATCCAAAAGGCCATACAAGATGGCACCAAAGGAATTGGTGGAATTGAAAACACAGTTGACGGACCTGCTGGAAAAGGGGTTTATTAGGCCAAGCTCCTCGCCATGGGGCTGTTCGGCACTATTTTTGAAGAAGAAAGATGAAACGTTGTGGCTTTGTGTGGACTATCGTCCACTAAACGCCATGACTATCAAGAACAAGTACCCATTGCCACGGATCGACATGTTGTTTGATCAGTTGGTCGAAGCAAAGATCTTCTCCAAAATGGACTTAAGATCAGGGTACCACCAGATTAAAATACAGGTTGAGGACATTCTAAAGACGGCTTTCTTGACTAGGTATGGGCTTTATGAGTACCTGTCATGTCCTTTGGCCTCACCAACGCTCCATCTCATTTCATGTACTTGATGAACTCGGTATTCATGCCGGAGCTGGACAAGTTTGTCATGGTCTTCATCGATGACATCCTGGTTTATTCTAAGTTGGAGGAAGAACACATGAAGCACCTGCGTATAGCCTTGCAACGGCTGTGATATCACAAGCTATACGCGACATTCAGCAAGTGCGAATTCTGGATATCGCAAGTACCTTTCCTCGGGCATATTATCTCATCAGAGGGCATCGCTGTAGACCCGAGCAAAATTACACAAGTGCTGAAGTGGAAGTCCCCGAGGTATGTCCACGAGGTACGAAGTTTCCTCGGACTCGCGGGATATTATCGGAGGTTCATTCCGAACTTTTCAAAGATTACCAAGCCTATAACCGAGCTGCTGAAGAAGGCTACCAAATATGTTGGAGTCCAGCATGTGAAATGACATTCCAGGCTTTAGTGGCGCACCTAACATCATCACCTGTTTTGGCGCAGACAGACACAACAAAACTGTTTGATGTGTACTGTGATGCATCCGGCATTGGGCTCGGATGTGTGCTGATGCAAGACCAAAGGGTGGTCACGTGTGGATAACGGCAGCTCCGGAATCATGAGTAAAACTATCCAACTTATGACTTAGAACTCGCTGCCGTGGTACTCGAACTCAAGATGTGGAGGCATTACCTACTCGGTAACCTCGTACATTTATATACCGACCACAAGAGCCTCAAGTACATATTTACTCAGAAGGAGTTGAACATGAGGCAGCGAAGATGGTTGGAGCTGATAAAGGATTACAAAATAGAGATCCATTATCATCCCGGCAAGGCAAACATGGTGGCGGATGCGCTGAGTCACAAGTCACACGTACATAATCTGACCATCACCCCGGTTGAAGAGAGTGAGCCACCATTGTATGTGGTTCCCCATGGACCTCTCTACAACTTATCTCTTATCCCCACCATCCATGAAGAGATAGCGGCAGCCCAGAAGCATGACAAGGGTATGTCACATTTGCGGAGACATGTAGACAGTGGGGATTTAAAGTGTTTCCGGAAGGATGGAGACGGTGTCCTGCAGTTCAAGGACAGGATCGTCGTACCCCGTAACCCGGAGTTATGGAAGAAAATCATTGATGAGACTAACTTGTCAAAGTTTTCTATTCACCCTGGCAGAAACAAGATGTATCAAGAGCTCAGAGGTAAATTTTGGTGGACACGGATGAAGAGGGAGATCGCGGAATACATGTCCGAGTGTGATACATGCCGGAGGGTTAAGGCTGACCACATGAAGAAACCGGGACTGTTGCAACCGCTAGGCGTTCCTTCCTGGAAGTGGGAGGATGTGAGCATGAATTTCATCGTTGGTTTACCCACTAAATTTCAGAAATATGATTCAGTGTGGGTGATTGTCGACTGGATCACAAAGATTGCCCATTTTATCCTGGTCAATACCAACTACAACGCCAAGAAGTATGCTGAACTGTACATCTCACGGATTCTTTGCTTATACGGCATACCACACATTTTTTTATCTCGGATCGGGGCACTTTATTTGTGTCTCATTTTGGGATCAGTTTACATGCTGCCTTGGGTACGAAGCTGATCCGTAGTTCAGCGTGCCACCCGCAGACGGATGGGCAAACGAGCGGGTAAATCAAATCCTAGAAGATATGTTACAAGCTTGTGCTATCAACCACGGTAAGAATTGGGATGGTCACTTACCGTTAGCTGAGTTCTCGTATAATAATGGGTACCAGGCCAGCATCAATATGGCACATTATGAGGAGCTATACGGGAGAAAATGCCGCACACCATTGAATTGGTGTGAATCCAGCGAGAGGGTCACCTTCGGGATTGATCTTGTCAAAAATACGGAAGAGAAAGTTCGGCTTATTCAAGCAAACTTAAAAGCCGCCCAATCCCAACAAAAGCAATATGCAGACCAGAGAAAACGCCCTTTGCAATTTGAGGTCAGGGATCACGTGTATCTACGAGTATCTCCGATGAACGGCGTGAACATATTAGGGGTCAGAGGAAAGTTGGCACCCCGATTCATCGGTCTATTCCAGGTTCTGGAAAGATGTGGATCTGTTGCATACCGGCTGGAATTACCAGCGACACTCTCCGGTGTGCAAGACATCTTCCACATTTCTCAGCTGAGGAAGTGCCTCAAGTTTTCAACCACCGTTCAGCTGGGAGATATCGAGGAACTGAAACCAGATCTCACGTATTGAGAGGAGCCGGTTCAGATCATTGATGAGAAGGCCCGAACCACACGCAACTGTAGGTTGTGGTTCTATAAATTTTTATGGATTAATCACTCCGAGGATGAAGCGACATGGGAAAGTGAAGGATTTCTTCGCGCCAACTACCCCGACTTTTTAACGTCGCACATCCGGTAATTTTCCACCGTCCTCTCTCTCATTTTTTACCTTATAATCTCGGGACGAGATTCTTTTAAGGCAGGAGGAATGTAAGGGCCCAAGTTTTTCACTTGCTAAAAGTGTTCATCACACTCACACCTCACCTCATTTGTGGTAATCACATGAACAAAACTGAAGAGCAAGTAACCACCGTAAATAGATTTATTAGGAGATGAACTCAAAAATTGCAAAAGTGGTATTTCCCACATGCATCATATAGGGGCTGACTATATGATTAACTCCTAAACTTTGTGAGGAATGCTCATACCAAATTTCACCCAAATCCAAACCTATTTGAGGTACTTTTGAGTAAAATCATTAAAAGGCTAGTTTGAACTTAAATTCAAATTCAGACTCCTTTCATCCCATAAATTAAAAAGTGGGATTCATATTCACACTCAGCACATTTTTATGAGCTCACACACCAATTTTCGCTCCATTTGGAGTTGATCTTGACTTGCGCTATTTTGAGAAGATTCAAACCAAATTTGAATTTCAACTTCACATTGCTGCTAATGCATCCAAACCAGTTTACAATTAAAATCATTCAAATTCAAAAGGGCATTGGGTGATTTGATCAACTCACAAAGGGCGTTAAGGTCCCCTATTAAGAGCAGTAAGAATTCAAGTTTTTGGGATAAAATTGGAGCTGTGGGGCCCTCCTGTCAGCCACACAAATCAACTGAACCGCCTCACACCAAGCTACTCGGGTTCTTGCGCGCGCTCACGCGGATGCCACGGCGAGAAGCGCTGCCACCTCCTGTTTTCGGGTCCTGGATGTCGAGCTCTCGCACCCAGCCTCCTTATCTTCACCCTGGACACCTCAAAGATGATTTATTCACTGCTTCGTCGTCCTCCCGCACAGGAAACACGCCGCACATCGCCGCATCCCCGTAGCTCTCTTCTCCACCGTCGACCGGCCAAACCTGACCCTTGCACACCGATCTGAGGCTGCAAACGGGATCACCGACTAACCCTCGACGTTCTCGATGCAGCCCTGAGCCGATTCAAGGTTTCCTTCGAGCTGTAATCGGTGATCTTCTTCCTCGGGACAGAGCTAAGTCGCAGTCAGAAGTCTTCATCGCCCTGCCGAACTACGGCCATTCAAGCTCGAACAACCAATCACAGAGGTTATCCAACCACCCTAGTTCCTTCTCCATGAACCGGCTAAGCTCTCTCAACGCCGGTGAGCCGGAATTTCAATTTTTGCTTCTGCCGCCGTATAGAAAAGCTAGCACCAAATCGGGAAATTCGTTCTGAAGGTTTGATCATCCGATTAGCCGGCCTAGCTAGAGCTAGAGTAGTACCGAAGGCTGAATTCTAGCAAGGACTATCCATCCAGTGAGCGTAGCACCGAGTTTTCACCGCCTACGGTGAAAACAGCTCGGGTCACCGATGAGGTATACCTTCCCGGCGATCTTCGGCCGAGAGGAGGGTAGGGTTAGCTTCCTCGCGTCACAGTGGTGCTTTCTGACCCTTTAGTTGGTCGTGTTCTCTGCCGAGATGCATGCTCACCGTCGGCCCCAAAACGAATTCCGCCTCCGCCATCGCCGATGAGGTTGCCGGCGATGCCGAGGTGCACAGAGTTGTCCGACATGTGTACCACGGTCTGAGGAAGGTGTAGGAGGAATCCGTTTGAGAAATCATCCGGTGTAGCCCAAGAATAACGCGCGCCACTGCCTCTGTTCGTCGCGTGCCGGGCGCCGGCAGGAGGTTGAAGACGACACTGTGTTGTGGGCCCCGGGTGGCAGTAGTTTAAACAATTCGAATTGGTTTTCCAGTTTTCCCTCCAAAACTTTAGAAGCCCATAACTTTGGCTAGGAGTGTCCAAATCGAGTGAATCAAATTTTTTGGATTCAGCTCTCTAAGTACTGTCCAGCAAAACAAGTTTCACTCCATGGAACCCTTTATTTCTCCAGAATTAATTCTCCAAAATTTAAACTGTTTAGAATTTTAACTGGAGATATCTTTAGTTTAAAATTCTGAAATTTTGCCAGGATGTTCCTTATAATATCCCTGAGCCACCATAAAAATGTCAGATCCATCCAAGCTCATTTAATCCACCTAATGATGTGATTAAGGAAACTGGTCCAGAGAAAAAAATGTCCAGAAACATTTTTTTCAGAATTTCTCTGAAATTGTGTAGCTCATATATTTTGCTAGGATGCTCCAAATTAGATGAAACCAATTCCATTAGAACCCTCTGAAAATCTAGTTTCCGTAAAGTCATGGCGTGTTCCATGAAAAACCCTAGAAAACCATAAGAGTTCTAATTATGGCCAAATACACATTTATTTGTGCAGGGCCCAAAAGAGCTTTGCTTCAATTGAAATTTGGCAAAGTCCCTGTTTAGGTTGCCACCAAACCTCAGTAGAAATTTCAGAAGCAAAAGGAATGTCTAGCTATACTTATAGTCTTCACCATATCAAATTCAACTCAATTGCATTTAAATTGACACGCATCGTATGCTTATTTCGTGTAGTCACTGAACTCGACGAAGACCTAGAGGTTCTGGACTTTATTACTCCGGAAGAACAGTTAGTCCATGACCAGCAGCAAGGCAACCTCCAGTTTACATTAACCCTTTTATAAAGTCTTATGTTTTGATCACTTACTTATGCATTTCCTACAAATGTGCATTAGAGTCTTGATTGGAAACCCAATTGCTTAGCCAAGAAAACCAGGGGTTTTGTGGCAGCTCTCTAGGATCATAGACTAGCCCCACCGACCAACACTAGTCTTTTCTGCACACTTTGTCCTTACTCATGAACACCCGAGAAGATTTCCCGGTCGGTCACCCATCCCAAAATTTCTCTGAGGCAAGCACGCTTAACCCCGGAGTCCTTTGCAGGTGGGCTTCCAGAAAAGAAGGTATACTTTGATGGTATGAGTATTCTATCAATCCTATTAAGCCGGGAGCCAGGATATCACACAATCCACCCCCCTTAGAAGACCGACGTTATCGTCGGTCAATGCCAAGACAGGAACATCCTCTCTTAGCAACGTCCATACGTTCAGTACTGGCGTACACATAGCGTACGTCCTATTAGTAGCATACGTACCATACCGTGTCCCACAGAGGACCCACACGTCATGCGTACCTACCCACGTCCCTGACCCGTACACTACCGTATCCTTCTCATTGACCCGTACGCACCCGTGAAACTGTGAGGGTCGGCTCTGATACCAGCCTGTGACGGATCGGAATTCGTACGCCCAGGATCTCAGAGGGTGGTGCCGCACGATACGACACCCGACAGCACACATCATAAGGCAAACATTGTATTACATAGAAAACCACTGAATATGTAAAAAGTAGTACAAACCTTCAGTTTACAACTAAGTACAGAGTTTATAACAGTGGAAGCTAAATTTATACAACTCACGCCCACCTAACTAGCAAAAGTCGGTTGTCCAGCCCTATGGACAACCCACACTAGCTCCACTCCTCAGCTCAGTGCGGCGTGTACGGCTCCCACTCAGCCGTGGTCCCCGACGGAGGGTATCCCTCGATGGTGGACTCATACCCCGAGTCCGTGGGGTAGTCATCACCTGCAAACACTCAATAGCAGCAACCGTGAGCACGAGGGCTCAGCAAGTCTTAACCGACTCACCTATACATGAAACTCTACATGCAGTTCATAACCAACATGGGATGGCACATTGCAGAAAAGAAGACTCCTACAAGTTCATCCTTAATTCATCTTTTAGCCACAAGTTAACAGTTCATTAATGTGAAATTTAGTAAGCGATATTTGGTGGCACACATGTAGCAATACAATTTATACATATCAGCAGAATTGAATCACAATATTCCATAATTTATCTACGTCACGATGCAGTGAACAAGCGGTACTCATAGGGCGAATCGACTCGATATACACCTGCAGGGATACCCCGAATAGCACGTTACGTACACCCACCGGTGGAGCTGCACAGCATGCTCACTCGACGTCGTACGGGATAACCTTTCACCAAACATTCCAAACGTCGAACCGGTCACACCCAAACGGACAGGAGGTTCCCTACACGGAGCATCTCTCTATGCCCATTAGCGGATTTCCACCTTGCTGCCCTCAACCTACACCTATAAATCGGTGCATTATGCCTCGACGCCCGGAGGTATAGGTTACATCTGTTTATCGGGGACCATATATCCGATATGCCTTCGGTACGTTCAAAACATGTTCAGCGGGGCCGCACACGGATCGTGTAAAAGTCCCAAAACTTGTAAATAGAAAACTTGAGCTATGAATAAAGTTGAGTCTATATGCAAGAAATGGGACTTACAAAAACTTTTGTATACTCATGAAAGTGTTGGCTTGTGCAATAAAACTTTGAATTCAGTTTGAACTAAAAGGGTCACTTCAAAAGGAAGAAGGGCATTTTCAAAAGAGGAAATTCAAACTGTTGTTTGAGAAGTTGTAATTGCCATGGCCAACTCAAGGATCAGGGGACATATTTGAGTTCCTCAGGTCCAAATTATGAGGGAGCCAAGTTTTGAGTAAATTTGGAGGTGCTTTGATATGAATATCAAAGGAACTTGTAAATTTCACCCAAATTTGAATTTAAATTTGAAACTAAGCCACAACTTGTCAAATTGCCAAAACAACTTGTGAATTTGAGTTCCACATGGCTGAATTTGCACTAGGCCAAAAATTGAAGATCTTTTGAGGCAGAGAGGGGCTGTGGGCCCCACTGGTCAGTGAGAGGAGGGGCATAACTTACTGCTTAAGTCACTCTCTGTTTACCGGATCACACCCGAGCTACCGAAGTCGCCCCGGGCGCCACCGAGCCGCACCGGAACCTCCCCGTGGAGCCACCTCCTGCTACGTGCGATGGGCTGGCGACCTGCTGCTGCTCTCGGCAACGTGTTAAGGGATCAGTTCGCCCACCAAACGGAGGCTCTTGAGTCGGTTCTCCCTCGCACGACAAAAAGACCGAGAACGCCGCTGCCTCGGGCTATCGACCGGGAGCTAGGAGAAACCGAGCATGCAGAGCCCAGCCAAGCCAAGAAACCACGCGGTGAGCTCGTCCTCCACTTCCTAAGTACAGCGTCCAACGAGTTGCTGCCTCCCTGACCCGAAATTGGCTCGTCGCCGCAGCGACTTCACTTCACCGAGGGTTGGGGCGCTCCTGGACAGCCTAACCCAGGCACTTCCACGCTCAAGCAAGGCCACCTCCGGACGCGCTGGTGAAACCTTCTGCTCACCCCCAAGCCTTAAGTCAAGCTGTGAATCACCGAGAGCCAATTCAGGAATTTTCACTCGGAGGACGCAATTCGACCTTCCAGTACGAGGTGATTAAATTCGATTGCAACTAGTGTTTGTAGTTCATTAAATCATGCACGAATAAACTAGACTGGCTAGCGGTCCGATCCCCTTCACAACCCTAGCTAGAAACCCCATGTCTGCGGCAAATTCCGAGCTTTCCGATCGGCGGCCATGGCGGGAACGCGCGGGCGCACGGTGACAACCGGGTTGCCAGCATTTCCTAGCCAGTTTGAGGCCGTGACGAGCTTGCCTGACCCTCACTGGTGCTTTAGAGCAAATTTCCCGAGCCATTGGCGGGTTAGGGTGCTCGGGCCACGGTGCCGAAGCTGTACCGAGGGGCGTGCAAGTGGCCGACCGGTTTCCGGTCGCCGGCAGCCCGAATGCACCGCACCGTTTAATTCCTCGTGGCTGAGAACCCCCAGGCGGCTTGTACCGAGCAGGGAGACGGCCGGGAAGCCGACTCCGGCGAGCCCAGACGAGTTGCCGGCGAGGGGGCGGCACGGGAAAGGGGACGGACCGAGGAGGAAGAAGGACCGGCGGGTCCCACATGTCAGTGGCGGAAAAATCAAATCCCCGATCAGCTGTGGCCCCGGGATCCTTTGCGACAGCGCGGGAAGTAGTCTGTGGCCCCGTGTGGCTTAGCTCCGGCAACCGACATGTGTTGGATGGACCCACGTCAGAGTTTGAAGATTTCCCGGATTAATTTGAATTCCAGATTTGGTTCAAACTTTAGAACCTCATAACTTTTTCTAGGGAGCTCCAAATTTAGTGACTCAAATTGGGTTGGATTCAGGATGAAAAACTCTATCCAAATATGCAACCCAATTTGTATGAAAAGCAATAGGAAATTCTGGAGAATTCTTTAAAGCTTTTTAGCAAAAGAATTTTTGAGGGAGTTTGGTTCATCAAAAAATCCCCAAATTTTGCCAGGATATTCTTAGGATATTAGGAGACTCCTGTAAAAGTTTCAGCTCATTTGGAGTTGATCTAGTTGGGTAATTCTTGAATACAGAAACATTTTCAGGAAATTTCCAAAACTTGGAAATTCAGTTCAGGGCATTCCTTAGCTCAAAAAATCCTAGGAAAATTCATGCATACTCCCTGAGCAATGTATGAAATTATAGTTCACTTAAATTTGCATGAAAGTGCAAATTTATTCAGAATTATTTCCTGTTTGGCTAAATGCTTAGGGAATTGTTCTGGGTGATCTACTTAGTGAATTATTCTGAATTTTGGTCCAGAGAGCCTTCTTGTGACAAGGAACTCACAAGAAAATTTCCAGCTCCATTGGAGCCCTGGATCATTATGTCCTGTTCAACCTCATTAGCTAAACCCCACCCAAGTGATGAAACCCCACTCATCACTTGATCTTAGTACTTAATAACACACCCAAACCACCACCCCAGTGTCATTTTAAATTCTTGAACAGAGTTCCAGTTTTGAACTTGTCTTTAGCACATGTTAGCAAAAGTTTTATAATTAAACTTGTATGCATATTCATAACGTGTAGTGTTTAAACGTGGATGAGTGAAGATTGGATCAAGAGGCAAGAAGGCAGGGATTAAGCTTCAAGTCAGCAGAAACTAACTTCATATATCTCTGACTTTAGTCACCTGCAAAACCAAGGCAAGCCCTGGTTTGCACTTAAGTTGTTTTTAAAGTTTTTCCTTTGTTCACTACTATGGGTCTAAGTTTGTATGTGCATTAGGTCAAGGATGGTTTACACTCCAAATGCATGACCAAATGAACCTTGGCTTCAAGGGTAGAATTGTGTCATCGCTGTAGAATAAGGCCATGCTAAATAGACTAGGGCATCTGGTAGAAGACGAGTAGTTGGAATCTACTCGCGAGCTATAGTTTAGGATGACATAAGTACGTTGGAAAGGGGGCAAACTAAAGTTTACATTTCTAAAGATTAAACCAGGCAGAGGGGTTATAAAGTGACAAGACGAGGTCTTGGTCGAGTAGTCTGCCCGTGTCGGTCAAGGACCGAAGCGTATGCGTCCCTGGGAGCAAGTATTGAGTTGTGTACCGGATGCTTACTGATATATGGGAACCAGGAAACTGATGTACCGGGTTCACTGGATTGTAGAGGCATACCACATCGTCTCGTTAGACCTATGAGCCCGAGACGGCGCGACCGGTTCTACAGTTTAGTGGCCTGAGAAAGGTTGCCACATACGACGTAATGAAGGACGCCAGAGTTGGGTCTTCAGAGGCGGGCGTATGTGTCGAGTTATCTGGGTAGTGTTTGATTCAAATCACCATCCCTCGCGGTTATGAGTACCGCTTGCTCACTGCGCTGTGACGTAGTAATCAAGTTGTGTGGGAATAGTTTGCAAAAGTTTTAAATGCTGTTATGCTAATTATAAATTGCATGAAAACCATGTTTGAAGTAGAGATAGAGCAAACTAAAGTTATTTTTCACCTTGGGACAAGTAACATTGGAATGAAGCATTTCTTGTTTGATTGTGGAGTTCCAATGTTGCTGGGCGCAAGGTCACTACTAATATGGCTAAAATCTAAAAGTTAAGGATGAACTTATAGGCGAGTCTTTTCGCAAATGACAGGCTTAAGTCTTAGGTTACTTTCATGTAGAGTTTCATGTCTTAGGAGAGACGGTTAAGTCTTGCTGAGCCTTTGTGCTCACTCTTGCTATATAAGTGGTTTTGCAGGTAAGCATCGACGCTATAAAGAAGGATGTCCGGTGAGACTCGGAAACTTCCGAGTCATGTCACACTTGGAGAACCTAGCCGCTGCCGTGTCTTCATGTTGCTAGCGAGAGGAGTCCGCGAGCTGGACCCCTTCTCGAGTGCTTCTTAGATAATTAACGTGAGCTGTTTATAGACTTCCGCTGTAGCTATTTTATATAAATTATTTATAAAGAATAATTGTAAGCTTCCGCTTTTGATTTATGTAATATTGTGTTCCTTATATGTGTGCTGTTGGGTGCCGCATAACACGGCACCACCCAATGCGATTCCTCGGGTGAGGCGGCACGGCCCCGTGATCGAGGTCGGGCCCTCTCAGCGTGGTATCAGAGCCGCATTGGTAATAGTGCACGGAATAAGGATCGTATTATGACAAAAACTTAGGATACGGTGAGGAAACGGTATTAGGACCACATAAGGACTATAGTAGTATAGTTACTTAAAGTGGCTTTGCTAACCTACTTGTTATAATTCTGAAATTTTTATTACGTAACGACACACCTACGCTCAGGTAAACATGGTAAGGAACGCCACCGAAAGCGGTTCAATTTCGGTTAGCTCCCCTGACGAGGAATGTGGTTCAGGGAAAGGTCTCACAGCTTGGTGTGAACGTTAATATGAAACTCTTGAACTCTTCATGTTCCTGGGTTCATATGAAATGCTGATCCCTAGCGTGCATTAGGCAAGTAAGTGGAGACCCCATCGCGTGGTCAGTAACACGAAAGTATGTTCGTCTGGAAGTAGCCCAGAAGGACATACGCAGCGCTTGCCATCGGCGTGCCCTGCAGGGCAGTAGGTGGTATCCGTTGGGTTGATAACATTTCCAACCGTGACGACCCGTTCATGACATACTCGGGTTCCCCGTCGTGTGGTGTTGAAACACGATCACGTGCCTTGAGACGTGGCTTAACTCAAGGATGGCCGTATGACAATGATACGGGCGTTTGTATTTACTTTCAAATATGGAACTGCCTGAAATGAAACAAACCTTTGAGTGCACCACTATTGAGTGTTTTTCTGCAGGTACTAACCACGTACGTGTCCCGTGTAGTACACGTGTGTGAGAGACCATTTTAGTGCCACTGCTCATACGTATATGCCGGTGTAATCCGGTTAGGATTTTTATTTTGGTGAGGCTACGTAGTACCGACATGTTTCTTACGGTGCATAGACACCGTACTACACTTAATAACCTCTTCCCTATGAAGAAATGATTCATGAACTAACTTTCAACTAAAGATGGAAGTTTGGAACAAGTAGTAGCTACTGAACTCTTATTTTGAGCTAAGATTCAAATGAGAGTATAACTGGGTATCAAAGTTTTCAAAAAACAGAGTGCTCTGTTTCTGGCAGGAATTCTTGCTGGACTTTAACAGGGCATAATTCTGAGTAGCTTGACCCAAATAAGGTGTATGATACAGTTCTGGAAAGATTTTCAAGTTAGTTACAACTTCTTTGTAGACCTCCAGAGCAAAATCACATCTTAAGTTGGTGAAATGTCCAGTTGAAGGCAAACTGTTCAAAACCAGGACAGTAGCAAAAACCTCTCTGGACCTTTCTGTTTTTAAGCCATAACTTCCTATAGAAAAATCGGTAAGGAGCCTATGAGTACTTGATGGAAAGCTACTGAAGTTTACAAAAACTTTGGTATTGAACTCAAATCAAGAATCTGTTCATAAGGTGAGTAAAATTTGGAGTTTGTGTGAACTGGTTAGGGTAGTTCCGCTGATTAGTTTAGCGTACTTAAGATTTGTTTAAACATCAATGTGGTTATGCTTTCATAAAGTTCATGACATATTCATGTTTTACTTATCTTCACTTACTACTGAGATAGAATTTTGATTGACTCAAAATTTTGTTTTGTGCAGTATGGTACGCACACATCCTCAAATGGAGATTGGAGGTTCAAGTCGAGGTGGGAATGGCTCGACTTCATCACAAGAGCCATCGCCAACCGGATTGGCTGAAATTATGGCGAAGATGAATGAAACTCTCCAAACTCTAGTTCAGCAAGGCATAGATCGAGAAGCTCAACGTCACATGCCAACCCAGAGCACGTATCTGGATTTCTTGGCGACACAACCACCGGTATTCTCCGAGGCGGCTGACCATTGTGAAGCAAATCACTGGTTACGTGTCATTGAGTCCAAGTTTGGGTTGATCCCATGTGATGAATTCTCGAAGACTCTATATGCCACTCGGCAGCTTCACGGCTTTGCTAGAGCATGGTGGGCAGAATACCTTGCTGTTCAACCAGCAGGGCATCGTGTCACATGGACGGAGTTCCAGGCTGCATTTCGTGCTCGTTTCATCCCTGCAGGAATAATGCAAACAAGCCATGATGAATTCTGGAACCTAAAGCAAGGCGACATGAGGGTTATTGAGTATGCGAAGGAATTCAATCGCTTAGCTCAATATGTCCCTGACTATGTGAAATCACCATCTATGCGGAGTTATCATTTTTATCGAGGGCTGACTGCTAGGCTGCGATGTGAATTGACTCAAGTTAGCCAAGAGAATTTTGATGAGTTTGTGAGCTGTGCCATCGCTCAAGAATATTATTCCAACCTCTACCTCAAAGAAAAGAGGGAGAGGGACTCATCACAGGATGAAGACAATCGTCTGCCTCAGAAGTATCGGTTGGTAATCCGTTCACCTTCCGGTCGAGAGATTCCACAAGAAGTGCAATCATTCTGGGAGTGTGACGACTCTTCTACTCCACAGAGGTCTTATT
The DNA here is from genome assembly GCA_030760725.1 of Neostapfia colusana. Classification (NCBI taxonomy): domain Eukaryota; kingdom Viridiplantae; phylum Streptophyta; class Magnoliopsida; order Poales; family Poaceae; genus Neostapfia; species Neostapfia colusana. The sequence continues at coordinate 84,204,493 of JASWHV010000008.1, read as the reverse complement.
CACCTCCACCGCAGCAGCAACTTAATTCTTATGCACCTCAGTATCAACAAGGTGCACCAGAATATTTTTTCCCTCAGGAGGTTGAAGATGATCAAGGTGATTTCTTAGCTGGACCAAGTGCTGTCCCACTTCATATTGACAATGATCTCAATGTCAATGAAGCAACTGAACCGAACAGCAACAACGTGTCTGCAGGTCCAGTTCCAAAAAGTGATCTTGGGCATCCCAGAAAATCTATGTCAAAAGTGGTGACAGTCAATTATGTGTCAGTCGATGATCTGCCAAAGGGAGGACCTGTTCTTGCCGGCAGGTTCACCTTAAATGACAAGCCGGTTGTCATTTTATTCGACTCTGGTGCGACACATAACTTCATTAGCAGGGCAACGGTGATACAGGACCAGATATCCACCACTATCACCAAAGATTCATACCTTATTCATTCGCCAGGTGGAGACATATCCACTAATGAAGTCGTCTCTCGAGCACCACTTTGCTTGGGTGGAAAAATTTATCCTACCACCCTCATTATTCTCGAAAACCAAGGAATCAATGTCATATTGGGAGTATCATGGTTGACCTTCCATAAGGCTGTTCTGGACATCGAGAACAGGAGTGTTCACTTGGACTCTCCACTTCACGGACGTCAAACATTGTATCTCGGCGAAGCGGTTTCCAAAGACCCGGAAGTATGTAATGCCAAGGCCTGCAAGCTAGAAGACTCCGGTAGTCCGTGATATCCGGACGTGTTTCCCGAGGATCTTCTAGGCTTACCACCTGAGCGCGAGGTGGAGTTCAAAATAGAGTTGATACCGGGAAGCACGCCGATCTCTCTGAGACCATACAAAATGGCTCCGAGTGAGTTAGCAGAATTAAAGGAGCAACTCAAGGATCTTATGGACAAGGGGTTTATTCGTCCAAGTTCATCACCATGGGGTTGCTCAGATTTATTTGTGAAGAAGAAGGATGAGACGCTGAGGCTATGCGTCGATTATCGTCCTTTGAATGCTGTGACAATAAAGAACAAGTATCCACTACCAAGAATTGATATCCTCTTCGATCAGCTAGTGGGTGCTAAAGTCTTCTCCAAGATGGACTTAAGGTCGGGATATCATCAAATCAAGATTCGAGCGGAAGATATCCTGAAGACAGCATTCTCGACAAGATATGGACTCTATGAATATCTTGTCATGTCATTTGGATTGACCAATGCTCCGGCCCACTTTATGTACCTTATGAACTCGGTGTTCATGCCGGAGCTGGATCAGTTCGTCGTGGTATTCATTGACAACATCTTGGTCTATTCCAAATCTGAAGAGGAACACGCTAAACATTTGCATATTGTGCTTGAACGCTTGAGAGATCACAAGCTCTATGCAAAGTTTAGTAAATGTGAATTCTGGACCAACCAAGTGCCGTTTCATGGACATATTATTTCAGCGGAAGGCATTGCTGTTGATCCAAGCAAGATTGAACAAGTTCTGAAGTGGAAGTCTCCAACATCAGTCCATGAAGTTCGTAGCTTCTTGGGTTTGGCGGGATATTACCGGAGGTTCATCCCGAGCTTCTCAAAAATCTCCAAACCTATGACGGAGCTACTGAAGAAGGGCGTCAAATATGATTGGAGCAAGCCATGTGAGGAAGCTTTTCAAGCGTTGGTGAAATACCTCACAACAGCCCCGGTTCTAGCTCAACTGGATACAACCAAGCCATTTGATGTTTATTGTGATGCGTCCGGCATCGGACTTGGTTGTGTACTCATGCAAGGAGGACGCGTGGTCGCATATGATCACGGCAATTAAGGAATCATGAGCAACATTATCCAACTCATGATCTCAAGCTTGCTGCCGTGGTACTAGCTTTGAAGATGTGGAGACATTACCTATTGGGAAATCTGGTTCATCTCTACACCGACCACAAAAGTTTGAAGTACATATTCCTCAGAAAGAGTTGAATATGTGACAACGGCGATGGTTGGAGCTGATCAAGGACTATGAGATTGAAATTCATTATCATCCGGGCAAGGCAAATGTGGTTGCCGATGCACTCAGCCAGAAGTCTCATATTCATAATCTGACCATTACGCTGCTAGAAGAGGAAGAACCAAGTCTCTACTTGGTTCCATATGGAGCTCTACATAATCTAGATCTCATACCCACAATAATAGAGGAGGTTATGGAAGCTAAAAAGAAAGATAAGGGCATGGCTAATATCAGAAGGGGATTGAAGAACGGGGAAATGAAATGTTTCCGGTTAGATGATGAAGACACTCTATGGTTCAAGGACCGGATAGTCGTACCCCGTGATATGAGGCTGCGGAAGAAAATTTTGGATGAGGCTCACTTATCCAAATTTTTTATTCATCCGGGCAGCAACAAGATGTACCAAGAATTGAGGACTAAATTCTGGTGGACCCGGATGAAGAGAGAGGTTGCTAAATACGTATCAGAATGTGATACGTGTCGGCGAGTTAAAGCCGACCACATGAAGAAAGCGGGAACCTTACAACCGTTAAGCGTTCCGGCATGGAAGTGGGAGGATATTAGTATGGACTTCATTGTTGGACTACCTCTCACGGCTAATAAGCATGATTCGATTTGGGTAATCGTGGATGGGTTAACCAAATCAGCACGCTTCATTCCGGTGCGTACTAAATACAGCGCCAAAAAGTATGCGGAGTTGTACATAGCACAAATCTTTTGCTTGTATGGGGTTCCCCGTCCCATTGTCTCCGATAGAGGATCGCTGTTCGTGTCCCGCTTCTGGGAACAGCTACACACATCCTTGGGAACTAAATTGATTCGAAGCTCCGCGTATCACCCTCAAACCGATGGGCAAACTGAGAGGGTGAATCAAATACTTAAAGATATGCTGAGAGCATGTGCCATCCATCACGGTAAGAGCTGGGATGATCACTTACCGTTGGCAGAGTTCTCATATAACAACGAGTATCAATCAAGTATCAAAATGGTGCCTTATGAAGCTCTCTACGGCCGGAAGTGCCGCACACCCTTGAACTGGTGTGAAGCCGGCGAGAGAGTTAGTTACGGGATTGATCTCGTAAATGAAGCGGAAGAGCGGGTACGGCTTATTCAAGCAAATCTTAAAGCCGCTCATTCCAGACAAAAGAGCTATGCAGATAGGATGCGTCGTCCTCTGGACTTCCATGTTGGGGACCACGCATACCTCCGCGTATCTCCTATGAAGGGCATTCACCGATTTGGAGTGAAAGGAAAATTGGCTCCACGTTTTATCGGTCCCTTCGCCATCATTGAAAGGTGTGGACCCATGGCATACCGTTTGGAGCTGCCGGCAACCTTAGCCGGAGTTCATCACGTCTTCCACATATCTCAGTTGCGGAAGTGTTTGAAGGTTCCAACGGAAATGCTCACGGGAGACATAGCAGATTTGAAGCCGGACCTCACTTATGTTGAACGTCCAACCCGGATAGTTGATGAAAAGACTCGCGAGACCAGAAACCGGACGCCGCGATTTTTCAAGGTGCTATGGGAAAATCACACGTCCGACGAAGCTACATGGGAAAGCAGGGAGTATTTGCAGCGCAATCATCCGGAGTTGTTAGAGGCTTATATGTAGTAGTTGTCCTCTCCACCTTGTCCTTAATCATGAATCTCGGGACGAGATTCTTTTTAAGGGGAGGAATGTAAAAGTCCCAAAACTTGTAAATAGAAAACTTGAGCTATGAATAAAGTTGAGTTTATATGCAAGAAATGGGACTTACAAAAACTTTTGTATACTCATGAAAGTGTTGGCTTGTGCAATAAAACTTTGAATTCAGTTTGAACTAAAAGGGTCACTTCAAAAGGAAGAAGGGCATTTTCAAAAGAGGAAATTCAAACTGTTGTTTGAGAAGTTGTAATTGCCATGGCCAACTCAAGGATCAGGGGACATATTTGAGTTCCTCAGGTCCAAATTATGAGGGAGCCAAGTTTTGAGTAAATTTGGAGGTGCTTTGATATGAATATCAAAGGAACTTGTAAATTTCACCCAAATTTGAATTTAAATTTGAAACTAAGCCACAACTTGTCAAATTGCCAAAACAACTTGTGAATTTGAGTTCCACATGGCTGAATTTGCACTAGGCCGAAAATTGAAGATCTTTTGAGGCAGAGAGGGGCTGCAGGCCCCACTGGTCAGTGAGAGGAGGGGCATAACTTACTGCTTAAGTCACTCTCTGTTTACCGGATCACACCCAAGCTACCGAAGTCGCCCCGGGCGCCACCGAGCCGCACAAGAACCTCCCTGTGGAGCCACCTCCTGCTACGTGCGATGGGCTAGTGACCTGCTTCTGCTCTCGGCAACGTGTGAAGGGATCAGTTCGCCCACCGAACGGAGGCTCTTGAGTCGGTTCTCCCTCGCACGACAAAAAGACCGAGAACGCCGCCGCCTCGGGCTATCGACCGGGAGCTAGGAGAAACCGAGCGTGCAGAGCCCAGCCAAACTGAGAAACCGCGCGGTGAGCTCGTCCTCCACTTCCTAAGTACAGCGTCCAACGAGTTGCTGCCTCCCCGACCTGACATTGGCTCGTCGCCGCAGCAACTTCACTTCACCGAGGGTTGGGGCGCTCCTGGACAGCCTAACCCAGGCACTTCCACGCTCAAGCAAGGCCACCTCCGGACGCGCTGGTGAAACCTTCTGCTCACCCCCAAGCCTCAAGTCAAGCTGTGAATCACCGAGAGCCAATTCAGGAATTTTCACTCGGAGGACGCAATTCGACCTTCCAGTACGAGGTGATTAAATTTGATTGCAACTAGTGTTTGTAGTTCATTAAATCATGCACGAATAAACTAGACTGGCTAGCGGTCCGATCCCCTTCACAACCCTAGCTAGAAACCCCATGTCTGCGGCAAATTCTGAGCTTTCTGATCGGCGGCCATGGCGGGAACGCGCGGGCGCACGGTGACAACCGGGTTGCCAGCATTTCCTAGCCAGTTTGAGGCCGTGACGAGCTTGCCTGACCCTCACTGGTGCTTTAGAGCAAATTTCCCGAGCCATTGGCGGGTTAGGGTGCTCGGGCCACGGCGCCGAAGCTGTACCGAGGGGCGCGCAAAACCGGTCGCCGGCAGCCCGAATGCACCGCACCGTTTAATTCCTCGTGGCTGAAAACCCCCAGGCGGCTTGTACCGAGCCGGGAGACGGCCAGGAAGCCGACTCCGGCGAGCCCCGACGAGTTGCCGGCGAGGGGGCGGCACGGGAAAGGGGACGGACCGAGGAGGAAGAAGGACCGGCGGGTCCCACGTGTCAGTGGCGGAAAAATCAAATCCCCGATCAGCTATGGCCCCGGGATCCTTTGCGACAGCGCGGGAAGTAGTCTGTGGCCCCGTGTGGCTTAGCTCCGGCAACCGACACGTGTTGGATGGACCCACTGTCAGAGTTTGAAGATTTCCCGGATTAATTTGAATTCCAGATTTGGTTCAAACTTTAGAATCTCATAACTTTTTCTAGGGAGCTCCAAATTTAGTGACTCAAATTGGGTTGGATTCAGGATGAAAAACTCCATCCAAATATGCAACCCAATTTGTATGAAAAGCAATAGGAAATTCTGGAGAATTCTTTAAAACTTTTTAGCAAAAGAATTTTTGAGGGAGTTTGGTTCATCCAAAAATCCCCAATTAGGAGACTCCTGTAAAAGTTTCAGATCATTTGGAGTTGATCTAGTTGGGTAATTCTGATTTTAAGTTTCTGTATTCAAATGAATACAGAAACATTTTCAGGAAATTTCCAAAACTTGGAAATTCAGTTCAGGGCATTCCTTAGCTCCAAAAATCCTAGGAAAATTCATGCATACTCCCTCAGCTATGTAGGAAATTATAGTTTACTTAAATTTGCATGAAAGTGCAAATTTATTCAGAATTATTTCCTGTTTGGCTAAATGCTTAGGGAATTGTTCTGGGTGATCTACTTAGTGAATTTTTCTGAATTTTGGTCCAGAGAGCCTTCTTGTGACAAGGAACTCAAAAGAAAATTTCCAGTTCCATTGGAGCCCTGGGTCATTATGTCCTGTTCAACCTCATTAGCTAAACCCCACCCAAGTGATGAAACCCCACTCATCACTTGATCTTAGTACTTAAGCACACACCCAAACCACCACCCCAGTGTCATTTTAAATTCTTGAACAGAGTTCCAGTTTTGAACTTGTCTTTAGCACTTGTTAGCAAAAGTTTTATAATTAAACTTGTATGCATATTCATAACGTGTAGTGTTTAAACGTGGATGAGTGAAGATTGGATCAAGAGGCAAGAAGGCAGGGATTAAGCTTCAAGTCAGCAGAAACTATCTTCATATATCTCTGACTTTAGTCACCTGCAAAACCAAGGCAAGCCCCGGTTTGCACTTAAGTTGTTTTTAAAGTTTTTCCTTTGTTCACTACTATGGGTCTAAGTTTGTATGTGCATTAGGTCAAGGATGTTTTACACTCCAAATGCATGACCAAATGAACCTTGGCTTCAAGGGTAGAATTGTGTCATCGCTGTAGAATAAGGCCATGCTAAATAGACTAGGGCATCCGGTAGAAGACGAGTAGTTGGAATCTACTCGCGAGCTATAGTTTAGGATGACATAAGTGCGTTGGAAAGGGGGCAAACTAAAGTTTACATTTCTAAAGATGAGACCGGGCAGAGGGGTTAGACAGCGACAAGACGAGGTCTTGGTCGAGTAGCTCTGCCCGTGTCGGTCAAGGACCGAAGCGTATGCGGCCCTGGGAGCAAGTATTGAGTTGTGTACCGGATGCTTACTGATATATGGGAACCAGGAAACCGATGTACTGGGTTCACTGGATTGTAGAGGCATACCACATCGTCTCGTTAGACCTATGAGCCCGAGACGGCGCGACCGGTTCTACAGTTTAGTGGCCTGAGAAAGGTTGCCACATATGACGTAATGAAGGACGCCAGAGTTGGGTCTTCAGAGGCGGGCGTATGTGTCGAGTTATCCGGGTAGTGTTTGATTCGAATCACCGTCCCTCGCGGTTATGAGTACCGCTTGCTCACTGCGCTGTGACGTAGTAATCAAGTTGTGTGGGAATAATTTGCAAAAGTTTTAAATGCTGTTATGCTAATTATAAATTGCATTAAAACCATGTTTGGAGTAGAGATAGAGCAAACTAAAGTTATTTTTCACCTTGGGACAAGTAACATTGGAATGGAGCGTTTCTTGTTTGATTGTGGAGTTCCAATGTTGCTGGGCGCAAGGTCACTACTAATATGGCTAAAATCTGAAAGTTAAGGATGAACTTATAGGCGAGTCTTTTCGCAACAGGCTTAAGTCTTAGGTTACTTTCATGTATAGTTTCATGTCTTAGGAGAGACGGTTAAGTATTGCTGAGCCTTTGTGCTCACTCTTGCTATATAAGTGGTTTTGCAGGTAAGCATCGACGCTATAAAGAAGGTTGTCGGGTGAGACTCGGAAACTTCCGAGTCATGTCACACTTGGAGAACCTAGCCGCTGCCGTGTCTTCGTGTTGCTAGCGAGAGGAGTCCGCGGGCTGGACCCCTTCTCGAGTGCTTCTTAGATAATCAACGTGAGCTGTTTATAGACTTCCGCTGTAGCTATTTTATGTAAATTATTTACAAAGAATAATTGTAAGCTTCCGCTTTTGATTTGTGTAATACTGTGTTCCTTATATGTGTGCTGTTGGGTGCCGCTTAACACGGCACCACCCAATGCGATTCCTCGGGCGAGGTGGCACGGCCCCATGATCGAGGTCGGGCCCTCTCAGATCCGTCCTCAATCGACACGGACAGGGCTGCGCCCACGAGACTTCCTCTTGCTGCGCCCTAGCCTCTTCCTAGTCTCATCTTCTTACAAAAGTGATCTCACATCACTCGAACCAATCCCGTGTGTCCCGAAGCCCATACTCGCGAGTAGATTCCAACTACTCGACTTGTACCGAAGTTGTATGAACATTAAGCACAGCCTGACTACTCGAGGTCTTATACACTACCCTCACTCTTGTAGGAATAATCTGGTTATGCACTTGGGGTTTCATCCATCCTACACCTAATGCACAAACATACCTCAAGCTATGTGTATATAAAGCAAAATTCGCAAACTTGTTAAATGCAAACCGGGGCTTGCCTTGTTGCTGCTGGTCAGATGTTAGCAACTCGTCCGGAAGTAGGAAGTCCAACACTTCCGGGGTCTCCTCGCCTTCAGCGACTACACGTAAGCAATGTACGATATGTCAATTTAAATGCAATGTGTTAAATTGAGTATGTAAAGACCATAACTCGAGCTAGCCCTCCCCTTTGGCTCTTAAATATTTATGGTGGATTGGTAGGGTCCTAACCAGAGACTTGACCAAGTTTATTCTGAAACAAAGTTCATTTGAGCTCTGTACACATAAAAGTCTAATTGGTCATTACTAGAGCTTCTAAGGATTTCCAGTGATTTTCATGGCTCAAACCATTACTTTCTGGAAACTAGAGTTTGAGATGGTTCTAATGGAATTGGTTTTATGTCATTTGAAGAGTCCTAGAGGAAGTTATGCCCTAAACAAGATTTGAGAAAATCTGAAAAATGTTTCTGTACATTTTTTCATTTTCTCAGGGCAGTTCACTTAGTCACACCATTTGGGGAACTAAATGAACTTAAATGGAACTTAAATTTTTTCCTGTGACTCAAGGATTTTCAAATGAACATCCCAGCCAAATTTAAGAATTTTCCATAAAAGAAGTTTCCAGATAAAATTACCAACAGTTTAAATTTTAGGGAATTAATTCTGGAAAAAGAATACGTTTCATGAGCTGAAAAGTATTTTTCTGGATAGTACTCAAAAAGATTAATCCAACAAAATTTGGTTCACTCAATTTGAAGCTTCCTAGCAAAAGTTATGGCTAGTTGAAGTTTGATCCAAATTCTGAAATTCAAAGAAATGTTTAAACCCTGCACGTGGTCCCAGGCTATGTGCTGGCCCGACAACGAAGCCACATGTGGGTCCGCTTAATTTCCCGCTTAGCCGCACGAGATCCCGGGGCCACAGCGGATCCCAGGCCCGGTTTCCCATCACTGCCACGCGGGACCCGCCCCCTTTCATCTACCTCGCGCCACCCGCGATAACCGCAGAGGTGCCTCACCGGAGAGCTAGCCGCCGGTCGTTCTACTGCCCGACCTTCGACGAAACTCGCTGCCTGTGCACATCTTCGCCCGAGGAACACGTTGGTGCACTCACCAGAGCTCGGCAATGGCCGGAACAGTGCTCGCAACGGTGACAGCGGCCGGGAGCTCATCGGCGACGTTGAACTCGGCGTTCTCTACACCTTTTTCGACGCGGTTTGCTCGGAGAGGTCCGCTGAGACTTTCTGATCACGAATATGAGCACTGATCCTCGTGAAAACGGCCGCAACTAGGACCTCACCGGCGAGGTGCCCTGTTTTCGGCCGCTCGCACCAAATTCTCGCGGAACTAGGGTCCTAGTGCATGGAACTGGTTTCTACTTGATCGAGGAGGTGCGCTAGGTGCTCTAGAGCGTGTGTGAGCTGCAGCTCGACCGGCGGTTGCCTCTGTGCAACGAATTTTGCCGTTGACCGGATTATAACCCTAACACACTCCGAGGAAGGAAACTAAAAATTCTCGCTCTACATAGCATGAAATGGAGCACGGCTTTCTCCTACAGCTTCAGCACAAGTAAGCGCACCTTTTCTTCTCTGGTGGCGGTGCGTGAAACAGATGGGATCGGCCGGTCGCCGGTGATCAGAGGGAGTGGCGACGAGTTCGTGCGCAGAAACCGGAGAATAGCTCGTGACGTGCTCGTTTTTGCTCGGAACTGGAGAGAAGGGGGAAACAGCTCGGTGTGCTGGACTTTGAGCCGAAGTTTTCACCGTGAAGTGGTTCTACCGAGCGTGCTGGCGGCCTCTGTGAGCAGTCGTCATTCGCATGCGAGCTGTGCTCGGTTTGAGTCGGTTTCCTTTGTGTGCAGTCACTGACCAGTGGGTCCCAGCTCTCCCCTCTAATTCTTTTCCAAATTTTTGCAGCAAATATCCCAGCTACTCACACTTAAATGGTAGAATTAGCCACAAAGTCATGAGTTGAATTTGAGTTCCTCAATTTGAAATTCGTTTGGCTAAATTTGCTTCACATTTGAATTTGAAATTCAACTTCAGTTTTTGAATTAATGCAAATTTAGCTCCCGACAAGATGAACTCCGATGAGGATGAAAATTGGTGGACTAACTCAGAAAAATGTGCTGAGTTAGAATATGAAGTCAACTTTTGAATTCAATGATGAAAACTAGCTGAATTTGAATTTGCATTCAAATAGCCCTTTTTACAAATGTCTCCAAAAGTGGCTCAGAAGGGTGTGGATTTGTATGAAACATGGCATGAGAACTCCTAAAAGTATTTAAGACCAAATGGTGAACTCATCCTCTCATGTTTATGTGTGTGAGCTTCTGCTTTTTGGAGTTATGGGTTTCCCCTCTAATCACCCTCTTGATTGTGTTTACTTGCTCTTCATAAATGTTCATGAGCTATCCACCAAATGAGCTGTGGTGTGGTGAGGTGATGAACATTTTAGCAAGTCAATTCTTGGGATTTTACAGTTTGGGGCTTAGGATTTAAACCTCGAGTAGCCACTTCAATGCTAAAATGGTATAGGATTCGGTACAAGTCGAGTAGTTGGAATTACTCGCAATAATAGGCTAGAGGTACACCGCTCGGTTAGAGATAGACAATGAATCACATGGCAAGAAAATGTGACTGAGCGAAGAGTAAGGGCAGTAGGACTTTGGGGCCTGGGTTCCATAGCTCTGCTTGTGTTGATTGAGGACCGAGCCGTGTGCGGGCCTATTGAACAAGCTAGAACAGTACTGAAGGCCTACCGGATATATGGGAACCGGGAAACTGATGTAATTTGGGTAGCGATCAGTTGAGGCATTGCTGGTCGTCCAGAGGGTAGTTGAGAGCAGGAGGTGTAAGTCGGCTACCGGGCACTGCGGATGATCCACGTAGAGACCTCCTGCTCGGGATGATAAGACTGGTTCAACACTTGGCTAACAGATGAAAGGTGGTTGTGTATGACATCCGTGGTGGTTGCTGTAGGCAACATCAAGTACGGGTGTACGTGACGGGTTATTCGGGTAACCCTGCAGGTGTAATTCGATTATAATCGCAGTTCCTCGCGGTCGGTGAGTACCACTTGTTCACTATACCATGACGTAGAAAGAACAGGCTAGTTGTCATGATAAACTGTTGCTGGTTGAAAGCTTTACATTGTTTGTTAATGAAATGCTTTAGTTTAGATCCAATTAAAGTTCTTTTCAACCTTAGGCAAAGCACATAAGAGAAATGTATTTCTTGTTTGATTGTGGCTTTCTTATGTGTCTTAGCACAAGGTTTCCCACTAACTTGAGGCTAAAACTTGAAAGTAAGAGTCAACTAACTAGGTGTGTCTTTTGCAACATACTTTCCTATTATACACTGCAAACCCAGCATGTAGAGTTTCATGTGTAGGTGAGACGGGTCAGTCTTGCTGAGCCATCGTGCTCACTGCTCATTTTTGAAGTGTTTGCATGGTGCTAAGAGGAATAGGCTCCCGAGGAGAAGACAGACCCCCCAAGAGGGAAACATTGTCGAGTGGGAGCCGTGCACGCCACCGTGATAGTGTACCTGTGTGCTAGTGAGGACACGTTCACGGGCTGAACATGAACTCTTTTGCTTAGTCTATGCCCGCGAGTGTAGACTTAATATTATTTTGATGTAACTATGTTCATAAACAAGTTATGTGATAAAATTTTGCTTCCGCTTATCACCTTTTATGTGTGTTATCCAGTGCTGTATATCGCAGCACCCCTCAGCGTGATCCTGATTTTTTGGGACCGTCGGGTCCTCACAATTTTGAAGGATGTGGCACTTGTTAAAATTTGAAACACAACATGCTTTCTGTTTCACAATTGCTAGATGAAAATCTAGAGTTAACTTCACTAAAAATTGCTGCAAGGTTGTAGATTCAAAAGGTGAGCTTTTGTTTAACATGTCTAGGATTGGAAGAGTTTTAAAGCTGATTTTGATATGTCGACTTTTAAGCATAGGTGTCTAGTTGCTAATGATTCAAAGGACTTATATTTTTTACATTGTAGACTTGGTCACTTAGGCTTTGATCACCTCACACGTGTTAGTGGTCTTGATCGCATACGTGGGCTATCTAAGCTTAAAGGGGACAACGATATTGTGTACTCTTCTTGTAGACAAGCTAAGATGGTTGCAGGTTCACATCCTCCTCTCACAATGACTATGACAACTGAACCAGGACAACTTCTACATCTTTACACCGTAGGTCCTTCACGTGTTCTATCTTTTGGAGGTAAATTGCATGCACTTGTGATTGTTGATGATTATTCTAGATACTCTTGGTTTTACTTTATGGCATCTTGAAAGTGCATCTAGGCTAAATCCCCGTGGGTTTTGATGATTAATGACAACACTTAAGGGACTAATGAGCATTACAAGTGTAAGTATAGGTGATTAAATAATTGATGGAGATGGATGCACTCAAAGAGGGAAAAGAGGAGAAAAGGTGAAGATACTCGAAGAGTAGAATTTAGGGTTTAAATTCCTTTGCGTTGAATTTAGCCTTTTAGTATCAGTGTATTCATTAGGTTCAAAGTGTTGATAATCATCTAAGATCTCTTAGTCCAAGTTATGTTAGTTGGCAAGAAAAGTTGAAGCAGCCCTAAGAACAGGGTCGGACTTGTCCGGGCTATAAGGCTGGACTAGTCCGGTCACATCGGACTAATCCGATGTTAGGCCGACCAAGAGTTTCTGTGTGAGTTTGGACTTGTCCGTGTAGGGCTATACTAGTCCGTGATGAGTGTGTCTGAGTCCTTCAGAAACTAATTCCTGAAAGACCGGACTACTCCGCCCTTGAGGGCCAGACTAGTCGCTCTTCCAGACTAGTTCGTTTCTAACTGAAACAAGAGTTTCTGTGTGAGGTCAGACTAGTCCATTGTGGGTCAGACTAGTCCGTTTGGAACTTGAAGGTGGCTGCTGGGACTAAGTCTTGGATGGCTGGACTTGTCCGCCCTTTGAGACCGGACTGGTCCGGTGGACCAGACTTGTCCATTCTCAACCAGAACAAAAGGTTTTGTGTGAGACCGGACTTGTCCGTTGTTGGACAGACTATGTGGGGACCACCCCGTGGTTCACCCACTCCATGATCGCATAGGGTGGTGCCGTGTGATGCGGCACCCAACAGCACACACGAAAAGAATAAAGAACAATATACAAACTTTTATTTGATATAAAAAACAGCGGAAGTCTTTTACAAAACTTAATTAACAGCGGAAGTATTATACATAGATAGCCTCTCATCCTAACTAAGCAAAAGTGCAGTCGTCCAGCCCGGGGACGCTACACACTAGCAGCATTCAAACGGAGATCACGGCGGCGTGCATGGTTCCAGCTCGGCCGTGTAACCCAACGGGGGCATCGCCTCGTCCTCGGACCCCTCCTCATAGCTCTCACCTGCACACAGCTCAAATATTGCAACCGTGATATGATGGCTCAGCAAGTCTTAACCGACAACCCTAAGCATGGAACTATACATGCAAGGATGTGTAAGATAGGAAAAAGGACTTTGCAATAAAGACACGCCTACATGTTGATCCTTACTTTCAGTTTTATAGCAGCAGTTTAATAAGCCTTAGGCAGCCCTCACATCGGAAGTCCACAATCAAACAAGAAATTCTTTCCTCCGATGTGGTGATGCCCAAAGTGGAATAGAAACTTAACTAGCTCTATCACTACAGCATACAAGGTTTCAAGACATTAATAGTTCAATACAACATATTCGGTTGGCTTATTTCACTTCTTACTACGCCACAGCGCAGTGAACAAGCGGGTACTCAAATAACCGCGAGGAATGGTGATTGCAATCAGGACACACCCGAATAACACGTCACATACACCCACTTTTAGAAGCGTGATTCCACACCCCTTCTTACTCTGTTGTATGCAACAACCTTTCAAAGGCAATCCTAATGCCAAACCAGTCCATCCGTAACGGGTAGGAGGTCCCCGCGCGGAGCGTGACTGTGCCCACCGGCAGATTTACACCTTTCTACCCTCAACCCACTCCTATAAAACAGTTGGGTAAGGCTCGGCACCCAGGTTAACCAATTACATCGGTTTCCTAGTTCCCATATGCCAGTATGCATCCGGTACTGTTCGATACTTGTCCAGCAGGGCCGCACACGGCTCAGTCCTCAATCGACACCAACGGGGCTACGCACGTGATACCTCCGCTCACTGCATCATATCCCCCCTGCTGGGTCTCATTTTCACAACTTAAGCCATTTTCTACCTCTTCTCATCCCGTGTGATAAATTCTATCTCGCGAGTAGCTTCCAACCACTCGACTTCTACCGAGATCCTAAGGACATTAGCACGGCATTCTCTACTCGTTGAGTTTGTAAACTACCCAACCCTTCATAGGATTTAAAAGGCTATGAAAGTGGGGTTTCAATCATCCTAACTCTAATTCAAGCATTCACCCTAGACATAAGTGATACAAATAAAGAATTTGCAAAAAGTACTTAAATGCAAACCGGGGCTTGCCTGGTTGCGAGTTAAATGGGAAGTCAGCTTCTGATGGGAGGATGCCCAAGGGCTCCGGTGTATCTTCGACTTCGGTCACTATATGAGATGTAGCAAAATATATGTATAAGTGCTTTATGAAATATAAGAATTCACTTCTATTGATAGCTACTTCTATTTATGTTCCTTAATTGGCTTTGGAATTTTTACAGTGGATACTAGACTCTCTAAGGATGATCTATGCAAAATTTGGAGAAATGTCATTGCACATTGTGGTCTCCAAAATTCCCACAAGCACAAGGCTTCTCTGAGTTTTGAGCCCAAATCAGGAATTTTGACATAGCTAACAGTGGAAGATCTGATTAGGGTAAGTCTCCATGGTTCTAACAAAATTTGTTTCACCATTTTTGGAGCTACCAACAGAGAGATATGAATTTTTGAAGTTGGACAGGAGTTCTGAAAAGTTTCTGTTTAAATTTGAATTTTCAAATAAAGGCTGAACTTTGGAAGGCAATTTAGCCTAGCAAATGAATTCCAATGAAGCTCAAATTTTACTGGATATCAGTTACCATGAAAATGATTTGCTGCCCAAATTTGGTAATGTTTCATAAAGACTTGCTCCTGGAATAAATCTCTAAAGGATATAATAAAAACAATTCTACAGAAATTCCTGGGAATTTTCATAGGAAGCAATTTGTTCCTCTGTGAAGTAGTCCTCATGAGGATTCCAACAAAATTGGTTCCACCCTTTTTGGAATTCCCTACACAAAGTTATGGATTTTTCAAACTTGAATAACTTTCTGTTGGAAATTTACACAGAGACTCAAGGGGGGGCACTGTCAGACGTTTCTTCAACCTCTCGACAGGCCCCCACGCGCGCGCGCCGGACCTGACGATGACGCACCGTGTTCTCGGCCGTTTCTCCACCATTATTCCTACGGTTTCATGATACATCCCCCTCGGATCACGGCCAAGCTGCCGGGCAAGATTTTGAAGCATGAAAACGCCGTGAAACCCATCGGCAATGGCGAGGTGGCTCGGTGGCGCGGCGCCGGCGATGAACCGCACGTCCCAAGCCTTAACCGGTGATCTAAGGGGCCGTACACCATCCCTGGAGTACGTAGAACATGATGCTACCCCTAGCCGGAGCTGAAAACGCCTGTAAATAGGTGCTCGACAGTGAACCGAGCCGTTTCAGCCGGTGGCGACGGATTCTCGTCGCTAGGGTTGTAGAAAAGATGATTTGCGTCGTGCTTCAGCGTGGGAGGGCACTAGGAGCTCTAGTAGCTGTGTCTAAAACCGTAGACCTGATGATCCAACGTGTGGGAGACTTTCTCAAAGTTGTCTCGATCGGTCCTCCACGTGCACCGTCGGAAATCTCTGAATTCCGGCTAGATGGCGGTGGTAAAGCACAAAAGGATGTCGGTGTGAGAAACTAGACTTCATGATGCACCTCTAGGTGGTTTTCCTCGCGCTGGGGAGGTCGGAGTTGGCCAGAAGACGTGGAACCGAGGCGGCGGCGTCGTGCTCTGTTTTCTTCGGAGCAGAACAGCTCGGCGCCGGTGTAAACGGTCAGTCACCGGCTGAGGACCGGTGGAAAACGTCGAGGAGGCTACAGCGGAGCTGGCGGGTAGCTCAGCTAGGCGCTGGTGTCGCTGGAAGACGATCAACAAAGGGAACCCGAGCAGACTAGCGTAGCGCGGTGGTTTTGCTCGTGCACTCGAGCAGAGAGCAGAGAGGCACGTCGGTTGAAGACCGAGAGGGCAAAGGAAATTGTGCTGCTGCTGTGGCGTGGACGGATGATCATGTAGCCAGGGAAATCAGGAGGTGGCACGGTGCTCCTCGGGCGCGGGTTGCAAACGGGAGCTGTCGAGCTCTCGCTGTTCGACCGAAGTCGGCAAAGATGGTAGCCCTTTTGTGAGGCTGACCACTGGGTCCCACTTCCTCCTCTTTTAATCAAATTTTTCACTGATATTTATCCCTCGGCTACTCAAAATTTAAGGCTATGCTTTGCCTCAAAGTTAAGGTTTGAAAAGGTTGAATTCAAATGATTGGAATTGTAGTCTGGACTTTGAATTGTGTTTGATCATTTGAATTTGAAATGAAATTTGAATTCTCCTTTTTGCATTGCTCCAAAAATATAGCAAACCAACTTCAAAGTTTCTGATTTTTGGCATGGCTGCTAATTCAAATGTGTAGAACTCATTTGTGGAACCAAATTTGCAAATTGAGGAAATTGGAATTTGAAACTGAAATTCAAATTCAGATTAGAGGGCTTCCTCTTTTAATCCCAAACAAATATTAAAACTCCTCCAAATGAGCTGAGATTTGGAAGGTTGAATATTTGGAATATGAAGACCCAAGTTATGAATTTAGATCTCCATGTTTGGAAGTTTTTGAGAAGTTTGAATCCTCACTTTGAACTTACATCGTTATAAATCAAAGTTTTAATTCCCCTCATTTTTCCTAAGTGTACATGAGCTGAATTTTTCTTGCTACCACTTTTTTGGGGATTTTACATCCCTCCCCCCTTAAAAGAATCTCGTCTCGAGATTCCAAAATAAATGCAAAGTTGGGGAAACTTTACCCGGTATATGATGATAGCAAGTCCGGATAATTAGTTCGTAGATATTCCTCGCTTTCCCATGTCGCCTCATCAGCGGTATGGTTACTCCACAAGACCTTGTAGAACCATAAGGTCCGGTTTCTTGTGGCGCGAGTCTTTTCATCGATAATCCGGATTGGATACTCCATGTACGTGAGGTCTGATTGAAGAACTTCTATGTCTTCAGTGTGGATTTCAGCCGAGGGTTTGAGACACTTCCTCAGCTGAGAGATGTGGAAGACATTATGAATCCCTGCGAGCAACGCCAGTAAATCCAGGCGATAGGCCACGGGTCCGCATTTTTGAATGACGGCGAACGGCCCGATGAATCGTGGAGCAAGTTTTCCCTTCACTCCGAAACGATGAACTCCCTTCATTGGAGACACACGGACATAAACATGGTCCCCGATGTCGAAGTGGAGAGGGCGGCGTCTTTTATCCGCATAGCTCTTCTGACGAGATTGAGCAGCCTTGAGATTGGCTTGTATTACTCGCACTCGTTCTTCAGCCTCATTCACATGCAAGTTCAATGCCGTAGATAACTCGCTCGCCGGACTCACACCAGTTTAGGGGTGTGCGACATTTCTGGCCGTAGAGAGCTTCATATGGCGCCATCTCGATGCTCCGCCAATGGCAAATGATCGTCCCAATTCTTGCCCTGGTGGATGGCACAAGCGCGTAGCATGTCTTCAAGCACTTGATTCACCCGTTCAGTTTGACCATCCGTCTGCGGGTGATACACGGAACTTCGGATAAGTTTGGTCCCCAATGATGCATACAGCTGTTCCCAAAACCGAGCGACGAACAGCGCACCGCGATCTGAAATAATGGAGCGGGGAACACCGTGCAAGCACAAGATCCTTGCAATATACAGCTCCGCATATTGCTTGGCCACGTAACTTGTATGTACTGGAATAAAATGAGCCGACTTGCTTAGTCGATTGACTATTACCCAAATCGAGTCATGCTTGTGAGACGTGAGAGGTAAACCAACTATGAAGTCCATGCTGATATCCCCCCACCTCCACGCCGGAATGTTCAACGGTTGCAGCTGTCCGGCTTTACGCATATGATCGGCTTTCACACGCCAACATGTATCACATTCGGATACGTACTTTGCGATTTCTCTTTTCATCCGCGTCCACCAAAACCTGGTTTTTCAGATCCTGGTACATCTTGTTGCTGTCCGGATGAATAGAATACTTGGACAAATGAGCTTCGTCCAAGATTTTTCTTCTGAAGCTTCATGTCACAGGGTACCACTATACGGTCTTTAAACCATAGAGTGTCGTGTTCATCTCTTCGGAAGCATTTCATTTCGCCATTCTTCATCCTTCTCCGAATGTGCGACATTCCCATGTCTTTTCTTTTGAGCTT